>OX336395.1:105725778-106473278 GCA_946902985.2 Meconema thalassinum
AATTCTTGCATACGTACAATAGTTTAAAATGTTTTTCGTAAGAGAAGCCCCATATTCCTATAATATTTTGCTTATTCCTTGGCATAAGGGTAGGTCATTTCAGAAATTCCTTCAAACAGAAGTTTAAGGTAATTCGTTGCACTCAGTCTTAGGCTGGTCTTGGAAGGTACAAGAAGGAAATATTGACATTTGTAGACATAGGAAAGGCTTTTGACAACGTTCATTTATATTTTGAAAAGGTTAGGAACAAAGTACAAGGATAGGAGGTAGATATTCGAGCCGTAGGACATGAGAGAGCATTTGAGAGAAGCTGGTATGGAGAAAGATGTAAAGCAAGGCCGCAACTTATCACCCATACCTTTCAAAGTCTACATTAAACAAGCAATGAAGGAAATTAGAGAAAAAATTAAGGTAGGAGTCAAGATTCAAGGAGAAATAATTTCAACTGTGAGATTTGCTGATGACATCTTAATCTTAGCCGACACACCAGGGGATTTAAATGAGTTTTTAATGGCATGGATTCTGTCTTGAGGAAATAATTCGCGATGAAAATCATTAAACGTAAAACAAAGATATGGGAATGCAGCCGAAATAAATCAGAAACTCTTATGACGTAAAATTTTCAGCTGAAAAGCTGAAAAAGTACGAGTTTTGTGTTACTTAGGAAGCAAAGTAACCAGTTATGGACGAAGCAAAGGGGATATAAAAAGTAGGTTGGATCAGGCAAGGAAAGCATTTCTACCAAAAGAAAGTTTTGTGACTTCAAATATAGAGTTAGGTATTAGGAAGTCATTTTTGAAAGCCCTTGTCTGTAGTGTGGCGCTCTATGGAAGTGTAACTTGGACTGTTGGAGCCGAGGAATGGGGAGAATAGAACTATTTGAAATGTGGTGTTACATGAGACCAGAGTAACAAATGAAGAAGTATTAACATGAGTGGGAGAGGAGAGATGTTTTTGGTGACTGATAATGAAGAGAAGAGATTTATTTATTTATCCGAGTCCAAAACACATACATATATACATATACATTACACTAAATTTCATTACTCCAGTGTTCAACTGTTAGAATGGCACAGTCATTGGCTTCTATCAAGTCCTGCATAGTACATGGTCTTGATAACATGCTGCAATTCAGAAGGTGCTCAGGGTCTTGTCTTTCACCACATCTACAAAGTTCTTCAGCACTGTATCCCCACTTCATTAAATTGCTTTTGCACCGACTCACACCAGTTCTCAGTCGGTTTAGCGTCGACCAGGATTCGTATTGTAGGTGGTAGCCAGCTGCCGGCTTCTCCTTCATTTCCCACGATCCTCCTGGTGATTTTGCTTTCCAAAGTTCAATTCGGCGAGCTTCAGCTGAGGAATGAATTGATATTGTTGTTTGGAGGAAGCTCTTTCTTGATTTTAGCCTAGGTGGATGGACATCAAGTCCATACATTGGATGTCTTGGAACTGTTTCTTGCTTTTTCTTCTCTACTTCTGCCGCTACTTGTCTTCTAACTTCTGGAGGCGCTACTCCCATAAGCGGAAAGGTCTTATCGACAGAAGTTGGACGTAGACAGCCTGTCACAATGCGGCCTGTCTCATGGAGGGCAACATCGACTTGGTTGGCATGAGCAGAGTTCCTCCAGACTGGGGCAGCATATTCTGCAGCAGAGAAACTCAGAGCAAGGGCAGTTGTACGCAGGACACTAGGCTGAGCTCCCCATCTGGTGTTTGTGAGCTTCCGAACGATGTTGTTCCTGGTGCATACCTTCCGTTTAAGAGAAGAGACAGGTTGGTAGGACGCATACTAAGACACCCAGGAATAGCAAACTTACTTATGGAAGAAAGAGTTGAGGATAAGAACTGTAGGGGTAGACCAAGATTAGAATATGTTTCAGATTGCGTCGGATATAGGATGTGGTAGCTATGTAGGGAGGGAACGATTAGCTCGGGATAGGGAGGTTTGGAGTGCTGCACCAAACCAGACGTAAACAACTACAACAACAACAGAGAAATTATAGAGCAAAAGGAAGACTTGAGGGAAGAAACAAGAAGAGACCTAAAGGATATTTGAACAGTATTGCAAATGATAGATGATTAGTGGTTGATGACAAGTATTTGCTGTAAGATAAAATTAACAATATAGAAACTCAAGTAATAATAAAATTAAAGAGACTAGAGACGAAGATAATGACCAAGAAACTCAGTGCATGGTAATGAAGAGGAATATTCTCGTTTTTGGGAATCGGTTACCTCTTCTTGTTGGCTAGCATAGTTTTGAGCGGGTGGAACATTTCAAATTCTTAGGAGTCACGATTGATGAACAGAACCATAGAGAGGTGGAAATTAAAGTTAAAATACAGAATGCTAACAATGTGTTCTAACCTCAGCAATTTTAATTGGGATCCAAATTTTTGACGAGAAATACAAAACTGAAAATATAGGCAGTTCTAACTTATGGTGCAGAATCATGGAGTTTTACAAAACAGGAAGAACACCAGTTGCAGGTTTTCGAAAATAAAATGTATAGGGAAATGTTTGGTCCATTCTTTGACTCCACGTCTCAAAGCTGGAAAATTAGATTAAATAAAGACATACACTCTCTATCACAGCAGACTCCGGAAGACTTCAATGGACTGGTCATTTACTACTGATGGGAGATGATAGGTAAAGCCCTGCGTGGATGCGGATATCCGCGGATATTCGCAAAATTTTTCACCACGCGGATATAGTTTGCATGGCTTTTCGGATAGCGGATACGCTGCGGATAATGTTTCGAGTAAATTTGCGGATAGTTTTTAGAATACAATGTGGAACTTACGATAATATCATATAGCCTATTGCGTACGAAATATTGAGTCACGTATTGCACTTATACACAGAGAGAATATTTTACTCATATGCTTTCAGCTACATTTTATTAAGTACCGTATGTTTGTAGTAGATGGTCTTGACATCTCATCAATTCTCACTGCCAATATTACTATACGTACGAAATATAATGCTGTCAATAAGCCTGTTAGTTCATCGTGGTTACATCATTAACATTTCTCAAGTCAGCTACTTCGCCATCTAAGCTACCCTGGAAGATCTGGTTCCATGTGTATCTGTAGATTTATTTCCAACTTGGCACTGACACACGTTGACTGTGATATTGCAACGCAGAGAGTTACGCTATCAACTATGCGAACATGGATGGGTCAAGAAGCAGAAGGATGATGACTGACTTGGAATTTCTGGCCAAATGTCAATCCCTTTCTCCAAGCATAAAGAGAAGTTCACTTATTATTAGTGAATGTTACCGCGACCGGGAGTATGAACATCATTTCACCAAGATGGATAAACTATCTATTAAAATAAAACAAGGTGAATATTCAATAGTGCGTGAAACAAACTCAAGTCAACGATATGGCAGCAATTTGGTTACGTTTTCAATGGAAACGAAAAGGTGAACGATATAGTAGGGTGTTCTACATGTAAAAAAGTGTATTCATACTTAGAACACAAATCAGGTACATCAAACTTACTGAGGCACAAGTGCAAAAGTACCGTAGCCAAAAAAGTATAGCCTGTTTTTTGTCTAAAGCGGAGGTCAAGAAACCAGAAGTGTCATCCAACTCGGAGTTCCTTTCAATGAAGCAAATTTTCACGAACGACTTTCTCCTCAAATGTCTAAATGTGTTGGTAAACACGTTATGCTTTATCTAATAAATTAAAAATAATATTGAAATATCAGCGGATTTTGTATTAAAGTCATGTGGATGCGAGGCAGATGCGGATAACGTTTTGTTTATCCGCGCAGGGCTCTAGGATGGTCTTACACATCTTTAAAGAAGAACCAAGAGCAAAAGGTCAGTAGGAAGACCACGAAGTTCCTGGAAAAATGAAATCTCCAAACTTTGTAGACATCAGAATGTGGGCAACTGTCAAGAACTCGCCCAAAACAGAGTTCAGTGGAGACAATTTGTGAGATCGGTGTGGGATCTTTGTGTCCCATAGAAGCCTTCTGAGTGAGTGAGAGAGAGAGTGAGAGACAATGATTAATGAAATTAAAAACATTAGAGGAAAGAATAACGAAGATGCCAATATAATTGTAAAAGAAGCTGTGATTGGAGAAGAAATAAACATTACGGCGCATCAAGAAGTAAATAAGATATTCGGAAAAATGGGTGTCAATGTCAACTGCGATCAAGCCCGATTTATTGGGAAAGACTGGAAGGGGCGAACTATGATTGAGGTAAAAATGAGTAACTTCCAGGATAAATTGACGGCGGTGAAATACAAAGGAAAACTAATGGGTAGGGATAGGAATTTTTCGGTGATTTGAAAGTGAAGAAAGAAGTATTTTAAAGTGGAAAATTCGGTAGTTTCAATTACACTTTTTAGGACTTTAATATGATAAGTTTAGGCGGGATATTTTTATATCATGGATAATGTGCATTGAGTATTAAAATACTGTGCAGTCTGTACAGTCATCCTTCAAAGTAAACTTCAGTGAAAAGATCCAAATTCTCTTGTGACAAATGGTGACTCGTATCACTCAACGTGCTAGAGCAGGGCCATCCAAACAGCGCTCCGGCCGTGCTCTAAGCCAGTGCTCCGAGCTTTTTGTTGGAAGGTAGTTTCAGAAGTGGTTGGAGGAGCTTGGCTGGCTGAGCGCGCAGAGGTGTGCTGCCGATCCATCAGTCGCTAGTCTAGTCCAATGCGCTTTGTTGACAGCGTGTAAGTTAATCAGTTTCGCAGTGGTCATGACTGAACAGCATACAAAAAAAGGAGTGATGAAGCAGCTGTCTTTAAAGCAGAATGGGAAATTTCATTTTTCTGTACAGCTTATAAAGGGCATGCCAAATGTTTAGTGTGCAACAGAGATGTAATGTGTTAAAAAGAACACAATTTGTTGTTGAATTTTCCTCTCTAATATGTTCACATTTCAGTTTGGAATAAATCACAATATTCTTTATTTAACACTTGTGTTTGTTTCCTGCACATTCCATACATCGGAGTACCATTCGATTTGTATATGCGGTATATTTGTTATGGCAAAACAGCCCCATTAATATGTCAACAATCCCACAAGAGCCGTCGGCCGCACGACTGTACGTACTGTATCTAGTCAGCGTGGTCCGAACATCGTCCATCTCCTCGCTGTCACAGTGTAGTGATGGTAGGGGAAGGAGCGCTAGTCAGACTGCCCAGTGCTCCGTGAGCGCGGCCACGCTCCCGGAGCGCAATGACTGGATGTCCCTGGGATAGAGTAAGCTGAAAGAAACCATTCACAGTCAGCGTTTTGAACAGGGTATCCAAATGGTCTTCAACACAGATTCTCGAACTTTTGAAATGCAAATGTCATTACTTGCAAAACTCCAACAGTATCTGGTTCTTGATTAAAGTGTTATAATTATTTTTATTTTTTATTTTGCGTATTCATAAAATGAATGTCAATATTTTAACCAATAGTTTTGTTTTAGTTAGGCTTAAAGACATAACGGCGGATAATTCGTGGTTTTTGATAATTCACGGATGTTCGTGCATTAATTGTTACAAATTACCGGGAGTGCATTGAGAAAACAAAAAGCTAAAATTCGCGTCTTCATGCGGAATTTCGCGAGTTTAATACCTACTGTTCTTTCTGATAATTTTAGGGTTGTTAAAACAGATTACCACTCGTGTATTACTTCATTTAATAATTCGCAGTTATGGGCAATGATTGTTACATGGAAGAAAGTAGATTCCGGGCCATCTTAAGAAAGAGAGACAAAGAGGAGAGCAGTTAGAATAGGTTACCAGAAAATTCAGCGGCTTCGGGGGCGTAGTTGGTAGCGTGCTACACTGCTGTGTCCCAAGATCGCGGGTTCAAACCCGGTCGAAGTTGTCGGATTTTTTAAGAGCGTTAAAATCCTTCAGTATGCCTTCCTTCGGAGGGGAAGTAAAGCCGGTGGTCCAATGTCATAGATTTATGGCATGTAAGAGCTCCTTCCAAAGACTAAACTTGTGTGAAGCTAATTTCTAGGTTAGATTTCGTTGGAACGCTCTATCAAAGTCGGTATTAGGTTATCCGAGGCCTAGGGAGTCTTTCACTTTCCCGCCTTAATTGGCCCTTGTCTCATCTTTTCTGATACCCTCCTTCTGCGAGGGGTCAGCCTTCTTTTTCTTTTCCTTTCACCTCCTGCCTTGTGCTCAAGGCCCTCAAGGAGGCAGGGTGTATGTAGCTCCACCCCTTCTGGTGCACCCTAGATAATGCTACACCCTCAGGGGCTCACGGCTGGTGACTTCGGGAGTTGGCGACCCCGAGGGATTCCTGAGCTGGGTCCCTCCCCCAGGGGCTCACTTCTAGTGGGCGTGGGTTGGCGACCATGGGGCCCCAGCTGAGTCCGGCATTGCTTCCACTTTCTTGTGCCGGGCTCCTCTCTGTCTTCTTTCCTGTCGACCGCACTTGGTCAACTCTTGTTCTCTTCCGACCCCGACGGTATTAGGGTACCCGAGGCCTAGGGAGTCTCTTCCTTTCCCGCCTTAATAGGCCCTTGTCTCATCTTTTCTGATTCCCTCCTTCTGTGAGGGGTCAGCCTTCTTTTTCTTTTCATGTTATCTCCTGCCTTCTGCTTAAGGCCCTCAAGGAGACCGGTTGTATGTAGCCCCACCACTTTGGTGCACCCTAGATAATGCTACACCCTCAGGGGCTCACGGCTGGTGAGTTCGGGAGTTGGCGACCCCAAGGGATTCCTGAGCTGGGTCCGTTTTCCCCTTTTGTCCCTTACCGTTGGGGTGGACCCTCTCCTCTTTCACTTTCCTATCTGCCTTTCATGGCTCTCCTTCCTTCCAAGTCCCTCAATCTGCCTTCTTCGAGGGTTGAGGGCATTTATTTTCCTCCTGTCCTTTATTTGCCTTATTCTTCTTTAGTTTTCCATTTCTTCTTCTAGTATGTAGGTTGGTAGTTAGTTTT
This sequence comes from Meconema thalassinum, assembly GCA_946902985.2. Classification (NCBI taxonomy): domain Eukaryota; kingdom Metazoa; phylum Arthropoda; class Insecta; order Orthoptera; family Tettigoniidae; genus Meconema; species Meconema thalassinum. The sequence goes on from OX336395.1 coordinate 105,732,704, forward strand.
AGTTTTAAGTTTACATTTCATTATCATCTTCACGATCACCCAAACCATCAGGGGCCGATAGCCTAGATGTTGGGCCCCTTAAAACAACAATTATCATCATGATCATCATCTATCAAAGTGCCGACATTCACCACTAGGTATCATTGACATCTGATAGCGAAAGTTGGAACTACTTGAAATTGAACGGAACTTGTAGCTCACCCTATGGGTGTCCGCTAGAAGCAGCTACAGCCTCTGGCGAGCCGAACATGTCCTCAGACACTCCCGGCACTAAAATCCATACGATAAATAAATAAATAAATAAACCAGAAAATCAAAATAAATAGGAAATGGGAGGTAAGCCAGAAAAAACTAGCAGTTGGTGGACTCACAGAAGATTGTCAAATTGAGGATCATTTATTGGGCATTAGAAACGTCAGAACATAGAGAAAGTTCAAAGATAGCATTGAAGTGATTTTCAGTGTTGCCTTATTGCTTACAGTCGGTCAACAAAATATAATTCCAACTAGAGGAATATGCGGAAAAATAACGTGAAATATTACATTAAGATATTTATATACCTGGTGGCTCATTTGCCCCGTGCAATCTACCCTTAGGTGTCCCGCATGCACTATTGATGGACGGGAGGTCTAATAACTGAATTTCTAAGGGGTATCCTTTAATGCAATCAGGTTACGTCACAATGTCAAGTGATAACAACCAGACGGTCGCTCGCTACTTGTTCCTAAGTGCTCTCGTCTTATGCGCCCCATTGCGTTATGGAACCTCGAGCTTCGATGGCATTACGACCAGTATGATGCCCGTGTACATATTGTTGCTGAATACACCAGCCAATGTCAGCAACTGCCGTGTTGTTGTGCCATATATGAGCCTATTATGCTCTAAAATGCGAGGTTTCATAACGCAATGTGGCGCATTAGCAGTGAGAAACACGTAGCGAGTGGCCGTCTGACGTAATCCACCAGCATGTAGGGGAAGTAAAGCTGGCGGTCCCATGTCATAGATTTATGCCATGTAAAAGATCCTTCCACATACTAAACTTGTGTGAAGGTAAATTTCTAGGTAATATTTTGTTGGAACGCTCTATCAAAGTTCCAACGTTCACCACTTGGTATCAGTGACATCTGGTAGTGAAAGTTGGAACTACTTGAAATTGAATGGAACTTGTAGCTCACCCCATGGGTGTCCGCTTAAAGCAGCTACAGCCTCTGGCGAGCCAAACATGTCCTCGGACACTCCCGGCACTAACAGCCATACGATAAATAAATAAATAAATAAATAAATAAATAAGTGCCAGCATGCTGTGTGACCCCTGTGGAAATCAGTTACTAGACATCCCATACAGCAGTAGTGTATGTGGGACATTTGTGGGTAAATTGTACGGGGCAAAAGGAAGGAAGGAAGTTTGTTGTTTGACGTAACCGTTAATCTTACGATCATGAGCCACGGGACCTCCTTTTTGCGTGGAATCCGAACCACAGGACATGGTATTTCACTTTGAAAATCTCACATGCATTGATCGGGAAACGAACCCGGTCCGCCGTGGTGGGAGGCAAATACTTGACCAGTGCGCCATGACGCCCTCTATGTGGCAAATGAGGCACCTAGTAGGCCTATATACTTGTTATGGGCTATAAAAGAAGGAGACATGTTTCGCTCATCGAGAGAGCATCTTTAGATCCTCGTATAAAAGACAAATAGCTCTACAAAACAAAACTCTGCTAATCTAAGAAAGGGCAACCAGTATTCTTTCTAGTAAAGTAAAGGCTATTTGACGGCCATTTTATTGACACAGATTGCAGTATTTTGCGTCATACAGTTTGCACTCACTGCTACCACATGTATCCATTTATCCCTCCCTATATTATTCTGCTAAGGTCCCATTCCAGTTTTGTACCGAAAATAAGGTCCCATTAACACCAACCTACACATATGGGGTACCTACAGGTTCAGCATAACCCAATGCGTAAGCGAAACGCACTCACTTATTCTTTAAATGGCTCACAATTAAATAAATACCTTAAAACTTGTATATTTACAATGAAATAATGAAAGAATGCAACGCTGTAACCATGGTAACAGAATCTCACAGGTCCATCTATTTCTGTAAGACTCAATGCAATTCCAATTATTACATTACTGTGAAAGTTTCCAGACGGTTATAAGGTTATCACTGAACCAAATTAAGCTGTAAAATTCATCAATACATACAGTATAATGCGCTTAAGGGGGTCAAGGGGCACACTAGATGTTTTTCACGCAATTTTCACGTGTGAGTGTGGTACGAAAGGTCTTTTCTACCCGACTATAAAGGGTCACTGAAAACCACATTTAATGGCCCTTAAATTAACAGTGTCTGTGATATTCCCAGAAAACTAACTTCGCTCTGATATACCTATGAAGGAATGACAAACCCCTAACCACGGCACCAGTAGCTGAATTGATAAAGTCTGATTATTCATACCAAGGATAAATCAGTCATAGCATTCATGATTGATATTTTGCTAAGTGTACTCTTTTCAACTAGAATAATCCCTGGTGAAGCCGCGATGTGTAATGCTAGTTTAAATTATTATTATCGTTATTATTCTTCTTCTTTAATTGTATCGGCCAACTAAGGACCACGTGATTTCAACTGGCTTCCCTGGGCTTTGATCTTTGCCCAGTGTTCCTTCATACTGTGACCGTTTTTGTATTTCCGATTATGGATGTCTGAGAGAGCGCTACATAGCGCGGTGGTATTTTGTGTACCAGAGCGGGCCGTGTTTACATATCTGATGTGACGTAACGCAGGGGCCATCGCCCTCTCTTGTCTTGTTCGGATCATGTGACTGTGGGTAGACTCGAGGTCGAGTGACGTCAGTAGGTGACGGAGGGGTGAGTTGTCTGGGGAGGTCGGTGAGAGAAAGTCGTGTTCTTGCTGGCTGTCTTAAGGCTGTGCGGTCAAAAATTAAATTTTTATTTTATTTTTATTTTTATTCTTAATCTCTAATGTAGGTCTTTGTGAGACAGTATATGCGTTTTGCAGAAAATAACGACGGCTCGTTTGCTGAGGACATGGCTTCAAAGTGGCTATTTTGAGCGTTAAAGGTACGATCACCACGACGAAACTAATAATCGGAAGACACCGAAATTTCTCTACAACAACCCCTGTAGTAGTACCTGCAATAGGAACAATTCTTATTTCGAAATTCAAATTTTGTATTAACCTCTTCAGATTTGAATACCATTTTTAGTGAGAAAAAATTGTTATATTAACTTTAAAGTTATATTAATTTGAAGTGGATCTTATTCAGAGTAGTAGAAAAGTTTGATAAAGAAAATTGGTTCAGCGATATACCCGTGGTGCATGCTCTTTTCTGACTCTAAAAAACGCTGGCTGAATCAGTCACACACACATACACACACGCCCGGTAAGACAAGGTCTTGGGCAAGAGCGCGCTCGGGCACCTGCCTTCCCCTCTCCATCAACACCTTTGCTATCGCAGCTTCCGCCCCCCTTCCTCCCTGACTCATCCTGCCACGACCACAGTCAAGAGGAAATCGTAGAAGTGTTATTATCTCACCCATTACTCAATACAGAATGTTAAAAATTATTTATCAGTTACTTTATAAAATTCTGTAAGTTATATTAGCAGAATAAAACATGTTTATGATCAATAGAACTTTATGTGAGTTGTAATCTTCAAAATTACGGGGCTACATGACCGCGTTGTCGCAGCCCCTAAACTTAAGAACCAACGAACCAATCTTCAAAATATATCAAAATAATATATATACTAATATAATAAAGCTGAAGAGTTTGTGTGTTTGTTTGTGTGTTTAAACGCGCTAATCTCTGGAACTACCAGTCGGATTCGAAAAATTCTTTTTTTATATGAGAGCCAGATTCAAGAGGTATAGTTTAGGCTATGCTAAATTTCGGACAGACCGGTCTAATCCCTGCATTTAGGCCCTTTGGCACAAATCTACACTTTTTCACCGATCTGAACCAAAATTTGAATATTACCCTTTGGAACCCTGCGAGTGACATAGTGTACATGAAATTTCGGACAGAACCAAATATCACATACTTAGTCTACATTTTGGAACCCGACGAGTAACACCGTCTGCTTGAAATTTCGGACAGACCGGTCTATTCCCTGCATTTAGGCCCTTTGGCACAAATCTACACCGTTTCACCGATCTGAACCAAAATTTGAATATTACCCTTTGGAACCCTGCGAGTGACATAGTGTACATGAAATTTCGGACAGAACCAAATATCACATACTTAGTCTACATTTTGGAACCCGACGAGTAACACCGTCTGCTTGAAATTTCGGACAGACCGGTCTATTCCCTGCATTTAGGCCCTTTGGCACAAATCTACACTTTTTCACCGATCTGAACCAAAATGTGTATACATAGCCTTTGGAACCCTACGGGTGACACTGTCCACTTTAAATTTCGGACAGACCACTCCTTTTCCTGCACTTAGGCCCTTTATCACATATCTACACCGTTCCTCCTAATTGACCCAAATTATACATACACTTTGAAACCCTGCTGGTAACACTGTCCACTTGATATTTTGGACACACGCTCTCCATTCCCTACATTTAGAATAACAAACAAACCTAACTTGAAAACCATGTATTAAGGCCCTAGAATCATTCATGTCCGTAGTAGTGTAAATGTAAGAGTATTTTATTAAGTCTATTGTTGACTGGCAATTAGGGCTGCATCACGTCACTCCTACCAGTGTTCTGGTGCAGAATTGCGAAAATAGTCGAATCTTGCACTGCTTATAAATTGCAGTCAAGGGGAGTAATTAGTGCAAAAAGACTTCTTTTGCCCCTTAAAACAGTTATCATCATGAACATATTATGCATCTGTATAAGTGCAATGGTGTTGGTGCAATACATTGAGGTTATCAGCTGCCATAAGCGTTGGTGCTTTCAAATTTACCGTAATTTATTCCGAAAATTATCGTTGAGTGCTATGTGGCCATAAATGATACTATTGCTAACTCAGGAGCTCGGGACAGCCGAAGTTTTCCAAAGTGTTCTAATTCTTTTCCTACGGCGCTATGCGACAAAAGACGACACTATTGGTCTCTACATCTCTAACAGACAATGAGATATAGGCCCTAGGCAGTGTCTTTTATTTCGCTTATCACTCTTTCTAATCATTTTTAGAAATGTGTTTGTAAATAACATGTGTCAGTGCTGTAGTTGGTAAATAGCCGTTTCCCTATTCATTATTATCATTATTATCATTAGGGGAAAATGATCTAAATGTTACGTCCATTATACTGTACTGCTTATCACCCTCACTACATCCACCACCACCAACACCACCACCTCCACCACAGAAAGTTGTATTTTTTTTCTTTCGGGTAGCCAGTTCGGTAAAAGTATTCATTATCTTCCATAAAACAAATAAATCCACCGGACGAAGCCGGGCACTGCAACTAGTTTATATATATATATATATATATATATATATATATATATATATATATATTACAATTTGCCTTACGTGGGAAGGAAGCGGCTGTGGCCTTAATTAAGGTACAGCGCCCATTTGCCTGGTGTGAAAATGAGAAAGCAGGGAAAACCATCTCCAGGGCTACCGACAGTGGGGGGGTTCGGACCCACTATTTCCGGAATGAAACCTCACAGCTCCACAACCCTAACCGCACGGCCAGCTCTCTCCGTCAATCATATCATACTATATCATAATATAATCTTTTTTATTGGACTGGACGGAGGGAGAGTGCCTAGTCCTCAAATTGGTAATACGCAGGGCCGTCGCGAGACGTGCGGTCTCGCCAGGCCCCGCGCTTCAGGCCATTTTTTCATAAATGTAAATAAATAAATAAATAAATAAATAAATAAATAAATAAAGTTAGTGTGTTTGATTCAGTCCAGCCCAAATTAAAATTTGTCCTCCGCTATGTTGATATGATAGCAGAAACTCCAAGGATCGTCGAATCGTTCATCGAGTTTTTGGAGATACACGACACTACGGGAATGGGGTTAGCTGAGGTTTTAGAAGGAGTATTGGAGGATAATGATCTTGATATCATGGACTGTTGGGGACAAGGGTATGACAAGGGTGCTAATATGAAGGCAAAGTATAAGGGAGTGCAGATGCGAGTAAAAATACTAATAAACGAACAATGTCCTTGGCATGTGTTGCACATAATCTTAACTTACTGTTGGGTGACATGGTTAATGCAATAAGAACGCTATGGCATTTTTTTGGTATAGTTCAGCGCCTGAACACTTTGTTTGTAGCTTCCACGGAAAGGTGGGACATTTTGTGCGAACTATGTCCTGGCCTCCTCACACTAAAATCTTTAGCTATCACGAGAAGGGAATGTTGAATTGGCAGTGCCAAGCCCATCAGGTACCAGTTAGGCAAAGTAAACGAAGCTCTAGAAGAATTGGCAGAAACTACCAAATATCCTGTTACCCGGTCAGATGCCCAATCTTTGTTGCTTCATACAAGTTCGTATGAATTTGTTTTAAGCCTCGTTATCTGGTACGATATTTAATTTTCTGTAAACTCAACAAGTAAAACTCTCCAATCTGAGAAGACTTCGTTAGATACGGCTTTAACCGAACTTCAGGGCCTAAAGTCATTTTTTCAAAATTATCGCAACACTGGCTTTGACAGTGCATTGTCCACCGGTAGAGAAATAATGGAAAATTTGGGCTATGCAGATAAATTTTCTATTCGCCGTCAAGGCAATCGCAAAAGGTTCCTTGATGAAATAAAACAGCAAAATGATCAGCAAGTGGAAAAAACTGAAGAAGAACTTTAAAAAGAAACTGAAAATAAATTTCGGGTAAATTACTTTTTGTCTGTCGTAGATACTGCACTGAGTTGCGTAGAAAATAGATTTAACGAAGTTATTTTTTTTCGGAATACTTTGGATTTCTCTTCGATCCTTCCAAGCTTTCCAATTTGGAGGAAAGTCAATTGAAATACCATTGTCAAACACTCTCTAATTTTCTAAAAGACGGGGAGCTTGAAGATTTGGATGCAGAGGATCTTTTTCTGGAGCAACAATTATTTAGGTACGCTGTTCCGCAATCTGTAAAAAGTGTTTGCGGTGCACTAGAGTACTTAGCCCCGATAAAGGAGTCCTATCCTAATTTAACGACGGCACATCGAATTATGCTTACAATTCCTATAACGGTTGCGTCGGGGGAAAAGAGTTTTTCCATTTTGAAACTAATCAAAACAAGTAGTTCCCTGAAGAACTAAAGCCTATATTCATATATCCTACTTATGTTAATTGCCACTATCAACATACAAAATTTCAGTTTGATTGCTGTAATAGATTCGTAGATATTGAGAACCGACTAAATATTTCGGATGGTCGCCATGTTGGATTTTTTATATGTAGGTTATAGAGTTATGTACTGTTACATGAAGATTATTGTATACGTGTAGCATTCAAACATCAATCGCATGATTAGGACACGAGAAGTAAAAACGAGATTTTAAAATTTCACACAGCTGCCATCTTGTGGTTATGGAAACATTTGTATAAGGATTTACTGTACCAAGTTTCACTGCACTCGAATGGTTATATTGTGAGAAATGTCCATGTGAATATTTTTACTTCGCGTCACCGCCATGTTGGATTTGTGATCGCCAGGTTATTGAAAGTCCTTTAGGTGAACTTATGTTCATAGCCCCTATGAACATTAAAAAATCAGTTTGATTTTTATAATCGATTAGTAGATATTGAGAATCGTCTAAATATTTCGGAAGGTGGCCATGTTGGATTGTTCTATGTATAGGCCATAGAGTCATGTACCATTAAAGGAAAATTATTGCGTAGGTTCATTATTCGAACTTTCACTTCGATCGCATGATTACGACATAAGAAATAAAAACTTAATTTTAAAATTAGCACAGCCCCCATCTTGAGGTTATGTAAACAATTGAACTGAATTAAATACCAGTAAATTACAATGTGTATAAACATTCGCTGTGCCAAGTTTCATTGCGTTTGGATCATTACATCGCGAGATAAGTCTATTTAAAACTTTCAACTTCGCGTGGCCGCCATGTTCGTTTTGTAGTTAACCGATTTTTGAAAGTCTCATAAATAAACTTCCAGTAGTACTCTTTATCTCCGTACAAAATTTTAGGGTGATAACGGTAATAGTTTCAGAGATATAGAATGCCGGTGAAATATTTCGCACAGCCGCCATATTGCGATTATGTAAAAAATTGAACGAAGTTAGATATCAGTGCATTAGAATGTGTATAAACATATGCTGTACCAAGTTTCATTGCGTTTGGTTGGTTAAATCGCGAGAAACGTCTATTTAAAAGTCGCAATTTCGCTTGACCGCCATGTTGGTTTTGTAGTTACCAGGTTTACAAAGGTCATATAGATGATATTCTAGTAGTTCCCTTTATCACCGTACAAAATTCCAGGGTATTCTCGGTAATAGTTTCAGAGATATTGATTGCTGATGAAATATTTCGCACAGCCGCCATGTTGGATTGGTGAGACGTAACAAAATTTGAAGGGCACGGTCGGGGTCGTCCAGAATAGTGCTATGAACTTACTGAGTTTCATTGAAATCGCTCCAGCCGTTAAGGTTATATTAGGGGGACACACACACACGAATCACACACACACGCACACACAGACAGACACACGGACAAAAGGTGATCTCATAAGCCTATTTTTCCATAAATGATAATAGGCTATGAAACTATTTGCGATCAATGATGTCGCAGGAGCGTCTGAACGGTTTGGCTACTCTGTCAATTGAATGTGAAACGGCCAAAAAATTAGAAATGAACGATTTAATGAGCACTTTTACCCTAGCAAAGGCCCGCAAAGCGCCTTTTACATAAATAAAAAGCTCTAAATACTAAACATAAAACAGATTTTTTTAAATAAAAAATAAAAGCCTGCCTTGTAAACCATGTTATTTCTCGAACAAAGGGGCCGTTCAGCTGATATTTATCGGTGGAAGTAGACTTATAGCACTTTTAGTAGTTTAGTTTATGAATAACTGTATAGCCGAAGAAATGTTGAAATATGTAAACGTGATTGCGTATTATTATTAATGATGTGCTTTTGGGTAAGAAATTACATCAAGCACATGCTTCGTTTTCCATAATATATTATTTATGCCAAAAAAAATCACCTGTGTTAGCTCATTATATCAGGTTTCCATTGATATAGCTTGTTGCTTTTGTCTGATCAGGTGCTTCCTGTATCCAATTTTATGCTTAGGCCTATCCTATTTGTTGAGGTTTGTTTAGAAACTAGAAATGTAATAAAATGAGTTTTAACTAGCCTAATATTGTAATTTCTTTTAAAACATCGCTCTCCGTACAACACATCCACATCCACTTACAGTCTAACGCTATCAGTGAGAGAGAGAAGACATTGAGAGACGAGGAGAGGTAGGGGAGGAAGTAGGTGGTAAGTGACGGGTAGACAGATCACGAACACAAATGCAGCGGCTGTCCAACGGTGATAGTGCTGCCATCTCTTGCCATGCGATTGACGGCGGTGTGGATCGCACAGCCTTAACAGAGCAGGACCACAATGTGTGCGACACTCGCTGAGTGGGATTCGTAACTTGTTGCAGGCGGAATTTGCTTCGCGTGGATTGGCGTGTCCACATTATAGCACAGTACGTGAAGTTCGTAATACGCACTCGAGTGGCTCTCTGTATGGTTAAAACCTTCTTTAAGTTTGTTTAAACTTTATTCTTGTTTCGATTGGGATCTACTGATATCCTATTCAGGCTTTTCGCCATGAAAAACAGGACTGAGTGAACTGCTTGATCTTTATCCACAGTCTAACATGCATTCTAAGCGGTCGACGATAGGAACCATACTTTGGTGCTCACGATCCTCGACAATGAACGCTTAAAATGTTATACAGGAACACAGTATAATCGAGTGGAGTTCTGACATGGTGCAGTAATTGTGGAGTACATCTAGCCAGATATGTTTTTAGAGCATTTTCTGAATACCTTCGCCATGAATTGTAACTCACTCAGAGTCATGGATAAGACGAGCGTAAACCGCGGAAGCAATTTAAAGTTACTTCTATGCTATCATATCAAGATTGTCAATGAAGAATGATGTCTACAACATTCGTGTGGGAACTTCTAGATTATACCGGATCTGATGCATAGTTCCACCCGGGGTGTGGTCATAGGGAGACGTGAATCTGGGTTCGACGCCAGGATGTTGAGTCCCTATACTCAAGGCCAGGATTCTTCTGGAAGCCGGATTCGGGATATTTTGTTCCGATTGACGCCCCTCCATCATCTGAAATTAAGGTATAGATCTGACAATCTTTGGTAGTAGTCGAGCACTTTCATTTGTTGTATCCAGTTGCCAATTAGTTTGTGTAATTAGTTTATTTGATGACGGGGTTTTAAGTCAGATAAATCATTGTCTTTCTTGACCCCAGATTTTTCTTTGGAGTTCGTTTGACGAACTAGTTTATCCATGTCTTGTTGGCATTTAGTATTTCTTTCTTGCTTCTGCGTCAGTTTTTCCGTTCGTCGTAACTTTCTGAAAGTTTCAATCGTTGGGAAGACCGTCATATAGGAAGAAGATTTGCGTTTTAGTATTATGATTATTTTATCAAATTTTTGCACCGTTATGGTAGTGTTACTGTAATTCCCTGCAAGTTAATTTTTCCTTCACATTTAAATCGTTTGATGTTATAATATACTTCAGCATCATGGTTTCGTGATGGGTTCTTGATTGACATTTACTCTAAAAGATTATTTGATTTCGAACTCAAGGATGTATGTTTAAATCTTGGTGGGTTTTTTCTCTTCGAAATTGTATTTTTGCTAAGCCATTTAGGAATTTGATCCTTGAAAATACTGATATAAAAGATTTCTCTCGTTAATCAACTGTAATATTAATGTTATTAGTGAAGTGAAATTGATTGTGAAATTGAGCTCGTGGACTATTGGAACCACGTGATATATTGTTAAGCTGGAGAAGGTTTTTTTTGGATCACTGTGAGTGATTATGATTGTGAAACTTATAAAATGAAGTCGATAGAAATACTGTGTGACTGACAAGTGGTGGTTGATGTGTAACTAAAGTTTGTGAAATGTTTCGTTGGAGTTTAATGGTGGTTCTTGTTGTACATAATTTTCGTCTTGTTAGAATACGTCATCAAGTGACGTCTGTGACATTCTGTTTACAAATCAATCGGAGATAGTATCTCTAGGATATTTACTGTGATTTCACTTTAGGTCTACTTCAAATTTCATATCTACGAAATGTAATTAGACCTGAGGCGATTTTCGAGAGATCTCTTTAAGTACAGCCATTTCTCAGTAATCTTTTTCAAATTTTGCATTTTCGTTTGACACGGTGCAAGCATATTTATACTTAACTGAGCTTCTCTTGGCTCAACTGCGTCCTCAGTGGCGATTCCTTTTTGTACAATTTAACCGAATAAGATGGTGTAGTGATGGTGAGTGGTGCCATTGGACCTTGTTTCATTAAGAAACATTATATATGTATATACGTGTACATTATTGTATTATATTCAGGCGAGGGATTCTTTCAGTACCATTTTTTTACTGAATAAATATTTTATTTTACTGCAGTTAAATCCGAGAGTCATAATTCATAATAACTACATAAATTGTGCCGGGAAGATCAATGCGTTTCCTTTCTTTTCTTAAAATTTTCTCACTACTCTCTGAGATTAGTCGTATCTCGTTTGCGTCTCGTGTCACGTTTTGACCTGAGCTAGTTTTCCTTGTTCGCATTTCGGTTTGTCTCTGCACAATTTAGGTTTGTTGATATGCTCCTTTGTACTGAACCCGAGGAGGTTATGCTGACTGGAATCGAACGTGGTTCTCAGAGACTGTGATCTCAGTATAAAGGTTCCACCAGGGAACGAACCAGAGATCTATAGAGGCAGTTTCTTGGTAAAAACCCCTCGAAAGAAGTGTATATTTAATCACTGGTGTGAGTTTGGTGCAATTACATTATTTATTAAAAATAATGCAGGGAATAATGAGCAGATTACAGCATTATTAGACTACTTGGTGTAGGCTATACGAGGCTTGAAGCACGAAGAGGGCAGAGTTGACATTTTACAAATTAGCCCAGAATTGTGGGTGGGGCCCAGTGGAGCCATGTCCATCTCTGTGACCCCATTCTGTCGTCTGGAGCAGGGGGGAGACCTGAATAATGACCCAGTTATTCCCCGACGGAGAATAGATTTGAGGAGTGGGAGGAGAGATGCCCAGGAAAATCATTGATTACTCGTGATTGGAGCAACGAATTGAGACGAGAGTTGCTCACAGATGAATCTTTTGGCTGGAGGCTAATTTTAGAGCCTTTTACCTGCGAAATTGGGGCATATTTAACGAAGTGCGGAAGGACTGTAAAACGACCATTGTGCGCGGATAGATTTGAGAATGTTGCTGGGGAATACCCGTAAGATAGCGTCCCACGCTATGGAGAAAGGAATTAATATTAATTAATTGAACGAGCGATTCCTTTGCACGCAGATAGTTTTGGAATCTGTGAAGAAAGAGGAACCCAATGATCATGGTTTGGAGACCAGATTCACGCTGTGAGAGGAGCCAAGATTTCGCGGGAAGATTTCGCCCTACTTTCCGTGGGAATCTGATATAAGGGAGTAGACCCTTGGAGGGACGCTCTGTCTCAACCCAGTCTCTCTCAGTTCAAGCTCAGTCTACGCGCAGTTCACGTGCAGTGTGCACCCAGTTACAGCCCAAGTTGCAGTCTTACGCAGTCTTCACGACGTTAGAAGTTACCCAGTTGCAGCACAGTTGCAGTAAGTTGCAATCAGTATGCAGCAAGTACGAGGGCAGTACGAGACAGTATGTAAGCAGTATACAGCAGTCTTCAAGTAAGGTACGAGCAGTCTTCAAGTGAATCTTCAGTCAGGTACAGCCACTGTGAAGCAAGTTCGTCAAGGCAGAACGCATGGCGGTTCTAATCATAATAGACGCCGGACAAAGACTGGTACATGTAAGTGAAGCATTTAATAAGCTTGTATGAATAATAGTCGTGCTATAGGCATAATCAGCAGTACGAACTATGACGTGTTCAGTTATGAAGCACCGTGTAGGCTAATGGCAGAACTATTGTAAATAATTATTTGTGTAAAGTATTGGACTGTGTTAAGCGCAATGTGTATAGTATTGACTGATCGTATATGTGTAAATACGATGGTATGCGCTAAATGAAGCTCTATGACGTGTTTGGTAATGTCACGAGAGTACCAGATGATAACACATGTACGGGAGCTAGCATATTTATGCAACGCAGGACGCTTACTGTAGGAGTAAGAATAATAAAAACTGTTGGTGAATTCCGAAAGCAGGTAAACCAGACTTTCAATCAGGAGTTGATAGAAGCACGGGATATGCTGTCGACACCTGCAATTTCGATCTTTGCTAGGGAATTTCAGCAGTGAAAAGTGTATAAAGTGACGTGTGTTAAGTGTACAACATATGTAAAATATCCTTTAAAGTAGTGATTAGATAAGTGTTTCACATGTTTGGGAGCAATAGCTTCCTGAGAGTTATGCAACGTGTCGTGTTGTTGATGAAAATTATGTGTTATAAAATGTGTGTCTTCAAGATGAATATGTCGCGTTAAACCTGCTAATGGCGGGCGACATGGAGAAATATGATTGGTCGGAGCCACCATAAGACACCTATAGAAATGTAAGTACCCCACAAGTTATGATTATGTAGAAATATGGGCCACTGCATGTTGTGAATTCCTTAAAGATGCCAGTAAAAATCAGTTTAGGAGGCAGATCCTCCATGTTTGATCATTAATTGTGTTGATTTTTATAGAGTTGAGTTGTTAATTTGCATCATTAAGTGGAGTAATTATTCCCACTATGAATTAAGAATGGCAATCAGTTATGTAAATGTGACGAACGCGATTGTTCGGATTTTAAGACGTTTAGCTATGTCGGATTTTTGGTAATTTATGTGAGAATAATAATAAAGTAATGATTTTGGTCATTTATGTCAGTGAGATTAATAAGAATAATAAAGTAATGATTTTGGTCATTTATGTCAGTGAGATTAATGGTAATAATAATAATGAATATTAAAAGTATGAATGAACACATCAGGAAACAAATAAATGTTGTAAGCGAGAGATTTACGCTAATTGCAAGACTTATCAATCCAAGCAGTAAGATGATACAGTAAGATTACATTACAGTAATTAAGGAAAGAAGTTTTATATCAGAATATTGCATATATTCAATAATGATGCCAGGCATGAAAGAGCTTTTAGTGAATTGAATTTGCAGCTTATATGAGAAGCTTATAGAGTAATTGTTAGATTTCTCTTAATAATATAGGTCGGAGGTCGTAGCATTGAGTAAGGGGCCAGATGGTCTATTCTACGTATGAAATCTCCTATGTCATGGGCATAAGTGGAGATATAATTTTATGCCAGAGTTGTAGTGTGTACCCTAGCTCTGAGGAAGGATATGCAAGTGTTCCGGGTTGGGATCCTGTGATAGAGACGAGGAGAACGAGGACACCTCGAAACTCTATGGTCTCCCGAGAACTTATTTGATGAGTTATTCCGCTTGTGGTAGCGAAACTCATGGCGACAGCTGCAGTGAGCGCCTATATTTTACTTGAGACATCGGTCACCCGTTAGACTAATGCATTACGAACCCCGAACCTTCATGTTGAATGGACCCGTGTGAGGCCAGTAATTATTATATCCTCTGTGTAGGAGTAATTATAAAAGCTCATTCAATACCTGTTTGCATAATAGTAAATTAAGATCCTTTGGGATATGTGTGTCGGTCAGACGACAGTATTTGTCTTGTAAATCTTTACTGCTTAGAAAGGAAAGCATTCAAAACCTTTAAGGAGGGTCGAGGTAATTGGTGGAACACCCATCCCACTTTCTATTGTGTGCGGACTCCTCTAGCCGAGGGTCTGCAGTCTAAACTCGAACCGTCAAGGCGAGTTGAAAGGGACAGATTTTAGACCCTGGTAAATGACATATAATGAAAGATTGTTATGTTGAGTAATGTAGCCATGTGGTTTAGGAACACATGGATAATTATAGATCATCCTGATGGTTCATTATTTTAGCTATCTGACGAATAGTTAGATGATGTATTTGTACTGTCACTGAAACCAAGTTTTGAAGTTAGTTACCAGATGCCAATCGCCACGAGAGCAAGGTAATGTAATTATACCATCCGACACAAGCTATAACGTAACGTTTTATCTAGGAATCACATACAGCATGCAGTGGAACCATATAAATAGAGGAAGTGGAGGGGTAGCTTACATAATTAGGGAGTTGCACGTTGATTGCGGTGCAACGTCCGAATAGGTAATGCATGAAAGCATTTGTTTGGTGAGAAGAGAAAAATCAAAACACGCACGGCACACATAATTGTTAAAACCAAGAGGTTTAAGGAATAATTAATTTGTGATATTAAAGAAGTCACATTGTATGACTGTTATGTTAATGTACAGTTTGTTTTGAAGTCGTAGGTGCATCAGCGCACCAGAATATCTTTATGTAGTTCACATAAGGGTACAGCTTTATGGTTTAATATGACTTTATTATGATTTCATTTTTGTTTATTTGTGGATTGTGGAAGTAAATTTTTGTTTGCTTTGTTTCTTTATGGTTTTGGGATTGTTTTTGTGTTTGAAGCCATGATTTTTATTTACTGAATTAAAGTTTTAGAATAGAGTTGTGCCTTGTTATTGTAGAGTTGTTACCTTATAGCCTCAAATCCAAAATATGCACTGCTCATTTGGGGGAACGGCACGCGCCTGAGACCTGATGCTAGCTGGAGGCAGCTGCATATTTACCATCGAGATTACTCACATGGGTACATGGGATTTGATGTCCTATACTGTGATTTGAGCTATCGGTACAACTAAAGTCGGTCAGATTTAGTGCACACAACTCTATTAAAGTAAGAATTAACGAAGTAGGGAATGACCGCTCCTATCCTAGCTAAGTTCCGATACGTACATATAAATTTTGATAGATGTGTAAGTACAGTTCTACTCCTGTGTATTTACACTCTTATTATCATGGCCCAAGCAACGTGGAGCGGTATTAATTCATTTGGAACCGCCTGCGTCAGTGCAATATGAGCGATCTTGGCATTGCACATGCATGGCATACATGAGTCTATTTTTATCATGGCGCCCAGGTACGTGGAGCTTATGGGATTTAGGGAAAACACGTAGATTTTTTATGGTATTTCATGGGGAAAACCATAGTAATTGTTTTGCCTCAAACTGTGTTTGAGTGATTTTTTGAATTCAGTAGGCTTTTTATGTAACGCAGAATCTCTCTATTGAGAAGAGAATTGCCCAAGGGTATGAGCGCTACATACCAGATCCACAATCTACCATAATATTATCAGGTTTTGTACGACTTCACAATATGTGTGCAGTGTTTGATGTTTCTCTTCGAAACGTATCCACATATTTTTCCAGGAAGCCTGCCTGCATATTTAAGTGTGTTATTGTAAAATGTCAGGTACGGAGGAAATCTTGCAGGTTATTGCAGGATTGAAACAGCATTTTGATGCTGCTAACGAGCAGAATAAACTGGAAGCCAAGGCTTTCCAGGAGAGCATAAACAATCGGTTAGATGCCAATCAGGTTGCACTGAGTAATCGGTTAGATGAGAACCAGACTGAGTTAAATAACAGGTTAGATGCCAATCAGGAGGCAATTAATGCAACTCAGGTTGAATTAAACAATAAGTTAGGTCAAATGCAAGAGGTAATTAAGACCGAAGTAACAGATACTGTTGTAAGCATTGTATCGGAAATGCAGGTTAAAACTGATAAACGTTTCGAGGCTATAGAAGCCAAACTTGAGGGTAATTTACAAGGGTGTAAGCATGCTCAGGAGGAAACCAACAGTAGATTAGATGCGTTGTCTAGCGATATTAAGGATATTCAAATCCAAAATGAGGCGAATCTCGAACGCCAAGCGAAACAGTTCGCAGAGTTTACAAGAACGGTAGACCAGAGATTAGAGGAGAACGACTCCAAATGGGACCAGAAATTGAAAAGCTATGCTAGAGCAATTAACGGTGACCTCAAGAAACAGGACCAGAATATATTAGGTCAATGCCAGGAAATAGGCGAAATTAAGGCTATCGCTCATGAAAATAAGGAGCTGGTAAGCAACGTGAAAAGTCAGATGGGCAAAGTTCATCGAGAACTGGACCAAGTTCAAAGTGACATTGTCATAGTTAACAAAAGGCAAGAGGAGAATAGAGGTGAGATCACCAAGGTCCGGAATGAATTGTCTAAAGTCAATGGACATATTCAAGATGAAATTAAAGGGTTAAGAGAAGAACTCGAAATAAGAGAAGGCCAGAAAACAGAGGCAAGCGACAAGACCCTTGCTCAAATTAAAGAAGATGTAGAGGATGAAATATCCCATATCAAACAAAGTCTGAAAGAAGACAAGGAGAAAATCTTTCAAGTAGCCGAGGAAAACCGAGATAGGCTTACAAGAATAGAGAAAGAAGTCATTACTCGCCTAGAAAGAGCAGAGATGCGCCACTATCAAATGGAGACTAGGATAATAGCACAGGAGGAAACGCTTCTGAAAGGTCCTAAGTCAAGTGAAGGCAGCATGGAGGATATGAGGAAAACAAGGTGGGCAGACTTGGAAACCCAACCTATGAGCAGGAATGCTACAGGCCCAGGGGAAAGTCCTTATATGACGCCAGGTGTACCAATTGCGGCATCGACGCCACATGAAAATGCTATGCACACCCAGGTGATAAACGTCATTAGGGCAAGCGAAGAAAAACCAAGGAAATTTTCAGGTAGCCACTGTAGTATGACACCAAAATATTGGTTAAAGGAAGTGACTGAATATCTAAATGATGCACGAATACCGCAGGAGCGTAGGCTACGTGCTATAGAGAAATTAACAGAGGGGGAGTGCGCATTATGGATTCGCAGCTTCCGTTACACTTTTGATACTGTTGAGGAGTTTCGTGAGGCATTCTTGAAGAGATATTGGGACGCCGCGACTCAACAGAATTTACGGTTGGATTTATATGCAAAGAAATACAGTACCAATAATCCAACAAAGTACGCAGAATTTTTCATATCGCAGATGTGTCGCTTTAAAGAGCTGGATCAAAAACCGAGCGAACTGGAGCTATGTATTGCTATCGCCAAACAGCTTCCATACGAGATCCAAAGGCTACTAATCTCGGCTAATGCGAAAACTGCTATGGAAATGGAGACAGTTCTAAGGCAACTGGACCTCACCACAGCAAATACAATGCGTCAGAGTCGAACCATGGAACAAGTCCACGTGACCAACACACAGACTGACCAACAGCAAGCTCCAAGGAACAACAAAGCTACGAGCACAGAAACCTTAGATTCCTATGGACGGCAATGGGAACAGGAACCCAGAAGATGGCAGTCAAAGTTCAAAGGAAATGCTAATAGAGGAGGAAGAGGTCGAAGTTCGTGGAATAAGCAGAATAACAGGGGTAAACCGTACCATAACAATGGAGGTAATAATGGCCAAGAAGGCAATAATAGAAATTGGAGACCCCAAGAAAGAAGAAGTAACTTCGATGACGAGGTAGAAGAACGATATCATGCTTCTTTGCGATACCTCGAAGAAAGGGGAGATGAGCCCCAGAAACAACAAGTTCGATGGCAAGAAGTCATGCAGAACAGGACATCGCCAGACAGATATGGAGATGGAGCTAAGAGTTTGGAACTACAGCGCAGCGAACAGGAGAGAAGAAACTCCAAGGGGGCGGGCGCTGAAGAAAAAAAAAACGCCAAAATTAGAAGAGCTTGAGACTGATGGATGGAAGTTTATTAACATCATCAATTGGATAGCCAAACCAGAAGAACTGATTGAGGATACAGGAGGACCACAGGTCATGGTCAAGAGAGAATTGCCTATTATAATTGTAAGAGTGGCAGGATTAAAAGTCAGAAGTCTGCTAGACACAGGGTCAACAGTGAGCCTCATGACACAAGCTCTATATAATGAAATAGCCCGGAGAGAGAACATTTTGAAAATACCGATCTCTAGTGTCAAGATAAAAGGGGTAATTCCAGACCGAACAATGATATGTAAATACCAGGTATTCCTAGATTTACAGATAGGAGGCTCTATTTTCTCACAGAGTTTTCTGTTAGTAAACAAACTGCCTTATAACCTACTTATTGGGGCAGAGTTTATAAGGGAATACAGAGTGATAATCGACCTAGCACAGGACAGGGTTATGTTCCATGTGAATGAAGAAGCTGAAGGCTTAGAGGTCGCACTCAATGAGATTGAACCAGGATCAAGTGAACAAGTATGGCATACATACAGAGATGTGGCTGAGGAGGGAGTGTTAGCTATTGAGCAGTTAGAAGAGGAGCTTAAAACACTAGCCACAGACTTGGAAAAAGATCTGGAACCCAAATTGGAAGAATATATTTCGGAAAAGCTAGAAGAAGCGAAAATTGGGCTAAAAGAGAAGGAAAATTTAAAGCAGTTATTACTGGAACAGAAGGAAGTCTTTGATTCGAGACCTGGTCGGATAAAGAACTTCACTTATGCTTTTCAAGTCAGTGATTGGACACCATTTATGCAGAAACCCTACCCTATAGCTGAAAAGCATTATGCTAAAGTGAAGGAGGCAATTCAGGAGATGTTGGAGGCCGGTGTTATTGAGAAGACACCTACGCCTTATGTAAGTCCATTGGTAATTGTACCAAAGACAGACGGATCTGTCAGAGTCTGCCTGGACCTGAGACGCTTAAATTTGCGAGTTATTCCGGAATTTGACCAAGTGCCACCTATTAAAGAGATCCTCAGGAAGTTTAAAGGGAAAACCATATTCACAAACTTGGATATCACATCCAGTTTCCATCATCTGGAATTAGAGAAGAAAACTAGTCTGTTGACAGGATTTATGTTTGATCAACATACGTTCACATTTTTAAGGCTACCTTTTGGGTTGAAAACAGCTGGTTCAGCCCTGATAAGAGCGTTAGATCGCAACCTATCAGATGAGGTTAAAGAGAGTACCATCAGATATGTAGACGACATTCTACTCACATCAGAATCTCTGGAGGAGCACATGAGAGACCTGAAGAAGTTGCTAGATGACCTTCGAGAAGCTAACTTTAAGGTTAATATCAAGAAATCGCACTTCTGTCAGAGGGAAGTCAAATTCCTAGGGCATGTTATTGATGCGAATGGAGTGAAGCCTAACCCAGATAAATTGGAAGTAATTCGAAATTTCCCTCGACCCACGAAAGTAAAGCACGTCCGACAGTATTTGGGAGTAATTGGATTCTTTTCGAACCACTGCCCAAACTATACTGCGACAGTAGCACCCCTGCAGGACCTATTGAAGAAAGGCGGCAGATGGAATTGGACGGAGCAATGTCAGGAAGCATTCGTGAGGTCAAAACAAATGCTTTTGGAATATGTGAAGCTGGGATACCCGGATTATACCCAGAAGTTCATCATACAGACGGATGCATCACTCATTGGGATTGGAGCGATGCTATTCCAGGAAAATGTTGACCAGCCTGAGAAGAAAGTTTTTATCGCCTTTATAAGCAGGAGACTGAAAGCCCATGAGAAAAACTACACGATCACAGAGATAGAGTTGCTCGCAATTTTGTACGCGTTGCAATCTTGGCACAAACTCGTGTATGGCTTCCGAATAGTCCTTAGAACAGACCATAAAGCTTTAACATTTTTGTTAAAGACAGATTTGTCTAGCCAGAGATTGACAAGATGGTCCCTGTATATCCAGCAATTTAATGTGGAAATTGAATACTGTCCAGGGAAAGAGAATGTAATACAGGACATATTAAGTCGTTACCCTAGAGAAGAAGAAGCGCTAGCGGTCCAGATTGAGAATCGAGATGAGAAGACGTTGGATGACTTAAGGAACCTTACCAACCTACAACGCGAGGACCCATGGTTGAAGATGATGATCGATTACTTTGAGGGACGCTTAGCAAGGGGAACTGCGGTATACAGAGAGGCGGAGGCATTGGCAACAGAGTATGTATGGTATAATCAGATATTACACAAGTGGGACGATGTAGATCATACACGTCAAAGGATTGTAATTCCTGCATCTTTGCAGAGAAGATTGGTATGGCTAGCCCACAGAGCATTTGGACATCCGGGGATAGATAAACTCTGTGCTCTGTTGAAGGAAGCATTTACTTGGCCAAAATTGAGAGAAACGGTGAGAAATACTATTAGGACATGTGATCCATGCCAAAGGGTTAAGCCAAATCCCTTTTTAATGAGGCAACGACCTATCCCGTTGTTACCGGAGAAGCCAAGGCAGCTATTGAGTATAGACAACTTTGGACCATTGCCTAGAGCACGTAGAGGCAATAGACACATTTTTGTAGCCATGGATGTATTTTCGAAAATGGTGGTGTTATGCCCGATACAAAAGACAAGTTCAAAACAGGTCTTGAAGCGCCTGAAAGAGAGAGTTATTCCGATTCTTGGGAAGCCGGATAACATTCTCTCGGACCACGGAAGTTGCTTTACAAGTGCAGAATTTCGTCGAGAACTGGAAACTCTAGGAATTAGGCAGATTTTATCTACCATTCGCCATCCTGAGGCAAGTCCAGTTGAAAGAGTAATGAGAGAGATCCAGAAATACATGAAGATCTACTTCTCTGAGGAGAATTGGCGTTGGATAGAATTTCTAGAAGTAATTGAATACTGTATAAATAATACTGTACATGAGGCGACAGGTCAGGTTCCCGTGACTCTACATCTGGATCAAAGACCAGAGAGACCGTGGACTGGTGTTATTCCATTGCCAGTAGACGCACAGCCAGGTAGAGAATTGAGGATCCAACGAACCTTTGAATATCTCAAAGCACAGGCGGAGAGACGTCAGAGAAGAAATCGTGCGAAGAGGTATCATAGACCGCTTCTCGTGGGAGAGAAAGTTTTAATTAAGAAACCCGCCAGTTCAGATCCAGAGGCACGCAAGTATAAAAGTTCAATTTTTCTTATCACGGCCCGTTCGAGGTGATAAGAGACCTCCAGAACAATGCATACAGGTTAAGGCACCTAGAAAATGGAAACGAGGTCGTTATGAACGTAGCCAACTTAAAAGTTTATTACTCGCCAGAAGAATTCGACGAACAAGAAGAAGTATTAGTAACGCACACCCAACTCAACGTGGAGAGCGAAGGCAGCCAAGCAGTCAGACCTGAAAGTTGGAACGGCAAGACGGGACGAGAAGCAGACAGTTTACCCAGTGTAAGCGAAGAGCACAAAGAATGCCAGTGTCTGCGAGAATTCTATGAAGAAATGGTCAGAGTGGCGAGAGAGGTTGAGGCCATAAACGCGACCCTCCGCATGGAGAATGAACAGCTTAGGAAGAAGGTCGAGTGTGGAAGGGGGAACAGTACTAACCTACTCGCAGCCAGACGAGGTGAAGGACCATTGTATGTAAACACCGACAGAGGTAGACAGTCAGCTGGTTACTTATAGAAAGCCACTTGCAATTGACTTTTATAAGTTTCGCAAGGGGAATATGAACCCGAGGAGGTTATGCTGACTGGAATCGAACGTGGTTCTCAGAGACTGTGATCTCAGTATAAAGGTTCCACCAGGGAACGAACCAGAGATCTATAGAGGCAGTTTCTTGGTAAAAACCCCTCGAAAGAAGTGTATATTTAATCACTGGTGTGAGTTTGGTGCAATTACATTATTTATTAAAAATAATGCAGGGAATAATGAGCAGATTACAGCATTATTAGACTACTTGGTGTAGGCTATACGAGGCTTGAAGCACGAAGAGGGCAGAGTTGACATTTTACAAATTAGCCCAGAATTGTGGGTGGGGCCCAGTGGAGCCATGTCCATCTCTGTGACCCCATTCTGTCGTCTGGAGCAGGGGGGAGACCTGAATAATGACCCAGTTATTCCCCGACGGAGAATAGATTTGAGGAGTGGGAGGAGAGATGCCCAGGAAAATCATTGATTACTCGTGATTGGAGCAACGAATTGAGATGAGAGTTGCTCACAGATGAATCTTTTGGCAGGAGGCTAATTTTAAAGCCTTTTACCTGCGAAATTGGGGCATATATAACGAAGTGCGGAAGGACTGTAAAACGACCATTGTGCGCGGATAGATTTGAGAATGTTGCCGGGGAATACCCGTAAGATAGCGTCCCACGCTATGGAGAAAGGAATTAATATTAATTAATTGAACGAGCGATTCCTTTGCACGCAGATAGTTTTGGAATCTGTGAAGAAAGAGGAACCCAATGATCATGGTTTGGAGACCAGATTCACGCTGTGAGAGGAGCCAAGATTTCGCGGGAAGATTTCGCCCTACTTTCCGTGGGAATCTGATATAAGGGAGTAGACCCTTGGAGGGACGCTCTGTCTCAACCCAGTCTCTCTCAGTTCAAGCTCAGTCTACGCGCAGTTCACGTGCAGTGTGCACCCAGTTACAGCCCAAGTTGCAGTCTTACGCAGTCTTCACGACGTTAGAAGTTACCCAGTTGCAGCACAGTTGCAGTAAGTTGCAATCAGTATGCAGCAAGTACGAGGGCAGTACGAGACAGTATGTAAGCAGTATACAGCAGTCTTCAAGTAAGGTACGAGCAGTCTTCAAGTGAATCTTCAGTCAGGTACAGCCACTGTGAAGCAAGTTCGTCAAGGCAGAACGCATGGCGGTTCTAATCATAATAGACGCCGGACAAAGACTGGTACATGTAAGTGAAGCATTTAATAAGCTTGTATGAATAATAGTCGTGCTATAGGCATAATCAGCAGTACGAACTATGACGTGTTCAGTTATGAAGCACCGTGTAGGCTAATGGCAGAACTATTGTAAATAATTATTTGTGTAAAGTATTGGACTGTGTTAAGCGCAATGTGTATAGTATTGACTGATCGTATATGTGTAAATACGATGGTATGCGCTAAATGAAGCTCTATGACGTGTTTGGTAATGTCACGAGAGTACCAGATGATAACACATGTACGGGAGCTAATATATTTATGCAACGCAGGACGCTTACTGTAGGAGTAAGAATAATAAAAACTGTTGGTGAATTCCGAAAGCAGGTAAACCAGACTTTCAATCAGGAGTTGATAGAAGCACGGGATATGCTGTCGACACCTGCAATTTCGATCTTTGCTAGGGAATTTCAGCAGTGAAAAGTGTATAAAGTGACGTGTGTTAAGTGTACAACATATGTAAAATATCCTTTAAAGTAGTGATTAGATAAGTGTTTCACATGTTTGGGAGCAATAGCTTCCTGAGAGTTATGCAACGTGTCGTGTTGTTGATGAAAATTATGTGTTATAAAATGTGTGTCTTCAAGATGAATATGTCGCGTTAAACCTGCTAATGGCGGGCGACATGGAGAAATATGATTGGTCGGAGCCACCATAAGACACCTATAGAAATGTAAGTACCCCACAAGTTATGATTATGTAGAAATATGGGCCACTGCATGTTGTGAATTCCTTAAAGATGCCAGTAAAAATCAGTTTAGGAGGCAGATCCTCCATGTTTGATCATTAATTGTGTTGATTTTTATAGAGTTGAGTTGTTAATTTGCATCATTAAGTGGAGTAATTATTCCCACTATGAATTAAGAATGGCAATCAGTTATGTAAATGTGACGAACGCGATTGTTCGGATTTTAAGACGTTTAGCTATGTCGGATTTTTGGTAATTTATGTGAGAATAATAATAAAGTAATGATTTTGGTCATTTATGTCAGTGAGATTAATAAGAATAATAAAGTAATGATTTTGGTCATTTATGTCAGTGAGATTAATGGTAATAATAATAATGAATATTAAAAGTATGAATGAACACATCAGGAAACAAATAAATGTTGTAAGCGAGAGATTTACGCTAATTGCAAGACTTATCAATCCAAGCAGTAAGATGATACAGTAAGATTACATTACAGTAATTAAGGAAAGAAGTTTTATATCAGAATATTGCATATATTCAATAATGATGCCAGGCATGAAAGAGCTTTTAGTGAATTGAATTTGCAGCTTATATGAGAAGCTTATAGAGTAATTGTTAGATTTCTCTTAATAATATAGGTCGGAGGTCGTAGCATTGAGTAAGGGGCCAGATGGTCTATTCTACGTATGAAATCTCCTATGTCATGGGCATAAGTGGAGATATAATTTTATGCCAGAGTTGTAGTGTGCACCCTAGCTCTGAGGAAGGATATGCAAGTGTTCCGGGTTGGGATCCTGTGATAGAGACGAGGAGAACGAGGACACCTCGAAACTCGATGGTCTCCCGAGAACTTATTTGATGAGTTATTCCGCTTGTGGTAGCGAAACTCATGGCGACAGCTGCAGTGAGCGCCTATATTTTACTTGAGACATCGGTCACCCGTTAGACTAATGCATTACGAACCCCGAACCTTCATGTTGAATGGACCCGTGTGAGGCCAGTAATTATTATATCCTCTGTGTAGGAGTAATTATAAAAGCTCATTCAATACCTGTTTGCATAATAGTAAATTAAGATCCTTTGGGATATGTGTGTCGGTCAGACGACAGTATTTGTCTTGTAAATCTTTACTGCTTAGAAAGGAAAGCATTCAAAACCTTTAAGGAGGGTCGAGGTAATTGGTGGAACACCCATCCCACTTTCTATTGTGTGCGGACTCCTCTAGCCGAGGGTCTGCAGGCGGGCACTCGAACCGTCAAGGCAAGTTGAAAGGAACAGATTTTAGACCTTGGTAAATGACATATAATGAAAGATTGTTATGTTGAGTAATGTAGCCATGTGGTTTAGGAACACATGGATAATTATAGATCATCCTGATGGTTCATTATTTTAGCTATCTGACGAATAGTTAGATGATGTATTTGTACTGTCACTGAAACCAAGTTTTGAAGTTAGTTACCAGATGCCAATCGCCACGAGAGCAAGGTAATGTAATTATACCATCCGACACAAGCTATAACGTAACGTTTTATCTAGGAATCACATACAGCATGCAGTGGAACCATATAAATAGAGGAAGTGGAGGGGTAGCTTACATAATTAGGGAGTTGCACGTTGATTGCGGTGCAACGTCCGAATTGGTAATGCATGAAAGCATTTGTTTGGTGAGAAGAGAAAAATCAAAACACGCACGGCACACATAATTGTTAAAACCAAGAGGTTTAAGGAATAATTAATTTGTGGTATTAAAGAAGTCATATTGTATGACTGTTATGTTAATGTACAGTTTGTTTTGAAGTCGTAGGTGCGTCAGCGCACCAGAATATCTTTATGTAGTTCACATAAGGGTACAGCTTTATGGTTTAATATGACTTTATTATGATTTCATTTTTGTTTATTTGTGGATTGTGGAAGTAAATTTTTGTTTGCTTTGTTTCTTTATGGTTTTGGGATTGTTTTTGTGTTTGAAGCCATGATTTTTATTTACTGAATTAAAGTTTTAGAATAGAGTTGTGCCTTGTTATTGTAGAGTTGTTACCTTATAGCCTCAAATCCAAAATATGCACTGCTCATTTGGGGGAACGGCACGCGCCTGAGACCTGATGCTAGCTGGAGGCAGCTGCATATTTACCATCGAGATTACTCACATGGGTACATGGGATTTGATGTCCTATACTGTGATTTGAGCTATCGGTACAACTAAAGTCGGTCAGATTTAGTGCACACAACTCTATTAAAGTAAGAATTAACGAAGTAGGGAATGACCGCTCCTATCCTAGCTAAGTTCCGATACGTACATATAAATTTTGATAGATGTGTAAGTACAGTTCTACTCCTGTGTATTTACACTCTTATTATCATGGCCCAAGCAACGTGGAGCGGTATTAATTCATTTGGAACCGCCTGCGTCAGTGCAATATGAGCGATCTTGGCATTGCACATGCATGGCATACATGAGTCTATTTTTTATCATGGCGCCCAGGTACGTGGAGATTATGGGATTTAGGGAAAACCCATAGATTTTTTATGGTATTTCATGGGGAAAACCATAGTAATTGTTTTGCCTCAAACTGTGTTTGAGTGATTTTTTGAATTCAGTAGGCTTTTTATGTAACGCAGAATCTCTCTATTGAGAAGAGAATTGCCCAAGGGTATGAGCGCTACATACCAGATCCACAATCTACCATAATATTATCAGGTTTTGTACGACTTCACAATATGTGTGCAGTGTTTGATGTTTCTCTTCGAAACGTATCCACATATTTTTCCAGGAAGCCTGCCTGCATATTTAAGTGTGTTATTGTAAAATGTCAGGTACGGAGGAAATCTTGCAGGTTATTGCAGGATTGAAACAGCATTTTGATGCTGCTAACGAGCAGAATAAACTGGAAGCCAAGGCTTTCCAGGAGAGCATAAACAATCGGTTAGATGCCAATCAGGTTGCACTGAGTAATCGGTTAGATGAGAACCAGACTGAGTTAAATAACAGGTTAGATGCCAATCAGGAGGCAATTAATGCAACTCAGGTTGAATTAAACAATAAGTTAGGTCAAATGCAAGAGGTAATTAAGACCGAAGTAACAGATACTGTTGTAAGCATTGTATCGGAAATGCAGGTTAAAACTGATAAACGTTTCGAGGCTATAGAAGCCAAACTTGAGGGTAATTTACAAGCGTGTAAGCATGCTCAGGAGGAAACCAACAGTAGATTAGATGCGTTGTCTAACGATATTAAGGATATTCAAATCCAAAATGAGGCGAATCTCGAACGCCAAGCGAAACAGTTCGCAGAGTTTACAAGAACGGTAGACCAGAGATTAGAGGAGAACGACTCCAAATGGGACCAGAAATTGAAAAGCTATGCTAGAGCAATTAACGGTGACCTCAAGAAACAGGACCAGAATATATTAGGTCAATGCCAGGAAATAGGCGAAATTAAGGCTATCGCTCATGAAAATAAGGAGCTGGTAAGCAACGTGAAAAGTCAGATGGGCAAAGTTCATCGAGAACTGGACCAAGTTCAAAGTGACATTGTCATAGTTAACAAAAGGCAAGAGGAGAATAGAGGTGAGATCACCAAGGTCCGGAATGAATTGTCTAAAGTCAATGGACATATTCAAGATGAAATTAAAGGGTTAAGAGAAGAACTTGAAATAAGAGAAGGCCAGAAAACAGAGGCAAGCGACAAGACCCTTGCTCAAATTAAAGAAGATGTAGAGGATGAAATATCCCATATCAAACAAAGTCTGAAAGAAGACAAGGTGAAAATCTTTCAAGTAGCCGAGGAAAACCGAGATAGGCTTACAAGAATAGAGAAATAAGTCATTACTCGCCTACAAAGAGCAGAGATGCGCCACTATCAAATGGAGACTAGGATAATAGCACAGGAGGAATCGCTTCTGAAAGGTCCTAAGTCAAGTGAAGGCAGCATGGAGGATATGAGGAAAACAAGGTGGGCAGACTTGGAAACCCAACCTATGAGCAGGAATGCTACAGGCCCAGGGGAAAGTCCTTATATGACGCCAGGTGTACCAATTGCGGCATCGACGCCACATGAAAATGCTATGCACACCCAGGTGATAAACGTCATTAGGGCAAGCGAAGAAAAACCAAGGAAATTTTCAGGTAGCCACTGTAGTATGACACCAAAATATTGGTTAAAGGAAGTGACTGAATATCTAAATGATGCACGAATACCGCAGGAGCGTAGGCTACGTGCTATAGAGAAATTAACAGAGGGGGAGTGCGCATTATGGATTCGCAGCTTCCGTTACACTTTTGATACTGTTGAGGAGTTTCGTGAGGCATTCTTGAAGAGATATTGGGACGCCGCGACTCAACAGAATTTACGGTTGGATTTATATGCAAAGAAATACAGTACCAATAATCCAACAAAGTACGCAGAATTTTTCATATCGCAGATGTGTCGCTTTAAAGAGCTGGATCAAAAACCGAGCGAACTGGAGCTATGTATTGCTATCGCCAAACAGCTTCCATACGAGATCCAAAGGCTACTAATCTCGGCTAATGCGAAAACTGCTATGGAAATGGAGACAGTTCTAAGGCAACTGGACCTCACCACAGCAAATACAATGCGTCAGAGTCGAACCATGGAACAAGTCCACGTGACCAACACACAGACTGACCAACAGCAAGCTCCAAGGAACAACAAAGCTACGAGCACAGAAACCTTAGATTCCTATGGACGGCAATGGGAACAGGAACCCAGAAGATGGCAGTCAAAGTTCAAAGGAAATGCTAATAGAGGAGGAAGAGGTCGAAGTTCGTGGAATAAGCAGAATAACAGGGGTAAACCGTACCATAACAATGGAGGTAATAATGGCCAAGAAGGCAATAATAGAAATTGGAGACCCCAAGAAAGAAGAAGTAACTTCGATGACGAGGTAGAAGAACGATATCATGCTTCTTTGCGATACCTCGAAGAAAGGGGAGATGAGCCCCAGAAACAACAAGTTCGATGGCAAGAAGTCATGCAGAACAGGACATCGCCAGATAGATATGGAGATGGAGCTAAGAGTTTGGAACTACAGCGCAGCGAACAGGAGAGAAGAAACTCCAAGGGGGCGGGCGCTGAAGAAAAAAAAAACGCCAAAATTAGAAGAGCTTGAGACTGATGGATGGAAGTTTATTAACATCATCAATTGGATAGCCAAACCAGAAGAACTGATTGAGGATACAGGAGGACCACAGGTCATGGTCAAGAGAGAATTGCCTATTATAATTGTAAGAGTGGCAGGATTAAAAGTCAGAAGTCTGCTAGACACAGGGTCAACAGTGAGCCTCATGACACAAGCTCTATATAATGAAATAGCCCGGAGAGAGAACATTTTGAAAATACCGATCTCTAGTGTCAAGATAAAAGGGGTAATTCCAGACCGAACAATGATATGTAAATACCAGGTATTCCTAGATTTACAGATAGGAGGCTCTATTTTCTCACAGAGTTTTCTGTTAGTAAACAAACTGCCTTATAACCTACTTATTGGGGCAGAGTTTATAAGGGAATACAGAGTGATAATCGACCTAGCACAGGACAGGGTTATGTTCCATGTGAATGAAGAAGCTGAAGGCTTAGAGGTCGCACTCAATGAGATTGAACCAGGATCAAGTGAACAAGTATGGCATACATACAGAGATGTGGCTGAGGAGGGAGTGTTAGCTATTGAGCAGTTAGAAGAGGAGCTTAAAACACTAGCCACAGACTTGGAAAAAGATCTGGAACCCAAATTGGAAGAATATATTTCGGAAAAGCTAGAAGAAGCGAAAATTGGGCTAAAAGAGAAGGAAAATTTAAAGCAGTTATTACTGGAACAGAAGGAAGTCTTTGATTCGAGACCTGGTCGGATAAAGAACTTCACTTATGCTTTTCAAGTCAGTGATTGGACACCATTTAGGCAGAAACCCTACCCTATAGCTGAAAAGCATTATGCTAAAGTGAAGGAGGCAATTCAGGAGATCTTGGAGGCCGGTGTTATTGAGAAGACACCTACGCCTTATGTAAGTCCATTGGTAATTGTACCAAAGACAGACGGATCTGTCAGAGTCTGCCTGGACCTGAGACGCTTAAATTTGCGAGTTATTCCGGAATTTGACCAAGTGCCACCTATTAAAGAGATCCTCAGGAAGTTTAAAGGGAAAACCATATTCACAAACTTGGATATCACATCCAGTTTCCATCATCTGGAATTAGAGAAGAAAACTAGTCTGTTGACAGGATTTATGTTTGATCAACATACGTTCACATTTTTAAGGCTACCTTTTGGGTTGAAAACAGCTGGTTCAGCCCTGATAAGAGCGTTAGATCGCAACCTATCAGATGAGGTTAAAGAGAGTACCATCAGATATGTAGACGACATTCTACTCACATCAGAATCTCTGGAGGAGCACATGAGAGACCTGAAGAAGTTGCTAGATGACCTTCGAGAAGCTAACTTTAAGGTTAATATCAAGAAATCGCACTTCTGTCAGAGGGAAGTCAAATTCCTAGGGCATGTTATTGATGCGAATGGAGTGAAGCCTAACCCAGATAAATTGGAAGTAATTCGAAATTTCCCTCGACCCACGAAAGTAAAGCACGTCCGACAGTATTTGGGAGTAATTGGATTCTTTTCGAACCACTGCCCAAACTATACTGCGACAGTAGCACCCCTGCAGGACCTATTGAAGAAAGGCGGCAGATGGAATTGGACGGAGCAATGTCAGGAAGCATTCGTGAGGTCAAAACAAATGCTTTTGGAATATGTGAAGCTGGGATACCCGGATTATACCCAGAAGTTCATCATACAGACGGATGCATCACTCATTGGGATTGGAGCGATGCTATTCCAGGAAAATGTTGACCAGCCTGAGAAGAAAGTTTTTATCGCCTTTATAAGCAGGAGACTGAAAGCCCATGAGAAAAACTACACGATCACAGAGATAGAGTTGCTCGCAATTTTGTACGCGTTGCAATCTTGGCACAAACTCGTGTATGGCTTCCGAATAGTCCTTAGAACAGACCATAAAGCTTTAACATTTTTGTTAAAGACAGATTTGTCTAGCCAGAGATTGACAAGATGGTCCCTGTATATCCAGCAATTTAATGTGGAAATTGAATACTGTCCAGGGAAAGACAATGTAATACCGGACATATTAAATCGTTACCCTAGAGAAGAGGAAGCGCTAGCGGTCCAGATTGAGAATCGAGATGAGAAGACGTTGGATGACTTAAGGAACCTTACCAACCTACAACACGAAGACCCATGGTTGAAGATGATGATCGATTACTTTGAGGGACGCTTAGCAAGGGGAACTGCGGTATACAGAGAGGCGGAGGCATTGGCAACAGAGTATGTATGGTATAATCAGATATTACACAAGTGGGACGATGTAGATCATACACGTCAAAGGATTGCAATTCCTGCATCTTTGCAGAGAAGATTGGTATGGATGGCCCACAGAGCATTTGGACATCCGGGGATAGATAAACTCTGTGCTCTGTTGAAGGAAGCATTTACTTGGCCAAAATTGAGAGAAACGGTGAGAAATACTATTAGGACATGTGATCTATGCCAAAGGGTTAAGCCAAATCCCTTTTTAATGAGGCAACGACCTATCCCGTTGTTACCGGAGAAGCCAAGGCAGCTATTGAGTATAGACAACTTTGGACCATTGCCTAGAGCACGTAGAGGCAATAGACACATTTTTGTAGCCATGGATGTATTTTCGAAAATGGTGGTGTTATGCCCCATACAAAAGACAAGTTCAAAACAGGTCTTGAAGCGCCTGAAAGAGAGAGTTATTCCGATTCTTGGGAAGCCGGATAACATTCTCTCGGACCACGGAAGTTGCTTTACAAGTGCAGAATTTCGTCGAGAACTGGAAACTCTAGGAATTAGGCAGATTTTATCTACCATTCGCCATCCTGAGGCAAGTCCAGTTGAAAGAGTAATGAGAGAGATCCAGAAATACATGAAGATCTACTGCTCTGAGGAGAATTGGCGTTGGATAGAATTTCTAGAAGTAATTGAATACTGTATAAATAATACTGTACATGAGGCGACAGGTCAGGTTCCCGTGACTCTACATCTGGATCAAAGACCAGAGAGACCGTGGACTGGTGTTATTCCATTGCCAGTAGACGCACAGCCAGGTAGAGAATTGAGGATCCAACGAACCTTTGAATATCTCAAAGCACAGGCGGAGAGACGTCAGAGAAGAAATCGTGCGAAGAGGTATCATAGACCGCTTCTCGTGGGAGAGAAAGTTTTAATTAAGAAACCCGCCAGTTCAGATCCAGAGGCACGCAAGTATAAAAAGTTCAATTTTTCTTATCACGGCCCGTTCGAGGTGATAAGAGACCTCCAGAACAATGCATACAAGTTAAGGCACCTAGAAAATGGAAACGAGGTCGTTATGAACGTAGCCAACTTAAAAGTTTATTACTCGCCAGAAGAATTCGACGAACAAGAAGAAGTATTAGTAACGCACACCCAACTCAACGTGGAGAGCGAAGGCAGCCAAGCAGTCAGACCTGAAAGTTGGAACGGCAAGACTGGACGAGAAGCAGACAGTTTACCCAGTGTAAGCGAAGAGCACAAAGAATGCCAGTGTCTGCGAGAATTCTATGAAGAAATGGTCAGAGTGGCGAGAGAGGTTGAGGCCATAAACGCGACCCTCCGCATGGAGAATGAACAGCTTAGGAAGAAGGCCGAGTGTGGAAGGGGGAACAGTACTAACCTACTCGCAGCCAAACGAGGTGAAGGACCCCCGATGTAAACACCGACAGAGGTAGACAGTCAGCTGGTTACTTATAGAAAGCCACTTGCAATTGACTTTTATAAGTTTCGCAAGGGGAATATGAACCCGAGGAGGTTATGCTGACTGGAATCGAACGTGGTTCTCAGAGACTGTGATCTCAGTATAAAGGTTCCACCAGGGAACGAACCAGAGATCTATAGAGGCAGTTTCTTGGTAAAAGCCCCTCGAAAGAAGTGTATATTTAATCACTGGTGTGAGTTTGGTGCAATTACATTATTTATTAAAAATAATGCAGGGAATAATGAGCAGATTACAGCATTATTAGACTACTTGGTGTAGGCTATACGAGGCTTGAAGCACGAAGAGGGCAGAGTTGACATTTTACAAATTAGCCCAGAATTGTGGGTGGGGCCCAGTGGAGCCATGTCCATCTCTGTGACCCCATTCTGTCGTCTGGAGCAGGGGGGAGACCTGAATAATGACCCAGTTATTCCCCGACGGAGAATAGATTTGAGGAGTGGGAGGAGAGATGCCCAAGAAAATCATTGATTACTCGTGATTGGAGCAACGAATTGAGATGAGAGTTGCTCACAGATGAATCTTTTGGCAGGAGGCTAATTTTAAAGCCTTTTACCTGCGAAATTGGGGCATATTTAACGAAGTGCGGAAGGACTGTAAAACGACCATTGTGCGCGGATAGATTTGAGAATGTTGCCGGGGAATACCCGTAAGATAGCGTCCCACGCTATGGAGAAAGGAATTAATATTAATTAATTGAACGAGCGATTCCTTTGCACGCAGATAGTTTTGGAATCTGTGAAGAAAGAGGAACCCAATGATCATGGTTTGGAGACCAGATTCACGCTGTGAGAGGAGCCAAGATTTCGCGGGAAGATTTCGCCCTACTTTCCGTGGGAATCTGATATAAGGGAGTAGACCCTTGGAGGGACGCTCTGTCTCAACCCAGTCTCTCTCAGTTCAAGCTCAGTCTACGCGCAGTTCACGTGCAGTGTGCACCCAGTTACAGCCCAAGTTGCAGTCTTACGCAGTCTTCACGACGTTAGAAGTTACCCAGTTGCAGCACAGTTGCAGTAAGTTGCAATCAGTATGCAGCAAGTACGAGGGCAGTACGAGACAGTATGTAAGCAGTATACAGCAGTCTTCAAGTAAGGTACGAGCAGTCTTCAAGTGAATCTTCAGTCAGGTACAGCCACTGTGAAGCAAGTTCGTCAAGGCAGAACGCATGGCGGTTCTAATCATAATAGACGCCGGACAAAGACTGGTACATGTAAGTGAAGCATTTAATAAGCTTGTATGAATAATAGTCGTGCTATAGGCATAATCAGCAGTACGAACTATGACGTGTTCAGTTATGAAGCACCGTGTAGGCTAATGGCAGAACTATTGTAAATAATTATTTGTGTAAAGTATTGGACTGTGTTAAGCGCAATGTGTATAGTATTGACTGATCGTATATGTGTAAATACGATGGTATGCGCTAAATGAAGCTCTATGACGTGTTTGGTAATGTCACGAGAGTACCAGATGATAACACATGTACGGGAGCTAGCATATTTATGCAACGCAGGACGCTTACTGTAGGTGTAAGAATAATAAAAACTGTTGGTGAATTCCGAAAGCAGGTAAACCAGACTTTCAATCAGGAGTTGATAGAAGCACGGGATATGCTGTCGACACCTGCAATTTCGATCTTTGCTAGGGAATTTCAGCAGTGAAAAGTGTATAAAGTGACGTGTGTTAAGTGTACAACATATGTAAAATATCCTTTAAAGTAGTGATTAGATAAGTGTTTCACATGTTTGGGAGCAATAGCTTCCTGAGAGTTATGCAACGTGTCGTGTTGTTGATGAAAATTATGTGTTATAAAATGTGTGTCTTCAAGATGAATATGTCGCGTTAAACCTGCTAATGGCGGGCGACATGGAGAAATATGATTGGTCGGAGCCATCATAAGACACCTATAGAAATGTAAGTACCCCACAAGTTATGATTATGTAGAAATATGGGCCACTGCATGTTGTGAATTCCTTAAAGATGCCAGTAAAAATCAGTTTAGGAGGCAGATCCTCCATGTTTGATCATTAATTGTGTTATTTTTTATAGAGTTGAGTTGTTAATTTGCATCATTAAGTGGAGTAATTATTCCCACTATGAATTAAGAATGGCAATCAGTTATGTAAATGTGACGAACGCGATTGTTCGGATTTTAAGACGTTTAGCTATGTCGGATTTTTGGTAATTTATGTGAGAATAATAATAAAGTAATGATTTTGGTCATTTATGTCAGTGAGATTAATAAGAATAATAAAGTAATGATTTTGGTCATTTATGTCAGTGAGATTAATGGTAATAATAATAATGAATATTAAAAGTATGAATGAACACATCAGGAAACAAATAAATGTTGTAAGCGAGAGATTTACGCTAATTGCAAGACTTATCAATCTAAGCAGTAAGATGATACAGTAAGATTACATTACAGTAATTAAGGAAAGAAGTTTTATATCAGAATATTGCATATATTCAATAATGATGCCAGGCATGAAAGAGCTTTTAGTGAATTGAATTTGCAGCTTATATGAGAAGCTTATAGAGTAATTGTTAGATTTCTCTTAATAATATAGGTCGGAGGTCGTAGCATTGAGTAAGGGGCCAGATGGTCTATTCTACGTATGAAATCTCCTATGTCATGGGCATAAGTGGAGATATAATTTTATGCCAGAGTTGTAGTGTGTACCCTAGCTCTGAGGAAGGATATGAAAGTGTTCCGGGTTGGGATCCTGTGATAGAGACGAGGAGAACGAGGACACCTCGAAACTCTATGGTCTCCCGAGAACTTATTTGATGAGTTATTCCGCTTGTGGTAGCGAAACTCATGGCGACAGCTGCAGTGAGCGCCTATATTTTACTTGAGACATCGGTCACCCGTTAGACTAATGCATTACGAACCCCTAACCTTCATGTTGAATGGACCCGTGTGAGGCCAGTAATTATTATATCCTCTGTGTAGGAGTAATTATAAAAGCTCATTCAATACCTGTTTGCATAATAGTAAATTAAGATCCTTTGGGATATGTGTGTCGGTCAGACGACAGTATTTGTCTTGTAAATCTTTACTGCTTAGAAAGGAAAGCATTCAAAACCTTTAAGGAGGGTCGAGGTAATTGGTGGAACACCCATCCCACTTTCTATTGTGTGCGGACTCCTCTAGCCGAGGGTCTGCAGTCTAAACTCGAACCGTCAAGGCGAGTTGAAAGGGACAGATTTTAGACCCTGGTAAATGACATATAATGAAAGATTGTTATGTTGAGTAATGTAGCCATGTGGTTTAGGAACACATGGATAATTATAGATCATCCTGATGGTTCATTATTTTAGCTATCTGACGAATAGTTAGATGATGTATTTGTACTGTCACTGAAACCAAGTTTTGAAGTTAGTTACCAGATGCCAATCGCCACGAGAGCAAGGTAATGTAATTATACCATCCGACACAAGCTATAACGTAACGTTTTATCTAGGAATCACATACAGCATGCAGTGGAACCATATAAATAGAGGAAGTGGAGGGGTAGCTTACATAATTAGGGAGTTGCACGTTGATTGCGGTGCAACGCCCGAATAGGTAATGCATGAAAGCATTTGTTTGGTGAGAAGAGAAAAATCAAAACACGCACGGCACACATAATTGTTAAAACCAAGAGGTTTAAGGAATAATTAACTTGTGGTATTAAAGAAGTCACATTGTATGACTGTTATGTTAATGTACAGTTTGTTTTGAAGTCGTAGGTGCATCAGCGCACCAGAATATCTTTATGTAGTTCACATAAGGGTACAGCTTTATGGTTTAATATGACTTTATTATGATTTCATTTTTGTTTATTTGTGGATTGTGGAAGTAAATTTTTGTTTGCTTTGTTTCTTTATGGTTTTGGGATTGTTTTTGTGTTTGAAGCCATGATTTTTATTTACTGAATTAAAGTTTTAGAATAGAGTTGTGCCTTGTTATTGTAGAGTTGTTACCTTATAGCCTCAAATCCAAAATATGCACTGCTCATTTGGGGGAACGGCACGCGCCTGAGACCTGATGCTAGCTGGAGGCAGCTGCATATTTACCATCGAGATTACTCACATGGGTACAGTACTTCCTTCACCTGTTGGTGGGATCTGGTGGGGGGGTTCCAGCCGGGCAGTTTCAGATCCTACAATCCTGTGTTCCTCGTGGGATTCAACAGGTCTTGGTAAGTTATAAAAGGGTACAATACGTTGCCGGTGTTGCTCTTTTCTTTCTTCCGTCCACATCTTTCCCGTCTTCAACTTCGGGTTTTCTTGAAAACCCTGGTGGTCGTGTAGTTTCTTCCTGAGGGGATTGCGTTCTTGAATATCCCCACAGGTAATTTCCATCTCTTGCAGGTCACTTTCCACCTCTTCGAACCAGGCTGGCTTGGTCTTCTTATTTTTAAAATAGTTAAAGATCCGGTTCGTCAATCGTGTGGGTTTCATTCTAAGCAAGTGGCCATAAAATGCAATCCTCCTTTTCCTCATTACATCAGAGATCTTCTGGACATGAATATACAGCTCATAGTTATGCCGTCGTCTATGTTCAACGTTGTCTTTAATCGGGCCAAGAATTTTCCTCAAGATCTTTCTTTCCTTGATCTCCAATTTTTCTAACAGGACTTTCTTGTTCATGGTGAGGCATTCCGCTGCGTACAGAGCCTCTGGTCGTATGACAGTGCAATAATGCCTAAGTTTTGCGTTCAGGGATATTGACTTTTTGTTGTAAACGTCCTTGGTGAGTTGGTACGCCATTTCCATTTTGTTCATGCGCGAAGCGAAGGTTTCTTTTTCACATACGTTGGGTTCTACCCACTCGCCAAGATATTTAAACTTATCTGTCCGTTTGATTTTCCCCTGGTTTACTTTTAGCTCCCTTGGTGCTGGCTTGATGTTAGTTATGAAGTGTGTTTTCTCCAAAGAGATCTGAAGACCAACTTTTGTTGCCTGTACCTGCAGCTGGTTAATTTGTTTTGTGGCCATGTCTAAAGAGTCGGAGAAAATTGCAAGATCATCTGCAAACGCTAGGCAATCAATAGAAAGGTTCATGTTCTTGTAACCCAGTCGTACTCCATTTTGGACCCCATCGTTCATTTCTTTGCGCCACTCGCGGATGACTTTTTCAAGTGCACAGTTGAAGAGCAGGGGTGAAAGCCCATCTCCCTGCCTAATTCCTGTCTTAATTTCGAAAGAGTCTGAAATTTCTCCTCTGAACTTGACTCTGGAGGTTGTGTTAGCTAAGGTCTGTTGAATGATTGCCCTGGTTTTATCATCCTTTGCTTCAGATAGAAAAGGATGGATTTCAGATTCATAATTTGTTCGGCACATGAGCGCTCTTATTATTATTATTATTATTATTATTATTATTATTATTATTATTATTATTATTTCTTTCTTGTTTCGAATAGGCCATCTATGGACCACGACGTTCAACTGTTACATTTGGAGTGGGCTTTGATGTTTGCCCAGTAGTTACGCATCCTCTGGCTGTGTTGTTCCCTCCTCTCCTGGGTCCAGAGGGCACCTGTTTTCTTTCTTGGTGGTTTGTCCTGGAACCTCAATTGCTGAAGCATCTTCCTGAGAGACGTCCGGTCTTTTAAGACTCTTTCCGTCCCTCCAAGTTCTTGCAGATCTTTGCTCACTTCCCACAACCATGGTGACTTGGTCTTCCGCTTTTGCCAGTAACCGAGGAGCTGATTGGTCAACCTGGTAGGATGCATCCTGTAGACGTGTCCATAAAATGCTAGACGTCGTTTTCTAACAACATCCGTGATTCTTTCACAGTACGTGTAGAGCTCTTGATTAGGACGCCTTCTGTATTCATTACCTAACTTAACAGGTCCCAATATCTTCCTCATTATCTTTCTCTCCTGTACTTCGAGTTTGTCCGTGATTCCCTTCCGGTTGAATACTAGACATTCTGATGCATATAAGGCTTCAGGACGTATAACTGTTTGGTAGTGTCTCATTTTAGTCTTTCGGGAGAGACACTTCTTATTATATGTGTTCTTGGTTAGTTGATAAGCCATTTCTAACTTGTTAACTCGAGTTGATAATGCCCTTACTTCCGAGAGATTCGGTTCAAGCCATTCTCCTAGGTACTTATATCTGTCAGTTTTCTTGATCTCTCCCTGGTCCAAATGCAGTGTACAAGGAGATTCACTGATGTTGGTGATGTACTGTGTTTTTTCGAGTGACACATATAGTCCTACCTTAGCTGCTTGTTGCATGAGAACATTAAGTTGTTTCACAGACGTTTTTATTGAATGAGATAGAAGTGCCAGGTCGTCGGCAAATGCCAGGCAATCAACACTGAGCCCATTGCACTTGTGTCCCAAAGTGATACCACTTGGTACCCCCTGACTAGTTAGCTCCTTTCGCCACTCCCTTATCACCTTTTCCAGGGCACAGTTAAAGAGGAGAGGTGAGAGACCGTCTCCCTGTCTTACTCCTGACTTAATTTCAAAACTTTCAGAGAGGGTTCCTCTGAACTTCACTCGTGACATGGTGTTCTTTAAAGTCTGTTGGATAAGGTTATGTGTCTTCTCGTCTAGTCCTAGTTCTTGCAGGATCTTCATGAGAGTAGGTCTGTCAACCGAATCATACGCCTTCTTAAAATCAACAAAAATGATGACATATTTCTTACTAGCCATTTTTGCTTGCCGTAGCACTGATTTCAAGTTCAGTATCTGTTCCGTACAAGAGCGTCCTTTTCTAAATCCTGCCTGGTATTCTCCTAGTCGAGGGTCTAGCTGGGGTTCAGCTCTGTTTAATAAGGCCTTAGAAAAGATCTTGTATGTCACAGGTACTAACGAGATTCCTCGATAGTTGTTGATGTCGGTCAAGTCTCCTTTTTTATGTAGGGGATGAATCAAAGCAGAGGTCCAGTCACTAGGCAATGTTTCAGTCTCCCAAATGTCATGGAAGATTTCTGTCAACTTGCCTATAGTCCTATTCCCAGCTTGTTTCCATAGTTCCGCTACAATTGAGTCTTCACCTGATGCTTTGTTGTTTTTCAAGGACTTGATGATGTCTATCACTTCTTCTTTGGTTGGTGGTTGAGAGTTTGGTTGCCTGATGGTGTCTTGATAAGTGAAGAATGTGTCAGGTGATTCACAGTTAAGGAGATTCTCGAAGTACTTGGCCAGAAGGTGGCAATTGTCCATATCATTATAGGCTATCTGTCCATCCGGTCCTCTGAAGTGGAGGCTGGGAGGATTATAACGGCTAAGGTTCCGTTTAAAGCCTCTGTAGAAATTTCTGGTATTGTTCTTCTTGAAATCGTCATCCAACTGAGTCAGTTGGTCCTTTGTGAACTGCCGTTTTACTTGTCGGATGATCCTGGCAGTTAACTTTCGTTGCTCTATGAACTTATCCCTGTTGTTTTGTGTCTTCTGTGTGTTCCACTTAAGCCAGGCTGCTTGTCTCTGTGTCACCGCTTCATCACAGGTAGTCGTCCACCAGGCATGCTTCTTCTGCTTCAGTAATGGAGCAATCTCCGTGGCAACTTTCACTAGGTTCTCCCTCACTTCATCCCAGGTTTTACATTCCAGGGTTTCCATTTTCTCCGTGAACTGGTTGCAATTTGAAAGTTTTTCTAAATCAAACTTAGTAAGTTTGTGTGACTTTGTTTTTTTAGTACTCCGAGGTAGAAATCTTAGCTTGACCTTGGAGAGATAGTGGTCGGAGTCCAAATTTGCTCCTCTTAACACTCGAACATTCTGGATCTCTCTATGGGACTTCTTTGAGATGGCAACATGGTCTATTTGGAATTCTCCCAAGAGACAGTTAGGTGATGTCCAGGTCTTTTGCTTCTTTGGCAGTCTCTTGAAAGCCGTTGATTTCATTACCAAGTTGAAGGCCTTACAAAGTCCTACTAGGCGCTCTCCATTCCTATTTGTCCTTGTGTGGGCCGGGAAATCTCCCACAATGTCTCTGTACTTGCGTTCTTTCCCTAGCTGGGCGTTGAAGTCACCGAGTAAGATGATTGTATGACGCTCTGGGACCTTGCATATGATGTCCTCTAGTTCTTCCCAAAACTTGTCAGTATTTTCAGGGTTACGCTTATTGTCCTCATTGATGGGTGCATGGACATTTACTACAGTGTAGACCTTGTTTGTGCACCGGAAGGTTATTAAAGACACTCGACTATTGAGAGAGCTGAAGTCAATAACTGAATCCAGTATCTTATGGCTTACAATAAAACCAGTCCCCAGGTGTGGTACGTTCTTCATTCTCCTACGTCCTACCTTTCCTTTGAAAATACGGTAGCCTTGGGAGTCAAAGGCATGTTCATCAGTATATCTGGTTTCCTGTATTGCTGTGAGCAGTATCTTGTGATTAGTCAAAGTGTCTGTTAAATGCTTCAGTTTGCCTATCTTAAGTAGCGAGTTGATGTTCAGTGTGGCGAAGTAGTTCTGTTGTTTATGTCTGATCTTGTTGTTAGTGGTTCCAGGACGCTCCAACCCGTCCTTAAAGCATGTTGGTGTGGGCTCCCCAGACTCCAAAGGCCCACTAACACCGCCGACAGCGGAGGTGGATTTGATACCACCTGGGGTAGTTAATTCCG
Source organism: Meconema thalassinum (assembly GCA_946902985.2). Taxonomy (NCBI): domain Eukaryota; kingdom Metazoa; phylum Arthropoda; class Insecta; order Orthoptera; family Tettigoniidae; genus Meconema; species Meconema thalassinum. The sequence goes on from OX336395.1 coordinate 105,774,621, forward strand.
TGCGTTTACTTTCCATGCTTTAGTTGAAGATTGGTTAGGGGGATCAGAGGTTTAACCCCCTGATCAAGTTACTACTGAGGTTGTGAGCTCCAGTAGGTTTGAATTAGGGTTGTCTCCCGTAGATTGGTTGCCTTCCAAGGCTGAGGAGACCAATCTTCCCCATATTGGTTCTTCCGCTTTCCTTACCGTTCAGATGATGCCAACCATCTTCATCCGCCTCAGAAGCCGTTGACCAGTTTTCACCTGTACCCTAGGCAGGGGCCCTTACAGGGTGCTATCAGGCGGGCCAGCTGAACCCCAGTTTTTTAACGAGGTTGTTACTCCTCCCGCTCCTCCTTCCTCGACTCTTGCAAGAAGAGGCCCTGGGCTTGCGACCGGTATAGCGGAGTTATTATTATTATTATTATTATCGTTTCAGTCGTCTAGGGACCACGAGCCAATTTCAATGCTTTGTCCTTTGCTGTTCCTTCTTCTTCCTCCAGTATTCCTTCATCATATCACTATGTTTCCTCTTCCTTTCCACGGACCATTTTGAGCCGGTATTCTTTCCCTTCCACCCTTGGAATCCTTCCATTTTTAGCACTTTTTGCCTAAAAATATCTCTCTGTGGTGTATCTTCTTCTCTGATATTGTTTCTTTCCAAATCCTTTTCTACTTCTTGCACCCAGGTTGTTGTTCCACAGGAATATGAAGATATGCTTGGTTAACCTACTGACATCCATCCTGTACAAATGTCCAAAAAATAGCAATCTCCTCTTCCGTATTGTTTCTGATATGTTTTATAATTTTCGATAAATATTTCATCATAACTTCTTATTTTCCAGAATTCTGCAGTTTTTAAAGGACCTAGTATTTTGCGTATAATTCTTCTATCTACTACTTCTAATTTATCCAATTTGTAGTTCAGAACGAGACATTCACTCGCATACAGGCAATTCAGTTTGACTACGGTAGATTAACAAAAGTTTGGTGCTTTTTAGTCGGTCAGCACGAATGTACACAAAAAGAGCTGGGTTATGCCCTAATCCTGAAATAAATTACATGAGATTAATAAATACACTAGGATGACCAGTTTCGATCGTCAAGCGATCATCATCAGATCCGTTACACTTAAGCTATAACACCTATATTTGAGAATAATGAGAATACAGGTGAAAAATATTTACAATATGTACAATTATTTAGTTGCAGTATTGGTAATGCAACTGTCGGTGTATGCTAATTGTAGTATATCTAATGTTAGGTGAAATGCTAAAATGGTGATAAAAATCCGGAGTTTGTCTGTTTGGGGTGATTATATGGTTATACAAAATAAACTATGGATATACTGTAATAATACAGGCTGGTACTTATCCGGTTGTCTTCCTGACTGGAACTTCGAGTAGTTTCGTGTTCACTCTGGCACCAGTTTTGGTCGACTAACCTGGGTGTTAACAGGACGAAAATGGTTTTTCCTTTCTCCCCCCCCCCCTTTGTTCCTGTTTGCTTTCTGAGGTCAGTGCTATGTTTATTTGTGTGACGTTGCCAAATCTAGATAAGAATGTATGTTATTGAATACAGGAAAATCTACAACTATTAAAGACCGTGGAACTGTCTTCGCCTCGCGTGGACTAAAACGCCATTCAACTAAGCGCTGCCCGGTCTATTGAAGACGTCCCGGTACCTTTAATACTGCCGTGCATACCGGCCTAGGTTAATTGCAGAAAAAAGTACATAGTACACCTGATCCAGATAACATTTACCTATTAACCACCGCTATTTCCCCCTTTTTTTTATCTAGCTTGGCTTTATCGCTAAGTTGTGTCTTGTTTATTAATCTCATGTAATTTATTTCAGGATTAGGGCATAACCCAGCTCTTTTGGGGTGCATTCGTGCTGACCGACTGAAAAGCACCAAACTTTTGTTTACTTAGGCAACACTGAAAAATGGCTTCAAACCTCACAATCTACGGTGGATTATTATATTTATTCGTTTATGTCTTAGTTTCCTTGCTGTTCCCTGAGACTGAGACTGATAGGAGAATTGGACCAAGACTCCAGGCCGCTAACCTTAGAGTTGTTGCTCTCTTGCCCCATTATGCTGCGTACTGCAAGTGTCCTACTTACTCCTAGATCTTCACAATTGCCTGCTATCATCGTTAAGAAGCATTGTGTGCAACTGCGCAATATATGGAAATAAAACGCTGCTACATGTCTTGATGACACGGTGAGAACGTAGATAAGGCGTTGTGAATCTTCTTGTAAGATTGCGTTATAATCTCATTAATCTTCCAAAAAACGTATTAGTTCCAGTTCAAATTCCTACAAAAACAGCTCAAAAGTTAAAATTCAGCAATCCTTCTAGGTTTGTGCTGTGTCTTGCCTGGGGTTTCGCCTAGGAACACCAAGCTGGCTCATCAGCGGGCTCTTGGCTTTAATTCATGGGCCGTGAAAGCCAATCATATATATTATTTCATTAGTATAGATCCCTCCTGAGGCACTAACAAGCGACCAATCGTGAAAATGAGCATTCAAACGAAAGAGAATAGATATTAGCAGTGACGAATTGCACTCTAATTTCATAAATATCTATAATTCCTTTAAAAAATGACTTAAAAATGTACGAAGTGTGCGATTTGCAGATACTGTTGATGTAAGAAAATACGCTCCATAATTGCTGTCTACTTCACATTTTGGTCGCTGTGACGCCTGTTTCATGTCATTTTAAATTCTGAGGTCTTTCCTTTATCATTTTGCATGGATTTCAGAAACAGTAAATCAAAGGAATGAGTACTCAAATCGTATAATTTCATAAATATCGAATAACCGGTGAGTGTTACAGCACACAAATGACATTATCAGTGACAAATTGCATTCTAATTTCTGAAATATCAATTTTTGTAATAAGTGTTCGATTTGCAAAACCTATTGGGGAAAGTGTGGTTTATGAACATGTGAGATTTTTCGCACGGATCCGCTTGTATACAATATTTTTGGAAGCTTTTATAGGGAGGTGAAAGGCTGCTTGAGCTGTTAGCTCTCGCAGTAAGGAAACGCATGAGTGCTTCATAAGAAGGGAGGTAGTGCACAGTTCGCTACTCCTGTGGGGGTCCGGGTGGGGAACACCAAGAGATTGAGATTATTTAAACATGTTAATAAAGCTGATTGTCTAAGCAGCCTGTATGCATTCCACAATTTCAGACAAGTATCAACAGTACACATTAGAAGTACTGTAGATTTGTGCCGTGTCTTGTGTGAGGTTTTCGCCTAGGACACCAAGCTGGTTCATCGTCGGGCTCTTGGTGTCCCCGTCCGGATCCCCACAGGAGTAGCAAACTGCGCGCTACCTCCCTTTTTATGAAGCGCACCTTCGCCTCTTTAGTGCGAGAGCTAATCGCTCAAGCAGCTATAACCTCCCTATGAAGGCTTCCAAAATGATGGTATATTGGAACTCAGCAATTCTTCTAGGTTTGTGCCGTGTCTTGTGTGGGGTTTCGCCTAGGACACCAAGCTGGTTCATCGTCGGGCTCTTGGTGTCCCCACCCGGACCCCCCACAGGAGTGACGAACTGCGCGCCACCTCCCTTTATATTAGGTGCAACTGCACCACTTGGCTGCGAGAACTAAAAGCTCAAGCAGCCTTAACCTCCCTATGAAGGCTTCCAAAAAGATGGTATATTGGCTTTCACGGCCAGTGAATTAAAACTCAGCAATTCTTCTGGATTTGTGCCAAGAGCCCGCTGATGAGCCAGCTTGGTATCCAAAGCGAAATCCCCACACAAGACACGGCACAAACCTAGAAGAATTGCTGAGTTTTAATTCACCAGCCGTGAAGGCCAATATACCATCAATAAGTTTAGTTTATAATAACAGCTGTAACTAAATACATGTATGGTTGGTTGGTTCCTCAGTTTAGGGGCTGTGACAACGTGGTCATGTAGCCCCGTGTACTTTGGGTGTGTGTAGAATCTGTCTGATAACCGGTGTTAATTGTGATGACTGTATTAGTGTGTTTTATCTGTTTGTTTTTAATTCACGTAAAGACTGAAGACATTCGACTTTCCAAGTACCTCCAACTTTTGCTACCAAACGCCACCATCAACGACCAACTAGTTCTGAACTTTGTTACTAGATGCCACCGCATTCGGCTCCTGGCGACGAACGTTGGAACCTACGAGCGTTAGTCAAATGAAAATCCACAGCCTGCTTCCAGTCTCCGACCGGGTCAGGAATGGAATGAATGAAGCCCCCACCTAGCGGCGAGGATATGTACTGTGCCGGCTGCCGAGGCCTGACGCACTCCCCTGGGGCAATGATTAAATGAATGACAGATGAAATGAAATGATAGTTGAGAGTGTTGCTGGAATGAAATTTTAACAGGGAAAACCGGAGTACCCGGAGAAAAACCTGTCTGCCTCCGTTTTGTCCAGCACAGATCTCACATGGAGTGACCGGGATTTGAACCACGGACCCAGCGGTGAGAGGCCGGCGTTCTGCCGCCTAAGCCACGGAGGCTCGTTAGTCAAATATAACCTATAATTTAGCTCCACTCAAGTGTAATTAGTGGAAGGTTCTTTAACATGCCATAAATCTATGACATGGGATCGCCAGCTTTATTTACGCTCCGAAGGAAGGCATACTGAGGGATTTTTATCGCTCTTAAAGAATCTAATGACTTCGGCCGGGTTTAAACCCGCGACCTTGGGCATAGAATCTCAGCATGCTATCAACTACGCCACCGAAGCCTGAAAGTCTGTAATGGGAATTTAGAAACATCTTGTAGATATAACAGTCTAGCAGGAGTACCCATTCTTCGAACGGTCTTCGGTATTAATAACCAGACGTTATCAATTGAGCTACTGTTGCAATGGTTAGGGGCTTGGAACATGTGAGTCGACAAAGAAAAATGATAAGTTAAAATATGTTCTGAAACTAAATTTACCTAACGTGTTCTTCCTGACGTGAAAATAAAATTGAAAACCTCGTAGACGAATCGCAATACACGTCACATACAAAATGACCCTAACCGTTAGGTCAAGTGTACAATCACAGAAAGACCCCTTTTATAAATTATAAGGGCTTGTGGTGCATGCAAATTCAGGTTGTTATTTTTGCCTCCAATGGCCCAAATTACCAATAGCAGCAAAAATTAGTCTACTATTTCAAATCAGGAATTTTGGAAAATAATGTTGCTGTTTGGAGATATAATAGACCTTCTGTACGACATATCGCTCGTGTAAGTCATGTGAAAAAAATCTAGGGTACTCCTTGAACCCCTTAAGCGCATTGATGAATTTTACATTTTTAGTTGTTTCCGTGATAACATTATAGCCATTTGCATATTTTCACAGAAATGCAATAAATGGAGTGGCATTACTTCTTGCAGAAATAGGTGGAAAGTTCAATGTCACATCTTGAGATACTGTTGTCATGGATACTGGCTTTCATTCCTTCATTAGTTTATTAAATGAAATTAGTTTTCTGGGAATATCTAAGAAAATGTTGGTTTTAGAGCCTTAAAATGTAATTTTCGGGGACCCTTGACGGCTCTTTAGGGGCCCCGAGTTTTGTTTCTGACATCAAGGGGTTGAAAATGAGCTTTGTCTCGTCGTTGTACGCCATAATAATGATAATAATTATAATATAAACAATTCATGCTTTTGGGCTAATGCCGTGTGTATTTTTAATATAAACCATACGTTTCGGAGAAACCTTGCCTCCTTTTTCAATGGAAATAAACAATGTGGCCAAAGAAAGTATATCAATGAGATTACAAAAAATATAGATAAATTCCTCTGTTCGTCACCAGAGAGCAGCTGCCAGAAATTACCGTATGGACCATGGTGGAACGGCGGACAAAGTAGTAAGTAACCAGAAGGTAAAGGGGGCGGTGTGAAAATATAGAAACTCCTCGAAGAATGAGGAGGGGGGGGGGGAGGGGGGAGGGTTAGATGGATATAAGGAAACATAATCAAAAGGGAAGTGTATCTGAACGATACCTAACGTCATACAGTCAACGGCGAAAAAACAGATGGAAAACTCCTCCAGTGACGAACAAAGGAGATCAAATCCAGGCTCTGAGCCCTAGAGGGAAAATGTACAATTTTAAATATGTGAAGAACAGAGAGACTGAGAGGAACTATCTCCCTAGATCCTTAATAACTGGTAGCCAAGTGTCACTTAGCTGATATCCAGTGTCTCTGTTAAAATTATTGGGATTTTTACGAATTTCAACTGCCTCCCTTATAATTCTAGACCAGTTGTGTTTAACAAGGGCAAGCGCATGAGCATCCTTGAAACATACATCGTGCCCTGAAGACAGGGCATGTTCAGCTATAGCTGATTTGTCAGGTTGGTTTAGACGGATGTTCCTTTGATGCTCTTTGATGCGAGTTGAACTGGAACGTTTTGTTTGTCCGTCTAAACCAACCTGACAAATCAGCTATAGCTGAACATGCCCTGTCTTCAGGGCACGATGTATGTTTCAAGGATGCTCATGCGCTTGCCCTTGTTAAACACAACTGGTCTAGAATTATAAGGGAGGCAGTTGAAATTCGTAAAAATCCCAATAATTTTAACAGAGACACTGGATATCAGCTAAGTGACACTTGGCTACCAGTTATTAAGGATCTAGGGAGATAGTTCCTCTCAGTCTCTCTGTTCTTCACAACATATTTAAAATTGTACATTTTCCCTCTAGGGCTCAGAGCCTGGATTTGATCTCCTTTGTTCGTCACTGGAGGAGTTTTCCATCTGTTTTTTCGCCGTTGACTGTATGACGTTAGGTATCGTTCAGACACACTTCCCTTTTGATTATGTTTCCTTATATCCATCTAACCCTCCCCCCCCTCCCCCCCCCCCCCTCCTCATTCTTCGAGGAGTTTCTATATTTTCACACCGCCCCCTTTACCTTCTGGTTACTTACTACTTTGTCCGCCGTTCCACCATGGTCCATACGGTAATTTCTGGCAGCTGCTCTCTGGTGACGAACAGAGGAATTTATCTATATTTTTTGTAATCTCATTGATATACTTTCTTTGGCCACATTGTTTATTTCCATTGAAAAAGGAGGCAAGGTTTCTCCGAAACGTATGGTTTATATTAAAAATACACACGGCATTAGCCCAAAAGCATGAATTGTTTATATAATAATCCGGGCCGTGAAAGCCTTAATATGCAAAATAATAATTATAATTATAATAATAATATAACAATATAGGGATAGGGATATAATAGACCTTCCAAACCATACCTGCACGTGTAAATCGCGTGAAAAATTTCTAGAGTACCCCATGACCCCTTAAGCGCATTATATGAATTGATGAATATTTCAGCTTACTTTGGATCCGTTATAACCTTATAGCCGTTTGCAAACCTTCAAAGTAATGTTATAAATGGAATGGCATTGCGTCTTACAGAAATAGATGGACCTCTGAGTTTCTGTTGCCATGGTTACCGGCTTGCATTCTGTCATTAATATAATAAGTGAAATTAGTTTTCTGGGAATTTCTCAAAAACTGTTGGTTTTAGGGCCTTAAAATGTGGTTTTCCGAGTTTCGTTTCTCACACTGAGGGGATGAAAATGAGCTTTTTCTCACACATCTACGCCTATTTCAGCATGTATATTGAAGGGGTAGGCCCCTTTATATGAGAGGTACGGAGAAGAGTTACATCAATGATTAGTGTCGTGCCTCTGATGGATATTTGTATCAAATTTTACGTTGAACCATCCAGCCGTTCTCGAGTTATAAGGACACAAAAAATTGTCCACAGACAGACAGACAGACAAACAGACAGACAGACAGACAAAAAATTATTTTTGCGCGCATCCGCCATAAAACAGTCTGAAACGCGCAAATATCGCAAATTTCCGTGGAAATTCAGGAAAAAACAGACAAACTTTCATTTTTATGTATATAGAGATAGAGATAATACATTGTAAAACGGAAAATTGTTCTTCACTAGTGTACTCACACACATCGCCTTAGATTGATCTATATTTTCCTTTGTTTAATGCAAAATGTGAAAAGCTGGCTAAAAATAAATAAACAATTACCTCCATCACTTCATTTAACATTCTTAAATCTCCATTAAGCTTGATTAAAACTTACATTGGTAATTACACAGAGACGATGCACAAGAAAGTGTGGATGTTGAAAGAAACCCAGAGAAGCTTGCGAAAAAGCGGATGTGATGTAGCGAAAAGGCGAGGGAAGGAAGGAAGAAGAAGAAGCCATCTTTCTTGGTTGTGGTGTTGTGTAATTAATGGATAGCTTGTAGGTGGCAAGTAGGCAAGCATCAATCATCAGAGCGACCTCTTCTCATGCAACATTCAACATTCCGCCAGGCGTCGAGACGCGCTCCGTCCCGTCTGAGACTGAGTAAAAATATATCGGTCAAGAGTACTGAGTCCACTGCTGAGAATGTGGTTCAAGTTTGAGCTAACCCACTACTTGAATCAACTCAATGTTGAATTGTTTTTATTATTTATTAAATTATTTTTATTAAATGTTAGTTTGGATTACATTATTAACCCTTTATAGGGCAAAACTATTTTATTAGCCTACTTTTCACATTTTGCAAAAATGAGGAAAAAGTAGACTTATGAGATCGATCCGGGAAAATGTGTGTCTGTCTGTCTGTCTGTCCTTTTGTCTGTCTGGCTGTGTGTGTGTGTCCCCCTATCAACTCCTGAACGGCTGCAGCAATCAAAACCGAATTTAGTATGAGTAAAGATGTGCACCGGAATATCTAACGTCCATATTTGAAAATGATGTCAGTGCTACCAACTGCTGAAAAAACGCACCAGAAATTTGAGCTACATGTTGGATATCTTGCAAGGTATACATGGGAGCTATTCCAAAATTGGCACACATGTAGATAATACTATTTCAGTTTAATTTCCAGAAGGCCAACCATGACACTGTTGCCAAAATAATTTTAAGCCTTCTGATAGGTCCAATGTTTAAATGCATATAACTTCTACACTATCAATTGGATTTCAACCAAATTTTGTATGTAATATCTGTACATAAACAGATATGACTAGGCGTATTCTTAAGAGCCACCAGGGCTGCCAACTGTTAACAATTGCTCTCTCTATTTTTCTTATCCAAATACCAATATATCAGAAAGTATGCAAGCCAACAGCTTTAAACTATGCACACGTATATTCTGACATTTTAGATTAATTTGGAGTAACTTATATACGTCAGTCCTATCAACATGATTATAAGCCTGCTGATAGTACCAATTTTTAAATACATGTAACTTCTATACTATCAGTTGGATTTCAACCAAATTTCGTATGTGCTATGTGTACCAAAACAGATATGACTATAAGTATTGTTAAGAGCAATCAGGGCTGCCAACTGTTAATAAATGCTGTCTATATTTTTTTACCCTAATATCAATATATCAGAAAGTATGCAAGACAACAGCTCTATACTTTGCACACGTATAGCACCTGACATTCTAGATTAATTTGGAGTACTTAATACGAGGCAGTGCTGCCAACATGATTCTATGCCTGCTGATATGTCCAATTTTAAAATACATGTAACTTCTATACTAACAAATGGATTTCATCCCAAATTGGCACAACAAGATATCATAATATTTCAGATTATTTCTGACCAGCACACGCATGGTATTGTTGGCAACATGCTTTTACGCGTGCTGATAGATCCAGTGTCTAACTGCATGTAACGTCCATTGGACTTCAACCAAATTTTGTATTCTGTACCTAAAGAGATGGAACAAAGAATATATTCAGTCACCAGGGCTGCCAACTGTAGTGCTCTATTAGGCTACATTATACCAGGTATATTTTGAACTAATTAGATATTTCGATATTACCAACTTAATTTCGTCATTATTCTAGATAGGTTCATATTCTGTAGAATAATCATTGGCATGAAAAGTAGGCTGTATAGTTCTTCACGGAACTTCTTGTTTTTATGTGTTTTTACAATTTAATTATTACAATTATTAACAATGTTACTTTTTTGTTTCTCTAATTGTTATGTTTATATATTTATTTTTAATTTATGTGTAACATCTTTCCACTCGGTTGCTGGATATTTTTGTGGCAGTGATTTTTTATTTACACACTAGGCTAATAATACATAACAATTCCAAGACTCTGTTTTTTTCTTCACTGCCTACTTGATATTTCTACTCTCGCAATGCCTTCTTGATTGTTCTCGCACTGCCTTCTTGATACTCTGCTGCTAATCATATCAATATGACTCATTTTAACAGAATCCATATGAAATTACGTGTTGGTCTGTGAATCAAGAGGTCCGGGAACTGGGCAAGCCTTTCATGATCTACTGCTGTGCTCATTGCATTTACTCGCAAGTTGGCCTATTTGTAAGGAATTTAAGGTTATGAGCGGTGTCGCGTCTATTAATCTAGTAGATCCATATCGTATTCTTTATTTAGGCTAGTGCTGGTGGAAGCTACGAATCGTGTAATAAAATGAGTTCCGTAAACTACAATATCTGTAAAACACTCCCTTTTACAATAGATTAATATTTGTGCCAATAATACCGGTGTATCAACAATTTCACGTGAGGTTTTTAGCCTACTTTTCACATTTTGCAAAAATGAGGAAAAAGTAGTCTTATGAGATCGATCCGGGAAAATGTGTGTGTGTGTGTGTGTCTGTCTGTCTGTCTGTCCTTCTGTCTGTCTCTCTGTCTGTCTGTGTGTGTGTCACCCCCCCCCCCCCTATCAACTCCTAAACGACTGGAGCAATCGAAATAAAATTTGGTAGGAGTAAAGATCTATACCTGAATATCCCACGGCCATATTTGAAAATGATGTCAGTGCTACCAACTGCTGAAAAATCAAAATTGAAATTTGAGCTCCATGTTGGATATCTTGGAAGGTATGAATGGGAGCTATTTCAAAATCGGCACACATATAGATAATAATATTGCAGTTTAATTTCCAGAAGGCCATACATGGCAGTGTTGCCAAAATGATTATAAGCCTACTGATAGGTCCAATATTTAAATGCATATAACTTCTACACTATCAATTGAAATTCAACCAAATTTCGAATGTTGTATGTGTACATAACCAGATATGACTTAACGTATTCTTATGAACCACCAGTGCTGCCAACTGTTAAAAATGCTCTTAATTTCTTTTATCCAAATACCAATATATATATATGAGAAAGTATGCAAGCCGACAGCTTTAAAGTATGCACACGTATAGTACATGACATTCTATATTAATTTGGAGTAACTTATATACGTCAGTGCTACCAACATGATTCTAAGCCTGCTGAGAGGTCCAACTTTAAATACATGTAACTTCCATACTATCATTTGGATTTCAACCAAATGTCGTATGTGCTATGTGTACCATAACAGTTATAACTGTGCGTATTCTTAAGAGCAACCAGGGCTGCCAACTGTTAATAAATGCTATCTCTATATTTGTTACCCTAATATCAATATATCAGAAAGAATGCAAGCCAATAGCTCTAAACTTTGCCCACGTATAGTACCTGGCATTCTAGATTACTTTGGAGTAACTAATATACGTCAGTACTGCCAACATGATTCTAAGCCTGCTGATAGGTCCAATTTTAAAATGCATGTAACTTCTATACTAACTAATGGATTTCATTCAAAATTGGCACAACAATAGATCGTATTATTTCAGATTATTTCTGACCAGTACATGCATGACACTGTTGCCAACATGGTTTTATGCGCGCTGTTAGATCCAATGTTTAACTGCATGTAACGTCCATGCTATTCATTGGACTCCAACCAAATTTTGTATTCTGTACCTTAAGAGATGGAACTAAGAATATATTCAGTCACCAGGGCTGCCAACTGAAGTGCTCTATTAGGCTACATTATGCCAGGTATACAGTATTTCGAACTAATTAGAAATTTCGATATTACCAACTTAATTTCGTCATTATTCTAGATAGATCCATATCGATTAATCATTGGCATGAATCTTAAATTTTAAGAAAAGTAGGCTCTTTATTTCGTCACGGAACTTCTTGTTCTGTGTCAGATGTTACACATCATATGCGACTACTGTAAGGCTCGTAAAGTTTTTTTTTTTTTCAATTTATGTTCTTATAGATTTAATTTTGAATTTTTTCTATAGCATTTTTAATTAATTAACTAATTTCCAATTGATTTTACAATTATTTTCATAATTTTTCTATTGTTATGTTTATTATTTTAATTTGTGTATTTCTTTTATTATTGTAATTTTATTTGTATTATTTTTATTACTATATTTATATTTTATTTTTACACTTTAATTGTTAATGTTTTTAGTTTCAAATTTGTTTAAATTTTATCCAACACATTACGTCAAGTAGATACACATAATATTTGATTTTTAGAAATACTAGCACTTCGGCATGAAAGTTCTCCGAAATTTGTCTTAAAGATTCAACTATCAGCATCTTTGAAAGGATCCCATAAAGGGTGCCCAGGGGGCCTGTTCCACGAATAAACTTTGCAACTTTTCACTTTTCACTTTGCACTTTTCAATTCTTGCAAAGTGCAAAGTCTTTCTGTTCCACCATGATCTATGTATTACTTTTCAATTTCTTTGCAAAGTGAAAAGTCTTTGCATAGGAATGATCCGATCATGTTTATTCCATGAACAAACTGTATATTTATTCCATGATTTAATGCTTTAGTTTTCATGGTGAAACATGTCCCACTAATGACCACACAGTGATCTTAATTAATTAAAGTATTGATCAAGGTGGGACTTTTAACCTGTCTATACTAAAGTGAGGTTATGAAAATTCATCTTGTCTTTGTACGTCTTCTTGTTGGATTCTTCATCACTGTCCTCACTTGATGATTAAAAAAAGCTCCTGCGTAACATATTTATAACACTAAACCAAATTCTGCGCCGAGAAACTAGTGTAGAGACTTGTTCATTAACAGCTGAAAAGGGAATCGTCTCTTTGCAAAGATTTCTGAAAACTTTTCAATAATTCCTTTGCACTTTGCATTTCTGCACCAATGGAGGAACATAACAGTCTTCTAAAGTGAAAAGATTCCTAACTTTTCACTTTTCACTTTGCAAGACAAATCTGAAAAGTGATGGTGGAACAAAATCTGAACTGAAAAGTGCAAAGTGCAAAGTTGCAAAGTTCATTCGTGGAACAGGCCCCTCAGGTAGTGTTAAGGTTAGATTAGACCCGTCTGTCTAGTGGGTCAGAAACAATACCAAGATATGTAATTCTGTTCTAAAAGCTGGAGTGGGGTACACTGAGTATCGAGGGGTAAAACCAAGAACCTGAGCCATCATGAAAGTGGTTTTCCTACTTCTACTCCAGAAGAATGCTGGGATCGTTCCTAACTTAAAACCATGGCTGCCTCCTTCCCAATCCTCACCAACTATTGAACTACAATTGGAGCAATCGTTCTTGGATATGCGGTAGGCCTACGTCACAGAGAACTAAGTGTCGAAACAATTGACACAAAAAAGAAGTACTTCCTTACCAACAGTCTTAAATGGAGCAAAACAACGCTGCACTTAAAAATTAGATAAATAAGTAAATAAATAAATACATGAATCTTTACATTCTATAGAACAAACTCCCTCGATTCTTGGTGTAACGGGTAATCACGAGAACCACTGGATGGATTTTGATGCGGTGTTTACCATTCTGTTAACGATTCCTCGGGGAAGGTTTATATAGAAAAACATTCATTTATGACCAATGGAAGCCGAGCAGTAACGATTTCAGTCAATCGAGTTGAGGAACAACCTGCCGTCCGTACGCCTTTTAAGATTACTTACTTACTTCGTTGGCCACACGAACCAAAATTGGTTCATTGCCTCACTCTTTAGCCCCTTCCATTGGTTTGCTAGCCAATTTCTTGTTGGCTCGCAGTTTATATGTATTTTATATTGTATCAACATTGCAATATCGTTAGATTTAAGTTGTATTTGTATTGTTCAATACTTATCATTTGTATAATCTGGTTAGATGGAAGAGAGGGCCCAATGACCCTAATCTTGCCAGTCAAAATAAATCTATCTCTCTATCTATCTCCAGGTCTTTATCGACCCCATCCATCCACCTCAGTTTTGGTCTACCCAGGGGTCTCGTACCTTGTGGCTTCCCTTTTAGCACTGTCTTCACCATTTTCTCTTCTCTTCTCAGGACATGTCCCAGCCATTCAATTCTTCTGCTCTTTATTACAGCTGTCACATCAGGTTCATTAAACAGCGTGTGGATTTCAATATTTTTTCTTCTTCCAAAGATTCCATTTCCTGACACTGGCCCAAAAACTTTTCTCTCCATTTTCTTGCTCAGTGACCATGTTTCCACCCCATACATTAATACTGGTCGCACGAGTGTCTTGTAAATTTGGAGTTTTGTTGTTTTCGTTAATAGCCTGCTGGTAAATAGTGTATTCATTGAAAAGATTACGTCGGGTAAACCGTAAAAAATATCTAGATACTATAAGTGCAAAAATTATTGTTCAGCATGAAAAGTTCTACAAAAAAGTCCGCGACAACATATCTCTATGTTCAATACATGTCCCACTGTAAGTGGTTTTAAGTTTTCATTTCTTCCAAAAATCTCCATTCAGTGGACATTTAAATCACTAGCTTTGGAGCAAGTTTACGAGCTAGCGAGCGAGTCTATCACCAAACTGTCAAGTCGTGTCGAGTTAAGTCTTCAGAGAAGAGTATATGTGCTTGGAGTTTCGCTGTTCACCTCGGCTTTTCTGAATTGCGTCTAGGACGTGCCGTCCGTGTGCCTTTTAAGCTTTCGCTGGGTAAACTGTTAAAGATACCGGGCGAAGCCGGAGCGGTAGCTAGTTAATAGATACATAAATAAATATTTGAATAAAACTAAGCACACACCTGAACTGAATACTGCGCATTCAACAGCAAAAAGTGTACATTTGTCATGATTGTACTAGTCTGTGTATGAGTAACAGCGGCTCGGAGAAGGAGGAGGCTGTGGCCTTAAGTTAGTGACCAAAAGTGGATAACCCCGGGAAACCACTTCCAGGATGGATGAGGTGGGACTCAAACCAACGATCTCCCCATTCAAGCGAGTAACGAGTTAACGATTTAGCAGTGTCGTCCAACGTTATAATAACAGTGATAATTATCCGAGTATGAAGATCTGTATTAGGAATCCGGTGATGTCGGTGGGGAAAACAAAAGAAAATGGAATATTGATAATGGAACGCTGACAAACGGCAAATAGAATGCCAGGTAGGCGGCTTCGGTGGCGTAGTTGGTAGCATGCTAAGCTATGCCCAAGGTCGAGGGTTCAAACCCGGCCGAAGACGTCGGATTTTTTAATAGCGTTAAAAATCCCTCAGTATGTCTTCCTTCGGAGGGGAAGTAAAGCCGGCGGTCCCATGGCATAGATTTATGGCATGTAAAAGAACCTTCTACTAACTACACTTGTGTGAAGCCAACATTTGTAGGTTATCGTTGATAACGTTCTATTAGTTCCAACGTTCGCCGCCAGGTGCTGACTGCAATGCCATCTAGTAGGCATGTACGCAAGCAATGTGTCGTGGTAGCAAAATTAGGAACTACTTGAACTTACTGTCTGCAGTCCTTACTTGAATTTAAAAAAACAGCTAACAAACACTAATACAGTCATCACAATTAACACCGGTTATCAGACAGATTCTGCACACACCCAAAGTACACGGCGCTACATGACCGCGTTGTCACAGCCCCTAAACTAAGGACCAAATCAACCAAGAATGCCAGGCAGGAGGAACTAGATTCGATCAGATGGAACGAAGTTCTTCAATACATTCCGAGTTACAAACAAAAACCTTACCAATTACTAACCACTACACTCAACAAGCAGGTTAATACGGACCACCAAGTGAATCTTGTTGGTGATGATAATTGTTGTTTGAAAAGGCTTAATATGTAGATTATCGGCCACTATTGGTCTCAGTGATAGAGATAGATGAGATGAGAATGATAACTATAACTAATACTAACTACAAACTTACAAACTAGAAGAAGAAATGGTAAACAAATAAAGGATAAGGCAAATAAAGGACAGGAAGGAAAGAAATGCCCTCAACCCTCGTTGAATGAGGACCGAGGGAGTTGGAAGGAAGGGGAGCCATGAAATGCAGAGAGGAAAGGGTCCGCCCCAAAGTTAGTGGAAAAAGGAGAAAAACTGGACCCAGCTCAGAAAATCCTCGGGGTCACCAACTCCCAAACTCCCCAGCCGTGAGCCCTTGAGGGTGTAGCAATATCCAGGGTGCACGAGAAGTGGTGGGGCTACACACTCCCTGCCTCCTTGAGGGCCTTGAGCAAAAGACAGGAGATAGGAAGAGAACAAAAGAGGTCGGATCCCTCGAAGAATGAGATATCAGGGAAGATGAGAGAAGAGCCAATTAAGGCGGGAAACGAAGAGACTCCCTAGGCCTCGTACACCCTAATACCGTCGGAGTCGGAAGAGAACAAGAGTTGACCAAGAGAGGTCGACAGGGAAGACGGAGTGGAGCTCGGCACAAGTAAATGGAAGCAATGACGGACTCATCTGGGGGCTCCGTGGTCACCAACCTACGTCCCACTATCTGTGAGCCCCTGGGGGGCTTTGAGGGTTTTGTCGGTTGCATACTACCGACTAAAACTCCCCCCCCCCCCCCCCCCCCGTTACTTCTCAACACTAGCCTCAGCCAGGAACCGTTTATCACATTACTTCAAAGTAGAGCCCGTAGGTAAATCCCTGCGTGGGGGCGGATATCCGCGGATAAACCCGACGATATCCGCAAAATGTTTCGCCATGCGGATATAGTTTACTGCGGATAGCGGATAAGCTGCGGATAATGTTTCGAGTAAATGTGTGGAAAGTTTTTAGAATACAATCTGAACTAGTATTTTGTATGTCAATGAAAACCTTATTCCGTGTTCACCACTGCAATGACTGCAATTCCATGGTTCGAAGTAAGTGGAAAAACCAGTCCCACATCATTATTAGGACCCGGATGTTTAGGACATATCATATATTTCCGTTATGTGTTTTTCATGACAAATGTAAGATGATGATGATTTAACAGTTACTGCACGTTAAAGATGAATCCAAACACTCAGGTTCTTCTTTCAACTGTTATCGTAAATTTGAAAGACCGTACAGGGATGTTACACTCCTGTCGAGCCCTGTTGGACAGTGGTTCTCAAACTAACTTCATCACTGATTCCATGGCACGGCTTCTCAATATGGAATGATGTAAAGATGTCATTCCATTCCATGGCATAAACAATGTAGAATCTCATACCTTTCACAGTGTCAGGGTCGAAGTATACTCCAACGTGTCTAATTTCAAGGCGAATATCAGTTGTTCAGTAGTGCAAAGAATAACTGGGAATATTCCGTCAACATTCATTAGCACTGAAGGTTGGAACCTACCCAGTGATGTTGCCCTTGCTCATTCAAATTATGTCATTAAGCATAATTAACACTCCGAACAGGAAAAGGTTGCAATTCTGGCTGTACAGTATAACATTCATTTTAAACATAGAACTTGACATACAAAGCCTAAGAACGACTTTTTCCTCAAATGTCTAAAGGTGTTGCTTTAGTAAATTATGCTTTATCTAATGAAAAATATTATTGTAATGCCAGTAGATTCGGATAACAAACGTGTGGATGCGGAAAAATGTCGTGCGAATGCGGGGCGGATGCGGATAACGTTTTGTTTATCCGCGCAGTGCACTCTACCGTAGTGAATTATCTTCAGTGGCCATCAAGATCTGTCTTCTTTGTTCGGAGGATATTGTCAAAACAACTTGCAACCAGCTTCCAATTTTCTTCATTTTGCAGCATCACCGCAACAATACTACCAAATGATATCTCAATCTATCCAAAGTTATTTCATTCCCGCACTCCACCAAGCAGATTGGGAGAGGGCGGGCCGTCGGCTAAACATGTAGCCCTTTGGGCGTATATCTCTACATCAATGTGCTCTTGAAGAGACTGTCTACTTTGGAGAGAAGAAGGTGTGATTAGCATTATCTAGTTCATTAATACAGCAATAATAATACTAATATATCTCTAGGAGGCCACTCTCAAATTGGTGAAATCAAAAACCAAGAACGTAAAATTCTCAGGAAAATATATTGCTCCGTTCATAATGATATCTTCTGTAATGTTTATTTCTTTAGTCCTGTTTGATTTTTTCTAACCAACTGATTTTGACCTTCTTTGAATTTATTATATCAAGCAGTTTTATGCATATCTGGTGTTGTCCATTCTGCAGATGTGACCGTAGAATTTCAATCGTCCCTTACGCACGGTATCAGTGAACTTATTGATTACTGAGTACAATTCTGTGGTTTTCCTTTTAATCCATATACCGTGCGTAAGGGACGATTGAAATTCTATGGTCACATCTGCAGAATGGACAACACCAGGTATGCAAAAAACTGCTTGATATAATAAATTCAAAGAAGGTCAAAATCATTTTTAGCCTATTTTCAATTTTGAAAAAAAAAACAAGTAGTTCCGTGAAGAACTATACAGCCTATTTTCATATATCCTACTTATGTTAACTGCCACAATCAACATACAAAATTTCAGTTTAATTGCTGTAACAGATTCGTAGATATTGAGAACCGTCTAAATATTTCAGATGGTCGCCAGGTTGGATTTTTATTTTTGTACTATTACATTAAGATTATTGTTTACGTGTGGTATTCAAACTTCAATCGCATGATTAGACAACAAGAAGTAAAAACGAGATTTTAAAATTACGCACAGCAGCCATCTTGTGATAATGCAAACCATTGAAATAAATTAGATGCCAGTGGATCAACATTTGTATAAGCATTTAACGTGCAACGTTTCACGGCACTCGGATAGTTAATTCGCGAGAAACGTCCATTTAAATATTTATACTTCGCGTCGCCGCCATGTTGGATTTGTGCTCACCAGGTTCCTGAAAATCCTATAGTCTCTATGAACATGAAAAAATTCAGTTTGGTTGCTGTAAAAGATTCATAGATATTGAGAACCGTCTAAATATTTCGGGAGCTCACCATTTAGGAGTGTTATGTGTATAGGCCATAGAGTTATGTACCATTCAAGGACAATTATTGCCTAGGTTCATTATTCAAACTTTCACTTCGATCGCATGATTACGACACAAGAAATTAAAACTTAATTTTAAAATTTCGCACAGCCGCCATCTTGAGGTTATGTAAGCAATTGAATTAAATTAGATGGCAGTGCATTACAATCTGCAAAATCAATTACTGTACCACATTTCACTGCACTCAGAGAGTTAAATCACGAGAAAAGTCTATTAAAATATTTTAAATTCGCTTGGTCGCCATGTTCGTTTCGTACTTTACAGGTTTATGAAATATACATAGGTATACCTGTATCAGTACCCTTTATCACCGTACAAAATTGCAGGGTGATATCTGTAATAGTTTCGGAGATATAGAATGTCAGTGAAATATTTCGCACAGCCGCCATTTTGAGGTTATGTAAACAATTGAACTAAATTAGACTCCAGTGCATTACAATGTGTATAAACATTTGCTGTACCAAGTTTCATTACATTTAGATAGTTAAATCGCGAGAAAAGTCTATTTAAATGTCTCATCTTCGCTTGGCCGCCATATTGGTTTTGTAGTCACCAGGTTTTTGAAAGTCTCATAGGTGAACTTCTAGTAGTGCCCTTTATCACCGTACACAATTTCAGGGCGATATCGGTAATAGTTTCGGAGATATTGAATGCTAGTGAAATATTTCGCACAGCCGCCATGTTGGATTGGAGAGACGTAACAAAATTTGAAGGGCACGGTCGAGGTCGCCGGGAATAGTGCTATGAACTTCCCGAGTTTCATTGAAATCGCTCCAGCCGTTTCGATTTTATTAGGGGGGGGACACACACACGAATCACACACACACGCACACACACACACACACACACACACACACACACACGCACACACACACGGACAAAAGGTGATCTCATAAGCCTATTTTTTCAAAATTGAAAATAGACTAAAAATAGGCTTATGAGATCACCTTTTGTCCGTGTGTGTGTGTGTGTTCCCCCCCCCCCTAATAAAATCTAAACGACTGGAGCGATTTCAATGAAACTCGGTAAGATCATAACACCATTCTGGCAGACCTCGACCGTGGCCTTCAAATTTTATTCTGTCGCACCAATCCAACATGGCGGCTGTGCGAAATATTTCACCAGCATTCAGTATCTCCGAAACTATTACTGATATCACCCTGAAATTTTCTACGGTAATAAAGGAAACTACTAGACGTTCACCTATGAGACGTTCAAAAACCTGGTAAATACAAAAACAACATGGCGGCCAAGCGAATTTGAGATTTTTAAATAGGCTTTTCTCGCGATTTAACAATCCAAACGTAATGAAACTTGGTACTGCAAATGTTTATACACATTGTAATGCACTGGCGTCCAATTTCGTTCAATTGTTCACATAACCTCAAAATGGCGGCTGTGCAAAATATTTCACTGGCATTCTATATCTCCGAAACCATTACAGATATCACCCTGAAATTTTGTACGATGATAAAGGGCACTGCTACACGTTCACCTATGCAAATTTCAAAAACCTGTAAAGTACAAAACGAACATGGCGGCCAAGCGAACTTTGAACATTTTAATTGACTTTTCTCTTGATTTAACCATCTGAGCGCAGTGAAATGTGGTACAGTAAATGATTATACATATTGTAATGCAATGGCATCTATATTAGTTCAATTGTTTACCTAACCTCAAGATGGCGGCTGTGAAAAATTTTAAAATTGAGTTTTTATTTCTTGTGTCGTAATCATGCGATCGAAGTGAAAGTTTGAATAATGAAGCTACGCATTATTTTTCTTTTAATGGTACATAATTATATGGCCTATACATAAAACAATCCAAAAGGGCGAGCATCTGAAATATTTCGGCGGTTCTCAATATCTACGAATCCTTTACAGCAATCAAACTGTTTTTTTTAAATGTTCATAGAGGCTATGAACATAAGTTCACCTATAGGACTTTCAGTAACCTGGTGAGCACAAATCCAACATGGCGGCGACGTGAAGTATAAATACTCAATTGGACGTTTCTCGTGATTTCACCATCCGAGTGCAGTGAAACTTTGCACGTTAAATGATTATACAAATATTAATCCATTGGCATCTAATTTATTTCAATTGTTGTGATAACCACAAGTTGGCAGCTGAGCGAAATTTTAAAATCTCGTTTTTACTTTTTGTGTCCTAATCATGCGATTGAAGTTTGAATACCACACGTACACAATAATCTTAATGTAATAGTACATAAATAAGAATCCAACCTGTCAATCATCTGAAATATTTAGACGGTTCTAAATATCTACATATCTATCACAACAATCAAACTGAAATTTTGTATGTTGATAGAGGCAATTGACATGAGTAGGATATATGAAAATAGGCTGTATAGTTCTTCACGGAACTGCTTGTTTTAGAAGAAATCAAGCAGGGCCTAAGAAATAAACATCACAGAAGATATCATTATGAATCACAAGGCTTTTGGAACTCTAGATACAAATTGAGTAGAGGGGGGCTCGATTCCCACCTCAGCCATCCTCGAAGTGGTTTTCCGTGGTTTTCCACTTCGTCTTCGGGCAAACGCCGGGATGGTACTGCCCCCGTAATTGAATTATATAGAGACCACGGTGGCTATATTGAAATTATAAGGAGAGTTATGGCTATCATAGTTATGACGTGGGTAGTCATGACGTAAGCACGGATGACGCAGACGTTATACCAGCAGGTTACTCGAGCTGAGATTCTCAGTGACGTCAGCATTTAGTCGAGAATGTTCCAAGATTTACGACGCAGTCGCAGGAAACGAGGAATTCTGCTGAGGAAGAAACTATGCTATTGGAGGGGAGGCTTGAACCAATAAACGATAGTTTAAAGGAAGACGGAGATTGCTGAAACTATGGTATTTTTATTACTTTTGGAATGCAGAATTGTGGAAATCCATTTGCAGTAAAAGCATTGATTTGGAATTTTGGTGAAATTTATTTTCAGTTTTTGAATTTTGAAAATCCGTCATGTATTAACGAAGTTGGAACTTTTAGCGATGACGCAGTATCACGCTATGGAAGGGATGGAAACGCCCCTCGTGAAGTTAATAAAAGGGCTTGCGCAGAAGAGAGGAGTCTCATTCTCCGATCATTCTCAGATCTCATTCTCAGATCATCGAAGTCTAATTGTGAAAGTTCTTTCTTATATAGTCCTATATAGTGAAAAGTGTGAAAGAGTCGTTTTTAGAACGCGGTGAAGCCACTGCATTATACGAGATTCAAGTCAAACTAGGTGAAGTTAAAACGCACCTTCGAAAGCATCTACAAGATTAGCTTTGAACAGTTAGCGGTCGCCGATAAGCTAATTCTATTGTGCAGTGCTACATGAAGTAATATAGAAAAGCTGAACAATTTCGAGCGATTAGTTTGAAAGATATTAGCAAGTTTCGACGACAGACAAAAGTGATTATCTCGCCACCTGAGAAGCACTATTGTATCGCCAGAATTTACGCCACGGCTGACGCTGCTAGTGAAATAGGGAGACTTCTGATTGCTTTGGTTACACAACACTACAGTATAATGGAGCAATTTAATACGGCAGTTTGTTCTTCTAATGCTATAACCGAAGAGCAGATGGAAGGCTAAAGGACTTAATGCAATTGGGACATATTTCAACGGAGTAAGATAGCAACATGGAACTTCGCTAATTGCTATTCCACACAAGCGAACATGTGGTGAATACCATCTACACCCACGTTTCGTGATTAAAGGCTGAATACTATCGAACAGCAATGAAATCGATTACATACTCATTGAATATGAATATTTCTTCGGAAATTTCTACAAAAACTTCATGGCGATTGTCTACTGGAACTTCAGGGAATTTTTCAAGAGAGGTCAGGGTTATCCCGACGCACAAAGAAGATTATTGCCGGAAGGATGTCTATTCGTCTTCTTGGAGCAGAGCGATTTACGGAGAAGGAAGCAGTTCGATTCTCCGAGGGTGCTGTTTCTTGTTTCGAGGATGGAGCTCAGCTTTAACTTGGTGAAATGGATCCATCAGCAGTCTTCTTTGAGGAATTTTCCTCTGGAACGTCAATCGGCAGATAAGGTAGTCGTGAACGTTTATTGTATTTGAGTTTCTTAATAATGTTTGAGCAACCATTTTTCCCATATTTTTGTCCTCATGTATTTTGCCCTATTTTCTTGTTGAGATTCCTATTCTCAGTTCACCTTGTTGAGTTATGCATTTTTCGACGATTTATTAAGACATTGTTATGTCATGGGCATAGTTAAATGATTTTGGATCAGTTGAGACTGATATTTGGATTTTTCAGTAATTTGATTAATATTTTTGTAGTCACGATTTGACTGTAAGTTAATGATTTTTATGGCAGATTTAAATTCAGACAGCGTGTCACTTTATTAAAGTAATTCTACCCCAGTTTAATTACTTTGACCAATTTTCTGTCATCATCAAGAAGGAAGAACATTTAAATGATTTTAGAGCGTTAAAATCTCTTGCGTTGTCGACGATCTTGGAAATACTAGTCGTTATTTGAATTGATTGCAACACAGACATTTATCGTCAGTTATGAACGATCATTGCATCATAGACATTTTTGTGAAAGATTAACTTTAATAATGAATTATTGAATGCATTAAAGTCAAGAACTTTTGTTAGGAGTTTTTTCTCAATTAGAGATTTATATAACGATGTTTGCATTCCCCAGTCTAATTGGATTCTATTCGACTACTTTGCAGTTTTAGTCGCACTTTATTCGATGATAGTATTTTTATACTACAATTCTTTTAAGATGTTAATCTTAAATTTTGATAGACCAGACAGGCGTATATAAGCGTATTCACTATTAAATTTGTTTGTGATTGGCAAATTTTGACTTCAGTTCGATTCATGAATGAAATCCACGAAGGTTAAATAAAAACAGTTTTGAAACAATTAATGATTATAAGAATTTTTAAGTGGAACTATGGATGTATAATCGCTAGTGCAGCGCAAGTGTGTTGAAAGTCGCTGATGTATAATGCCCTTGAATATGAAGGAGGTTCCCACAGGAATTAATGATAAAGAATTATTTGTGGAAGTTTTGTAAGTTCGGTGGAAGTTTTTAATGCCATATAGATTAATATATGATGAATTTTGGGCTTAATTTTAATGCAGTTTGTGCATTATTGTGTTAGCGAAGTATTTTCCGCTGGAGTGTATTGTCATAGTTCGTTGAAAATTAATCAAGTGAATTTACTGTTATAATTAACAAGAGTTTTGAAAGAATTTGAGATAAGATTTTGAATGAAGATTACCGTCACAAATAATTATTAAAACCTTTATTAAAACCAGATTGTGACATTAAAATGTTTAACTAACCTTCATTGGTCGATTATATTAAACCCGATTATGAAATTACCAACCGGATGAACCTGTGGTTAATGTATTTCTTAAATTAATAATTTAAACAATTTAAATGTTAATATTGTAAATAATTGCTGTAAATATTTTGACAATAATGTGGAACGAAAGCGATGTTAAAGGCGTGTTTAAAAATATTTTTATTGTCTTTGACAAATATTATAAACAATTTCTAATTGTTATAAATAATTTATGTGATTTTGTTATAAACATTTAAGAGCTTATTAAACATTTGGATGAGAACTTAACAAGTTCAGGAATTATCATAATAATCCAGTAGGATGTGAGTAAAGTATTTGAAAGGATTGCGTAAATATATATATGAGTTGTCTTGCAGACATTTAAAGCTTGAGAGAGAGCTGTATTCTTACGTAACGTAGCATGTGAGAAGGGAGTCCATTTGACAAGTATGCGACAGGTTGGAGGGTAGCTTGCAGCTGTCCCAACAACTGGTTATCAGCGGGTGAGGTCGTCCACACTCTGGCCTTGCGCCTATAAATACAATTCTCATGTTTATTAAAGGAAACCAAGTGCTCTATATATGTCTCGTCCTCACTTCCTTTCCAATCCAATTGTGTTATGAATATTACGTTATTTGGAGCTCGGTGGAGCTAATATGTTTTATATCATGTTGTATGATAACTTTGCAAGTCCTACAGGAGGACGTAGTCAGATTGACTTGGGCTACTGATAGCCACGTGTATTTTGTTGTGTTATTAAAATCATACCCTTTATTTGAAATAAAGCTTTTGTACAGTTCAAAGTTCTCGTCCTCGTTCTGGTTCATTTTTAAATGTCATGGTGGAAGTTATTGTGTGAACAGACTTTAGTGATCCTGTTGTCAACTCAAACCCCGAGATAATTTTTAAGAGGTAAGTAACGGTAAGTATGTACCCCCGTCTATTTTGGTGTGTTCCACAATAATTTCCTGTGAACTTCTGTGCTCATATCTCGATAGTATCTGTCAGTGCCATTTTCATTGATGTAGCTGAGCCGGCGCGATTGATTGTTGGCAATCCGATTGAGGGGGCGGATATCTGACAGCCTACTATCCGGGTAAACGGGGACAGTAAGATTGGCGACCCTAAAACGTGGGGCGAATTCAACAAAACTGGATCACCAGGTTGAACGCCAGTATGATTGACAAACCTAACACGTGAGGTTCGATTAGACTCAAATAAAGAGGTTGATTCTTTGTTCGATGTCTAGGCCAATTGTAGTATTTAAGAGTGTGATTATATAGGAATTAAATGTTGTATTGTATTAGGAAAATTACACTCAGAAAAGATCAGATCTTATACAACTTGAGAAAGGTTAAATAGGCTGGAAACTTAGGAAAATCGCCTATGATCTGGAATCTTATTTTATTTGACCGGCTTATGACATTTTAGTCATATTAAAGATAAAATTAAATTATTTGGATTGTAAATGTAAATTATTTGTGTTAGGATATTTTAAAATGAGCCAGGGAAATTTGAACATGTGCTTGAGTTTGTTTCAACATGAAGTATCTTCGAAAGTTAATTATAAGGTAGTTATAAGTTAGATTTAAGACAGAAAATTGATCAAATTTATATATGGTGAAAAGTGTTGATCAAATGTTGTTATTTTGCTCTATTGATGTATGTCCCTACAGCAGTCTATTTTTGAATAATATTGTAATGGCAGATGAAAGTTTGAGGATGATGTTAGAAGACTTGAAAGCTAGCATGAACAATAGTATGAGGGAGATGGAAGCTAGGAATACTAGTCGAATGGAGGAGAATATGATGGTTCTTCATACTAGTGCTGCTAATTTAGAGGATAATATGTCGCGTTTACAGATTAATACCCTAGGAATTGAGAGTACTGTAACTGACATCCGCACAGATGTATCTAATGTACATAAAATGTTGATGATGTTAAATTTGATGTGTCTAAGGTACAGAAAGATCTGACAATGTTGAATTTAGATGTAGCTAATGTCCGAGGGGATATTTCTTGTGCTAGAGCCGAAGTAGTTGTTGTAAAAAATGATGTTGCGACTGTCCAAGACAAGGTTGAGGAAGTCCAAAAAGAAATTCAAAATGCTAGAACTGATGTATCCAATGTTCAGGTAGATATTAATAAGATTCATTCGGATATAACTGAGGTGCAAAGTGACATAACTAAGATTCAGGTAGAGGTCAACACAGTTTTCGTAGATATTACTAAAGTCCAAACTGATGTAAATAAAGTCAGGGAAGAAATAGAAAACTCGAACACTCTTTGTACGCGTAATATAACTGCATTAGCGACTAGATTAGTTGATGAGTCAGTTAGAACGACAACGTCTTTAGCAGATTTGAAATATGATGTAGAGGTCATGAGAACCCAGGTATTAGACCATAATAGATTATTAAAAGAGGATATCGAAGTAGACATAGCAGAAATGTTAACAGCAAACGTAGCAGTATGGAAGGACGAGTGGAATAAGTCAAGTGGGGAACATGTAACCCAAATTCAGGAAAGGATTGAAAGAAAACTTGCCAGTACTCAAATAGAAATTAACAAGGAAGTAGTACAGATTAGGAAAGATTTAAGCGTCAGGATAAATTCGCTATCCGAAAAACAAGTTGACGATAGAACACAACTAGATCAGGATATGCAAACATTAAAGGATCAGATTCATAAAGTTGTCTCGGATGTAAATGAAACGACGAGTAAACTGCAAAATTTGAAGTTAGGAGAGGCTAGTTTGATGGAGAACTACAAAGAAGAGATAATCAAGAAAGTCTTAACGGAAATCACTGACAAGGATACAGAAGGCTTGGCTTGCGAATTGAATAGGAATTATGCCAGAAGATATAACCTAGATCCAGAAGAGAGAGACGTGACTCCTGAAGAACGTATATCCAGATTCAGAGAGGAGGATGACGAGAGGAATATGGAACCTGAGTGGAACTATCGAGATAGTGGTAAAAACTATCCGGATTCATATCCGAGGAACGTGACGGTCATCAGGAATTTCGAAGACAAACCGCAAAAATTCAGTAACACTGATAGTTTGACGCCTATCGAATATGTAAGGAATCTCAAAGATTATTTCATCGAAGCTCACATTCCCAGAGAGAGAGAGATGAAGATAGTAGAGAGATATCTGATTGGAGGACCCCTCGAATGGTTTTGCGCATTTAGATACACATTCAGTAACTTTGACGAGTTTGCAGAGGCATTAATCAAACGATTTTGGTCCATAGAAGCGCAGAATTCGTTAAGAGCGGAAGTGTATTCAAGAAAATACTCAGGTACTCTTCCAACGCGGTACGCTGATTTCTTTACGAGTCAATTGTCCCGCTTGAGATTCTTACAACCCCCATTGTCAACGGAGCAACTAATTGATGCGATTTCTCGTATGCTGCCAGTTGAGGTGAGAAGACTAATAATTTCGTCCAACATCAGGGATTTAACCAGCATGGATGAATTACTGAGAAGGTTAGACTACACAAGCCCAATGCCTAACGTAGTACAGAAAGGTCAAAGGCAGGAGTTTAAAGAAATCAATACGGTATATATGGACCAAGTCCAACAGACTGACAAGCCAGATGAGGAGAAAACTGACAATGTAGGTCCTCACAGGAATAATCAGTTTAGAAATAACAGATCACAAGGTTACCGACCGTATCAACAGAGAAGAGGCTGGAACTACAATCGAGGAAACTACAATGGAAGAGGCAGATATTACAACAATAATGGGTATAACCGAAATTATAATAGGAATAACCAAAACCAAAATAGAAACCAGAATACTCAAGGTCAGGTTATGACACCCGATCAGTATCAGCAAAGAGAGAAGGAAAGCCAGCAATACCTAAAAGAATTAAGGGATAAAGAAACCGAAAATCAAAAGAAAAGGCAGGATGTTGTAATCGATCCTGGGCCTTCTACGAGCCAGCAGAATTTTGAGGTCGGTAACACACAAAAAAAAAAAAACGCCGATTTCTCAACGCCAGTGAGAACTTGTAAATACATTGCCACACCACACCTGATTACGATTAATGAGATATACGAGGTTACCGATGAAGATTTACTAGAAGAGAGGGGTATTGTTAAAGAGGAAAGACCATGTGCATTACCTATCATTTCTGTACGGATAGATGGACAACAGTACAAAGCGCTGATGGATACTGGTGCTATTATTTCCATCATTTCAGAGGAATGTTATCAAAGTCTGCTAAGAGGAGAGAACATGACAGTTCTACCTGTTTCTACCGTCAAAGTGAGAGGGATATTCCAAGATAAGGCAGTGAAGTGCAAGATTCAAGTGTTATTGAACTTTGAGATCAATGGAAGGAATTATGAACAGATCTTCATTGTGGTGAGCAAGATCAATTTTGATATGGTGCTTGGAATCGATTTTATTTCGAAGGTCGGAGCTATTATTGACATGAAGAACAGAAGTATTAGCTTTAATGATGGGTACATAATCACAGAAGAGATAGAAAAACAGGACGTGAAAAACAGTCTGGAAATAGACCTTAGGGAAGAAATTTTGAATACCATAATTAATGAAGTGGAAGATTTAGAAGAAATACCCAGTAGAAAAACTGAAGGATTTGAAGAAATTCAGGGGGAATTTGAGGATCTGATAAAGGAATTCCAAGATATTTTCGATGAAAAGCCTGGATTGATTAAGGATTATAAATACAAGATAAGGCTGACAGATGAAACCCCTTACCAGAAAAGAATATACCCCATTCCTGAGAAATACTATCAAGAAGTACGAGGGTTAATCAGAAAAATGGAGGTAGACGGGATTATTAGAAAACAGGCGTCGTCTTATATAAACCCCATCACAGTAGTGAAGAAAAGTAATGGTCAGATAAGTCTTTGTCTCGATGCCAGGACCATCAACTTGAAGATTCTTCCAGAAAATGACAGACCACCCAAGATTAGAGATCTGCTTCGAAAATTCAAAGGAAGAGCATGTTTCAGCGTTCTTGACTTGACGTCTTCATTTTATCAAGTTCAACTAGAAGAAGATAGTATGCAGTACACTGGATTCCTATTTGACCAGACGTCATGGGTCTTTGTTAGAATGCCTTTTGGTATGGTTAACAGTGGACCAGCACTTATTCGAGCACTTGATAGTAAGCTCACTGACGAAGTGAAAGAAAATGTAATCTGCTACATTGACGATTTAATCGTATCTTCACCCAGCGCTGCAGAACATTTAGTGCACTTGAGAAAGTTGTTCGAGAATTTAAGGGAGGCCAATATCAAGGTCAATTTTGGAAAATGTCAATTCTTGAAGAAGGAGATAAATTACTTGGGGCATACTATTGATAAAGATGGTTATCATCCAAACATGAAAAAAGTAGATGCGATCACGAGATTTCCAAAGCCAACTAAGGTGAAACAAGTCAGAGAATTTGTAGGCGCATGCCAATTTATTAGCAGCCACTGTCCAAGATACTCGGAAATTATGGCTCCTCTGTATGACTTACTCAAGAAGAACAACAGATGGAAATGGAGTACCGCTGCAGACGAGGCTTTTGAGAAAGCAAAAGAGATGCTCAGAAATAATGTGAAACTGGAGTACCCAGACTTTGAGAAGGTGTTCTATATTGAGTCTGATGCATCAAGAATAGGCATTAGTGCAGTCTTATACCAGAAAGACGAGGCAGGCAACAAGCACTACATTGCGTTCACTAGTCGGAAGTTGAAGAAGCACGAGGAAAACTACTTCACGACAGAGCTTGAAGCGTTAGCTTTTGTGACAGCTTTGCAAGCCTGGAAGAAAATCCTGCTGGGACATAAGGTCATCATTATTACTGACCATAAAGCACTACAGTTTATGTTGCAAACTGACATGTCGAGTGATAGATTGACACGTTGGGCTTTGTTCACCCAACAGTTTAACGCTACTATCGTCCACCAGCCTGGGAAAGATAACTTACTGGCTGATGCTCTATCACGTAACCCTATTAAAAATGTGCAGATACACCATGTACAATTGGAGCAAGAAGATCAAGAAACCGTTAGGAGGTTAGCCCGAATCGGTGTGTCACAGAAGAGACACGCTCCAATAAGGAAAATGTACAGGTTCCTCAAGGGTTACATGGACAATACGGATGTTGACTATGAAGCTACACGGAGAAATTCACGACACTTTGTCTTGAGTGGAGACATCGTATGCAAATATGCTGACTCTGCGCATACAAAACTCCGAATAGTCGTGCCACCTAAACTTGTGGTCAATTTAGTGTGGGTAGCTCACCACGCAACTGGACATGCCGGTTTAGATAAAACTCTTAATACACTTAAAGAGAGATTTATCTGGACTAACATGCGTTCCAGCATTGCCAAGGTCATTAGATCATGTGACAAATGTCAAAGAGCAAAGTATGCTTCTGCTTTACTAAAAGGAAAACCGAAGGCTATGATCCCTTCTAAGCCAAACGAACTTATGGCGACGGATATATTTGGCCCCTGTCCGAAGGGATATCAGGGTAACCAATACCTGTTGGTGACCGTGGATGTTTTCTCAAAATTTGTTACAATGAGTCCCATGCGGAAAGCTAACACAAGGAACGTAGTAAGCAGACTGGAAAATGCTGTATTTCCTAAAGCTGGTATACCAGAATATCTACTGTCAGATCATGGAACGCAATTTACATCCGTGGAATTTGCAGCGGATATGGAAAGGCTTGGCATTAAGCACTTATTTTCAAGCGTGCGTTACCCAGAATCGAATTCCTCAGAAAGATATATGGCTGAATTTTCGAAATTCTGTCGAATTTTCTGTCCAAATGATCATTCTGGTTGGGTGAGATTTGTACCCCTTATTGAGGAATGTCTGAACTCTACAGTGCAGGAGAGCACAGGAGAAGTGCCAATGCGACTTCATCTAGGAAGAAACCCAGAAAGGCCGTGGGATAATCTTTTCAACCACATACCTAGAGATCCCGACCTAGGAAGGCAGCAGAGGATTGACAAGGCGAAGGAACAACTCCAGAAAGCAGCAGAGAAACGATTGAAAAGAGTAGCTGGAAAACGTTTTGGTACACCCTTACAAGTTGGAAATCTTGTATTATTACGCAGACCTGTCAAGGCTGATACGACCAAGAAAATATACCCCAAATTTGGATTAGTGTTCCTGGGGCCGTTTAGAATTACGAAAGCTTATGGAAACAACTGTTATGAACTATACGATGATTAGAATAATGTCGTTTACGGCAAGTTCAATGCTGGAAACTTGAAAAGATACTATCCTAGAGTAAGCCAGTAATAATTCAATTTCGTGTTCAAGAGAGTTGAGATACTTGTAACACTGAGTTTAAAAACAATTTGCAACTGTTTTTAAAACGTGGTGAGAGGAGAATGCCCCCGTAATTGAATTATATAGAGACCACGGTGGCTATATTGAAATTATAAGGAGAGTTATGGCTATCATAGTTATGACGTGGGTAGTCATGACGTAAGCACGGATGACGCAGACGTTATACCAGCAGGTTACTCGAGCTGAGATTCTCAGTGACGTCAGCATTTAGTCGAGAATGTTCCAAGATTTACGACGCAGTCGCAGGAAACGAGGAATTCTGCTGAGGAAGAAACTATGCTATTGGAGGGGAGGCTTGAACCAATAAACGATAGTTTAAAGGAAGACGGAGATTGCTGAAACTATGGTATTTTTATTACTTTTGGAATGCAGAATTGTGGAAATCCATTTGCAGTAAAAGCATTGATTTGGAATTTTGGTGAAATTTATTTTCAGTTTTTGAATTTTGAAAATCCGTCATGTATTAACGAAGTTGGAACTTTTAGCGATGACGCAGTATCACGCTATGGAAGGGATGGAAACGCCCCTCGTGAAGTTAATAAAAGGGCTTGCGCAGAAGAGAGGAGTCTCTTTCTCCGATCATTCTCAGATCTCATTCTCAGATCATCGAAGTCTAATTGTGAAAGTTCTTTCTTATATAGTCCTATATAGTGAAAAGTGTGAAAGAGTCGTTTTTAGAACGCGGTGAAGCCACTGCATTATACGAGATTCAAGTCAAACTAGGTGAAGTTAAAACGCACCTTCGAAAGCATCTACAAGATTAGCTTTGAACAGTTAGCGGTCGCCGATAAGCTAATTCTATTGTGCAGTGCTACATGAAGTAATATAGAAAAGCTGAACAATTTCGAGCGATTAGTTTGAAAGATATTAGCAAGTTTCGACGACAGACAAAAGTGATTATCTCGCCACCTGAGAAGCACTATTGTATCGCCAGAATTTACGCCACGGCTGACGCTGCTAGTGAAATAGGGAGACTTCTGATTGCTTTGGTTACACAACACTACAGTATAATGGAGCAATTTAATACGGCAGTTTGTTCTTCTAATGCTATAACCGAAGAGCAGATGGAAGGCTAAAGGACTTAATGCAATTGGGACATATTTCAACGGAGTAAGATAGCAACATGGAACTTCGCTAATTGCTATTCCACACAAGCGAACATGTGGTGAATACCATCTACACCCATGTTTCGTGATTAAAGGCTGAATACTATCGAACAGCAATGAAATCTATTACATACTCATTGAATATGAATATTTCTTCGGAAATTTCTACAAAAACTTCATGGCGATTGTCTACTGGAACTTCAGGGAATTTTTCAAGAGAGGTCACGGTTATCCCGACGCACAAAGAAGATTATTGCCGGAAGGATGTCTATTCGTCTTCTTGGAGCAGAGCGATTTACGGAGAAGGAAGCAGTTCGATTCTCCGAGGGTGCTGTTTCTTGTTTCGAGGATGGAGCTCAGCTTTAACTTGGTGAAATGGATCCATCAGCAGTCTTCTTTGAGGAATTTTCCTCTGGAACGTCAATCGGCAGATAAGGTAGTCGTGAACGTTTATTGTATTTGAGTTTCTTAATAATGTTTGAGCAACCATTTTTCCCATATTTTTGTCCTCATGTATTTTGCCCTATTTTCTTGTTGAGATTCCTATTCTCAGTTCACCTTGTTGAGTTATGCATTTTTCGACGATTTATTAAGACATTGTTATGTCATGGGCATAGTTAAATGATTTTGGATCAGTTGAGACTGATATTTGGATTTTTCAGTAATTTGATTAATATTTTTGTAGTCACGATTTGACTGTAAGTTAATGATTTTTATGGCAGATTTAAATTCAGACAGCGTGTCACTATATTAAAGTAATTATACCCCAGTTTAATTACTTTGACCAATTTTCTGTCATCATCAAGAAGGAAGAACATTTAAATGATTTTAGAGCGTTAAAATCTCTTGCGTTGTCGACGATCTTGGAAATACTAGTCGTTATTTGAATTGATTGCAACACAGACATTTATTGCCAGTTATGAACGATCATTGCATCATAGACATTTTTGTGAAAGATTAACTTTAATAATGAATTATTGAATGCATTAAAGTCAAGAACTTTTGTTAGGAGTTTTTTCTCAATTAGAGATTTATATAACGATGTTTGCATTCCCCAGTCTAATTGGATTCTATTCGACTACTTTGCAGTTTTAGTCGCACTTTATTCGATGATAGTATTTTTATACTACAATTCTTTTAAGATGTTAATCTTAAATTTTGATAGACCAGACAGGCGTATATAAGCGTATTCACTATTAAATTTGTTTGTGATTGGCAAATTTTGACTTCAGTTCGATTCATGAATGAAATCCACGAAGGTTAAATAAAAACAGTTTTGAAACAATTAATGATTATAAGAATTTTTAAGTGGAACTATGGATGTATAATCGCTAGTGCAGCGCAAGTGTGTTGAAAGTCGCTGATGTATAATGCCCTTGAATATGAAGGAGGTTCCCACAGGAATTAATGATAAAGAATTATTTGTGGAAGTTTTGTAAGTTCGGTGGAAGTTTTTAATGCCATATAGATTAATATATGATGAATTTTGGGCTTAATTTTAATGCAGTTTGTGCATTATTGTGTTAGCGAAGTATTTTCCGCTGGAGTGTATTGTCATAGTTCGTTGAAAATTATTCAAGTGAATTTACTGTTATAATTAACAAGAGTTTTGAAAGAATTTGAGATAAGATTTTGAATGAAGATTACCGTCACAAATAATTATTAAAACCTTTATTAAAACCAGATTGTGACATTAAAATGTATAACTAACCTTCATTGGTCGATTATATTAAACCCGATTATGAAATTACCAACCGGATGAACCTGTGGTTAATGTATTTCTTAAATTAATAATTTAAACAATTTAAATGTTAATATTGTAAATAATTGCTGTAAATATTTTGACAATAATGTGGAACGAAAGCGATGTTAAAGGCGTGTTTAAAAATATTTTTATTGTCTTTGACAAATATTATAAACAATTTCTAATTGTTATAAATAATTTATGTGATTTTGTTATAAATATTTAAGAGCTTATTAAACATTTGGATGAGAACTTAACAAGTTCAGGAATTATCATAATAATCCAGTAGGATGTGAGTAAAGTATTTGAAAGGATTGCGTAAATATATATATGAGTTGTCTTGCAGACATTTAAAGCTTGAGAGAGAGCTGTATTCTTACGTAACGTAGCATGTGAGAAGGGAGTCCATTTGACAAGGATGCGACAGGTTGGAGGGTAGCTTGCAGCTGTCCCAACAACTGGTTATCAGCGGGTGAGGTCGTCCACACTCTGGCCTTGCGCCTATAAATACAATTCTCATGTTTATTAAAGGAAACCAAGTGCTCTATATATGTCTCGTCCTCACTTCCTTTCCAATCCAATTGTGTTATGAATATTACGTTATTTGGAGCTCGGTGGAGCTAATATGTTTTATATCATGTTGTATGATGACTTTGCAAGTCCTACAGGAGGACGTAGTCAGATTGACTTGGGCTACTGATAGCCACGTGTATTTTGTTGTGTTATTAAAATCATACCCTTTATTTGAAATAAAGCTTTTGTACAGTTCAAAGTTCTCGTCCTCGTTCTGGTTCATTTTTAAATGTCATGGTGGAAGTTATTGTGTGAACAGACTTTAGTGATCCTGTTGTCAACTCAAACCCCGAGATAATTTTTAAGAGGTAAGTAACGGTAAGTATTGTACCCGATACCTATTTTAGGCTATCGGCTACGCCAGCTGACATTAAGCTGTAGTTGAGGTTTTGGAAAGCATTCAGACAAGATAGCGCATCGATCGCGTCAAGAAGAAAGCCAAGATGACGTAGGAGGTCAAGAATCAAGGAGGCATTGAAATCTGTGAGAAGATAGAATTATGAATAAAGATGTGAAGCTTTATTGAAATATATATGGGATTATAATAAGTTAAAACAACTTAGAAGAGTATATATGACATGCATTATATGTGGAAATAATTTTATGGAAATAAGTTATTGTATAACAGAACAGCCGAGAGGAGTCGGGTTCGAGACTATCTTCGTGACGTAGGAGCACCGTGGTGGGGAGAATTAGCCACGTGCCGCACGGAGCTCATAAGCTGAGACACAGCGCTAGGCATTTCAGTTGGGCTCTATGAGAGGAGCAGTACAGAGCAGCTCTATAGCACAGCGAGACGGGCATTGAAGGTCACGCAACACACGTAAACCGTCACGGCAAGTGTAGGCGACATTTCTCGTATCACCGAGCAGAGCAGGCCGAGCGGGTCGTTGATACAGGCGACCTAGCCGAGAAGACAATTGTAGATAGCCGGGGTATTTCAAAACCACACTGATCGCATATGAAGACTTTATTTCAAGCTTCATTTCGACGTTGTTCGAACACAGGCTTTCACAAATAACATTATAACCATGCTGTTATATAATACATTCAAAGCGACTTTTTACTATTCCAAGTAAACTGAATGTTTAGCATAGGCTCTGATGAACATTACAGCGTGCATTTATAAGATTTTTATCTTATACCATTTTCATGGATTACATATTACAGACAGATACAGGGTGTATCGTAATCTTGAACACTATCTAGTAAAATTTTTATTTTACTCAAGTCGAACTTTGCAGTAAGTTGAGAGTGGACTTACAATTCTCAAACTGAACATTTATCGGAACAGTGGCGCATATTAGAAGAAGAGTAGGGGGTCCGCTGTTACCATGAACTTTTCGAGAAGGAGTTGGACGATATCCGCTATGGGTAATCCGAGGTTCAACATGATCGAGTAAACGTGAATAGAGACAAGATGGCACCACAGAGCGATGGATTCGGTTCCTGACGAGAGGAGTCCAACAGCTGATTCGCTTGGGATTTCGAAGGAAATCGTCATTTCATGGATGAAATGATATTCACGCCGATCTTACGAGAAATCTTTAGGTAGGGAAAATCGACGATCTTGGAAATTATATTACAACTGATAATGAAAGGTATTGTAAGAGTTCTATCTACCTGATACGATTATTTTCATGAATACTGGGCACACATGTATATTTTTCTAATAGGAGTGATTTGATTATTAAGACATGGTTTGAATTTATATACTTCGAATTTGCTAGAATATGGAGTGACCATATGATATGGCAGGCATCATTATTCGTAATTCTCACCGTTGTTTGGCTTTATTAAGAAGATGTTTGGTCTTATAGACATTTTTCCAGCTAGGATATTTTTCATGGATAGTTTTTTTGTGTAACGAGTATTTCGAACTCGTGATCTGCAATTGATTATCAGAAACTACTTCGTCAGTTCATTGCATACTAGCGAGTGTGTATTATTCATCAGTAGGGATTTTTTTCCATTGGATTGTTTGGAGATATTAAGAAGTTATTCACTTTAGTGAATGAACGTCGCTTTTATATGACAACTAGAAACTTGTTGATTCCTTTCTAGTACATTCACTCATATAGCCTACGAGGTGGGGTCCTTCGTATTTATACGATTGTATGGTGGCTACTCACCTTACCCACCGTTTA
The DNA here is from genome assembly GCA_946902985.2 of Meconema thalassinum. Taxonomy (NCBI): domain Eukaryota; kingdom Metazoa; phylum Arthropoda; class Insecta; order Orthoptera; family Tettigoniidae; genus Meconema; species Meconema thalassinum. Next base: position 105,811,965 of record OX336395.1, read on the forward strand.
GGGAACTATCATCCAAGTCGACGGGGCGAGGTCCTTCGTATTTATACGATTGCACGGTGGTTACACATCTTACTCGCCATTGAGGAACTCATTTTATCATCCGAATGTACACGAGATGTAAGTGAATTAAACAAGGAACTACTAGTCACATATCAGTCGAAATTTTGTTAAATAAAGTAACGATAAATGTCAACAGGATTGCATTTGGTAATTCTTGTTTGCCAATCCAATATTTTGTTGCTATACTCTTTTGAGAGTAATTTCAGTTTAACAGCTATTACAGCTGATGCTTTGATGATTTTTATAATTGTATTTGATACCTTTTAGAAGGATTTAAAGTAATTTAATCTTGTAAGATTAATCATTAATGGTCATAATTATTTTAAGGCAGATCAGTATTGCAGATTTTGATGTGAGAGATTATAGCACATTGGTGTTTTTCTACGATGTGAATTATGAAACTTGTGAAAGAGAATTTATGCTATTTGAAAGCAAGTATTAAATTACTGAAGTAATGTTTTTCCAATTGTTTAAGAAGTTGTCTAGATATGATCAGAGTAATTACAGTCATTGGAGATTATGTGCGTTAATAATTTGAAGCCATTTATATATTTTTGTAGATCATGCAACGTGGTTAAGAGAAGTTTGTGATAGGCATTTTGTGGAATTTGCCATTTGATAGTTGCAACGTTGATAATGTATTTTGAAGCGGACATGAGGTTGTCATACCCAGTCTAGCGTATTTGTTGAAATTCATGCTGTATGTGCTGAATATTTATGGAGTTTTTGTAGCAATTCTTATATTCAAATGTGATATTTGGAATATTGAAGAAATATAATGTCGTTGTGGATAGTTAGATCCAACGTGATGTCGTGGAGACAATAATATTTTGGGCATGATAAATTAAATACGAGATATAACTTGGAAGTAATAAAACTGTAAGACAACGTTCTATAAACCTTATTAAACAATTTGTTAGGAAATTAAACAAATAAATGAAGTTGATAATACAAGATTTTCTGAAAATAATAATTAATGAAATAATAATCTGAGATTTAAGCATATTAACGATCTGACCTAATGAAATAAAAATCAGAATGACTAGATGAAATAATAATCTAAATAACCAGATGATTGAAATTTAAATAAGTTGATAAATTAAATTTTGAAATAAATCGATGAATTAAATAAGTGGATGAATTAAAGATTGAATTAATTAAACTGATTGAAATGAATTATTAGACGATTGTAATGATGATGAATAACTGAATTAGAAGCTGATGATTAATGAATTTATATGCAATTAAATAAATTTGATTGAGAGATAATTCGAAGGAATTGCAACTTGAAATGTGAATTTAAATGATGTAATGGTGAGGAATTAACGATTCTGACAGGAATATTTGGAATTTTGAAGTGAGAATTAATGTGAGAAATATTTAATTTTGATAATAATGATGAGGATGACCAATGAGAATTTGAATTTTCTGTAATTCACAGATAAGAGATTAATGACGATGTAAATAATGTAAATTAATTAGTAAATGTTTAGGAACATTTGATTAACATGTTCTACGTTCAAATTATACCATGCAAACCATAATTTATGTGATATTTAACATGAGTGATTATTATATGTGTATGTTTAGGCAGATTAGTAACTTAATTAAATCCACATTGATGTTAAATTAAAGAGAATTAGGTCTCAGGTTTCACAAATGTCAGTGACGAAAGACATAGTGATACAGTGATCCTGAGAACCCAAGAGAACTTTATACATTTTTCTGGTTATGTGGATTGAAATAATTTTGCATTAGAAAGGAGATGGTTCGGTTTTTGGACAATGACAATTTAACTTTGCATTCGACCATACTCTTAGGTAGGATTTATATTTAAAATGTCTGTCTGACTATCAAAGTAAAATAAATTTGTTTTTATCTTAGTTGTGATCTGATGATGGTGTGATGTTCCTTTTTTCTTTCCTTGTCTTGAGTAAGGCTTATCCGGAAAGGAAGTGGTTTTGCTAGGAATTCAGTTGATGGCGCCAATTTATATTTGAATTATTTTTATTAACTTAAGCCCGTAACGACCCTAGAGATACTTTGTCTCGTGAAACCCACTGCTTTTTCACGAACTCAGCTGAATTTCCGACACATTCCTTATTTGACTAGAGGTTCATTTAACTCCGCTCTGTCCTGGAACTCCAGGGATGTGATGTTATAGCAGATGGGTCATCGCATCCCCAGGACGAACGGGCACAGAGAGAGAGGGAGAATTGGCTTTATCCAACTAGTGGGGCTTTTCGATTTTGTTAAGTCTATGGAATCACATCAGATTTAGATTACTGAGAGATTGATCTCAAGTTCATTTAAGTGTGTTACAAAATTTATTATACTTAGTCAGACAATGTACTTGTGTGCCCAATCCAGTGTTCATGTTAATCGTATTAGTAATATCATGTTAGTTATAAGATATTTTTCCCTATACCCAAGTGAATGCAGGAATTGAGACATTGTGATGTGTTGTTGTCTAACGTCTCTATATAATTCTATATTGAAATATAATTATGTTGCCAGAGGATTTAGCGAAGGTGTTAGGAGAGTTACAGACGGGTATGTCTGGAATTTCAGAAACCATTTCTAAGATGGAAACTGAAGTTAAAGAACAAATTAATAATTCAGAAGCTAGATTAGAAGCTAAATGTAAAGAGAATGTAAAATCATTACAGGCTAGTAATGAAGAGAATTTAAAATTATTGCAAACTAGTACTGAAGAAAATTTAAGGTTGTTACAGGCTAGTAACGAAGGCAATCTGAACGATAATTTGAAGTCATTAGAAACTAGACTACAGTCAAATAGCAAAGATGAGTTGATGTTATTAGAGACTAGGCTACAGTCAAATAGTGAGGACAATTTCAAATCGTTGGAAGAGAAATTACAGTCTCGTAGTGAAGAAACTAATACTGAATTAGAAAATAAGTTAACCAGATTAGAGAATAGTTTAACTTTAAAGAATAATGAGATGTTGAAAACTTTACAATTAGACATAATTGCAGTAAACATGAAAGGAGAGGAAAATGTTCAGATATTAAGGAAAAATATTATCGAGTTAGAAAATAGAGGGGAAGAAAATATTTTTACTTTAAGAACAGACGTTATGACCATACAGAAAGACATTAAGTCAGATGTATCGAAGTTGAGATTCGACATCGATGGTTTAGTGGCAGATGTAGGAAAAATTCAAGATTGGTCTACCGAAGTATCTTTCGAGACTAAGATTAAGGGTCTAGAAACAAGTCTAGGTAACGAAATAAAAGATTTGAAGACAGTAATTGGGACCTTTAAAGATGAAGTCTTGGGAGAGGTCAATTCTAATATAAAGTCGTTAGAAAATCAATTGCAGAAGGATATTAGAAAGATAGACGACGATATAGAGCAAAAGGTTAACGAAAACTTAACTTTATTTAAAAATAGAGTCGGAGCAATTGTTGAAGAACGATATAATGAGGTCGATGCCGAAGCAAAAGAGAAACGTGACGGGTTAGATGAAAAATTAATCGCAGGTATGGCAAACTTAGAAGCTAGGTTTACGGAAAGCAAGGAAGCGATGAAATTAGATTCAACACTATTTAGAACAGATGTGGATCTGTTGAAAGAACAAGTCGCGTTAGTGAAGAACACGTGCGAAGGAAAGATTGACAAGTTGAGGAACGATCTAGACGAAAGTAACAAGACGCAGGACGTTACATCGTTAGATGAGTTGAAGACTCAGGTCAAGAGATTAGCAGAAGACAGGATGACGAAACTAGAATCCATAGTTAACAGTTTTACCAGTCATAATGTAACATCAGGGGAAACATTGATGAATCAAACAGCGATAGACCGCAGTATGACGAATCAAGACACGAGCATGGTAGAAGACCGTCAAATGCAACCGAATGTGACATTCGAAAGGGTCAGTTCAACCCCTCAGGAGAATCCAAGTTCGAGTAGGAGTACGTTAGGTCCAAGTGAACGATACTCAGGTCCAGTCACAATTATAAGGAACCTAGATGACAAACCGAGAAAGTTTTCGGGAAATACAGGAGTTACACCAGTAGAATTTCTGCGAGATATTCGAGACTACATGGCGGAACACAGGGTAGCCAAAGAAAGAGAGCTAAGGATAGTAGAACGCGCCTTAGATGGATCTGCACTTACGTGGTTTAGAGCGTTCAGAAGCAACTTTGCGAACATGGAGCAATTTGCCATGGCTTTCTTGAGGAGATTCTGGAGTGCCGAGGATCAACTCAACGTAAGAGCGGAGATGTACTCTAAACGCTATTCTACGTCACATCCGACGCATTACGCCAACTACTTCACGTCACATCTGGCTAAATTACAGTTCCTTATTCCTCCATTGCCAGAAGAAGAGCTTTTGCAAGCTATAGCGCGACAGTTACCGATAGAGGTACAGCGATCTTTGATAGCATCGGGAGCCAATACGCTGGAACATTATGATGACATATTGAGGCGATTGGATTATACGAGCGCACAGGTTACACCTAGAAGTAATAGGAACGACAACAGAAACACGCAAGAAGTAAATGCGGTAGTCGTGGACAATGCAGCTCAAACGGACAGAAGGGATTCCTGGGAAAACCGACGGAACGATGGGAATCGAGGAAATATCCGTAACGCAAGAGGAAATGATCGATATAGAGGACCATATGAAAGGCCATACGATCAAGAAGCGAGAGATAGCCGGTATAGGAATTATAACCAAAATTCCAGGTATCAGGACAGGAATCGGTATAATAACAGATATCGGGGAAGGAATAACTGGAACCAAGGTCAACAGTTTAATGGAAACGACCGACAGGAAGGCCGAAGAAACGATCCTGACGACAGAAGGGATAATCGTGGACATGAAAGGTCAAGACAAGAGGATAGACAGCCTAGTGCACCACTCGAGGAGACAATGAGAGATGTCAATCGAGCCAGCACAAGTGAAGAAAGAAGGAATAAACGTCAGAATAACACAGAATCAAGGTGTTAATCATTGGAAATCATCATTATAGAGAGTCAGAAAGTACCATCATGCTGAGTAAAGGAAATTGTAGAGCTATCGTGTACATGTATAATATATTGAATGCCTGAGAGTGTATTTTTTTTTCTCAATCCTGATAAAAAAAAAAGAAGATGTACGGGAGAGATGTACCCGATACCTATTTTAGGCTATCGGCTACGCCAGCTGACATTAAGCTGTAGTTGAGGTTTTGGAAAGCATTCAGACAAGATAGCGCATCGATCGCGTCAAGAAGAAAGCCAAGATGACGTAGGAGGTCAAGAATCAAGGAGGCATTGAAATCTGTGAGAAGATAGAATTATGAATAAAGATGTGAAGCTTTATTGAAATATATATGGGATTATAATAAGTTAAAACAACTTAGAAGAGTATATATGACATGCATTATATGTGGAAATAATTTTATGGAAATAAGTTATTGTATAACAGAACAGCCGAGAGGAGTCGGGTTCGAGACTATCTTCGTGACGTAGGAGCACCGTGGTGGGGAGAATTAGCCACGTGCCGCACGGAGCTCATAAGCTGAGACACAGCGCTAGGCATTTCAGTTGGGCTCTATGAGAGGAGCAGTACAGAGCAGCTCTATAGCACAGCGAGACGGGCATTGAAGGTCACGCAACACACGTAAACCGTCACGGCAAGTGTAGGCGACATTTCTCGTATCACCGAGCAGAGCAGGCCGAGCGGGTCGTTGATACAGGCGACCTAGCCGAGAAGACAATTGTAGATAGCCGGGGTATTTCAAAACCACACTGATCGCATATGAAGACTTTATTTCAAGCTTCATTTCGACGTTGTTCGAACACAGGCTTTCACAAATAACATTATAACCATGCTGTTATATAATACATTCAAAGCGACTTTTTACTATTCCAAGTAAACTGAATGTTTAGCATAGGCTCTGATGAACATTACAGCGTGCATTTATAAGATTTTTATCTTATACCATTTTCATGGATTACATATTACAGACAGATACAGGGTGTATCGTAATCTTGAACACTATCTAGTAAAATTTTTATTTTACTCAAGTCGAACTTTGCAGTAAGTTGAGAGTGGACTTACAATTCTCAAACTGAACATTTATCGGAACAGTGGCGCATATTAGAAGAAGAGTAGGGGGTCCGCTGTTACCATGAACTTTTCGAGAAGGAGTTGGACGATATCCGCTATGGGTAATCCGAGGTTCAACATGATCGAGTAAACGTGAATAGAGACAAGATGGCACCACAGAGCGATGGATTCGGTTCCTGACGAGAGGAGTCCAACAGCTGATTCACTTGGGATTTCGAAGGAAATCGTCATTTCATGGATGAAATGATATTCACGCCGATCTTACGAGAAATCTTTAGGTAGGGAAAATCGACGATCTTGGAAATTATATTACAACTGATAATGAAAGGTATTGTAAGAGTTCTATCTACCTGATACGATTATTTTCATGAATACTGGGCACACATGTATATTTTTCTAATAGGAGTGATTTGATTATTAAGACATGGTTTGAATTTATATACTTCGAATTTGCTAGAATATGGAGTGACCATATGATATGGCAGGCATCATTATTCGTAATTCTCACCGTTGTTTGGCTTTATTAAGAAGATGTTTGGTCTTATAGACATTTTTCCAGCTAGGATATTTTTCATGGATAGTTTTTTTGTGTAACGAGTATTTCGAACTCGTGATCTGCAATTGATTATCAGAAACTACTTCGTCAGTTCATTGCATACTAGCGAGTGTGTATTATTCATCAGTAGGGATTTTTTTCCATTGGATTGTTTGGAGATATTAAGAAGTTATTCACTTTAGTGAATGAACGTCGCTTTTATATGACAACTAGAAACTTGTTGATTCCTTTCTAGTACATTCACTCATATAGCCTACGAGGTGGGGTCCTTCGTATTTATACGATTGTATGGTGGCTACTCACCTTACCCACCGTTTAGGGAACTATCATCCAAGTCGACGGGGCGAGGTCCTTCGTATTTATACGATTGCACGGTGGTTACACATCTTACTCGCCATTGAGGAACTCATTTTATCATCCGAATGTACACGAGATGTAAGTGAATTAAACAAGGAACTACTAGTCACATATCAGTCGAAATTTTGTTAAATAAAGTAACGATAAATGTCAACAGGATTGCATTTGGTAATTCTTGTTTGCCAATCCAATATTTTGTTGCTATACTCTTTTGAGAGTAATTTCAGTTTAACAGCTATTACAGCTGATGCTTTGATGATTTTTATAATTGTATTTGATACCTTTTAGAAGGATTTAAAGTAATTTAATCTTGTAAGATTAATCATTAATGGTCATAATTATTTTAAGGCAGATCAGTATTGCAGATTTTGATGTGAGAGATTATAGCACATTGGTGTTTTTCTACGATGTGAATTATGAAACTTGTGAAAGAGAATTTATGCTATTTGAAAGCAAATATTAAATTACTGAAGTAATGTTTTTCCAATTGTTTAAGAAGTTGTCTAGATATGATCAGAGTAATTACAGTCATTGGAGATTATGTGCGTTAATAATTTGAAGCCATTTATATATTTTTGTAGATCATGCAACGTGGTTAAGAGAAGTTTGTGATAGGCATTTTGTGGAATTTGCCATTTGATAGTTGCAACGTTGATAATGTATTTTGAAGCGGACATGAGGTTGTCATACCCAGTCTAGCGTATTTGTTGAAATTCATGCTGTATGTGCTGAATATTTATGGAGTTTTTGTAGCAATTCTTATATTCAAATGTGATATTTGGAATATTGAAGAAATATAATGTCGTTGTGGATAGTTAGATCCAACGTGATGTCGTGGAGACAATAATATTTTGGGCATGATAAATTAAATACGAGATATAACTTGGAAGTAATAAAACTGTAAGACAACGTTCTATAAACCTTATTAAACAATTTGTTAGGAAATTAAACAAATAAATGAAGTTGATAATACAAGATTTTCTGAAAATAATAATTAATGAAATAATAATCTGAGATTTAAGCATATTAACGATCTGACCTAATGAAATAAAAATCAGAATGACTAGATGAAATAATAATCTAAATAACCAGATGATTGAAATTTAAATAAGTTGATAAATTAAATTTTGAAATAAATCGATGAATTAAATAAGTGGATGAATTAAAGATTGAATTAATTAAACTGATTGAAATGAATTATTAGACGATTGTAATGATGATGAATAACTGAATTAGAAGCTGATGATTAATGAATTTATATGCAATTAAATAAATTTGATTGAGAGATAATTCGAAGGAATTGCAACTTGAAATGTGAATTTAAATGATGTAATGGTGAGGAATTAACGATTCTGACAGGAATATTTGGAATTTTGAAGTGAGAATTAATGTGAGAAATATTTAATTTTGATAATAATGATGAGGATGACCAATGAGAATTTGAATTTTCTGTAATTCACAGATAAGAGATTAATGACGATGTAAATAATGTAAATTAATTAGTAAATGTTTAGGAACATTTGATTAACATGTTCTACGTTCAAATTATACCATGCAAACCATAATTTATGTGATATTTAACATGAGTGATTATTATATGTGTATGTTTAGGCAGATTAGTAACTTAATTAAATCCACATTGATGTTAAATTAAAGAGAATTAGGTCTCAGGTTTCACAAATGTCAGTGACGAAAGACATAGTGATACAGTGATCCTGAGAACCCAAGAGAACTTTATACATTTTTCTGGTTATGTGGATTGAAATAATTTTGCATTAGAAAGGAGATGGTTCGGTTTTTGGACAATGACAATTTAACTTTGCATTCGACCATACTCTTAGGTAGGATTTATATTTAAAATGTCTGTCTGACTATCAAAGTAAAATACATTTGTTTTTATCTTAGTTGTGATCTGATGATGGTGTGATGTTCCTTTTTTCTTTCCTTGTCTTGAGTAAGGCTTATCCGGAAAGGAAGTGGTTTTGCTAGGAATTCAGTTGATGGCGCCCATTTATATTTGAATTATTTTTATTAACTTAAGCCCGTAACGACCCTAGAGATACTTTGTCTCGTGAAACCCACTGCTTTTTCACGAACTCAGCTGAATTTCCGACACATTCCTTATTTGACTAGAGGTTCATTTAACTCCGCTCTGTCCTGGAACTCCAGGGATGTGATGTTATAGCAGATGGGTCATCGCATCCCCAGGACGAACGAGCACAGTATGTACCCCCGTCTATTTTGGTGTGTTCCACAATAATTTCCTGTGAACTTCTGTGCTCATATCTCGATAGTATCTGTCAATGCCATTTTCATTGATGTAGCTGAGCCGGCGCGATTGATTGTTGGCAATCCGATTGAGGGGGCGGATATCTGACAGCCTACTATCCGGGTAAACGGGGACAGTACCTACTGTAAGGCCATGGCCGCCTCCTTCCCTCTTTCTAGCCTATCCATCCCAATCTTCCATCCCTCATGAGGCCCCTGTTCGCTTTGCAGGTGAGGCCGCCTGGGCGAAGTGCTGATCACACCTCCCCAGTTGTATCCCTCCTGACCAGATATTCCAAGCTCCAGGACACTGCCCATAGAGGCGGTAGTGGTGAGTTCCCTCGCTGAGTCCGTGGGTACTGCCAACCTAGAGGGTAAATTGACTAAATAAAATAAAATAAAAATAATAATAGATACCAATTACTCTTTCACTCCAAATGCTAAAAAGACCACTGGCAAAAAATGGACGGAAGAACGTAAAACGGGCATAGCGAGTACATGAGGAGATTATGGGAGGAGCAGAAGAGGAAAACACCATCAACCCGAGTCAACAAGTTCAAAGCGCTCCCTAAGAGGGCAATATCAAGAAAGAAACAAAGAAAGAAAGAAAGAAAGAACGAAAGAAAATAAGAAAATAAATATTTTCAAGGCATCTTCATCTCTGTGCGGCCTATTGTTGGGGTTGGAAGTGAAAGTTTCCTCGGCCTCAGACTACGCCTGCTGCTGTCTGTTAGAAACGATAGGAACTAGGACGTCTAGGAAACGAGATGATTCATGCTTCAGTTTGACCTGCTGGAATACAAGGCAGTGCTTAGCGCAGGAGTTCCCAACCTGGGGGGGCGTGGAGCCTTATCAGGGGGGGAGGGGGGCGTGTAGTGATTTCCGAATTTTTTTTAAAACCCAATATTACAACTTTGTATAATTTTTTTTTTGTTGAATCTCTCCAAGTGATCGTCGCGCCAAGTCAATCGTTCAAAAGCACTAGTAATTGCCAACTGTCGGCACAAATTTCTACGGAACCGCGAGGTTGGAGGTAAAAGAAGGAATTTGCTGTGTTGTAAGCAGCAAAATCAAGCCTGAGAGATGATACCAAACTATTAGGACTGGGTGACGTTTGGGTCAACTGTCTTTCATTGTATCCTGAAATAGCTAAAGTTGCATTGCGTGTCATTGTCCCATTTTCAACGACATATTTATGTCAGTCAGGATTTTCAACGCTGAGTGTCATAAAAACAAAGCAGCGGTGTCGACTTGATGTTGCAAGTGATCTCTGCTGTGCTCTGTCAAATATCAAACCAAACATACCGAATCTTACCAAGAGAAAACAGTCTCAACTATCTCACTGACATTATTGACTAATTTAAGGATTTATTGTAAAAGTGTGTTCTTTCTATCGTGCTAAAATGAAGTTAGTTTGTAATAGATATAAAGCGCGTACTTCATATTATTTTATGAGAAATAATTATTCCATTATGTATTGTTATTACGATAGGTTTATCTCCTCCGCGTTAGTGTATTGAAGAGGTTATAGAAGTGACGAGTGGAGGGAAAGGGGTGCGGGGAGCGGGGCGCGATGACCATCCGTATCTGATAAGGGGGGGGGGGGGGGGGGGTGTCAGCTGGCAAAGGTTGGGAAACACTGGCTTAGCGGGTGTAGGACTATACGCTATACCTTTAGCGAAAGCTGAAGCAGAACTTCTCTTCGCGGACGAGATGAAAACTAAGCGCTCAAACAAGAGGAAATGTGGCAATAACTAATAGAATATAGACGAATTTAAGTAGAACTTCGGGAACTGAAGCAGTGCTTCCCTTGCCTCTTCCCAATGCACGCCACTGGAACAGTTAATACAACCCAACAGCAAGAAAGTATATTATTAACAGCATGTTTGTAATGTGAGGCGGACTTGCTGCACACCCTGTGCAGACGCCACTTCCCTCACGTTGAGCTGACGGGCAGATAGATGGCGCTACCTACCCGACTGTGAAAGTGTGAATTAAACGATGTGTTTACACCCTCAAGAATATTCACAAGTAATTAATTGTGAAAAAAAGAAGCCCCTTCCTTTTCCTTATGCGGTGGCGCTCCGGCTTCTGATGAGAATTTGATGGCACAAGTTATTCATGCACGGCATCTTGAACGGCGCGGGGGTGGAGCGGGGGTGGGGTGGGGGTGGCGTCTGCATCCCTCACTCGACGTCAGGCCCAGAGCAAGACCAAAACACAACAGGCCAAGCAGGTGAGAAGTGCATAGCATTTATTTGAAAACCTGTGCTCCTGTGCTAACTGTAAATACTCGAGTCGGTAATAATGTTGGTTCCCAGGAAGGAGTTTGGGAACAGCACACTCAAGATAGCCGCTGCCAGTGCCGAGAATCGTAACTTTGCTCTCCTGACTTTCTGCAGCTCCGAATCCTGATCGCGGTGAATGTTTTAATGTGTGTGGATACGCCGTGAACTAACACAGATGGTTATAATAATAATAATAATAATAATAATAATAATAATAATAATAATAATCAATAATACAGATAAATGAACTAAAAGAAATCGCTGGGAAAACAGGGCTACAAATCTTTTCCAAACACAGAGATGATGAGCACCAGCAAGAACTACATGAAGAAATCAGTTAAGACTAAATATGGAAGGGTAAAGGTCACGAACAATGGACTGGACAAAGAGTTAATGGAAAACAGAAGACTTAAACTAGAAAAACTCAACTTCTCCACTAAAAATATATACAACAAAAATAACCTCTCCCTTAATATGCCAAACTACAACACTACAATGCTGTGGTAAAACCGGTGATCTTATATGGTGTGGAGACGGCAAATTTGATGAACCTGGAAAAGCTTATGAAGATTGAAAGGAGGATATTGAGGAGGATTTACGGCCCAAAAGTGGTACAGGGAATCTACAGACTAAGATTAAACAAGGATATACATGAAAGGGAGGAAGACCTGGAAACAACAATTAGAAAAATACGTTTACGTTTCTATGGACATATGGTTAGAATGGATCCAACAAGAATAAATAAATTAAGTTTTGATAAAATATACAATCTGAAGAGCCAAGGGGGTTACACCAAGAAGATGAAGTTGGAACTCCGGAGGCTAGGAATTACAGATGACGACTGTCGAGACAGAACACAATTCAGGGAAATACTTTCGAACATAAAGGTTCTTGTGGGAGAAAAGAGAGAACGCAGGGGAGGAAGATGGACAGCAGAGAGAAAGGCGCAACACTCTGAAAGAAGGAAGGAAGTGTGGAGGAAGAGAAAGGAAGAAAGAACTATGAGAAAGAAATGAAATGATATTTGCGTGGTCCTTAGTTTTGGCTGGTTCGCATAATGTACTGTAATGTAATAATAATAAAAATACAGTGTTTTTCTGTAGGAAAGTCGACATACTGAATTTAAACACGAAATATGGCGAGATCAATAGAGTGCTTGAAGTGCTTGAACCGATGGGAAAAGAGAAAATCGCTCAGAACACTAGTCTAATGAAAAAGAAGAGAGGCTTAAACAAGACACAGGGTGTCTGAAACAACAAATGTCTGTCCATATTCACCAAACTTCGTCATTACAACACGGTTAGATACACACAGCGGCTCAAGACTACTACACCCTGGATGATGCAAGTCAAAATTGATCTGGAAAAAGCACACGTCTACCCAGAAGACGTCATAGACAAAAGCGTCTTTCGACACACGGTATGAAAGTGGGAAGTGACGTCAGAGAAAGCAGCCCAAAGACCAAAGTGGACCGAAGAAAGGAAGAGGGCCTTTAGTGCACGAATGAAAGAGTACTGGAAAAACAGGAAGTGGTCTAATAGGCCTGTAACGTGTGAAATGAATTACATAAATAAAATAGATAATAAAAATAACAATAATAAAATATAACATTACAACTCGTACTAATAATAATAATAATCATAAGAGTAATAAAAAAATAATTAAAATTTCAAGTTCAACCAGCTTGGATTACACTGACATTAAAGGATCTTAAGGAAGCTGGCATTGACATTACAGATACATATAATAGGAATTTATTTCGGGACAAAATTCAAAACGTGTTCTTCAGGGAGGAACAAGAAAGACAACGAAAGCAGCCACGGAACATTGAACAGCTGCGGAAGCAGAAATCAGAGAGGATGAAGCGGATGTCGGCAGTGAGATGAAAGACATGTGGCATGATGTCAAATATTGATTTTACGTGCTCTGTAATAGTGCAATTCGATTAAATAGATAAATAAATAAATAATAATAACCATTCGCAAAAGAAAACTCTCCTTTTATGGCCACGAATGAACTCCGGAAGATTGTCCAATCGAATCTTTGCCTACTTTGTGGGAAAGAAAACCAAAGGGATCTGGTTTACAGAGGTGGAAAAAGACCTACAAGAACTGGGGATATCACATTAGGACATCCTGCAACGTGACTCTTTGAAGAAGAAACTTGGGGAGATACAGAGTTTTCACCCAAAACCTGTATTGAAAACTGGCAAGAAGTGGACCGAATAACGAAAGGTAGCTCACCGAAGATGAATGCGCGAATACTGGGCCAATGTGAAAGAACGAGGCAAAAGTCAGTTGAAATAACGTGATCCATAGAAGACCGAAACGATTATAAAGAAATAATAATAATAATAAAAGTAAAATAACAGTAATTAATTACGTCTTCTGACAGGTTTGCCCTGGTAATGACCGGCTACAAATAGCAACGTGCATAGGCTTTAATTCAAACTCTCCCTGTGTTTTATGGTACAATGGTCCCTTCACTACACAAGTTCGTTCACGGCAGAAACGTTCCCATGTTCCCAAAATGGTCACCTGTGGTTTGGATTTCACGTAAAAATCGATCACGATCCCGTGGCTCATGTTCGCGAGATTAACAGTCTTGTAATAGCACATTATGCAACGAGCCTATAATGGCCTTAATTAAGATGCGAGTATGTTTATAAAACGAGCGAAGCGAGTTTTATAATTTCCATATGAGTGTCATAATCACCATTATAGGCGAGTTGCATACGAGTGTATATGTTCGACGATAATTATAACTTTATTGTATGTTCTAACATAAATATTCGTCAATATCCGTCAAGATTCTGTCGGTTGCCTCCTTCCTCTTGGGAATGGTGTGGGTTCAGCATTTGCTCTCTACCGAATAACATATTCCCAAGCTTTGAAACATTGTTTATCTTGGAGTCGCGCCAGCAGATAGCGCGCAGAAATATGTAAGATCATTTTGTTATTTTGGTCCAATAACATGAAATAGGCTGTTAAAAACGCTTTAAAATTAAAATGTATAGTATTATCAACTAGTTATTCTTCAAATTCGATGCGTATAGAATGTCAACGGAAGCAAATCAATGTATCCCAAATAGAACAATCAAGACATCTTGCGGAAAAGTTTCGCATAAGACATGCCTTTACTGAACAGTTAGCTGGATTATAATTTCCGTGGATGTAATGTCACATACTTGCTTCCTCCATGACGTTCTGGTGTGTTTTATGTCAACAACAACATTCACTTAATTGCCGGCGAAATTATACGATGTAATGCCCTGTGTAGAAATTGGAGTTGCGGTTATTAAGGTACAGTGCTATTTACTTTGCAATATTCCGCAGTGTGTTTATGCAAAAGTTACGGACGAGGCACACTTTCCATGTCGGTATAGGTTAGGGTACAATAGTGTGTTGCTAACTTCTGGACGTAGATTCCTACAATTCATGCCTATTTCATAGTTTTTTCTTGTTATCGTAAAGGTTCGTGGTGATTTTGTCTTTGTGTGTGGGATTGTAACAACAATGGTTGATCCAATACACATCGTCAACTTTCAAATCATGTAATGCATGTCCGACATGTTGGATTTTGAGCTTATGTGTGAATCTATCCTTACCTAATTGGTCAATGAATGAGCTCTGATTGGTTGGAGAAACTGTATCATAATGGAAATATTAAATTTTTGTACATAAAATATATACAATAAAAATAACCTGTCTATCAATGCAAAATTACGACATTTTAATACAGTGGTTAGACCAGTCATCTTGTACGGCATGAAAACTACAAATATAACCGGAATGGAGAATTTGCTCAAGATAGAAAGAAGAATTTTAAGAAGGATGTATGGTCCTAGGAAAACCCAGGAAGGTTATAGACTGAGATCCAATGCAGAAATTTATATCGATAGCCTTAAAGTGATGATCAGAAAACGGCGACTTCAGTTCTACGGGCATATGGTCCGCATGGATTGCTCAAGGTTAAACAAATTTTTTTTTTGATAAAATCTGGAACTATAAAGGGCAAGGAGGCTATGTAAAACAAATGAAAAGAAGAACTTCAAAAATTCAAAATTACTGAAGAAGATTGTCTAAATCGAATAGAGTACAGACAAAAATTGGCCTCAAAATTCTTGTCGGTGAGAAGAAGAATCTCAACAGAGGAGAATGGACTACTGAAAGAAGAGCTGCGCAGTCGACCAGGATGAAATACTTCTGGAAGAGAAAGAAGGAAACTACAGCAGACCTATAAAGAAGTGATATTTGCGTGGTCCTTGTTGGCCTGTCCGCGGTGTATATATATATAATGAAAAGTAGTACTATAATGACACCCATTGTGATACAGTTTTTTGACATATAACATTTACATTTTGACATCGTCGAACATAAAACTATTATTAGAATATTTCACATACATACATATCCAAATACCGTTCCAGCTATTGCCGAGTCCGGGTGTTTACGAGGCCTCTCCATCTTATTCCATCCTCCCACCACTTTTCTTCCTCCACTAACTCCTCTTCTCTCTATACAGACTCTCACTCCAGTACTCCAGCGAATTTTTGGATGACCTCGAGGTCTTCTTCCATAGATCTTAAGTTCTTCCATTATTTTTGGTAACCTTTGCCCGCTCATCCTCTTAACATGTCCATACCAGCGTAGTCTCTTTTTCTCTACCCCCTCTCTCATACTTTCCTCATTTAGTTCTTTTCTAATTTCTACATTTCTTATTCTGTCCAATCTTGTTTTCCCTTTAACTGCTCTGAGAAACCTCATTTCACCAGCTTGCTGTCTGCTCCAGTCCCTTTCCGTCATTGTCCATGTTTCTGCTCCATACGTGACAATGAGAGAGTAAGTTAATCATTCTTAGATATACATGAAGAGTTCTTATTTTTCTGGAACTTCTTTATTCCAAACCAGATGTTGTACTTATATTATTATATTGTTATTATTTACATCGTTATCCCCAAAACCTCTTCATCCTCTCACTGAGCTTCTTCCTTTGTTCTTCTGTCCAAGTTATAGCGGCTCTGGTGTTGGGTTTGTCTCCAAATTGGTGATTGTCGATTCTGGTTCTCAATTTGCATCTGTCCTGTACAATGTCTTCTGAGATGTTGATTTCCTGGAGATCTGTTTCAATCTGTTCTTGGTTTTTAATAAGAGGGCCAGGTTGAGAATTATTTTAGTTATTGCTCATTCTATGTCCATAATATTTAAATCGTCTTTTGCGTAAAGTGTGAGAGATTTTTTCAGAATGACAATATATTTCCTGAGATGATTTTTCTCTCCATATTCCCTCTATACAAACTGAGCCAAACATTTTTCGTATTATTTTCCTTTCTTCTTTCTCTGTGGGTTTGGTTAAAGATACACCATCAGTGATTAAGGTTTCTGATGCACACAACGCTTCGGGTTTGATTACTGTATTATAGCCTAGTGTTTAAATATTGCTTTCCGGGATATCGATTTTTTATTATACCTGTTCCAAGTGATCCTGTAAACTTTCTGCAATTTTGAAATCCTTTCTTTATTTTTTATAATTATTATTATTATTAGGCTATTATTATTATTATTATTATTATTATTATTATTATTATTATTATTATTATTCGTTTTATTATTATTGTAGGTTGGCCCAGGCAAGGAAATCATTTCTACAGAAAAGGAAACTGCTGACAACGAATATAGATTTAGGTATTAGAAAGTCATTTTTGAAAGCCTTTGCCTGGAGTGTGGCGCTGTATGGAAGTGAAACTTGGACTATTGGTGCAGCAGAAAAGATGAGAATTGAAGCATTTGAAATGTGGTGTTACAGGAGAATGATGAGGATCAGATGGGTAGATAGGGTTACAAACGAAGAGGTATTAAGACGAGTGGGAGAGGAGAGATGTTTCTGGCGACTGCTAATGAAGAGAAGAGATAGGTTGGTAGGACTCATACTAAGACACCCAGGAATAACAAGCTTAGTTATGGAAGGAAGGGTCGAGGACAAAAACTGTAGGGGTAGACCAAGGTTAGAATATGTTAAACATATTGCCTCTGATGTAGGGTGTGGTAGCTATGTAGAGATGAAACGATTAGCTCAGGACAGGGAGGTTGGAGTGCTGCATCAAACCAATGAAAAGACTGAAGACAAACAACAACAGTGTTATAATTAGGCCTAAACATAACCTGTGGGTTATTAACTCGTGTCATTGTGTAGTTATGCAATGAGTTGTCCATTTGCAAAACTCGTTTAATCCACTTGTGAATAAGGATCATGTCGCAAAATTATTTATTTAATTAGTTTATTTTGTTTTAATTTATTATATTTTGTTTTATTTTGTTTTGATTAATTTAATTTAATTTGGTTTTAAATTGTCTTATTTAATTTTTCGTTTTTTGTTTTCTTTTGTTTTATTTTATTTTTTTCTTATTTTGTTTATTTTGTTTTATTTTGTTTAGTTTAATTTACATTTTATTTTGATTTTGTTTTGTTTTATTTAATTCCTTTTTATTTTGTTTTAATTGTTTTATTTATTTTTTTGTTTTGTTTTTTGTTTTGTTATGTTTTATTTCATTTTGTGTTTATTTCGATCTGTTTATTTTGTTTTGTTTTGTTTTATTTCGATTTTGTTTTGTTTATTTTATTTTATTTTTATTTATTTTGATTTTCCAGAAAACAAATATAAAACCAAGAACAAAAGAAAACACGAAGGAAAAGGACAAATTCAAAAAAAGCAAAAATAGAAAACAAACACAAATCCAAAACCAAGAAAGAAGAGCAAAAAGTGAAATTCAAAAGCAAAATCACAAAGCAAAAAGAAAAAATAGAAAACAACAAACAGTAAAGATACGTGAGGCACAGCCCAGAGAAACGTTTCTCATGAAAATGATTCTTATTCACAAGTGGATTAAACGAGTTTTGCAACTTGGACTCAGACCTTGTGAGGTACAGTATTATCGTGGACCAGGTTCCCTTGCCTGTCTGAGTATCCGGCGCAGCGTCTCCCCCTCCACAGCGTCCTGACGCCCAAATATCGGTCCATGTGATCACCGGCTCGCGGCTACCGAATGACCACATAAAAAGTGTGCTGCTCCAATGATAAGGTGGAGTTTCTGTGGCGCCTCGCCGCTATCGATAGCCTTTGTGTTTCAGCCTTACTTTCTATGAAATGTAACAGTGACGGTATATTCTCAAAGTAACGCTTACTCAATGATACATTCCTCGCTCTTACAATTTCCTTGATCTGAACAGACAAATGGATTCCAGTAACAGAGAAAAACAAAATTAATTGGTAACGAGGTCATCTGGCCCAGTAACACATTTTCTTCATTTTAAAGACTCTCTGCACATCTACAGGCCAAGAGCTTTCGTCAGAGTGCATTAAAAAGCCAATCGGTTCAGCCGTTCTCTATATTTTGCAGTAACAACAAGTAGTTCCGTGAAGAACTATACAGCCTATTTTCATATATCCTACTTATGTTAATTGCCCCTATCGGCATACACAATTTCAGTTTGATTGCTGTAATAGATTCGTAGATATTGAAAACCGACTAAATATTTCGGATGGTCGCCATGTTGGATTTTATATATGTAGGTCCTAGAGTTATGTACTGTTACATGCAGATTATTGTGAACGTCTAGTATTCAAACTTCAATCGCATAATTAGGACACAAGAAGTAACAAGGAGATTTTAAAATTTTTCACAGCTGCCATCTTGAGGTTATGGAAACAATTGAAATAAATTAGATGCCAGTGGATTAACATTCGTATAAGGATTTACTGTACCAAGTTTCACTGCACGCGGATGGTTAAATTGCGAGAAACGTCCATGTGAATATTTATAATTCGCGTCGCCGCCATGTTGGATTTGTGATCACCAGGTTATTTAAAGTCCTATAGGTGAACTTAAGTTCATAGTCCCTATGAACATTAAAAATGCAGTTTGATTGCTAAAATAGATTCGTAGATATTCAGTATCGTCTAAATATTTCGGATGGTCGCCATGTTGGATTGTTAACGGTATAGGCCATAGAGTCATGTACCATTAAAGGAAATTATTGCGTAGGTTCATTATTCAAACTTTCACTTCGATCGCATGACTACATCACAAGAAATAAAAACTTAATTTTAAAATTCGCACTGCCGCCATCTTGAGGTTATGTAAACAATTGAACTAAATTAGATACCAGTGGATTGCAATGTGTATAAATATTTCCTGTACCAGTTTTCAGTGCGCTTGGAACATTAAATCGCGAGAAAGGTCTATTTAAAATTTTCAAATTCGCTTGGCCGCCATGTTCGTTTTGTAGTTAACCGGTTTTTGAAGGTCTTATAGATGGATTTTCAGTAGTGCCCTTTATCTCCGTACAAAATTTTAGGGAGATACCGCTAATAGTTTCAGTGATATAGAATGCCGGTGAAATATTTCGCACATCCGCCATCTTGTGATTATGTAAACAATTGAACGAAGTTAGATGTCGGTGCATTACAATGTATATAAACATATACTGTGCCAAGTTTCATTGCGTTTGGTTGGTCAAATCGCGAGAAACGTCTATTTGAAAGTCGCAAATTCGCTTGGCCCCCATGTTGGATTTGTAGTAACCAGTTTTTCAAACGTCACATAAGTGAACTTATAGTAGTTCCCTCTATCACCATAGAAAATGTCAGGGTAATATCGGAAATAGTTTCGGAGATATTGAATGCTGGTGAAATATTTCGCACAGCCGCCATGTTGGATTAGTGAGTCGTAAAAAAATTGAAGGGCACGGTCGGGGTCGCCCGGAATAGTGCTATGAACTTTCCGAGTTTCATTGAAATCGCTCCTGCCGTTTAGATTTTATTAGGGGGACACACACACACGAATCACACACACACACACGCACACACACACGGACAAAAGGTGATCTCATAAGCCTATTTTTTCAAAATTGAAAATAGGCTAAAAATCACCTTAGTGTTTTAAATTTATAGATAGATGTGTAAATCATAATTAATAATTAATAAATGACTAAGGTGGCTTCGGTGGCGTAGTGGGTCACATGATGAGCTTCTATGCCCAAGGTCGTGGGTTAAAGCCCGGTCGAAGTCGTCGGATTTCTTAAGAGCGTTAAAAATCCCCCAGTATGCGGTCCTTCGGAGGGGAAGTAAAGCCAGTGGGCCCATATCATAGATTTATGGCATGAAAAAGAACCTTCCTGCGGCCCCGTGGTGTTGGGGTGGCGCGCCTGCCTCTCACTTGGAGGCCCCGGGTTCGATTCCCGGCTCCGTCAGGGATTTTAGAAACTGACATGTGAGCTGGAACGGGGTGCACTCAGCCTCGTGAGAACAATTGAGTAGCTGTCTGACAGTGAGGAGCGCCCGGATCACAAAAACCATGATTAACGGCCGAGGGGACCCGATGGGCTGATCACGTTGTGCCCGTTTAGACCGGAGTCCGCACGACCACATATGCATTTTTACCTAGAATCAGTCAGCACGAGAGTCAAAATATCCCGGGGCGCCAGATGGGTTAAAGCTAATCGCAAAAACGACATCAAATGAAAAAAATGCTTTACTGATTTTTGGCTCAATGCAACAATAAGGATAGAAGGAGATTCAACTGGGCATAACACATCATGTAAAATTATCTCATTTTATTCTGAATTTAAAATTGACTGCAAAATAAAATGCTCAAAGCAGCATCATTCATGTGTGGCGACCCACATTACTATTTACACAATGTACAGAAATTTTCCAACACATTGGACAATTATCTTTGGAGACACAAGTCTGATTATCAGTCCTGTAGACTGTGTTCCAAAATTATATCCATTATGTATGATTAAATCCAGTTCAAATTTAATTGTCTTTACTGGAAATACTGTAGTTCACTGGTTGAATTTTTACATAATATTAACACTCGTAGAATAATTGTTCATAGAATTTTTAACTTTCACTTATTTTTCCAGTTTCAAAAAATATTGTCAAAAAATATTATTATCTCTGAATCAACACAAATTATGTACACATATTAATAACAACATCTGAAAAGTATCTGACCTTTGAGCATAGCATCGAAGAACTGTGCGAAGCACAACAAAATTAATTGTTCTTCTGACATTAAACGTTTCGAGAAGTGACTCGATTATGAACTTCAAGTTCCTAACAAAATATATGATTTCTGAATCATCAACTTGATCAATAAATTGTTGGACCATTCAAATATTCGATTTTCCACTTGGAATCATTATTAAGAAAAATATTTATATTTGTGGCCATTTTAGTAACTTTCACAACTTGCAATTCTTGAACAGAATGCGGAAATAAGAATTGTAGCTTCATAATAAATTCATTTAGTTCATGACACTAGGATTGAAAACATCCTTAAAATTATTCGTGTTTATAGAATTATTTTTAATTGGCAGTGGCCCATTCTATTATTTTTATAAGAACACAATATTCGAACAACAACGGCAAAGGTCTTCCTCTAAAGAAGAATAAAATACTATCATGACAAATCCGGGTTCTAGCAAAATCAAAGTCTTAATGGAATCCGTAAACAAGGTTGAAATAAGAACTGATGGTTTTTAAGAAATAACCTTTGGGTCAATTCATACGACGCAATGTGTAGTTCCAATACTCCTTCTTTAACACTGAGTCATCGAACCTGCTATTTGATTGATGCTCAAATAAAAACCTCCTCATTCCTGCGACTTAAACATGCGCACCTGGGAATGGCATTTCAACTACTCCACACACATAAATTTTCTTCCCAAAATGTATACAATAAATCAAGCCTCTGCTTATTATCAACACTGGAAGATTTATAAACTTACAAGTTTATTTTATTTTACCATTCAGTTCAAATCGTGAAGTTACCACACTTATGATACTCTCTATTTCACTTTCGAATGTGTATCTACGTCATGATTTTATATAAATACAAAAATATCCTAATTGATACAAATATCATTTGCTTCCCGTTTCATGCCTCTCCGTGTTATCTGAAAAATATACTTTACTCATTGCAAATATTAACTGTTCAACCAGAACTGTAATGTTGGTTGAATGCGGGCTTGCGCTAACCACTATCCTTCGGAAAATCACCTGTTCCAAACTAGAAATGATTAAACTACTTCATAAGCTCTCTCTCAATGAATGTGATTATTAGAAAATATAAGATCCAAGAATTATTTAGAAAAGTTATGAAAATCATTATTATTATTATTATTAGTTATATTATTGTAAATGTGTTTAATTATTATTTCATTATGTGAGAATCCACATGTTCGATCCTTAGAATATGGATAAAATATCCATTTCTCAACAAATAATTATTAACTTTTACAGTTACCTCGGCTGATTACCGCGATTATCAAAAAAATATGAAACATTCAAATAAATGCTCGTTATGCTCGGTTATCGATCCTAAACTGTTCTGTGTGCTGAAAATACTCAGAATAACTCTAATATGACTTGCGTAAATCATTGCAAGATTTAAATACGAAGAAAAACAAATGTGTTGGTCATCTGCAGAAAATGAGTTTGTTCCAATTAGCTAGGCATAATATAAAATTCAAATGTGGCTTACATTTCTCGTTGGTCTTGAAGCGTAGTGAACCTGGTCTGTACCAGATTTATCCAGATACATGCCCTATTGGACACGCACGTCTAATCCTTGTATCGGCCGCCATTATATACCCACTATCTGTCTAACACGACATAGTGGAAATATTTCTTGAAGTTTGAAGTAACTGCTGATCCATTTTAATATTGGCTTCAATGAAATCCATTGCAGTTCGCTTAAATGGGGTCAGATCTAAATGATCTATTCTCAAATACGTCAGTTGTAACATAACTCACGGTAATCTTTTCAGTACAAGAAAACACTGACAGTCTAAATCAATCAACGGCTGTTCTGAAGATCGTTCCCTGGGCATGGTTTATCACCATCTATCATGCGCGAAGCAACTTATAGTTTCCCTTTGTCGGCTAATGAACAACACCGTGATAGACTGGCCTTCAATATACTGAAAGGTCGGAGTGGTTATCAAGTTACAATTTATGAAACTGACTAATTGGATTAAAATATCCAAGTATTGAATTATTATTACTGGACTGTGACACAGTACTTTCTAGACAAAGTCTAGCATATGTCCATATAGAAATAAAGTATTTCACCAGTGTCCGTAGAAAAATAACAATCACCTTAGTGATTCCCTCTGCCGGAAACTTACTATGTTCCACATATATCGTAGCACTTTTGTGACTATCACAATTTAAAGATATCTTCTGCGTAGATCCGGCAACCATGTGCCTTGGCTCAACGTAGCAGCAGCACCTTGTCATGCAAGAGCTTGGTTCGAAGTGAGCTGATGATGCTTGGGCCGGTCGGCTTTTATTCAAAACGGTCGGGTCCACGCTGTATCACGCTGAAATCTGGAAATCCTCATATCTCCGGTGTCTCTGGTCCGATTCACTTGAGACTAAGTGCATTCTCTTTAATTTGGCCGTGCCAGTAATCTGATCCAAGACTCAAGTCTCTACTCCATGGCTAACTATTTAATCAACAAATAGTCTCGACCTCTGCTACTACTCGCTACGTCACTTAACATGCTCTTGGCTGCACAAAGTTTCCATTCCATTCTAGAAGTAATGGAGCGCGATATTCAAATATCTCAACTTTCAAAAGCGGCTGTAGCCTTTCCCTTGATATCTAGGTGTCTGAATCTTGGAATACCCATTCCTAGAGTTGGGCACAACGTGTCACTAAATACAATTTTGTGAAGCTAAATTTGTAGATTAGCTTTCATTAATGCACTATTAATTTCCAACGTTTGTCGCCAGGTGCTGGGTGTAATGGCATCTAGTAGCCAAGTTCGCAGCTAGGTGTCGTTGGCCGTAGCATTTGGTAGCAAAAGTAGGAACTATTTGAAGTTCATCGTCTACAGTCCTTACCTGAATTACAGATAACACATACTTATACAGTCATCACAATTAACACCAGTTATCAGACAGATTCTGCACACACCCAAAGTACACGGGGCTACAAGACCACGTTGTCGCAGCCCATAAACTGAGGAACCAACCAACCAACCAATAAATGACTAAAGAAGAGTTCAAAGTATGAGTAAAGATTCGGGGAGAAATAATTTCAACTCTGAGATTTGCTGATGACATTGTGATCTTCTTCGTCACACCAGAGGATTTCATTGTGTTTTTAAATGATATGGACTCCGTCTTGACGAAAGAATTCATGATGGAAATCAATTAATGTACAACAAAACTAATGAAATGGAGCTGAAAGAAATCAGAAACTTCTATCGACTTCAAATTGGCAGGTGAAAAGCTAAAGGAAATAGGAGACTTCTGTTACTTAGAAAGTAGTGTCGGACGAAGCTAAAAGAATATACTAACTAGGTTAGCACAGACAAGGAAAGCATTTCTACAGAAATGGACTCTGCTGATATCGAATATAGATTTAGGTGGTAGGAAGTCATTTTTAAAGCCTTTGTCTGGCGCTCTATGGAAGTGAAACTTGGACTGTTGGAGCAGCGGAAAATATGAGAATAGATGCATTTAAATGTGGTGTTACAGGAGGTCATATAGGTAGATAGAGTATCAAATGATTAAGACGATTGGGAGAGGAGATATATTTCTGGCGACTGCTAATGAAGAGAAGATATAGGTTGGTAGGACACGTACTAAGACATCCAGGAATAGCAAACTTAGTTATCGTTGGAAGGGTTGAGGACAATAACTGTAGTGATAGACCAAGGTTATAATATGCTAAATATATGGCCTTGGATGTAAGGGAGGTAGCTATGTAGAGATGAAACGAATAGCTCAGAACAGGGAAGCATGGAGAGCTGCATCAAACCAGGCAAAAGACTGAAAACTCAAACAGTAACAACAACAAACTATATACTAATCTAACTGACACTGAATAACCGTCTTTTGAATTAATAACTGTGTATATTGTAGTGCATGTCCGCAAAACCTTAAACAGACCTTAAGCGATCTTACAGTGGTCTGCAATATTATTATACTCAGAAAGAAAATTATGTACTTGGTAACATCCTAGCCAGAAAAAATATATATTTCTTAGCACGGTATATATACATACGAGCCTTAATATATTTGACGACTAATTCAATGGAATTTTATGAGTACTTAAAATGGCGGCTGTGCAATTTTTTTAAAATTTGGTATTTCTACCAAGGTACCGTACATTTATATTGGTTGATTCGGACACAAGAAATAAAAACGAGATTTTAAAAATTTGGTATTTCTACCAACGTACATTTATATTGCTTGATTACGGCTCAAGAAACAAGAAGTTCCGTGACGAACTAAAGAGCCTACTTTTCATGCCAATGATTATTCTACAGTATATGAACCTATCTAGAATAATGACGGAATTAAGTTGCTAATATCGAAATTTCTAATTAGTTCGAAATACTGTATACCTGGCATAATGTTGCCTAATAGAGCACTACAGTTGGCAGCCCTGATGACTGAATATGTTCTTAGTTCCATCTCTTAAGGTACAGAATACAAAATTTGGTTGAAGTCCAATGAATAGCATGGACGTTACATGCAGTTAAAGATTGGATTTAACAGCGCGCGTAAAATCATGTTGGCAACAATGTCATGCATGTATTGGTCAGAAATAATCTGAAATAATATGATCTATTGTTGTGTCAATTTTGAATGAAATCCATTAGTTAGTACAAGACCGACTACAATAAATCGGACCGCAATGCCACTATCGATACCGTAGAACATGGCGGAAATCGTAGGGGATTGTTTACATTTGTTGAACCAACATTTTAGTTCGTCTGCTGCCAGAATTTCGTTCAAATGTCGCATATCTCAAGTGATTTCGTGCTGTTATTTATTGTAGTAGTGTACCTTAAGTAGTGTAGTGCACTGTGAATAATTATAAATTCCGGTGATACCTAATGTGAGAATTGTTGTCTGTGCATTGTCATTGTCTGTGTACCCGGCTGTAAATTTAATACTGCTGCAGATACTTCAATTTTTAAATTTCCTAAAGAAAGAGAAGTGGATAAGAAATATTCTCCGGGATAATTTTCGAAGTTAAAACAGTTGTATGTTGTGGTTAGGAAAATTCCCTAACCCCCTGATGCCATTCCAGTAGGTGGTGTTGGCCATTCCGCCAATTTTCACAAATCAACCGTCCTACCACACAACTCCTATTTGTTAAAGTAGATGATGGTAGTTTTAATGACATACCATGAGTGTCAGTGTGTTCTTAAGTGCCAAGTTCTTTAAGTGTAATGTATTCTATAAGAATCGTGAATCAAGAATATTTGTGTGCTTGTGGGCAAATTGAATTGTATACTGCAGTCTGATGGAAGCAGTGATTTTAAAATGCGACAGGTATGTAAATAGAATTACTGTTAGTATCACAAGCAAGTGGACCTGGGGCGTTAACCCCAGATTAGGTTCGTTTTTGTATATAACACATTAATAAGATAGAATTTATGTCCCTTACTAGGTTAGGTAGGCCTACTGCCTGGCCGAAAATTACTGTTAGTACCACAGGCAAGGGGGTCTCGGGCGTTAGCCGCTGGTTAGGTTTGTTTTTGTATGTAAAACATTACCTAATAAGATAGGATTTATGTCAGCTACTAGGTTAGGTTTTTATATATAAAGCTTTCAAGAACCAACTGATTTGCCTTCCGTTGGAATTCTATACACATCGAATTTGAAGAATGACAAGTTGATAATACAGTAAATTTTCATATTAAAGAGTTTGTAACAGTCAATTGAGTGTTATTGGCAAATGCTATTTGAAATAAAGAACAAAATGATAGTACCTGTGTGCAATCTGTAGGAGCTAGTTCAGGTTGCCCCTATCCTATACAAACTGATAAAAGCGAGTGCGCTCTAATAGCTCTCTCCGCTCAAAACAAACAACACACGACCGTGTTTACGGTATACGTAGGGTTGGCAATATCTTATTTGTCAAATAAGCCACGCCTACAATGGCCAACACAACTGAAATTTCACTATATAGGCCTAAGTCGTGTTATAAATAGGGATGGTGGGTGGGTTATAGACAGCGGAGGTGACAACATCTATTAGCAGATCACTGTTGTTAAAAAAAAAGGCAGTCATCGGAACGCGTTAGGCTGTAACCATTGTCATAAACCTTTGGATTGGACAAATCGAAGGTTAGAATGGTCTGGTGCAGTTGCCGCTTTGACCGCTCGCAGCTATTGGGGCAGGTTGACGCAAAACCATTGATCTGGACGTGTTAGGCTGTAACCATTGGATTGGACAAAACGGAGGTTAGAATGGCCGGGTGTTGGTGCGGCATAGTACCAAAACGGTGAGGTTGGCAGTACTGTTCTGATGATGGTTGATGTGAATAATGGCATCCACAGCTGGAAATTCGTCTATAGCCTATAATAATAAGGGATTATTGCAGCCATTGGTTATGCATATAATGAATAAAATCTAAAATCATACAGTAAACTAAATGTTATTCCCTAGGAATATCAAATATTCATGTCTTAATGTGCAGAATATAGCGTGGGATCTTCCACATTGTTCTCCACAGCGCTCACACAAACATTCGTCACACGGATGATGGAACTTTTTGGTGCGACACAGTTTATAACGGAAACCATGTATGGCAACGCGCGTGAGAATATGTCTCAGCCATTGAACTGGAATGCCGACTGTATGGGAGGAAATCGCGGTTTGTTGGTGCGACTAGTTACTCCTGGTAGTGCATGTCAAGGAGGAGAATTTGACGTATACGAACGAAAGGATGATGTACGTACGACGAGATACAAGTAAGAGAGGTACTTTTGAACATTTAGGCGAACGGTAAACTAAACGGGACTTAACGCCGAAATACATATTTCAAAACATCATGTAGTAATTTGATACTTAAAATGGCTAGGAATATACGCCAACATAAAATATTATATTGCAGCCTGATTGTTCATCATTTTATCCTTAGATCAAAGGCAGCATACACAATAACTTAGGCCTACTGGCAAAAAATACAAGCCGCACGTACATTAAAATAAAATAAAAATATGGTTAGGCTGGGAATGACTAAGAATAAAGAAAAAATATGTTAATTGGTATTCAACATTTTTATTAACTCAAAGGCAGCATTCATATGTGTGTGAATAGGGTACGGCGGGGCTAATTCGCCCACGGGGCTTTCCCGCTCAAAATAAGCTTGACGTTGCACTGAGCAGCCACCCTGCTCAGCTGATATCGCACTTTGTGTTCAGTGTGACCCTCGGTCTCTGTGCTACTACATCTATCGTTTGTTTGAGAGTGACAGCTTGAGTGTTGAGTAAAACAAAGGAAGAATACTGCAAGGTACATTGTTTATGTTGTGGAATTTGTCGTCATTAAGAATTTGGGCTTGCAACTTAAGGATTAGTGTCCACAGTAGCGGCTTTTCTTTTCCCGGAAGTGTGGCGCCTGGCAGTCTGAAGGTTAAGTTACATCTGGACATAGCAGGTAGCGCGTTTCCTTGGTCACAGCTATCACAAGACGCGCTATTGTAAATTCCAGTAATTGGGGCTACTCCGCCCAGAAATATGGGGGCTATTCCGCTCGGCCAAGACTTCTCTCTTGTTATAATATTGCAACCAAATTATTTCCGATAGCAAATTAGTATCTCTTTCTCGTTACGTTAGAGATGTTACGGACGTATAAAAGGAAAGGGTCAGTTCGAAAATGGACGGAGGAAGATATTGACCGAGCTATTTCAACTGTATTACGAGGCGAAGTGAGCATGAGAGGTGCAGCTGGACTATTCAATGTGCCCTATTCAACACTTAAAAATCGTGTTCATTTGCGTAAACGACAAGGACCCTTAGGGAAAATCATAGTGGACAAACCACTGGGTCATCCCACAGCATTTAGTATGCAAGAGGAGACGGAGTTAGCTTCCCGGCTAAAATGCTTGGCAGCAAGAGGTTTTGGATGCACACCAGAACAGATTCGAAGGGCAAAACGGAGCTTAAAATTTGATAAGGCCCGTAAAGGAAAGGTTTCCAAAAACATTTTCGAGACATTTGCAAGACAAATGACCGGGACCTTCCATCCGTACGACCAAAAGACTTTGACAAGGAAGAAACACCATGTGGATTTTGTGGCGTAACTTTTTATACCGCTCAGTCATCATTAAAGGGTGGTTGGATTCAATGCAAAGTCTGTGGAACTTGGTATCATGACATGTATGTTGGGGCTACAGGAAGGAAAAACTTCATTTGTGGTAAATGCCGTTGAGGAAAGGGCATTATTACAGTGAGCGTAATAGCCCCATTAAATTTGTGATTCGTCATTTTTGCTTTGATTTATATTTTATTTCATCAAGCCGGTATATTGTTATAACTGTATTTTGACAACATTCGTATGTAATAAGCAATAAATAAGGTGTGCTTTGCTGTTGGTTCCATCTTAGAAAAATGAATAGTTTTTGATTTATAATGTTTACAATTTGAAATGAGCGGAATAGCCCCGCTCTACCCTATGCATAAGCCTACAACTAAACAATTAAATAGATTCTTAGTGAACAAAAATACATAGCCTACTTTATTTATACAAAACACCCACATGTTCAATATTCTTCAAAGTAATGGGGCGTGGTGGCGCAGTGGTCAAGCTATTCGCCTCTCACCAAGGTGGACCAGGTTTGATTCACGGTCATTGTAAGTGAGATTTTTGAAATGAAATGCCATGTCCTGTGGTTCGGATTCCACGTAAAATGGAAGTCCCTTGGCTCATGATCACAAGATTAACGGTCACGTAAAACTACAAGCTTCTTTTTCTTCAAAGCAGGTCGAAACTTAGACCTCACATAAGTCATACAGCAAACGAACAGGTCCTGCAGGGAAGATCCCTTAAGCCGAATTATTTTTATCGTCTCCAAGACTGACATCATAAAAGTATACTGGAAAATGTGAAATTTTATGCCTATGCTGATGAAGAAAGTAACCGTAAATATTAGGCTACTTGTCGTTCAATAACTCTCGGTCTTTTCTTGGGTGGATGAAGCCGATGATGTGGGAAATTGCAAATTGCAGGTACCGCATCGCATCATCTTTAAGCAGTGGTTTGTTTCTATTTGAATGAAACAAGTAGCATGTTTATAAAAGTGTTCACAGCTATAATCCATTTCTTTAATAGGCCTACATCTGGGCGTTTCCATGGAAATATGTAATATAAGCGTAGGTTATAATTCTGTGACTAATGACTTATAACCTACAATAGGGCCTACGTGTATTTGTCATGTGCTATTTAGGCCTATGTCAAAATTTGATGAAAGACGTATCCATAAACGCAGAATAGGCTACTTCATTACAAATCTCAATTCTAAAATAAAGTAGACCGTAAACCTACCGTATTATTGGAAAATACCATACATATAACGTTGCACAGAGGTACGTACGATCAAATATATGAAAATAATCACGACATATCAGCTGACTTGCAACCTAGAGTTAAATGGTATGACAGTTTTTGGTGCGACTAGTTACGCCTGGTAGTGCACCAGGAAGCAGTTTTCAGCGAGGGTTACCATGGGAGGAGTTGTTCCAGTAGTACCTACAGTTCAATGGTCTCAGCTCGCCCCCCCCCCCCCCCCCACTCTTCCAATCGTCAAAAATCATAGCGTAAGTGGCGCAAAAATCCTACCAAATGTCCTTTGACCCTAGTGTGTCCATGAGTTTTACATATCCTGGAGTAGAAGGTAGCAACATTTGAAGTCAGAGTTCTTCTACATTATAAACCTCGCAAGTCACCTCTTACACCGGTCTTGAAGGTGTATACTTTGATACACCCAAGGCCTTCTTTATGTAAGCTGCCTTCAGTTGCTCCATATTGTTCCAAATACTTCATATTTAAATGTGTCCAAATGCTCTCCAGTCCATAAGTCACAATACGGGTAACTTTTAACCGCAAAAGTTTTAAGGCTGTTTTTATAGATAGCTTAGTCAAATGTTTTATGTCGTTGATGACTTTGGTAGCGACGCTGGGTCTATCCTTGAAGTGCAGTGTGAAAACATTGCCTGTTGACTGTAATTTAGGACCTAAGTAGGACTACTTGTAAGGTGATACACTCTCAAGCGGTTTTCCTGCAATGTGAAAAATTTCTGGCTTTCCCCCTTTCCTAAAGGTCATAGATTTAGTCTTGTTTCTGTTTCACCTAAAGTCATTGTGTAACGCCCATCATTCTAAAGCGTCGAGAGCAGATTGCAATTCGACCTGTGAACTTGAAGCGAGCACCATGTCATCTGCATATATAAATGAGATTACCCTCTCTGATAATATATCTGTGATATTATCTGCCATAGCAGTGATAAATAACAGAGGGCTTTATGGGTCTCCTTGTAGCACGCCTGTAGTCTGCTCTATTGGGCTTTATGTTGTAATGCCATCGTTAATGACTATATTGTTAGAGCCTAAAATACTTTTGACAAGACGTTTCGTGTAGCTGTTAAGTTACCTCTCAAATAGTCTGTCTAGTTTTTCCAATATTTTCTTCCTGTTAATCGAGTCAAAAGCTTTAGAGAAGTCAATGAATATGGATTGTAACTTTCCCTTCGGTACTGACAGGGTAGACGCAATCTCAGTTTGAAGACCTAGAATTGCCTGGATTGTGCATCTTCCTCTCCTGAAGCCAAATTGTGAGTCGCAATGCTATTTGGGATGGCTGGGTGGGTTACATACAGAGGAGGAGGAAGCATCTATTAAAACATCTTTCCCTGATTTATTTCTCGTTGTTTGATAAGGTATCTTGGCTAATTCATGTACTATAGAGAATATTATCGCTCGTTCTACTTTCATTCAGTGCTACCATTCTGTTTTAGACCACCTCGTTGTGTAGTGCCTAGCGTTCTTGGCTGTCGTCCCGGAGGTTCGGGTTTGATTCTCCAGCTCTGCCAAGAAATTTAATTCTCAAGTGAGGGCTGGGACGGGGTGCACTCAGCCTCTTGAAGCAACTTAGTAGAGGAGGGTTCAATTCCCACCTCAGTCATCCTGGAAGTGGTTTTCCATGTTTCCCCACTTCTAATCCAGGCGAATGCCAGGATGGTTCCTAACTTAAGGCCATGGCCACTTCCTTCCCATTACAATCCCCAATTTACAAACACACTAGTTCAGCCATAACAATGACACAGGTTATCACACAAATTCCACACACAAATACATGGGGCTACAAGACCACGATGTCGTAGCCCCTAATATAAGCAACAACCATTTATATTTGCTTAGGCACTTCATGGGCTGTATAGTGTCAGGGGTTGATTTTGTTGTTTGTTGACTATTCCTGTAGTTTCATTTAGAAGTATTTCCATTTTTTTAACATTATGTCTTACCTCTGCTTTATTTATGTCTGTATTTTTAGCTACTGTCTGTTCACTTTGCTTGTAGCGAAGTAGCCTACGTCAGGGTTTCATATTGAATTTGTGCCTTATTACATAAAAACCTGTAATTTCTGGTAGAATTTAATCAATTATGCGAATGTTTGTCTTCGAATTTGCCGCCATTTCGATGGCGCCATGCCCGCCAGTCGCTACAGCTGTTCCCCTACGATTTCCGCCATCTTGGATTTGATGTTACGGTCTGAGATATTGTAGTCGGTCTTGGTTAGTATAGAAGTTACATGCATTTTAAAATTGGACCTATCGGCAGGCTTAGAATCATGTTGGCAGCACTGACGTATATTAGTTACTCCAAATTCATATAGAATGCCAGGTACTATACGTGTGCAAAGTTTAGAGATATTGGCTTGCATACTTTCTGATATATTGATATTAGGGTAACAAAAATAGGGACAGCACATATTAACAGTTGGCAGCCCTGGTTGCTCTTAAGAATACGCATAGTCGTATCTGTTATGGTACACATAGTACATACGAAATTTGGTTGAAATCCAAATGATAGTATGGAAGTTACATTATTTAAAGTTGGACCTGTCAGCAGGCTTAGAATCATGTTGGTAGCACTGACGTATATATGTTAGTCCAAATTAATATAGAATGTCAGGTACTATACGTGTGCATAGTTTAAAGCTGTCGGCTTGCATACTTTCTGATATATTGGTATTTGGATAAAATAAATTAGGAGCATTTATTAACAGTTGGCAGCCCTGGTGGGTCTTAAGAATACGCTCAGTCATATCTGGTTATGTACACATACAACATACGAAATTTGGTTGAATTCCAATTGATAGTGTAGAAGTTATATGCATTTAAAAATTGGACCTATCAGCAGGCTTATAATCATTTTGGCAACACTGCCATGTATGGCCTCCTGGATATTAAACTGCAATATTATTATCTATACGTATGCCAATTTTGAAATAGCTCCCATTCATACCTTCCAAGATATCCAACATGGAGCTCAAATTTCAATTGCGATTTTTAGCAGTTGGTAGCACTGACATCATTTTAAAATATGGCCGTGAGATATTCAGGTATAGATCTTTACTCCTACCAAATTTTGTTTCGATTGCTCCAGCCATTTAGTAGTTGATAAGTGGGGACACACACACAGCCAGATAGACAGACAGAAGGACAGACAGACAGAAGGACAGACAGACAGACAGACACACACACACACATTTGCCCGATCTCATAAGTCTACTTTTTCCTAATTTTTGCAAAATGTGAAAAGTAGGCTAAAAAACGAGATTTTAAAAATTTTGCACGGCCGCCATTTTAAGTTCTCATAAAATACCATTGAATTAGTCGTCAATATATTAAGGCTTGTATGAAGGTATATCGTGCAAAGAAAATGCACTAACATTTGCCGTTTTTTTTTGGCCAAAAAGTTACCAAATACTTTATTTTATTTCTGAGTATAATACTATGGCAGACCACTGTTGTCTGACGATGTTTGCATGACGAACGAAACTTCCCTTCCAAGCACCCATTTCTTTTTTTCGATAGGAATAGGATATAACTAACCATGTAGATTATTGCAGTGTAGTAGGTGTGAGTAGATAAATATTATTCGGTGTCCACATCATTCTGTTCACCAACTAAAATAACAATTCTCTTCATATAGCAACGCTCAAAAACCCGTCCGCATGCAAAAGTTACCTCGTGCCAGAACACCTATCGATATCCAACACCAACTGGACACCAGATGGCGTGCAGTAAGGTGGTGATAATAGGAAGACTTCACACCTGCTCAATATTGACTCTGTCTCATCTTGAGGACTCGCTTTTTCTCAGAAAGCAAACAGCATTAATTATGAGCTTGGTAAAACGTGATTTACAAGTTGGCAGAGGCAACAGAGATGTGAGCAATCAACACGTGCCATGGTACCTGCTACACTCAGCACTGCAGCCAAGAAGATCTTCAGCTTGTGTTAGGAACCCGTATGGGAACAATATTCCCAGCCCATCCTGAGTACACAGGACAATCAGAAACTTACGGGATAAGCCCGAAGGCCAAGCTATCTGCAGACTTGGCAGACGAATAGAATCAAACCCCCATCGTTCGCCATTCTTCAATTGGCTGTCCATGGTTTTCCATTCTTAACTTGAGGTAAATAGTGTGATCGTATCTTCTAAGAGGCCGCGGCCGCCTCCTTCCATTCATCCTCATTCAATTTACTTCCTATTTCAGGAGGCTGGCATCAGGAAGGGCATCCAACCGAAAAAGAACCGTCCCGAAGAAAGGTAAATAAGAATTAACATGTATTCAGTCTTCACAAAACTTGAACAGGTTGATAGAGGAGAGGAGGTGACGAAAACTACTAGGTCATCTCCTTGTCAGTGAAGAAAAGAAACAATAATCCTATGACAGTCAAATGGAGGACAGCCTCGTCCTCTAATTGGTTAATAGTGGAGTAAATTCACTATCACGACGTTCCATTGTTCTCGATGTTAGCGCATTCTTTGTCCAGAAACAAGTCAGTGAACAGCAATAAACATAAAACAGCTTTGAAAAGAATCAATCCCCCCCTACTCCTAGCAGGAGACACCGTGCGGATGGACACACTCCACATGGATGTCAGAGGGATGTTCTTCTCAAGAGAGTGTTGAGTCTCCGAGTGGGTTCCAGTATATGGACGTTTCCTCTTACCTCTATGTTGGCGGTTTCAGTGTCGTAGTCAGTAGCATGCTGAGCTGCTGTGCCCAAGATCGCGGGTCAATCCCGACCGAAGTCGTCGGATTTTTTAAGAGCGTTAAAATTCATCAGTATGCCTTCCTTCAGAGGGGAAGTAAAGCCGGTGGGCCCATGTCATAGATTTATGGCGTGTTAAAGAACCTTCCACTACGTTTGTAGGTTAGATTCGATTAGCGCTCATTATCTCGTTAAGTACCAACGTTCGTCACCAGGTGCTGGTTGCGGTGGCATCTAGTAGCCAAGTTCACAGTTAGGAGTCGTCGACTTTAACATTTGGTAGTAAAAGTAGTAACTACTAGAAATTGATCGTCTGCAGTCCTTACCTGAATCACAGATAACACACACTAATACAGCCATCACAATTAATACCGGTTATTAGAAAGATTCTACACACACCCAAAGTACACGGGGCTACAAGACCGCGTTGTCGCAGCCCCTAAACCGAGGAACCAACCAACTTACCTCCTATGTGTTGCAGAAATCATTTGCAGCTTAGTATTATCATAAGGGTGCATCAGAAACAAATTTTTGAAATGGTAAAACAACTAACTTTGAGTCTGTTTGTTGGTTATCTCCGTCCGCTGTTCAAAATGGTTACGGTAATGTATATAATTATGTTTTAACCCTACCAACCTGGGCCCAATGTCTGGGAAGCCAGGCTCTGCCTGTCACAAGTCAGGACCAAAGGGGAGTGATAGAGGAGTAACACCTCTTTAAAAAACCTTGGTCCAGCTGGCCCGGCTGGTAGTCCCTTGTAAGGGCCCCTTACCAGGGTTACGGTAAAGTCCTCAACGACAACTGTGGTGGAGAAGGTAGCCTTTGGTACAGCATAGATGGCGGAAGAGGCATCCCAGTGCTCGGGATAAATAGAGCAAAAGGTATCTGTTTTAACTAAACAGATATCAGCATTCACCCGATAACGTCTGTTCTCCATGTTAGGGGCGGTTATCAAAGGCGTCTGTTCCCATATTGGGCGGCCTATTATGATCCATCTGGCGATTCGATCACAGATGTAACATCGAAGGGGAGTAAACCTCCTTCCAAAATAATCTCAACTTAAGACATGATGGTAAACCACAACGGAAAATATACTCCAGGAGGTTAACAATCCTCCATCACAAGAAACTGTGATGCAACTGGGCCTGCGGAGTCTGGAGAGCCCAAAACATCATGTGAGGAAGAGTCGGAGCTTCCTAGAACTTCACACATAAGACCTAAGCAAAAACATCTGCTAGGCACACTGAACATCAATACGCTCATGAAAACTGGTAAACTGAAACAACTGACGGATGTGCTGAATAGACGTAATATCCTCATTCTTGCTTTACAAGAAACTCGATACACCGACGAAGATGCTTTTGAGTCTGAGGGATATAGAATTTACAAAGGGAAAGCTGGCATCAAAACCAAACAAAACAGTACTATACTTGGAACAGCTTTTATGATTAAACAAAACTTAACAGAATCAATAACAAATTTTACATCTTCATCAGAACGAATTTCACTTCTCTCATTTCGATCAGGAAACAAAGGCTATACTATAATCAATGCTCATGCTCCCACCAATGAGGACAATAAGAAAAATCCAGAAAATGTTGAAGAGTTTTGGGAAATGTTGGAACATGAATCATCAAAGATACCTTATCATCACGTTAAAATCTTAGTTGGTGACTTTAATGCACAGATTGGAAGAGAGAGAAAATTTAGAAACATAGTGGGTGACTTCCCAGCTCACAACCGCACTAACAGAAATGGAGAGAGACTCATAAATTTCTGCAGACTATTTGATCTTAAATTAATGTCAACCTTTTTTAGGAAATTACCGAGGAGAAAGAAAACATGGTGCTCTCCAAATCCACATTTAGGTTCATATCAATTGGATCATGTAGCAATTACAAAACAGAACTTTAGAGAAATCATGAATGTTAGAGTAACGAGAGGATTAAATATTGACTCTGACCATTTTTTGTCTGAGATCAAAACTAAATTCCAACCAAATAAATCCAAGCCAAAAATTCCAAAAATACCTAAAATAGACACAAAAGTTTTATCAGAAAATAAGACTGAATTTATCAATAAACTGCATACTAAAGATAAGAGTAACTGGGAAGAGATCAGAGATGTAATGATAGAATCAGCCAAAGAATTGGGACAGCCTCCAAGGAAAAGGAAACACCGATGGTGGAATACAACATGTGATGCAGCGATCGAACGTAGATTAGCGGCTTGGCAGTTATGGAATTCCAGGAAACGAGAAGATGACTGGATTAATTTTGTAGAGATCAGAAAGCTAACATCCAAAATCATCAGGATAGGGAAACGTAATTATGATAAGAAGCGATTGGAAGAGATAGATATAGATTTTAAAAAGAACAACACCAGACAATTCTACGATTCTACAAAGTATTTCGAGAGGAGATCCAAGGATACAAACCAATGAACCTCCATTTCAAGGATTCAACTGGTAGACTGGTCACTAATAATAAAGACAACTGCGAGTTACTAGCTAAATACTTTGAGGAACTTCTTAATTGCGAAGAACCTTTAGAAAGACTACAGTTTACATCACCACAAAAAGAGAACCCTCCGTCAGAACCACCAACTGTCCAACAAATAGAACAATATATTGACAATCTTAAAAATAATAAGGCACCTGGTGAGGATGGGATACTAACTGAAATGTTGAAACTCGGTGGTAAATTTTCAGCTGAAGCCTTACACAAAGTTATCAAGGAATGTTGGGAAAAGGGAACAATTCCAAATGATTGGAAACAGGCAATAATCCATCCCTTGCACAAGAAAGGATATAAGACAAACCCCAACAATTATAGAGGTATTTCCTTACAGCCAATCGCATACAAAGTTCTTTCTAAAGCATTGCTACACAATCAGGAAGAACAAGCAGAACATACTATCGGCGAATACCAAGCCGGATTTAGAAAAGGGAGATCTTGTCCAGAGCAAATTTTCAATCTCAAAACAATCCTTAGAATCAGAACAATACGTAACCTCAACACAGTTGTATCTTTCATTGATTTCAGAAAGGCTTATGATTCAATAGACAGACAGTCTGTATTCCTAACGCTAGCAGAATTAGGGATAGACAAAAATACCAGACAACTGGTTGAACAAACACTAACAAATACAACCTCAAGAGTTAAATTTCTAAACGACATTTCAGAACCCTTCCAAATCAA
This sequence comes from Meconema thalassinum, assembly GCA_946902985.2. Classification (NCBI taxonomy): domain Eukaryota; kingdom Metazoa; phylum Arthropoda; class Insecta; order Orthoptera; family Tettigoniidae; genus Meconema; species Meconema thalassinum. The sequence continues at coordinate 105,850,877 of OX336395.1, forward strand.
AACCGGAGTTAGACAAGGTGATGGGCTTTCACCACTTCTATTTAATTTGATATTAAACAAAATCATGAAGGAATGGGAACTTAAATTATGCGAAAGAAACATTGAAGGGGTCCATTTGGGGCAAGGAAAAGGAAGATTTGAGGTGAAATGTCTTGCCTTTGCTGATGACATAGCAATCATTTCAGAAAACAGATTTCAAGCACAAATAATGGTTGAAACCCTACTTGAAATAGCAATAAAAACTGGTCTTCAGATTTCGTATGAAAAAACCAAATATATTGAACACAGACACAATGGAGAAAAATATCTAACAACTCAACATGGACAGATTCAAAGAGTTGATACATTTAAATATTTGGGAGAATGGATCCAGTCAAATGGACTTGATAACACATCCTGCAAGGAGAGATTCAGAAAGATGGAAAATGCCTATAAACTCACCCAACATAGATACAACAAACGATCAATTTCATTCCAGGCAAAAATCAGGCATTACACAACTGTAATTAAACCAGAGGTAGTATACGGATCAGAATGTTTAACGTTGAACAAAAGAGGTGAACAAGAGGAACTGGAAAAGAAAGAAAGGAAAATACTTAGGAAAATTTTGGGTCCCCAAACGAATAAAGATATTTGGATGAAGAGAAAAAATGAAGACCTTTACTGAAATGTGGAAAAAATTACAGACTCAATTAAAAGACGGAGACTACAATTTTATGGTCACCTTTATAGAATGGATAGCAGCAGGCTAACTAAGAAAATTTTTGACTACATCTCCAAATTAAAAAACACCACTAGATGGCTGGAAGAGATACGGTGTGATCTGCAAAAACTGAAGATCACAAACAACATCATTTCTAATAGGGTGGAATTCCGGCGACTGATCACTACTGCAGATTTTTCGATTCTGCAAGTTCCACATCAACCAAGGAGAGTGTTATCAGCGGAACAGAGGCAGGCCATCAGCCAACGTATGAAGAAGTTTTGGGAAGAAAAGAAAAAACGAAACAATGTACCGTAGTCTTAGGTTCAAGGCGGTCTATAATTGGCCAAATTCTAAATATATATATATATATATATATAATTATGTTTTACCATTTCAAAAATATATTACGTTGTTCAACTATCTGATTAATACATATGTATAAACGACAAATGTCCTCCAGCAAACTTTCCCATGTGCAAAATTTATTAAAGTGTCTGATATCTCAGGTGGATGTGGTGCAATGTTATCGTTTCATTACGGTTGGAATATCAATGTCCAAGTATTTCACACATTGTCACCTTTCATTTATTTAAACTAATGACTTTTTGTATGGATATCCTTTTTTGTTTGCTTTTTTGTTTGTTTTCAAGATAGTTTCTAAGATATTTTCACGCTGACCAAGTTATCATTGATATAACGAAACATGTGTACGTGCTAATTTAAAACCTTCTACTGTCGACCAAAGTGTTATGTGCACTCGAGTTTGAAGGTTGTTTGTGAAGTAACCAATAGACCTACATAAAATCCATTAACATCACCATTTTCGTCGTTCTATTTTACGTTATTTCATGTAGGTTTGGAATTTTTAATTTATATTTAATATTTTTTATCGCAGTTGGAACACAAAACGTGCACGTTTTTAAGCGTGTTTCAACCGTGCGTCACATTTACGAATTATTCTCTCAAAAACCCGTCATCAGATCGTATCCAAATTTTAACACAATATACATTGGAATGTTGTATAACTGGTTTATTAATTTCAAAATTGTGTGTGTCCAAGAAACAAAGTTGTTATCATTTGTGTAAGGTAACTTTTTCTCGGCTCGGGGGGGTTGGAAAGTGTAGTTCTTGGTTGCGTTGTAATCGTTATATATCAAAAAGTTATGCTGTATGACTGTGAAATACGTACATTAATTCACTTATTTTATATCGGTTTGTATTTGTACGAGGAAATAACACATGGTTCACCTGCTAGCCGTTCCGGAAAACACTGTACAGCGTTGCCGAAATGGTGCCCACACGCATCATGGCGCGTCTCGCTTGGAAATGATGGGCTCCATATCAGCATCGCTGTACAGCAATTCCCGGAGCGGCTAGCAGGTGAACCATGTGTTATTTCCTGGTACAAATACAAGCCGATATATAATAAGTGAATTAATTTACATATTTCACAGTCATACAGCATAACTTTTTATGTATAACGATTACAACGCAACCAAGAACTACATTTTCCAACCACCCCGAACCGAGAAAAAGTTACCTTACAACAATGATAACAACTTTGTTTCTTGGACACACAAAATTGTGAAATTAATAAACCAGTTATACAACATTCCAATGTATATTGTGTTAAAATTTGGATTCGATCTGATGACGGGCTTTTGAGATAATAATTCTTAAATGTGACGCATGGTTGAAACATGCTTAAAAACGTGCACTTTTTGTGTTCCAACTGCGATAAAAAATATTAAAATATAAATTAAAAAATCCAAACCTACATGAACTAACGTAAAATAGAACGACAAAAATGTTGATGGTATTGGATTTTATGTAGTTCTATTGGTTACTTAACAAACAACCTTCAAACTCGAGTACACATAATACTTTGGTCGACAGTAGTGTTTGACTTTTATAATTTGAGATTGGCCATTAATATATTGTAACAATTTTCACAACTATGTACATTTCAAGAAATGCAAGATACTATTGAGACGATTTGCAAGATTTTGGTACAACCCGCACCTTCTAACTCCCGCTGGTTTAAGAGCGTCAGCTTTGTGAAACACACACCTTAGTGTTTTGATTGTGATTTCAGAATTGAGCGACTTTGCAACACCTTTAGACATTTGAGGAGGAAGTCGTTCCCTTAGGCTGTGTGTCATATGCTATGCTTAAATTGAAAGTTACACAGGCAGAATTGCAACCCTTTTCAGTTCGGATCAATAATTATGCTTAATTACATAATTTGAATGAGATTAGCGTAAAGGGGGCTTCGGTGGCGTAGTTGGTAGCATGCTCAGCTCCTATGCCCAAGGTCGCGGGTTCAAACCCGGCCGAAGTCATTGGATTTTTAAGAGCGTTATAAATCCCTCAGTATGCCTTCCTTCGGAGGGGAAGTAAAGCCGGCGGGCTCATGTCATAGATTTATGGCATGATAATGAACCTTCCACTAATTACATTTGTGTAAAGCTAGATTATAGGTTACATTTGATTAACACTCTTAGGTTCCAACGTTCGTCGCTAGGTGCCAACTGCGGTAGCACCTAGTAACCAAGTTCAGAACTAGTTGGTCGTTGACGGTGGTGTTTGGTAGCTTAAGTTGGAACTGTATGAAAATCCAATGTCTGCAGTCCTTACTTGAATTAAAAACAGATAACACTCACTAATACACCCATCACAATTAACACCGGTTATCAGACAGATTCTACACACACCCGAAGTACACGGGGCTACATGACCGAGTTGGTGCAGCCCCTAAACTAAGGAACTAACCAACCAGATTAGCATAAATCATCATCTTACATTTGTCACGAAAAAGAAAAAAGAACATAACGGAGAAATATAATATGACACAGAAAAAGAAACTTTCGGGTTCTAGTAGTGATATTAAACAAATTCGGATTGTATTCTAAAAACTATCCGCAAGTTTACTTCAAACATTATCCGCTGATTATCCGCCATCCGCACAGCCATGGAAACTATATCCGTAGGGGCAGATGACCTCGTAGTTCCGCCCCTTAAAACAACAATAACTAACTAAACTATATCGGCAGAGCTTTAACTATAGAATTGCTCTTATCTAGCAGTGTACAGGGACTAAAAAGGTACGGGACCCGGGTGAAGCCGGCTAGTAACCTATATCATGGACTATATGACGCGTGAGGAGCCCTTCGTCACTTAAACAAACATCCTTTTCTTGGGCGCTGAGAGACGTGTGCTGCTACCCATTTGTCTCCTCTCCATTCATCAATCTTGTCTCTCTCTCTCCAAGCCGAGTGGCTTCTGGTCTTTGAACTATACATCTCTTGTTATTGTTGATTTATGTAGGGGCTCTGCCACATGGTGGTCCTGTAGCCCCGTGTACTTCGGTGTGTAGGGATATACTGAGAGAAACAAACGCCAATGGGTCCTATTTCAGGTATAGTAGAGTAAAGACCATCTCGTAGTGTAGTGAGTAGCATTGCTAGCTGTCACCTCTGTTATACGGGTCCGATACCCGGCTCTGCCAAGAAATTTAATACTGGTCTGATGGCTGGAACGGGGTACACTCAGCATCGTGAGGTAAAATTAAAAGGAGCTGTGTTTGATTCCCACCCCCAGCTTTCCTGAAAGCGGTTACATTGTTAGTAACTTATTTAAGGTGCCGTAGACTTTATAAAACCATGTGTGTAGTGATGGAGACAAATGGTAAGGTTACATTGTTAGTAACTTATTTAAGGTGACGTGGACTATATGACACCATGATTGTAGTGATGGGGGACAAATGGTAAGGTTACGTTGTTAGTAACTTATTTAAGGTGACGTGGACGGTATAACACCATGATTGTAGCGATGGGGGACAAATGGTAGGGTTACATTGTAAGTAACTTATTTAAGGTGACACGGACTATATAACACCATGTTTGTAGTGATGGAGGACACATTGAAAGGCTACATTGTTAGTAACTTATTTTAGGTGACACGGACTATATAACGCCGTGCTTGTAGTGTTGAGGGACAAAGGGCAAGTTTTACATTGTTAGTAACTTATTTAAGGTGACGCGGACTATAGCCTATAACACCATGTTTGTAGTGATGGGGGACACATTGAAAGGCTACATTGTTAGTAACTTATTTAAGGTGACGTGGACTATATAACATCATGTTTGTAGTGATGGAGGACAAATTGCAAGGTTACATTGTTAGTAACTTATTTAAGGTGACGTGGTCTATATTAGCAGCAAGGGGCAATGCGTCTATCCCCCGCAGTGCAGTCAGCGCCAAGAGCGACAGAAATAGGTCTCTGGGTCGACCTGGAGCTTCTAGCGAGGCACACTTCGTTCATTCATTGAAGGTTAAATATGAACGGTCAATCCTATCGGAGAGTGTTGAGTTATTCTTACATTGAGCATCTCAGGGAAAATATGAGTCACCATTCAACAAAGACAGTACGTTCTGTGTTTATACAGATGTCTACTTAGAAGATCTTTTCTATTGTTATAATTCAAAACATTATTCATGGGAGGATTTTTGAAGACAGGGAAAACAATCTTAAAACAATGAGGACTGGGTGGCTCAGAAAGAAGTGGAGCCATGAAAGGCAGAGAGGAAAGAGGGGAAAGGGGTGAGGATCAGGTCCTTGTGTAGAAGGCAGGATATACTGTGAGCTCTTAAGGGTGTAGCACTATCCAGGGTGGGGCTACACACACCCTGACTTATTTAGGGCTTTGTGTAGAAGGCAGGAGATACTGTGAGCTCTCGAGGGTGTAGCACTATCCAGGGTAGGGCTACACACACCCTGACTTCTTGAGGGCCTTGTGTAGAAGGCAGGAGATACTGTGAGCTCTTGAAGGTGTAGCACTATCTAGGGTGAGGCTACACACACCCTGACTTCCGTAGGGCCATGTGTAGAAGGCAGGAGATACTGTGAGTCCTTGAGGGTGTAGCTCTATCTAGGGTGGGGCTACACACACCCTGACTTCTCTAGGGCCTTGTGTAGAAGACAGGAGATACTGTGAGCCCTTGAGGGTGTAGCACTATCCAGGGTGGGGCTACACACACCCTGACTTCTTTAGGGCCTTGTGTAGAAGGCAGGAGATACTGTGAGCCCTTGAGGGTGTAGCACTAACCAGAGTGGGGCTACACACACCCTGCCTCTTTTAGTGCGTTGTGTAGAAGCCAGGAGATACTGTGAGCCCTTGAGGGTGTAGCACTAACCAAAGTTGGGCTACACACACCCTGCCTCTTTTAGTGCGTTTTGTAGAAGGCAGGAGATACTGTGAGCCCTTGAGTGTGTAGCACTATCCAGGGTGGGGCTACACACACCCTGCCTTCTTTAGGGTGTTGTGTAGAAGCCTGGAGATACTGTGAGCCCTTGAGCTCTGAGCGTCCTGAACGCTAGCTATTCTGTTTGGATGTGGATTGAGCCTTGGGCGGCTTGTGTACGCTGGTATGTCCACAGTAAACATGGTGGGCAGTAGGCCTTGTTGAACTTGCTTCCCTGTTTCCATGGAAACTGTTTAACCTCTATGGGTGCAATTATTGCCATATTCTGGGCGTGTTCAACTGTTTGTGAAATTAAGAATGCAATTCAGGAATAGCCTATTTAAGGACTTATTGGCACGTTTTTGTATTATGATATAGGTAATCGTTTAAAGAAATAAGCATTATCATCGCCTATATTAATATTATCCAGGTTGTATTGGAAACTTCTGCAGTTTACTAGACAATGATTTAGGGATGATGCCGGTAGACGAGATGACCGCTACACTTTCCTGTCTCCACATTTGCTGTATTTGTTCAGCCTGGGGCGGATACTTGGTGATCTCCTCACCGCAGATTAGTTGAAAATTGTAGGATTTTGACACTGAGACATCAATGAGGATGGTTCTGATCCACACATTCACTACGGGAATGATATTAGTTTCTGGTATTGTTTTATCAGTAACTAGCAACTCACCCCGGCTTCGCCCGGGAACGGTTTTGAATGCAATACATGAGTCGTCAAGTTACAAAACTCGTTTAATCCACTTGTGTATAAGAATCATTTTCATGAGAAACATTTCTCTGGACTTTGCCTCGCGTATCTTTTGTGTTTGTTGCTTTCTACTTTTAGTTTTGTGTTTTTGGTTTTTGGTTTTGTGTTTGCTTTGTGCTTTTGCTTTTGAATGTTACTTTTTGCTTTTCTTTCTTGGTTTTGTGTTTTCTGCTTTTGCTTTTTTGAATTTTGCTTCTTGCTTTATGTTTCTTGTTTTTTGTTTTCTGCGTTTGCTTTTGTTTTTGAATTTTGCTTTTTCCTTCGTCTTTTTCGTTTTGGTTTTGTGTTTTCTTCTTTTTCTGTTTTTGAATTTTGCTTTATGTTTCTTGTTTTCTTGTTTTCTGCTTTTGCTTTTGTGTTTGAATTTTGCTTTTTGCTTCGTCTTTTTTGTTTTGGTTTTGTGTTTGTTTTCTGCTTTTGCTGTATTTGAATTTTGCTTTTTGCTTTATGTTTCTTGTTTTCTTGTTTCCTGCTTTTGCTTTTGTGTTTGAATTTTGCATTTTGCTTCGTGTTTTTTGTTTTGTGTTTGTTTTCTGGAAAATCAAAATAAAACAAAAAAATAAAGCGAAATGAACAAAACAAAATCAAAATCGAACAATGTAAATAAAACAAAATAAAAACAAAAACAAAATAAAACAAAACAAAAGAGAACAAAAAATACAACAAAACAATTTAAAACAAAATAAAACGAAATAAATTAAAACAATACAAAATAAAGAAATAAACAAAACAAAATTTAACTAAATAAAATAAAGTAAGATAATAAAATAATATAATTTTACGACATGATCCTTATTCACAAGAGGTTTAAATGAGTTTTGCAATTGGACGACTCACGAGATAAGTGCTTTCTTTTCGGTGTCAATGAACTACGACCTATATTTGTTTTACGTCACTGACTGGACTATTAATTATATTATCATGGAGATAGTGCATGTGCAACGAATTCTTGTCAGACGTAATTTAAGAATGGCGAGGTGCATGAAACACAAATCCCCATTCCGTCCAATCTTAACTTGACTGTGTATTTAGAGGAACGAAAATTTCACAGGCGAAATGAAGAAAAGCCGAGTTGCACTTCCAGGGAAACTCGAAACACAACCATCTCTTGTGTGGAATGGGGTCCACCGAGCATCAAGAGGTGGGCTCGATTCTCACCTCAGCCACCCTGAAAATGGATTTTGTGGTTTCCCACTGTCACCACCAGGCAAATGCCGGCACGGTTCCTTTCTACAGGTCCACAACCATTCCCAGACCCATCCTAAATTATACCCAAGTTAGTGGTCGCCAGTCTTCACCCTCCAGTTGTATCTGTTATGGTACGCATACCACATACGAAATTTGGTTGAAATCCACTCGATAGTATAGACGTTACATGCATTTTTAAATTGGACCTATCGGTAGGTATAGATTCATGTTGGCAACACTGGTATGTATGGACTTCTGAAAATTAATCTGGAATGTTATTATCTATATGTGTGCCAATTTTTGTATAGTTCGCATGCATATCTTCTGAGATATCCAACATAGAGCTCAAATTTCAATTGTGATTTTTCAGCAGTTGGTAGCACTGACGTTAATTTCAAATATGGTCGTGAGATATTCAGGTATAGATCCTTACTCTTACCAAATTTGGTTACGATAGCTGCAGCCATTTAGGAGTTAATAGGAGGGGTGGGGGGTTGGGGGGAGGGACGGACACACACACACAGACAAACACACATTTTCCCGGATCGATCTCGTAAGTCTACTTTTCCTCATTATTGCAAAATGAGTTAAGGAGGCTAAAAAATAGTTATTGCTGTGGTTAATTATTAAAAAAGTATACACTTACATTGTACTTTTAGCCTATTTTCATTTATGAAAAAAAATAGGCTTATGAGATCACCATTTGTCCGTGTGTCTGGCTGTGTGTGTGTGTGTGATGGTGTGTGTCCCCCCTTATAACTTCTACACGGCTGGACCGAGTTCAATGAAACTCGGTAAGTTCATAGCACTATTTCGGATGACCTCGACCGTACCCTTCAAATTTTGTTACGTCTCACCAATCTAACATGGCGGCTGTGCGAAATATTTCACTAGCATTCAGTATCTCCGAAACTATTACCGATATCACCCTGGAATATTTTACGATGATAAAGGGAACTACTAGAAGTTCACCTATGTGACGTTTGAAAACCTGGTAACTACAAAACCAACTTAGCGGCCAAGCGAATTTGCGACTTTTAAATAGACGTTTCTCGCGATTTAAGCAACCAAACGCAATAAAACTTAGTACAGTACATGTTTATACACATTGTAATGCACCGACATCTAAATTCGTACATTGTTTACATAACCTCAAGATGTCGGCTGTGCGAAATATTTCACCGGCATTCTATATCTCTGAAACTATTAGCGGTATCACCCTGAAATTTTGTACGGAGATAAACGGCACTACTGGAAGTTCATCTGTAAGACTTTCAAAAACCGGTTAACTACAAAACGAATATGGCGGCCAAGCGAAGTTGAAAATTTTATATAGACCTTCCTCGCGATTTAATGATCTAAACGCAATGAAACTTGGTACAGCAAATTTTTATACACATTGTATTGCACAAGAATCTAATTTAGTCCAATTGTTTACATAACCTCATGATGGTGGCTGTGCGAATTTTAAAATTAAGTTTTTATTTCTTGTGTCGTAATCATGCGATCGAAGTGAAAGTTTGAATAATGAACCTACACAATAATTTTCCTTTAATGGTACATGACTCTATGGCCTATACATATAACAATCCAACATGGCGACCATCCGAAATATTTAGACGTATCTCAATATCTACGAATCTATTGCAGAAATCAAACTGAATTTTTTAATGTTCATAGGTCTATGAACATAAGTTCACCTATTGTACTTTCAATTACCTGGTGATCACAAATCCAACATGGCGGCGACGCAAAGTATAAATATTCACATGGTCGTTTCTCGCAATTTAAGCATCCGAGTGCAGTGACACTTGGTACAGTAAGTCCTTATACAAATGTTAATCCACTAGCATCTATTTTTTTCAATTGTTTCCATAACCACAAGATGACAGCTGTGCGAAATTTTAAAATCTCGTTTTTACTTCTTGTATCCTAATCATGCGATTGAAGTATGAATACTACACGTACACAATATTCTTCATGTAACAGTACATAACTCTAAGACCTACATATATAAAAATCCAACATGGTGACCATCCGCAATATTTAATCGGTTCTCGATATCTACGAATCTATTAGAGCAATCAACCTGAAATTTTGCATGTTGATAGAGGCAATTAACGTAAGTAGGATATATGAAAATAGGCTGTATAATTCTTCACGGAACTACTTGTTTTAAATTCTTCGAGTATTAATGAGAAACTTGAGCTTGCTTGGAATTAACTAAATTTTGAATGTCTGGAATGATTTTTGTAACGCACAAAACATTGTCATTTTCCAGTGTCAAACTATTTTTTGATTTGGTTTTTAAATTCTCCATTATGGAGAATCTTTGTTCATAGTTGTAAGATGTACAAAATGGCATCGAAGTTTTTAACGATATTGTGGACGGTTCTGGGTAAATTCTTTTTAATACTTATCCAAAATTTTTCGGCACAAGCATTGTTAAAAGTTAGTATCACCGACTGATCACTTGAAATCTCTTACGTTAAACTTGGAAATGCAGCCGAAAGAAATCAGAAACCTCTATGGACGTCAAATTGGCAGGTGAAAAGCTGAAGAAATTAGGAGACTTCTGTTACTTAGGAAGCAAAATAACCAGTGATGGACGAAGCACGGAGGATATAAAAGGTAGGTTGGCTCAGGCAAGGAAAGCATCTCTACAGAAAAGGAATCTGTTGACATCGAATATAGATTTAGGTATTAGGAAGTCATTTTTGAAAGCCTTTGTCTGGAGCGTGGCGCTCTATGGAAGTGAAACTTGACTGTTGGTGCAGCAGAAAAGAGGAGAATTGAAGCATTTGAAAAGTGGTGTTACAGGAGAATGATGAAGATCAGATGGGTAGATAGGGTGACAAACGAAGAGGTATTAAGACTAGTGGGAGAGGAGAGATGTTTCTGGCGACTGCTAATGAAGAGAAGAGATAGGTTAGTTGGACACATACTAAGACACCCAGGAATAGCAAGCTTAGTTGTGGAAGGAAGGGTCGAGGACAAGAACTGTAGGGGTAGACCAAGGTTACAATATGTTAAACAGATTGCCTCGGATGTAGGGTGTGGTATATATGTAGAGAGGAAATGATTAGCTCAGGACAGCTGCATCAAACCAGTCAAAAGACTGAAGAGTCAAACAAACTTGGGAGGGGGAGGGGAGGGGGAGGGGGGGGGGACGCCAAAATACTCAGCCTAAAAAGGAGGTCGCAGTGTCTTAAAGGTTGAGAGCCCCTGGTATAAAGGATGCTCTCCGCATATTTCTCGCCAGCCTGGTTTAAAGACACCGACATCAGAATGTGTACGAGACAGCGAACACCTGTCGGAAACACACGTCAATTAATGTCCAATGTGACGGACAGAATTTTATCGACCATGTCCAATATTTCCTAATTGTAGTCAGGACGCTCGCGACAATTGTGGCCTCAAAAGGAATTTCATCAATGCTAAGAATCTTCTCAACTCACTAAGGGGGTTTCCCCCGCAAGTGTATGAGTGTTATAGTGTGTTTTCAGTGCTTCATTTAGGGGCTACTTTCAGATTGAGTATGTGTAGAATTAATTGTCTGATAGCCTGTGTTATTCTGTTCTCTGCAGTAGTGTTTTTACATTTATGAATAAGCTTGCCACGGTGGGTGAGTGGTTATCGTCTCGGATTAATAACCCCCCAAGCTTGCAGGTTCGCTCCTGGCCATGGTAAGTGATTTTTGAAAAATTACGACAGGCATGTCATACGATGTTGGCATGTTAAAGAACCCATTTGAATTCAGCGGGCCATGTTCATAATGGCAAATTTAACCTCGGGATTTTTCGCCAACACAAAAGTTCCTCATTTCTCTACTAGAAAGCACTATAGTGTCAAGGTGCTTAGATATCTAACCTCTTTGACTTTCGTAGTGTTTCAAGGAACAAAAATAATTCGACATGCAAGCTGACCTCTGGGTGTCAATTAACAAAGCTTGCACTCGGCACCCGAGTTTATGTGATATTATTATTAATAATAGTATTTATGAAAACATGTGCTGGCCCGCCTCTCACCCGGAGGCCCCGGGTTCGATCCCCGGCTCCGTTAAGGATTTTAAAACTGACGTGAGGGTTGCAACGGGGTGCACTCAGCCTCGTGAGGACAATTGAGTAGCTGTCTGACAGTGAGACAGCGCCCCGATCACGAAAGCCAAGATTAACGGCCGAGGGGACCCAACGCGCTGATCACGCGTCACCACAATATCTGCAGGCCAAATGGCTGGGCAGCGGTCGCTTGGTCGGCCTTAGCCCGTCATGGGCTGTATAGTGCCAGGGGTTGATTTTTGGGTGGTTGATTTATGAAAACATAGGCTTATGAGATTTCCTTTTGTCCGTGTGCGTGTGTGTTTGTGTGTGTCCCCCTAATAACTTCTAAACGGCTGGAACAATTTCAATGAAACTTGGTAAAGTCATACATGTAGTACTAATTTGGCCGACCCCGACTGTGCCCTTCAGATTTTATTACGTCTCACCAATCGAACAAGGCGGCTGTGCGAAATATTCTACCAGCATTCTATATCTGCGAAACTATTACTCATATCACCTTGAAATTTTGTACGATGATCAAGAGCACTACTAGAAGTTCACCTATGAGACTTTCAAAAACTTGTTAATAAAAAAAAAAAAAAATGGCGGCCAAGCGAAGTTGAAACATTTAAATAAACTTTTCACGCGATTTAACCATCCGAACGCAGTGAAACTTGGGATAGCAAATTTCAATGCACTGACATATAATATAGTTCAATTGTTTATATAAACTCAAGATGGTGGCTGTGCGAAATTTTAAGATTAAGTTTTTATATCTAATCATGCGATCGAAATCAACGTTTGAATAATGAACGTTCATAATAATAATTATCTAACAGTATATAACTCTATGGCTTACATAATTAAAATCCAACATGGCGATCATCAGAAATATTTAGACGTTTCTCAATATCTACGAATCTATTACAGCAATCAAACTAAAATGTTGTATGTGGATAGAGGCTATTAACTTAAGTAGGGTATATGAAAATAGGCTGTACAGTTCTTCACGGAACTACTTGTTGTAATTGGGGCGAGGTTTGGAATGGCCCCATCCCGGCATTTGCCTGGAATAGACATGGGGGAACCAGAGATTAAAAAAAAAAAAAAAGATACTGTCAGTCTGAGAGACTAGACTTTATATCATTTTCTAATGACGCATGCTACAAATGCTACACATGTTAGAAAGGCTCAGGAGGGCTCTTTGCACTCTGCTGCATGACGTCATGCACTCGCTGTCTCCGTATCGCATAACGCCAGACCCCAGGAGTAAACTCAGACTCAACAGACTACATTACCCTTTAACTTAGGCTTCCCGCGCGGGGGCTGCATGACGTCACGCACTCGCCGTCTCCGTATCGCATAACGCCAGACCCCAGGAGTAAACTCAGACTCGGTGCATATGCAATGAACAACATGATGACGTCATACACGCCGTAACCGTGACGCATAACGGCAGACCAAAGCATAACGATGAAGTCGACAAGATCATTTGAATTGATAAAAAACACCTCTTCTCAGTTTTGCCACAGGAGGCTTAGTGTACCTCATTCCAGCCCTCAGACCAAAATTATATTCTTGGCAGAGCTGGTAATCGAACCCCTACCTCCGGGACAAAAGTCAACAATGGTAGCCACTACACTACGAGGCGATTCTTGTGTTGTTTGAGTCATTTTAGTCTTTAGAATTGTTTGATGCAGCAGTCTATGCTTCCTGTCCTGACCTAATCGTTTCATCTCTACATAGCTACCACACCCTAAATCCTTGGTCTACCCCTACAGTTATTTTCCTAGACCCTTCCTCTCATAAATACAGGTCCTACCAAAAGTTCACGGACACCCGGAAATTACAGAATCATTATTTCTCTCCCTATGCTTTTGGTTTCAGGCATACGAATTTTTACAGGGATCTAGAACCTTTTCCGAAGAGCAATTTTAGCCTACTTTTCACATTTTGCAAAAATGAGGAAAAAGTAGACTTATGAGATCGATCCGGGAAAATGTGTGTCTGTCAGTCTGTCTGTCTGTCTGTCCTTCTGTCTGTCTGTCTGTCTGGCTGTGTGTGTGTGTCCCCCTATCAACTCCTAAACGGCTGCAGCAATCAAAACCAAATTTAGTATGAGTAAAGATGTGCACCGGAATAGCCCACGTCCATATTTGAAAACGATGTCAGTGCTACCAGCTGCTGAAAAAACGCACTAGAAATTTGAGCTCCATGTTGGATATCTTGCAAGGTATGCATGGGAGCTATTCCAAAATCGGCACACATGTAGATAATACTATTTCAGTTTAATTTCCAGGAGGCCAACCATGACAGTGTTGCCAAACTAATTTTAAGCCTTCTGATAAGTCCAATGTTTAAATGCATATAACTTCTACACTATCAATTGGATTTCAACCAAATTTTGTATGTAATATCTGTACATAAACAGATATGACTGAGCGTATTCTTAAGAGCCACCAGGGCTGCCAACTGTCAATAATTGCTCTCTCTATTTTTTTATCCAAATACCAATATATCAAAAAGTATGCAAGCCAACAGCTTTAAACTATGCACAAGTATATTCTGACATTTTAGATTAATTTAGAGTAACTTATATACGTCAGTTCTACCAACATGATTCTAAGCCTGCTGAAAGTACCAATTTTTAAATACATGTAACTTCTATACTATCAGTTGGATTTCAACAAAATTTCGTATGTGCTATGTGTACCATAACAGATATGACTATAAGTATTGTTAAGAGCAATCAGGGCTGCCAACTGTTAATAAATGCTGTCTATATTCTTTTTACCCTAATATCAATATATCAGAAAGTATGCAAGCCAACAGCTCTATACTTTGCACACGTATAGCACCTGACATTCTAGATTAATTTGGAGTAATTAATACAAGGCAGTGCTGCCAACATGATTCTATGCCTGCCAATATGTCCAATTTTAAAATACATGTAACTTCTATACTAACAAATGGATTTCATCCAAAATTGGCACAACAAGATATCATAATAATTCAGATTATTTCTGACCAGCACACGCATGGTATTGTTGGCAACACGCTTTTACGCGTGCTGATAGATCCAGTGTCTAACTGCATGTAACGTCCATCGGACTTCAACCAAATTTTTATTCTGATCCTTAAGAGGTGGAACTAAGAATATATACAGTCACCAGGGCTGCCAACTATAGTGCTCTATTAGGCTACATTATACCAGGTATATTTTGAACTAATTAGATATTTCGATATTACCAACTTAATTTCGTCATTATTCTAGATAGGTTCATATACTGTAGAATAATCATTGGCAGAAAAGTAGGCTGTATAGTTCTTCACGGAACTTCTTGTTTGAATTTATTATGAAAATATCACTGTTGTTTTGAAGTTACGAATTCCTTCGTTTAAGATAACTGTGAAGAAATGTGTATTTTTAGCCTACTTTTCACATTTTGCAAAAATGAGGAAAAAGTAGACTTATGAGATCGATCCGGGAAAATGTGTGTGTGTCTGTCTGTCTGGCTGTGTGTGTGTGTCCCCCCCCCCCCACTAACAACTCCTAAACGGCTGCAGCAATCAAAACCAAATTTAGTATGAGTAAAGATGTGCACTGGAATATCTCACGTCCATATTTGAAAATGATGTCAGTGCTACCAACTGCTGAAAAAACGCACTAGAAATTTGAGCTCCGTGTTGGATATCTTGCAAGGTATGCATGGGAGCTATTCCAAAGTTCGCACTCATGTAGATAAGACTATTTCAGTTTAATTTCCAGGAGTCCAACCATGACAGTGTTGCCAAAATAATTTTAAGCCTTCTGATAAGTCCAATGTTTAAATGCATATAACTTCTACACTATCAATTGGATTTCAACCAAATTTTGTATATAATATCTGTACATAAACGGATATGACTGCGCGTATTCTTAAGAGCCAACAGGGCTGCCAACTGTTAATAATTGTTCTATTTATTTTATCCAAATACCAATATATCAGAAAGTATGCAAGCCAACAGCTTTAAACTATGCACACGTATATTCTGACATTTTAGATTAATTTGGAGTAACCTATATACGTCAGTTCTACCAACATGATTATAAGCCTACAGATAGTACCAATTTTTAAATACATGTAACTTCTATACTATCAGTTGGATTTCAACAAAATTTCGTATGTGCTATGTGTACCATAACAGATATGACTATAAGTATTGTTAAGAGCAATCAGGGCTGCCAACTGTTAATAAATGCTGTCTATATTTTTTTTACCCTAATATCAATATATCAGAAAGTATGCAAGCCAACAGCTCTATACTTTGCACACGTATAACACCTGCCATTCTAGATTAATTTGGAGTAATAAATACAAGGCAGTGCTGCCAACATGATTCTATACCTGCTGATATGTCCAATTTTAAAATACATGTTACTTCTATACTAACAAATGGATTTCATCCAAAATTGGCACAACAAGTTATCATAATATTTCAGATTATTTCTGACCAGCACACGCATGGTATTGTTGGCAACATGCTTTTACGCGTGCTGATAAATCCAGTGTCTAACTGCATGTAACGTCCATTGGACTTCAACCAAATTTTGTATTCTGTACCTTAAGAAATGGAACTAAGAATTTATTCAGTCACCAGGGCTGCCAACTGTAGTGCTCTATTAAGCTACATTATACCAGGTATATTTTAAACTAATTAGATATTTCGATATTACCAACTTAATTTCGTCATTATTCTAGATAGGTTCATATTCTGTAGAATAATCATTGGCATGAAAAGTAGGCTGTATAGTTCTTCACGGAACTTCTTGTTTCATATTTGAAGCGATCTAGACAGAACGCTATGAGGACTACATCCACAGATACCTGTATTATCCCTCCCTATATTATTCTGCTAGGGTCCCATTCCAGTTTTGTACCGAAAATAAGGTCCCATTAACACCAACCTACACATATGTGGTACCTACAGGTTCAGCATAACCCAATGCGTACGCGAAACGCACTCACTTACTCTTTAAATGACTCACAATTAAATAAATACCTTAAAACATGTATATTTACAATGAAATAATGAAAGAATGCAACACGGTAACCATGGTAACACAATCTCACAGGTCCATCTATTTCTGTAAGACGCAATGCAATTCCAATTATTACATTACTGTGAAAGTTTCCAGACGGTTATAAGGTTATCACTGAACCAAATTAATCTGTAAAATTCATCAATACATACAGTATAATGCACTTTAGGGGGCATTCTAGAATTTTTTCACGCAATTTTCACGTGTGAGTGTGGAACGAAAGGTATTTTTCACCCGACTATAAAGGGTCTCCGAAAACCACTTTTAAAGGCCCTTAAATTAACAGTGTCTGTGATATTCCCAGAAAACTAACTTCGCTCTGATATACCTATGAAGGAATGACAAACCCCTAACTACTGCACCAGTAGCTGAATTGATAAAGTCTGATTATTCATACCAAGGATAAATCAGTCATAGCATTCATGATTGAGATTTTGCTAAGTGTACCCTTTACAACTAAAATATTCGCGGGCGAAGCAGCGACGAGTAATGCTAGTATTTATAATTGCAATAGAACACAAGAATGTGTTTCCATTAAGAAATATCACCAGTTTTATAACTCGAATTAGAACCACAGGAGAAGTCAACAGACAGACATTCTTTGACCTAAGAGGAAGCTGTTCCTGATCCAATACAGTGCTGCAATTGTAGGACTAAAACGTGAAACATTAAGGATCTCTGTAGCTTGAAGGGTCTCTCGCCCAACCAAGACCTGCTAATCATTAGCACTCGCCAGAAACATCTCTCCTGGCTGCGTGTGCCAGAGATGTCAGTTGATTTACTTGCTCAGACAAGGAAAGCATTTCTCCAGAAAATAATTTTGTTGGCATCAAATAAAGATTTAGGTATTAGGAAGTAATTTTAATGCCTTTATCCTAAGCGTGCTGCTCTATGGAAGTGAAACTTGAACTGTTGGTGCAGCAGAAAAGAGGAGAATAGAAGCATTTGAAATGTGGTGTTACAGGAGAATGATGAAGATTACAGGGGTAGATAGGGTTACAAACGAAGAGGTATAACGAGTGGGAGAGGAGAGATGTTTCTGGTGACTGTTAAGAGATAGGTTGGTAGGTCACAATCTGTGACTCTCAAACTTAGTTATGGAAGGAAAGTAATAATAATGTTATTGGTTTTACGTCCCTTTTAACTACGACGGCTTTTAGAGACACCGGGGTGCCGGATTTGTGCCCCGAAGGTGATCTTTTACGTGCCACAAAATCTACTGGTACGGCTCCCTCGCATTTGCTCACCCTCAAATGCCAGCTGACTGAGTCAGGATTCGATCCTGTACCTTTGGGACCAGCAGGCAAGAACGTTACTGTTGAGCCGCGCAGCCAGCTTGAGGGGTTTGGTGTATTCTTGGAATACACGGTACGAGAGAATATAATTTTTAATGCTTTTGCATGTTCATTCCTTCCTCTTTATCAAACACCAACAGTGATCTCCTATTTTCTCTTTGATGGTCATGTCTCTTATGTCTTTGTGAGTCTGTTCTAGATATATATCTTCCATGACCCACCTAGCGTCATCTAGCAGCGAATCTCTGAAGCTCCTCAATTCTTCCTGGTGCAAGACTACTTCCTTTTCCATTTGGCCATCAGATCTCGTCACCATCGCCAGCTATCATCTCCTTGATCAAGAGAACTTCGTCTACTTTTTCACTCACCATGCTGCGCTAGTATCGCCTGCTATCAACTCTTTGAAGACCATTTCCTCAAGAGAATTTAAGTTTACAATATTGGTCATGCTTATATGTTCTCCTTTTGTCTCCTACCCCCACTCTTTTCCCTTCCTTGGACCCTCCGCGCTTCGCTGAGTGGGTCTCACTTGTAAGTCGGCAGTTGACTCGGTCAGTCAAGGCTCAACTAGAGCCAGTCTCCTAAAACCAAGAGGCACTCTCTACATTCTACGCCATGTTGGCACATTAAGTATTCGTCAAAGGGAACTTCACCTTCGACATGCAACCAAGATAAGTACAGACTTAAGGTTTTAACCTCATCTTCATCAGTTTTATTATCTACATGCTTTTATTGATCATTTTATAGACAGCGTGAGATTACTTATTTGGGGCGGTAATCATTCTTCGCGGGATTTGCCATGTTGGGCTTTTGTCTGTCTAAGCCAACCTTAATAGAAAGTAGCTTTTCTTAAGCTATTTATATGAGAGAGCTTCTCACAACGTGGGATATTATCTAATACCCGCTGTCCATAAAATATTAAGCTCGTTCCACCGCTGGATTAACTTTGGCCCCATTCTTCTATTAGGATTGTTCTGGAACCTTCCAGATTCTGTACTCTATCTACAAGTCTTGCCGTCATGTATTTTTCACAAACTTGTGGGAATACTATTTTAAAATGAGGAATCTTCCTTATAAATTACTGCAATAGTTACATTTTCTTCCACCGTTGGAATGTTCTATGGCGCATTTAATTGTAATTCACAACTTTCTCAAGCAATAGACTCTCGCCTACCTAGTGCAACCAGTTATTTTTCATCATTGCAATAACTTTCTTTCCCATAAACTTTCGTGTTACTACAGTGAACTTTTCATCCATTCAACAAACTATAGTGAGAACTAGTGCTTGTTCAACATTTCTACCGCGTCGCGATCGTCCGATTACCATAAATAAGGCCATGAACAATTATCCTAAATCCCAATTGATCTTTCCTAAACCTTCTACTAACAAACCATGTTAATAAAATTGTTACTTTAAGGTCTATTGCAATGAGGTGTCACTCTAAAGACGTGCCCTCCCACCTTTGCTTATATCTCATTAATTAATTTCTGCATAACCACGTGTTTCATACACGGTTCAAGCTTACATTGTTTCTCCCTTATAATCAGGGAATACAATTCTTTCAACTCAGGAGTGAGTTATTTCTAGGTTTCACGAAAGGGAAACTTGCCCCATTAGTCTCGTGATTCCTAATTAAACATAGGAAGTCTAGAACCTTCCTTTTGACTTTCTCTTCAGGTTTCACAGTAAGTGACCTGCCCTCTTTCGTATAATTGTAATAAAAGTAATTCTGCACAAATATAAGAAGTTATAGGAACTTCTATCTTATTCTTCATGTTTTTCTTATTGTTATTTTCGAAGTGGTTACTTTCTCTAGAATGTTTTCTCAGAAATTTCTTATAGTACCCACCCTGTACTCTATTTTATTGTTAAACTTTAATCACCTTAATTGTCTTTAAATTTTGAATTTTTTCTTCGCTATTTTAAATCCTTGCTAGGATTTTATAAAGGTTTGAAACCTAATAAATTGCTAATTGCCTGGAGCAAACTTTAAATGTTAGGAGGTCTGCGACCCCAAATTGTTACTAAAAATTGAAACTATATACTTGTCAAATTTATTAGACTTTTTTGCATTGTTAAATAAATTCAAACTTTCCTTTTCGACTCATCATTTCTCTAATACAACGGTTAGGCAAGATCCTGTCTTCCTTGGCTCTTCCTACTCAATGCCATTAAATCTATTGATAGGGCTTTCACCACTCGTTGCATTTGAGCAAGAACTCTTAGTGGTAATAGCGTTTAAGTTTCTCTTAGCTTTAATAGCTAATTCTAACTGGCCAGTAAGGCAAGTACAGCTCGCTACGCCAGCTACCTGCTTGTGGAGATCCTCTCCAAAAACTTATGGTTGGTTTTCCAAAAGATAAGTGTTTCTCTTTGTCTAAACTTTTAGCCGGCTCCTTGCTGAGTAAAAGCTTAGCCATTTCCAAATGCAACTATTGGTTCACTTACCAAAATTACTCCCCAAGGTATATTTTTTAAAATCACAATCCTTCTTGGAAGCACTTGGTCGCTTTTTAGGAACTCCACAACTTCGAAAAATGGAAATATCAAAATCGATGCAAATTATTGGTACTCTTCGAATTACTTGGTCAAAAAAGAATTCCTTTGAACAGATCTACAATAAGTCTGTTACTATCTGTCTTGCCAGACCATCACCCTTCCCCATAGTACGCATATGCATGCTTGAGAGGGAATACTCTAAAGCCATTCTCTTGCAAACCGCCCAAGTCCTAGCTGCGGTTCCCGTTAGCTTCGACCAGGTCCTTACCCACTTTAGGTATCAGAGAAAGGATTTGCAGTGGCAACCGCCTCTAAGTGCATTTAAAGTTAAATTCATAACTTTTGTGGGACTCTCCTCCTATTTTTCTATCCTTTTTCTCCAGTCCGAAACCCACCTCCTTTTCTTTATCATCTTCCCTTGGTGGTTAGGTTATTCCTCAGCCAATAATCTACCCAAAATTTGGTGCCAGAAACCCGGGAGAGTCCATTTGTCATTTTTTCTGTTTAAAAGATTATTTGACAATACCTTGCAAATTATTAATACCTGTTTTGAATCTTTCAGCTATAACTACATCGTGCAAAGCCTGTGAAGGGAAAGAGGCCGCTCCTGTCTCCTTTGGTGTGTCCCTTTCTTTCAACTTATTCGCTGCTGCCAGCTTGACAGCATTTCCAAGGTTCCACAGTTTCGTGAGTTACATTTCAATCTATTTTCTTTGACATGGCTCCTACTGAAAAGGATAAGGATGAAAAACTTACTTCTAAACGAGCATCCTATAAAGGGCAAATTACCCGATTCAGAAAGTACATAGAAGAGTTAGATCCCTCAGAAGCTCAATTAGACTTGTTGAAACATCGTGTAAGGGATTTTGAACGTTCTTATGAAAATTATTGCAACATCCAAACTGAAATAGAAACTTGCATGCTCAATCAAACCGAAGATCGAGTCGAAGTAGAAAACCAATATTACGAAGGCATAGGTTCTGCTTTCAAAATAATACGCCAACTCGAAGAGGAGCAGAAAAAGGACGCTTCTGTTCTTGGTTCCCTTCACGAACCACAAATTTCTTTCCGTGATGGTACTCACAAGCCCAAACGAATTTTACCTAAAATTGATTAACCCCACTTCTCTGGAGATGAATCTACTTGGGATTCTTTCAATGAATTATTTTGCTCCCTTGTTCATGACAATGAAGACATTCAAGTCATTTACAAGTTTCATTACTTGAGATCTATCCTCCGAGGTCAAGCTCTGCAGTTAGTTGAAGCACTCCCTTTAAGCGCCGAAAATTACCCCATTGCCTTTAACTTATTAAAAGAAAGATACGGGAATTTACGGTTACGTATTCAACGCCATATGAAGGCTCTATTCAACCTACCTGCGTCACAGCACAATGACGTCACTAGTTTGCGTACTCTAGTTGACACTACACAACTTCACGTTAAGGCTCTGTCCCAATTAGATCAACCTACTGAACACTGGGATACTTTCCTAATGCATTTAGTGGTTTCTAAAGTTGATGCTGCTACCCTCAAAGCTTGGGAAATTGAACTTTCTAAAGAAGACGACTACTCTTACGAGCATTTAGTCACTTTCATAAATGCCAGATGCCAGCTCTTAACCGCTTTAGCTAATCAAAGTGAACCCTCATCTCCTAGTTCTAAATTTGAATTAATGTCTATCAAACCTAAAAGCGAACGCTTAGCGTCTAATACCCAAAAACCCGGGTCCAGCTCATCTAAATTTAAATCAAACACTACTGGTTACCCAACTAGGTCTAGTGAACGTCGTGTTGCTAGCTCTATGGTTTTAAACACTCAAAGCGAACCCCGCAAGAGTTTAAATGAACCTTTAAAGTGCATACTTTGCAAAGATTCCCATGCTTTATATCTATGCAAATCCTTTAATGAACTGTCAGTCGACGACAGAAGAAAATTAGTTGCTCAAAACAAACATTGCTTCAACTGCCTAGCGCCCACGCATTCTGCTTCTAATTGCAAGTCCACAAGACTTTGCTACCATTGTGAAAAGGCTCATCACACTTGGCTACATCGTCATGATCAGGCAAGGTCATCGACAGCATCTACTTCTCCGAAAAATGATAGTGCTAACAATTCCAATGCTTCATCGTATATTCAAAATGCCCAGTCCATTCGTAGTGCCCAAGTATTGCTGTCTACTGTCCAAATCGAAGTTCAGGATAACTTTGGCAACTGGGTCGGTGCACGCGGTCTTCTTGATTCAGCGGCAACTCATGATTTTGTGTCTAATTCCTTGATTAGAAAACTAGGCCTACCTGTAAACCCCACTTCTATTAACGTGTCGGGCTTCAACAGCTCAAAATCGCAAGCTTTACAATTCTCAAAACTAACAATAAGAGACATTTGTCACAGAAACAACCTTCTTAAATTGAATTGTCTAATTCTCAATAGCATTGGAGAAGACACTCCAAGTCACTCTGTGGATATTTCAGGTTTAAACATTCCCTCGCATTTAAGGCTAGCCGATCCTTTGTTCAACATACAAAACCCCATTGACATACTCTTTAGTGCCAATGTTTTCTGGAATTGCCTTCGTAAACAGGTTCGCAAGTTATCCTCGAACGTGGTCGCCAGAGACACTAATTTTGGATGGATCGTCACTGGTCAACTTCCCCATTATTCTCCCCAACCCGCATCGCAATGTTACTTCTCCAATACTGATCTGGAACAGTTTTGGAGGCTCGAAAGCGTTGATCCTCCTAACGTAACCTCTTCAGAAAATGAATTCTGTGAGCAACTTTTTTTGAACACCACCACTCGTTCTTCTGATGGTCGGTTCGTTGTTCAAATGCCAATATTACATAATCCTCCCAAACTTATTAACTCTCAGCCCAAAGCTCGAAAAGCTCTCTTTGCTATCGAGAGCAAATTCAAGAAAGAACCTCTTGTTAAACAGCAGTACACTGATTTCATGGATGAGTATGAAAGCTTAAATCATATGGAAGTTGTTAACAAATCTGATGATGAATTGCACCCCCCAATTGAAACGGATTATTTAAATCATCATCCCGTGTGGAAAAACCATCTTGTAAAATATAAAATCCGAGTTGTTTTCAATGGTTCATCACCCGACGTTAATGGCAACAGCCTTAACGACACCCTTTACTCTGGTCCTGCTATTCAGTCAGATCTATCTGCTATACTCTTAAACTTTCGATTATTTCCCATAGCTGTTATAGCTGATATAAAACAGATGTACCGCCAAGTTTTAATTCAACCGGAACAACGAGATCTCCAAAGAATCTTGTGGCGTGATGAAATCAGTAAGCCCATTAAGGTATTTCGTTTAAACACAGTTACTTATGGCTTAAAACCCTCTGCTTTCCTTGCTATCCGATCCCTACACTTGCTTGCCTCTCAAGATGGTCATTTATTTGATTCTAAAGCTTCTGAAGCACTAACTACGTCATTCTATGTTGACGATTATTTGCAGTCCTTCCCCACTTTGGAGGAAGCTTCCTTTGTGTCTTTAGAACTTCAGGCATTGCTAAGGAATGGAGGTTTCCCATAAGTGGAATTCCAACTCCCCTGAGTTTCTCGCCCAGTTTCCCATCGAAGACGTAGATCCTTCTTCTGTCGAAATTTGTGGAAACTCCGAATCCATAAAAACCCTAGGAGTTCATTGGTGCACTAGCACTGACACTCTCATCTATAAAGTTTCGCTCGCAGAAGAGCTTCCTAACACAAAAAGACAAATTATCTCTGAAATTGCAAAAATTTTTGATCCGCTTCAATTTCTTGCCCCAGTTATCGTTATAGCCAAACTCTTCATGCAAGAGCTGTAGTCGCTCAAATGTGAATGGGATGACACTGTTCCTCTTTCTTTTCTTGATCGTTGGCTTTCGTTTCGCAGCAATTTGCTGGATCTTTCCCTTATTGGAATTCCCAGGAATTTAATTAGCTCTCATTCTAATGCATCTTTTTTCTTTCATGTGTTCGCGGACAGTTCCGAAACAGCTTATGGTTGCTGCGCATATTTAGTTTATCGTGGTTCATTAAATGGATCTTCAGTTTCCAACCTTGTTTGTGCCAAATCTAAGGTCGCTCCTCTTAAAACTATTACTTTGCCTAGGCTTGAGTTGTGTGCTGCACTCATGGCCGCAGAATTTGTTAAGAAATTACGAGAAGTTTTAAAAGTCGGATTCTCGCAAATCTATCTCTGGAGCGATTCCATGATCACCCTTTCTTGGATCGCCAAGAACCCCTCTCACTGGCAAACTTTTGTTGCAAATAGGGTTTCCAAAATTCAAACTCTCTCTTCGGGATGTCAATGGAGGCATGTACCCAGCGCTGACAACCCAGCCGATATTATCTCTCGTGGATGTTTACCCTCTCAATTGGCAGCTTCCCAGTTGTACTGGCATGGGCCCTCGTGGTTAATCAAAGACTCTTCTTCATGGCCTTCTAAACCTCCAGCTACAAACTCCAACTTGCCTGAAGCAAAAGTATCTCTACCTAACGCTTCGTGTCTTGTTTCCAACGCTTCTCATCCCTTGTTGTCCCGCTCTTCTTCTTTTCATAAATTAATACGAATTGTCGCCTATCTCCTTAGATGGAAATATCTTGTGGTTGACCAACCTCTTCTCCCTAAACCACACCTTACCAATTATGAATTGAATCTCGCTACCATATAAGGTTTTACAACTGACACAGCAAGAAACCTTTTCTTCTGAATTGTCTTTACTTTCTTCTAAAAGGGATCTTCCCAAATCCAGTCGTCTACGTGCTTTAGCCCCGTTCCTTGATGACGATAGGTTACTCAGGGTAGGTGGTAGGCTCGCTCAATCTTTGCTCTCTGAAGACAAAAGCACCTCGTTATTTTGCCTTCCAAACATCACGTAACTTCCTTAATTATACGTGACTTTCATTATCGCAATCTTCATGTTGGCACACGCACTCTGCTTTGCCTCTTAAGGGAAAAGTACTGGATTATAAATGGAATTCACGAAGTTTCATCCGTAATTCACAAATGCATTCCTTGTTTCAAAGCGAAACCTAAGGTCAATACTCAACTAATGAGCGATCTGCCTTCCTTTCGCTCTTCTCCTATACGCCCATTTGCTTTAACTGGTGTGGACTATATGGGTCCGTTCCAATATCAACGAAATTCCCCTGTAGCCAAACGCAAATTGTTTGGTAAGCTCTATGTTTCTCTCTTTGTTTGCATGGTTACTGGCGCAATCCACTTGGAACTAGTAACGAATGCTTCTACTTCTTACTTTTTATCAGCTGTCTCTCGCTTCACTGCTAGGCGTGGTGTTCCTTCAGAGATGTTCTCTGATAACGCTTCCACTTTTCAGGGCGCAGCTTCCCTGTGGAAGAAAGCTCTCACTTCCTCTCCTGCCATGGAACAAATTTCTATTTTTTCCTACTCAAAGGGTTTCAAATGGCGCTTTATACCTCCCTACGCTCCTCATCACGGTGGTAGGTGGGAATCTTGCGTAAAACTCACTAAACGTCATTTAAGAAAGGTCTTAGGCAATCGAATTCTGACTTATGAAGAATTCAAATCACTGTCCGTTCTGATTGAAGGTGTTGTTAATTCTCGCCCCTTTAACTCCTCTTTCCAATGACCCCGATGACTTGCTTCCACTCACACATGGTCACTTCCTTATCGGCACTTCTCTTTCTTCCCCTCCTCCTCTTCCCAATTTTTACAGGGATTCTATTGTTTGGCGTAAACTTGAAGCCCTCCGCAGTTCCTTTTGGAAGAGGTGGAACTTGGAATATTTAACTTCCTTGCAACGGAGACAGAAGTGGTTTCTTTCCAGTCCCGACATCAAAGTGGGGGACTTGGTCTTGGTTAGGGACGTTTCCCCTCCCCTAGTCTGGATTTCTGGTAGAGTGACCGAGTGTTATCCTGGAAGGGATGGGAGAGTCAGGGTGGTCAGAGTCTTGACCACTAATGGTCCGATCACAAGACCACTGTCTTTGATCGCACCATTACCTTTAAATGCTTAACTGCTTATTTGTTCTCTATTGGTGTTTTCCCCTCCCAGTATGGTGTATTCTTGGAATACACGGTACGAGAGAATATAATTTTTAATGCTTTTGCATGTTCATTCCTTCCTCTTTATCAAACACCAACAGTGATCTTCTATTTTCTCTTTGATGGTCATGTCTCTTATGTCTTTGTGAGTCTGTTCTAGATATATATCTTCCATGACCTACCTAGCGTCATTTAGCAGCGAATCTCTGAAGCTCCTCAATTCTTCCTGGTGCAAGAGGACTTCCTTTTCCATTTGGCCATCAGATCTCGTCACCATCGCCAGCTATCATCTCCTTGATCAAGAGAACTTCGTCTACTTTTTCACTCACCATGCTGCGCTAGTATCGCCTGCTATCAACTCTTTGAAGACCATTTCCTCAAGAGAATTTAAGTTTACAATATTGGTCATGCTTATATGTTCTCCTTTTGTCTCCTACCCCCACTCTTTTCCCTTCCTTGGACCCTCCGCGCTTCGCTGAGTGGGTCTCACTTGTAAGTCGGCAGTTGACTCGGTCAGTCAAGGCTCAACTAGAGCCAGTCTCCTCAAACCAAGAGGCACTCTCTACATACTACGCCATGTTGGCACATTTAGTATTCGTCAAAGGGAACTTCACCTTCGACATGCAACCAAGATAAGTACAGACTTAAGGTTTTAACCTCATCTTCATCTGTTTTATTATCTACATGCTTTTATTGATCATTTTATAGACAGCGTGAGATTACTTATTTGGGGCGGTAATCATTCTTCGCGGGATTTGCCATGTTGGGCTTTTGTCTGTCTAAGCCAACCTTAATAGAAAGTAGCTTTTCTTAAGCTATTTATATGAGAGAGCTTCTCACAACGTGGGATATTATCTAATACCCGCTGTCCATAAAATATTAAGCTCAATCCAC
The DNA here is from genome assembly GCA_946902985.2 of Meconema thalassinum. Taxonomy (NCBI): domain Eukaryota; kingdom Metazoa; phylum Arthropoda; class Insecta; order Orthoptera; family Tettigoniidae; genus Meconema; species Meconema thalassinum. Next base: position 105,878,627 of record OX336395.1, read on the forward strand.
CGCTGGATTAACTTTGGCCCCATTCTTCTATTAGGATTATTCTGGAACCTTTCAGATTCTGTACTCTATCTATAAGTCTTGCCGTCATGTATTTTTCACTCACTTGTGGGAATACTATTTTAAAATGAGGAATCTTCCTTATAAATTACTGCAATAGTTACATTTTCTTCCACCGTTGGAATGTTCTATGGCGCATTTAATTGTAATTCACAACTTTCTCAAGCAATAGACTCTCGCCTACCTAGTGCAACCAGTTATTTTTCATCATTGCAATAACTTTCTTTCCCATAAACTTTCGTGTTACTACAGTGAACTTTTCATCCATTCAACAAACTATAGTGAAAACTAGTGCTTGTTCAACATTCCTACCACGTCGCGATCGTCCGATTACCATAAATAAGGCCATGAACAATTATCCTAAATCCCAATTGATCTTTCCTAAACCTTCTACTAACAAACCATGTTAATAAAATTGTTACTTTAAGGTCTATTGCAATGAGGTGTCACTCTAAAGACGTGCCCTCCCACCTTTGCTTATATCTCATTAATTAATTTCTGCATAACCACGTGATTCATACACGGTTCAAGCTTACATTGTTTCTCCCTGATAATCAGGGAATACAATTCTTTCAACTCAGGAGTGAGTTATTTCTAGGTTTCACGAAAGGGAAACTTGCCCCATTAGTCTCGTGATTCCTAATTAAACATAGGAAGTCTAGAACCTTCCTTTTGACTTTCTCTTCAGGTGTCACAGTAAGTGACCTGCCCTCTTTTGTATAATTGTAATAAAAGTAATTCTGCACAAATATAAGAAGTTATAGGAACTTCTATCTTATTCTTCATGTTTTTCTTATTGTTATTTTCGAAGTGGTTACTTTCTCTAGAATGTTTTCTCAGAAATGTCTAATAGTACACCTTGTACTCTATTTTATTGTTAAACTTTAATCACCTTAATTGTCTTTAAATTTTGATTTTTTATCTTCGCTATTTTAAATCCTTGCTAGGATTTTATAAAGGTTTGAAACCTAATAAATTGCTAATTGCCTGGAGCAAACTTTAAATGTTAGGAGGTCTGCGACCCCAAATTGTTACTAAAAATTGAAACTATATACTTGTCAAATTTATTAGACTTTTTTGCATTGTTAAATAAATTCAAACTTTCCTTTTCGACTCATCATTTCTCTAATACAACGGTTAGGCAAGATCCTGTCTTCCTTGGCTCTTCCTACTCAATGCCATTAAATCTATTGATAGGGCTTTCACCACTCGTTGCATTTGAGCAAGAACTCTTAGTGGTAATCCCGTTAAAGTTTCTCTTAGCTTTAATAGCTAATTCTAACTGGCCAGTAAGGCAAGTACAGCTCGCTACGCCAGCTACCTGCTTGTGGAGATCCTCTCCAAAAACTTATGGTTGGTTTTCCAAAAGATAAGTGTTTCTCTTTGTCTAAACTTTTAGCCGGCTCCTTGCTGAGTAAAAGCTTAGCCATTTCCAAATGCAACTATTGGTTCACTTACCAAAATTACTCCCCAAGGTATATTTTTTAAAATCACAATCCTTCTTGGAAGCACTTGGTCGCTTTTTAGGAACTCCACAACTTCGAAAACTGGAAATATCAAAATCGATGCAAATTGTTGGTACTCTTCGAATTACTTGGTCAAAAAAGAATTCCTTTGAACAGATCTACAATAAGTCTGTTACTATCTGTCTTGCCAGACTATCACCCTTCCCCAAAGTACGCATATGCATGTTTGAGAGGGAATACTCTAAAACCATTCTCTTGCAAACCGCCCAAGTCCTAGCTGCGGTTCCCGTTAGCTTCGACCAGTTCCTTACCCACTTTAGGTATCAGAGAAAGGATTTGCAGTGGCAACCGCCTCTAAGTGCATTTAAAGTTAAATTCATAACTTTTGTGGGACTCTCCTCCTATTTTTCTATCCTTTTTCTCCAGTCCGAAACCCACCTCCTTTTCTTTATCATCTTCCCTTGGTGGTTAGGTTATTCCTCAGCCAATAATCTACCCAGGGTTGACTAACGTTATGATATGTTAAGCAGATTGTCTCGGATGTAGGGTGTGGTAGCTATGAAGAGATGAAGCGATTAGCTCAGGGCAGCTAAACATGGAGAGCTTGATGAAAACAAGTCAGAACAATGAAGACTCAAACCACAACGTTATTATTATTATGATTATTATTATTATTATTATTTTATTATTATTATTTTGATTTGCATCGTGAAAAGAATAAGTCGTTGCACCTTGCTTACTTAGATCTCGAAAAGGCTTTTGATCGTGTGCCGCATGACTTGATCTGGTTGACTCTCCGACGGAGCGTCGGAAAACTTCCATGTAACAGTTCGTGTTCATCAAGGTTCGGCCCAGTCACCATTGCTGTTCATTATGGTCATGGACACGGTTACTGCAGATCTACAACAACCGTTACCTTGGACCATTCTGTACGCTGATGACGTTATGTTGGCCGCTCAAAACAAGCTGGATCTCCAACATCAAGTCCAGGAATGGAGTGATCGTCTAAGTCAATATGGCCTGCGGCTTAACAAAGCTAAAACAGAATATATGACAACGGATGCAGGAGAAATCGGAACAATCCAAGTCGACGGCGATGATCTGCCTCGAACGACAAAATTTAAGTATCTTGGCTCTACGATAACTGCTGAAGGTCGTCTCACCGAGGAGGTGAACGTAAGAATTAATGCTGCGTGGATGAAGTGGCGAACAACGACAGGTGTCATGTGCGATCGCTAGATGAAAGACCACCCAAAATCGAAGATTTACCGCACTGTCATTCGTCCCGTGGCGCTTTATAGTACCGAATGTTGTCTGACCACGAAGGAAGCAGAACGTCGGCTAAGTGTCATGGAGACCAAGATGCTTAGATGGACAGCTGGCTTTACTAGGTTGGATCACATCCCCAATGAAAGAATAAGGGAACGATTTGGTATCGCAGCAATCAGTAACAAAATGCGTGATGGTCGTCTGCGATGGTTTGGGCATGTGCTACGGTCAGGAGCGGACACCATTGCAAAACAGGGCTACACACTAGAGGTCGCCGGGAAAAGACCAAAGGGGCGACCGAGACAACGTTGGGCCGATACACTGCACAGGGATCAGAAAAGCGTCAGACATGGCCCATGACCGAGTAAAGTGGGAACAGCGGATTCACATAGCGGACCCTGCCACGAGGCGGGACAAACGCTAAACCAAAAGAAGAAGAAGAAGATTATTTTTATTTGTCATGCTCACGTAGTCGCCTTCGTGGTGTAGTGGTCAGCATGCTTACCTGCAACCCTGGAGGTCCGAGGTTCGATTCCCGGCTCTGCCACGAAATTTGAAAACTGGTATGAAGATTGGAACGGGGTCTACTCAGCCTCGGGTGGTCCAAATGAGGTGTGGAGGGTTCAATTCCCACCTCAACCATCCTCGAAGTGGTTTTTCGGTGGTTTCCCACTTCGTCTTCGGGCAAATGCCGGGATGGTACCTAACGTAAAGCCACGGCGGCCTCTTTTCCTCTTCCTGGCCTAATCCTCCCACTCTTCCCATCCCCCTCATAAGGCCCCCTGTTCACTTTGCAGGTGAGGCCGTCTGGGCGAAGTGCTAGTCACACTCCCCAGTTGTATCCCCCGACTCAGAGTCTCAAGCTCCAGGACACTACCCTCATTGGCGTTAGAGGTGGGATCCCTCACTTAGTCCGTCGGAAAACCAAACCCTGGAGGGTAAAACGATAACGGAAAAAATCCTCACGTAAGGAACGCATTAGTACTCATTTAGCACAATTTAATAATAATAATAATAATAATAATAATAATAATAATAATAATAATAATAATAATAATAAGTAGCTGTCCCGTGCGAGAAATCTCGCACATTCATAAACCACACTTTCCCCAATAGGTTTATAATGAGAGACTTAAGGAGAAAGGTTGTTATGTTTTTATTTCAACCAAATGATTATAGAACACTATTTACATTTCAGTTAGAATTCCAACTTCTACGTTCCCTAACTTAAGAAGGCAATTACTGAAAACTGGATCATCATAACACTCACCGGTTATTCGATATTTATGAAATTATACGATTTGAGTATTAACCGACAGTAGTGGCTATGCTGGCTAAAGCACAGCATTAGGTCATGGGGCCAAGCTCTCTGCTGACTCGGTAGACGCGTGGGTTCGAGCCCCACCGTCGGCCGTCCTTGAAATGGTTTCCCGTGGTTTCCCCATTTTCAACACCAGGCAAATGCTGGGACGGTACCTTCTGACAGGCCACGACCGCTTCCTTCCCCAGCCTTGCCCAGTTTCATTCACCATCATTCATTTCATCTCTCATTAACTCCTCTCATGAGGTTGGCGTCAGGAAGGGCATCCGGCCGTAAAAACCATCGACACAAATACTTCCATTGCATCTCATCCCCGACCCCGTTGGAAAGTGGGAATAATAAGGGGTAGACATACATACATACGATTTGAGTATTCATTCCTTTAATAATAATAATAATAATAATAATAATAATAATAATAATAATAATAATAATAATATCGTATGGCCTCGGGTGCCTGGTGCAAGCTTTGCTAATTGACACCCAGAGGGTAGCTTGCATGTCGAATTTCGACGTTCCTTTGAACGCTATGAAAGTCAAGGAGGTTATGATTTACTGTTTCTGAAATCCATGCAAAATGATAAATGAAACACTTCAGAATGTTAAAATGACATGAAACAGGCGTCACATGACCAAAATGAGAAGAGGACAGCAATTATGGAGTGTAGTTTCCTACAGCAACAGTATCTGCAAATCGCACACTTCGTACAGTACATTTTTTAAAGTATTTTTTTTTTAAGAAATTATAAATATTTATGAAATTAGAGTGCAATTCGTCACTGCTAATGTCCATTCTCTTTCATTTGAATGCCAATTTGTCACGATCGGTCGCTTGTGAGCGCCGCAGTAGGGATCTATAGCCTACTACTGAAATAATATATATGATGATGATTTGGGCTCGGATTTTTAGGTGCCAAAAATCGGGAAAATATTTATTTTTTATGTATTAATAATACCTGAAATATGTGACAAAGAAGTAAAAATATTTTATTATAACTTAGTTTATTAATGTGAATATAAACAATATGCAGTACTCACGAATGTAATTTATTCTATGTCTCACCGACTGCTGAAGCATTACAATACACAACGAAATACATCTTCAGCTTGTCCATCACAAATGATCGACGATTATCGCGAAATACTTATTCTGAATGCTCGAAACTGCGGCAATATGTTTCTTGCTTTTGAAGTGTTGTGTAACTTGAGATCGCTGTTCAGCCTTGATTGCTTTCCCTCATGGTTGGCAGAACAGAACGTCCCCATCAGAAGTAAAATTATCTATTCTGCAACAGACGATAACTTGTTGTTTTTACTTTAGGCATCGTAGAACTGCCTTACACTTCACAGTGCCAGAAATGAAATGCATGTGAGTGACACTGGTTCTAGGTAGCTGAGGGAGGGGGAGGTCTAGCACGCGGTGCAATATGGCTATGGACAAGGAAATCCCCGTCTTCCATAGTGAGTGGCACGGGGCGACAAGTTAAGAATAACACAGTTTGCAAGTTGACATACGCTCCGCATGAAGATTAGATAGCTCACAGGTTCTTCCCCGTTGAAGTAACATAGAACAAAAATGCAATAAACTGAAAGATTTAGCATACTGACTTTTAAAAATGTAAATATTATGTCTTTTTATGTGCTAATAAATGAAAAGCAAGAATTTATGTATTTATAGAAAAAATGCTTAAAATATTTATTTACCTAAAAATCAGAGCCTTATTTATTACTATTATTATTATTATTATTATCATCAGAAAGCTAGTTACGTAACGAGTCCTTGTTGACATTTCCTCCTGCAAGTTGTTACGTAAGGTTAACAGGTTCTCAATCCGCACACACCTCTGTTGCCCACTGTGACGTAGAGTGACGTCACGCGGGTGTGTGTGTAGCGCCACACGGCCTTGGTGCTCGAAGCCGTAGTAAACACTCTCCCCCCCCCCCCCCCCCCTCCCAACGGTGGCACGACATGGAACTTGTTGCTTGGAAACAGCAAATAACACTCCACCAATAATAAGTGTGAACTCTTCGTCTACAACGCATCACTGCACTGCCTTTACGATCTGCATTTAGAGGCGCAGATCTAGAAGGCTTCGGTGGGGTTGGCTACACTGCATGGGTTAGCGCATGAAGCGTTACGGCTTTGGAGGTCAATATCAATGCTGCCCAGTATCGCACGTTTGGCGAACTTCTTCCTAGACGAATTAGTTGTTGCAATGCTTTTTCCCTGAATGCGTTTATCTGGAACTTAAGGCCACAGCCACCTACTTCCTAATCCTAACCCCAATTTACAAATGCAGACATCACAATAACACAGTTTATCACACAAATTCAAGCCACACACGGGGCAATATGACCACTAAAATAAGCAACAACAAATACGGTTTGTCTGTTTATTACAGTATAAGTTGGTGTCAAATCTTCTCGAACGAATGGAATGACAATTTGAATTTAAGTAGAAGACATCCTTAATATGCAACTACAGTAGGTTACAAATGAGTGAAGAGAGAATATGGGGAAGCCCCAAATATCAGATGAAAGGCAATTACGCAATTTGACATGAAGCTGTAGGCTCGGACATGCGGCACCCTCGGAGGCTGTCGCAATATTATTAGTAGTACCATCATTATTGATATGTAACATCTTTCCACTCGGTATCTGGATATTTTTGTGGCACTCGGTAGCTGGACATTTTTGTGGGAGTGATTTTGGAAAAGAGACGGAAGTGGAGGGGACGGAAGTGGATGGGACGGAAGTGCATGGGATGGAAACAATGAGCGTGTGCGGTGGCGGAGATCGGTACAACGACTTACTGTAAGCCATATGACTATGTAGAATGTAAATCGCATACGGTTTACCTCAAGGTTTGGAGGACCCATTAAAGAAATTCCTACAATAAATCATCTTCAAGTTGTCGTTTTTTGGTGTGAAAATATTCATTATATCACATTTCCTGAAAACAATTACGATTTATTAAATCTTCATACTTTTGCTGTATTTTTATTTAATGAAAACACTTGATACCTCGAGTGCTATATCGCATCAACAAACACTCCAAACAACGTCGGAATTCAGTATATTAACACCGACTGCTAACAATAATTGAAACTTCGTTGGTCTAAACGTATCACTGGGAGAAACGCATTTAATATACCTACTGCACACCTAATTTTTAATCGCGCCTATACTTGGCAGTGCGCTATATCGGCAATAAGAGGCCATTTTCAATAACACCGCTGGCATGGGTTCACTAACTGGCCGGTATAAAGCGCAGCTCGCATCAAGTAGGCAGTGGATTGCTCCCGCATACAGTTGCAGGTATATGTCACTACTGCAGATGCATTGGAGAATCCTCTCATGTTTGCTGGCACGAGGTAGCACTATGAGTTCATTCTTTAAAAAATGCGAATAAGTAATATGGAATTATTCGAATAACATGTCAGATGTTACACATCGTATGCGACTACTGTAAGGCTCCTATTTTTTTATTATTACTGTAACAATATCCGCAGAAGAAACAAGTAGTTCCGTGAAGAACTATACAGCATATTTTCATATATCCTACTTATGTTAATTGCCTCTATCTACATACAAAATTTGTGTTTGATTGCTGTAATAGATTCATAAATATTGAGAACCGACTAAATATGTCAGATGGTAGCCATGTTGGATTTTATATATGTAGGTCCTTGGGTTATGTACTGTTACATGAAGATTATTGTGTACGTGTAGCATTCAAACTTCAATCGCATCATTAGGACACAAGAAGTAACAAGGAGGTTTTTAAAATTTCGCACAGCTGCCATCTTGTGGTTATGGAAACAATTGAAAAAAATAGATGCCAGTGGATTAACATTCGTATAAGGATTTACTGTACCAAGTTTCACTGCACTCGGATGGTTAAATTGCAAGAAACGTCCATGTGAATATTTATATTTCGCGTCGCCGCCATGTTGGATTTGTGATCACCAGGTTATTTAAAGTCCTATAGGTGATCTTAAATTCATAGCCCCTATGAACATAAAAAAATTCAGTTTGATTGCTATAATAGATTCGTAGATATTCAGAGCCGTCTAAATATTTCGGATGGACGCCATGTTGGATTGTTAAATGTATAGGCCATATAGTCATGTACCATTAAAGGAAAATTATTGCCTAGGTTCATTATTCACACTTTCACTTCGATCGCATGATAACGACACAAGAAATGAAAACTTAATTTTAAAATTCGCAAAGCCGCCATCTTGAGGTTATGTAAACAATTGAACTAAATTAGATACCAGTGCATCACAATGTGTATAAACATTTCCTGTACCAGATTTCATTGCGTTTGGAACATTAAATCGCGAGAAAGGTCTATTTAAATTTTTAAATTCGCTTGGCTGCCATGTTGGTTTTGTAGTTAAACGCTTTTTGAAAGTCTTATAGATAAACTTCCAGTAGTGCCCTTTATCTCCGTACAAAATTTCAGGGTGATACAGATAATAGTTTCAGAGATATGGAATGCCGGTGAAATATTTCGCTCATCCGCCATCTTGTGTTTATGTAAACAATTGAACCAAGTTAGATGTCGGTGCATTACAATGTGTATAAACATATACTGTACCAACTTTTATTGCGTTTGGTGGGTTAAATCGCGAGGAACGTCTATTTAAAAGTCGCAAATTCGCGTGGCCACCATGTTGGTTTTGTACTTACCAGTTTTTCAAAAGTCACATAGGTGAACTTCTAGTAGTTTATCAACATAATAAATTCCAGGGTGATGTCGGTAACAGTTTCGGAGATATTGAATGCTGGTGAAATATTTCGCACAGCCGCCATGTTGGATTGGTGAGACGTAACAAAATTTGAAGGGCACGGTCGAGGTCGCCCGGATTAGTGCTATGAGCTTACTGAGTTTCATTGGAATCGCTCCAGCCGTTTAGAATTTATTAGGGACACACACACACACACACACACACACACACACGCGCGCGCACACACACACGGACAAAAGGTGATCTCATAAGCCTATTTTTTTCAAAATTGAAAATAGGCTAAAAATTGGCAGAAAGAAAAGAATACAAAGAAAGCCGTGTATCACTCGGGATATACTAGAATTAATGGACGAAAGGCGGAAGCACAAGAATGCAACGAAAGTTAGAAAGCAGAATACAAAATACGGAAGGCGGCTTCGGTAGCGTAGTTGGTAGCATGCTGAGCCTCTATGCCGAAGATCACGAGTTCAAACCCGGCCGAAGTCATCCGACTTTTTTAAAAAGCGTTATAAATCCCTCAGTATGCATTCCTTCGGAAAGCAAGTAAAGCCGGCGGGCCCATGTCATAGAATTATGGCATGTAAAAGAACCTTCCACTAACTAAACTTGTGCGAAGAAAAGTTGTTTTAAGGTTAGGTTTGATTAATGCTCTTAATTCCAACGATCGTCACCAGGCACTGGCTGCAATGGCATCTAGTAGTAGCCAAGTTCACAACTAGGGGTCATTGATGGTAGGAATTGTTAGCAAAAGTAGGAACTAGCCTACTTGAAATTAATCGTCTGCATTCCTTATAGTCCCATCATTTGGAGACAGAAAGTAGTCGATTCAGGAAAAAATTGCTGAATAATTTTTCTCGACGGTTCTATATATTTTTTGGGGTGCTGAATCTGAAAATCCTGTAATCGACTAGATTCGGATATGGCTTCACCATAAAAAAAAATGGCAAAACCCATAAAATTTCGGTTGTTCTAGTTTTTCGCTTATAAGTCCAAAACGACGAATCCTAGAGAAAATCAATTTTTATCCGAAGTAAAGCTAGAGCTTGCTAAACCTTGACCATAGTTTTCAGCTTATCCAAAATCTTCGTATTTCAGAATTTCAAAGCCTATGGCTGTTTGGTTCTTTAGTTTAGGGGCTGCGACAACGCGGTCTTGTAGCCCCGTGTACTTTGGGTGTGTGTAGAATCGGTCTGATAACCAGTGTTAATTGTGATGACTGTATTAGTGTGTATCTGTTTTTAATTCAAGAAAGGTCTGCAGATATTAATTTCAAGTAGTTCCTACTTTTGCTACCAAATGCTACTGTCCACGACTCCTAGCTTGCGGACTTGCTTACCAGATGGCATCGCAGTCAGCACCTGGCGAACGTCGGAACTAATAGAGCGTTATCAATTCTAACCTGCAAATTTAGCTTCACACAGGTGTAGTTAGTGGAAAGGTTTTTTTACATGCCATAAATCTATGACATGGGACCGCCGGCTTTACTTCCCCTTCGAAGAAAGGCATACTGAGAGATTTTTAACGCTCTCAAAATATCCGGTCACTTCAGTTCTTTCTTTTGTATGGATAGAACGTAGATCGTTCTTTTGTCAAGGATGTCATGTTGTCTCTCTCCCCCTCTACGCCTTTCTCTGTTTTAGGTCCCATTCGCAAACCCAAACAGTCACACTGTCAGTTGCCTTCCAATTACCAAGTGAGTTGCTTCAAATGTGTGTTATTTTTTCATACAACCTTAGCCAAAATGGTTCTGCAATCAATGGAAATCAGGTCGTCATCATTGTCGGAAGTGTACATCTGAGCGTTGCTGCAGTGACCCTAACAGGCTTTCGCACATTTAAGGGCAGAACAACCTGGCTTTTGCATCCGCAGTTTCCTTTGCAATCCTGTGTGCACTTGCAGGCAACAAGAAGCAACAGCTTGTCCGGTGCACATGGTTGCACGGTTGTTTTCAGCATCAGTCTGTTGTTGTTCAAGTACCAATCCCAGAGCAAAGGTTCTTTTTTTTTATCATTTTAAATAATCTTGTCGACTTCATCGTTACGCTGGGGTCTGGCGTTACGTTACGGTGACGGGACGAAATGTACCCGAATGCACTGAGGTGTGTGACGTCATAGTACCGCTTGGTGCATGTGTTCCCCGACGATCTCTACTTCGTTAGTATAAGACAAAAATCCCCGATTCTTGGATGTCACGGGTCATCTCGAGAACCACTTGATGGATTTTGATGCGGTTTTCACCATTCTGTAAAGGATGTCTCTAGGAAAGATTCTGTAGAAAATAATTTAAGTATGATCAAAGGAAGCCAAGCAGTAACGATTTCTGTGAAAAAGTCGAAAACAAACTTGGCGTCCGTGCGCTTCTTAAGCTTACGCTGGGTAAACCGTTAAAAATATCAATATACTATGAGCGTAAGAATTGGTCAGCATGAAAAGTTCTACAAAAAAGGCCGCGAGAACATATCTCTATCTTCAATACATCGCCCACTATAAGTGTTTTTAGACTGGATGGAAGGGGCACGTCCCCGCGCGCTTGACCTTGATTTGCCCTTGGTTTGTACTTGCCGTTCGCGGGTAATTTGAAACAAGATAAGCAAGATAAGTATTAACTTGTGCAGATAATTTTCTAACATGTCAAGAGTCTTTGGCTTCGAGCGAAGCGAGAAGCCTCCAGTCTTTCTAGCATTTTTCAGCATTTGTAGCATTTAAAATGATACAAAGTCTAGTCTTTCAGACTGACTGTCACTTTTGGTGTTGCCATGCAATGCCTGAACTTGGTGATATACCCTGGAACAGTGCTGGTGTGCAGCGGACTCTGTTGAAGGTAGCTTAGCAATATTGAACCTCGTCTTGAATGCGGACTTTATACCCGTATGATGCTTGTACGGCTCAGCATTAAGTGACTCTTTGGACCTTGTATCACCGTAGAGAGCGACGAGGTACTGTTCTCCTGATTGTTCAATGGTCCCCGGATCGCAGACAAGAGTCCTTGAAGGCCTTGGGAGTGGTTTCAAGACCAGGGGTGTTAATGAGAGCCTTGACGAATGTACTTTTCCCCTTGTTATACAGGGTGTCATTTATGTACTCGAGCACCCTTAAGGGGCGTGTCGGGGATGGGTATAGGATCAATTTTAGATAGGGAACCTGGGGTCGGAATGGCCTCCTAACCCCAGAAAACAGGTTTGTTACAGGCCCTACGCCCCTGTAAAGTTGGCAAGCATGCCATGTGTTACTCTGACGTCTGGCATTCTTTCGCTGTCAACGGTCTTGGCGCGACCAACGCTCAACGCTGCGTTAGCCGCGAGGATAGCGGCGTGGCGCAGTGCCCCCCCCCGGTGGTCCCGGGTTCGTTTCTCCTGGGGTGCATTGCCTTCATTTTTTCTTTTTCTTTATTTTTAGAGGGACAGAAGGGGGCGTAGTCACAGTGCGTGTTTATTCTGTGTTGATTTTTTAAACTATCGTTGATTCTGTAAATTAATTGCCCTTGAATATTAGTATCAACGAGTTACGGCACTATCAATTGGCAAGAGGAATAGAGCTCTCGGCTAACGCAGCGTTGAGCGATGGTTGCGCCAAGACGGTTGACAGCGAAAGAGTGCCTGACCTCAGAGTAACACATGGCGAGCTTCCCTACTTTACAGGGGCGGGGGACCAGAAACAAACCTGTTCGGAGGCCATTCCGACCCCAGGTTCCCTATCTCAAATTGATCCTATACCCATTCCCTAAACGCCCCTTAACGGTACTCGAGTACATAAATGACACCCTAGCACAGATGTCATGTCACAACCACTCATAGTATGGAGAAACAGAATATGTTCTGCTACAAGCGGTGTGACAGCGCTGGGTGGGTGGTACCACGTCGGTTGCAGATTCTTTCTCCCAGGTATCAGAAAATAGATATTTGAGTCTGTGGGGAGCCCAATCACGATCACCAACAAGTCAACGTCCTCGCCTGCAAGTGCCCCCACCCTGTCAAATTCAGACAAGAGACTGTTGGCACTAGTAACTATGAGATAGTCTGCATCTTCTGCCGTCTGCTCACACTTGATTTCCTTGTCAACTTGTTCAAACTTCTTCATCTACATCTCAATCAGCCGGGCCTTGTTATTCATAATTTGACATGAAATGTTCTTGAGATACTGTTATAGTCATGGTCTCATTGATATCTGTCGAAATTTTCTTGCTTTCTCTTCTCAAGAGCGACACATTTTTGGTGCTCTATTTTGGATCAGGATACCCATCGAATACCACTGCAGTTGTTGATGACGAGTAATGGGCTTTTATATAATCCACATTTAAAAAATCAACACTTGGCACTATAAAGCCCATGAAGGGCCCAGGCCGACCAAGCGACCGCTGCCCAGCCATTTGGCCTGCAGATATTGGGGTGACGCGTGATCAGCGCATCGGGTCCCCTTGGATTTCGTGATCGGGGCGCTGCCTCACTGTCAGACAGCTACTCAATTGTCCTCACGAGGCTGATTGCACCTCGTTCCAACCCTCACGTTAGTATTAAAATCCCTGGCGGAGGCGGGAATCGAACCCGGGGCCTCCGGGTGAGAGGCAGGTGCGATACCCCAACACCACGGGGCCGGCTAATGCACATACCGAGAGCGAATTTCTCCGAAGGTTACATCTTTCTGCCAAACCACGCGATGAAGCAAGAAGCCCCCATCGATAACAAAGGCACACCCTTCCTGGAACTGTATTCCCTCGACAGGTTTGAAGGATTTATACAACGGGGATTTGGTTCCTTTCCTCATGCCTCCCTCATCAAAGAGGGAGATGGGATACAGTGTGAGCTCGAAGCATAGAAAAATCTTTGAGTTCTTCGTCCGATTCTTTAACAACTGTCATTCTGTGGAATATGACATTTGGGCTAATGACAATTGGTTATCGTGCTCTGTTCTTCATGGCTACAAGATCGCACTCTGTCATTACATTTAGAGTTTTTGTTCGCCATCTTCTTCATTCCTTCACTCCCTACTTCTCTTGCTAAGTGACAGTCGGTTTTGTGGTCTCTCACAATCCCTGAACTGAGAGACACTAAATCAGAAGTTGTTGGGAAAGGAGGATGTTCTTCGAACTCCAACATGGTGTTCCTATCGGCTTTGTCCCACACAACTCGAGATTCTCGACTGTCCACGTGCTGTTCTGAGGTACTGACATTGACACCACAAAAGCTCTCCATCACCTCACACACATGGCGCAGTGCAGGCATTGCCTGAGTCCATCTCGACAAAAACTGCAAGACTGAAGCCTCTAAGCCGACTCAAGCCACCATCACTTTTGACATCTTTCATAAGGGCGCTTTCGATCGTCAAATCACTTCAGATGCCACACTACAACTTTTTGTTCGACGAACAGTGAAGACTCCATCAGTGGTAAAGGCTTTATACTCTTCTGGCGTCATAATTTTGTCGAGATCCTTCATGCCTTGGATGTACAGATGAGTTCTTTTAGCATATAAAAATGTCCACTGGCATGAAATAAAGGAAGCATGTTGTAAATAGTTTGAAGATGAAGATTCCAATCTCCTAATCTCTCTGCCTCGATAAACATTTTCATGAGGGTAACCGTCTCAAAACATTGAACCCACAGTTTTGCTGTGGACCCCTGCTGAGCCAGCTGTCGAAGTTTATCAGCAATTTGATCTGAGAATCCTCTTAGAATGTCGTCTTCAGGTGCACAGAGAACAACAGTCATGTCACAACTAAACAACAGTTCCATTATTTCATTGTTTTCTTCAGGGCAATTTCCATTGATTGCAGAGCTATTTTGGTTGTATAAAAAATAACACACATTTGAAACAACTCACTTGGTAATTGAAAATCAACTCACTGTGTGACTGTTTGGGTTTGGAAATGGGACCTAAAACAAAGAAAAGCGAAGAGGGAGACAGAGGAAACATGGCGCCCTTGACCTGCGTTTTATCCATACAAAAGAAAGAACCGGAGTGACCTGTTTAGGGGGGTCAGGGGGCTAACTGGCAGGACATACTAGCCTGGTGGGGTATACTAGGCTTTGATAGTCTGAATACGAAGATTTTGGATAACCTGAAGCGAGCTTTAGTGGCCAAACGAAAAAACGAGCGAGCTGGTTCTAGTCTTACCGTATATCATAGACGATTTTATCAGCTTTCCTTTTGATAAGAAGTGATTTTTCTCTAGGATTTGTCGGTTTAGAGTTATAAGCGAAAAACTAAAACAACTTCCCTTTTTTTTTTTTTTTTTTTTTTTTTTTTGGTATTCGCCATTTTTATGGTGAAGCCATATCCGAATCTAGTCGATAACTGGATTTTCAGATTCAGCAACCCAAGAAACAACGCAGGACCTCCGAGGCGGCAGCTAACCATGCTGACCGCTACGCTACGGAGTAGTCGGTGTTAATATACTGAATTCCTACGTTGTTTGGAGTGTTAGTTGATGCGATATAGCACTCGAGGTATCGAGTGCTTACATTACATAAGAATACAGAAAAAGTATGAAGATTTAATAAATCGTAATTGTTTTCAGCAAATATGATATAATGAATATTTTCACACCAAAGAACGACAACTTGAAGATGATTTATTGTAGGAATTTCTTTAATGGGGCCCCAAACCTTGAGGTAAACCGTATGCGAATTACATTCCACATAGTCACATGGCTTACAGTAGGTCGTTGTACCGATCTCCGCCACCGCGCGCTCATTGTTTCCGTCCCATGCACTTCCGTCCCATCCACGTCCGTTTCATCCACTTCCGTCTCTTTACCAAAATCACTCCCACAAAAATGTCCAGCTACCGAGTGGAAAGATGTTACATATCAATAATAATAATAATAATAATAATAATAATAATAATAATAATAATAATAATAATAATAATAATAATAATAATAATAATAATAATAATAATAATTGTTTTACGTCCCATTCAACTACTGTGGCTCATAGAGACGCCGGGGTGCCCCAATGGGAATCTTTAACATCGAAGTAAATTTACTGACACTACTCCCTCGCATTTGCGCACCCTCAAATGCCAACTGACTGCGCCAGGATTCGATCCTGCAACCTTGGGAACAGCAAGTGAGAACGTTACCGCTGAGCCACACAGCCAGCCAAAGCGAAAGTAGAATGGTTGAAAAAGAAATGTGCGAGTGTAGAAAATTGTCCGAAATTAGGAAAAGTAGATACAGCTTACGAAGAATTAAGAGTACTTTGGTGGAAAGGAGGTCTAGAGGGGATACGGAACGGTGAAAATTGTCAAAATCAACATTTTATATTTTTTGCGTACTTTTCACATTTTGCAAAAATGAGGAAAAAGTAGACATATGAGATCGATCCGGGCAAATGTGTGTCTATGTGTCTGTCTGTCTGTCTGTGTGTCCCCCCCCCTATCAACTCCTAAACGGCTGCAGCAATCGAAACAAAATTTGGTAGGAGTTAAGATATATACCTGAATACCTCAATGCCCTATTTGAAAATGATGTCAGTGCTACCAACTGCTGAAATATCGCAATTGAAATTTGAGCTCCATGTTGGATATCATGGAAAGTATAAATGGGAGCTATTTCAAAATTGGTACACGTATAGATAATAATATTTCAGTTTAAATTCTAGGAGTCCATACATGGCAGTGTTGCCAAAATGATTATATACCTGCTGATAGGTCCATTTTTAAATGCATATAACTTCTACACTATCAATTGGAATTCAACCATATTTCGTATGTGCTATGTATACACAAACATATATGACTGAGCGTATTCTTAAGAGCCACCAGGGCTTCCAACTGTTAATAAATGCTCTCAATTTATTTTATCCAAATACCAATATATCAGAAAGTATGCAAGCAGACAGGTTTAAACTATGCACACGTATAGTACCTGACATTCTATATTAATTTGGAATAACTTACATAAATCAGTGCTACCAACATGATTCTAAGCCTGCTGAGAGGTCCAACTTTAAATACATGTAACTTCTATACTATCATTTGGATTTCAACCACATTTCGTATGAGCACCATGATAGATATGACTAGGCGTATTCTTAAGAGCAACCAGGGCTGCCAACTGCTAATAAATGCTGTATCCATTTTTGTTACCTAATATCAATATATCAGAAAGTATGCAAGCCAATAGCTCTAAACTTTACACACGTATAGTACCTGGTAGTATAGATTAATTTGGAGTAACTTCTATACGCCAGTGCTGCCAACATGATTCTACGCCTGCTGAAAGGTCCAATTTTAAAATGCATGTAACTTCTATACTAACTAATGGATTTCATTCAAAATTGGCGCAACAATTGATCCTATTATATCAGATTATTTCTGACCAATACATGCATGACATTGTTGCCAACACGATTTTACGCGTGCTGTTATATGCAATGTTAAACTGCATGTAACGTCCATGCTATCCATTGGACTTCAGCCAAATTCTGTATTCTGTACCTTAAGAGATGAAACTAAGAATATATTCAATCACCAGGGCTTCCAACTGTAGTGCTCTATTAGGCTACATTATGCCAGATATACAGTATTTCGAACTAATTAGAAATTTTGATATTACCAACTTAATTTCGTCATTATTATAGATAGATCCATATAGATCCATATAGATTAATTTTATGAAAAGTAGGCTCTTTAGTTCATCGCGGAACTTCTTGTTTTATATTTTATGAATCTCTGAAGTCTGCCCTTTGTGTATCACATTATAGTTTAACCATTAGAAATTGCCATAATTTTAATTTACACTTGCGCTAACAATGAGATAATTTTTAATTGCAGTTTCCTCAGGGGCAGATTACCTCGCTGTTCCGCCCCTTAAAACCCCAATAACTAACTAGTTTTCTCAGTTCCATGTATGTTCCTTTTTCTAGGTGACTATGTATCGCGGAGCTTTGGAATTTTCACGCACATTTGTCTCATAGTGATTAATATTTTAATGGACAAGATTCCTTGGGGTTTTGGCTGTTTACTTTTTTTTATGAAAAAGTAATTATATTTGTTCACAGTAGGTATTTTTAGTATCGTTGTGTTGGTCATTCAGAGCAACTTTTATGTTGGATCCCCATCGATGTTCATGTTTTTTTTATTGTTGCTAAAGCAAATAAACGTGCCTTAGGCGTTTCTGCTTTATTGTGAACTAGCAGAAGTACCCATTCTTCGAACGGTCTTCGGTATTAATAACCAGATGTTATCAATTGATCTACTGTTGCAATGTTTAGGGGCTTGGAACGTGTTTGTTGGCAAAGAAAAATGATTAGCTAAAATGTGCTCTCAAACTAAATTTACCTAACGTGTTCTTCCTGGCGTGAAAATAAAATTGAAAACCTCGCAGACGAATCGCAATACACGTCACATAGGAACTGATGATGATGATGATGATTATTGTTGTTTTAAGGGGCCTAACATCGAGGTTATCGGCCCCTAATGAAATGAAATGGCGTGAAATGAAAGGATGTAGATAAAAACAACTCACTGCCATGGATGAAACGAAAATGGTGTTTATAAAACAGACAGTGAGCCCCAACAATTATGCCTTATTTGAATAAAAAGAATAAAAGGCGGATGGTAAAAAAGGATAAAACAAATAAGGCATAGTTAACAATAAAATAGATGAAAACGATAAAAAACATAAAACAGATTTAAACTGAATTAAAAGTCGTAACTACACATTAAAACTTAAAAAAGTAACCACTCTCCCTCATGAACCGGATGACGAGGTCAGCTGACGGCCCGTCATCACGGAGAATAAGGGAGAGGGTATTAGGCAGTTTAAGAGTCCTGCGCAGATCGGCCAGAACCACACACTCCAAGAGAAGGTGTGCCACGGTTAGGAGGGCGCCGCAAGGACACACAGGGGGATCTTCTCTCTTCAGCAAGTGGGAGTGCGTAGCGATCCCATGGCCGATCCGAAGTCGACAGAGTACCACAGCTTCCTTCCGGAGAGATCGGAAGGAAGATTTCCACACCTTCGTTGTCTCCTTGATGCCTCTCAGTTTGTTGGGTGGAGGCGTGGCACGCCATGCTTCCTCCCAATGCGACAGGATCGAATGCCGCAACTGAGAGCGCACATCACTAGCAGGCACCTTATACGGTAGCGAGGGCAGTGCGACTGCCTCTCTCGCCGCCTGATCAGGAGCGAGCGAGCGCATCATACAGCCGGCGATTCGGATTGGAAAACAAACATGGATAGCTTGGATGAAGGGGCATCTGTCGAATAGTTGCAGCATAGGTCAGCAGTACTTGTTGGCGCCTCAGGTGTAAAGGAGGTACGCCAGCCTCGGCGAGCAAGCTGACGACTGGGCTCGTCCGAAAGGCACCCGTCGCCAGCCTCACACCGCCGTGGTGGATACTGTCCAGTTTAACAAGCACTGACTTACGGGCCGAACCATATGCTACACAGCCATAATCCAATCGAGATAAAATCAGAGCCTTATAAAAGCGTAGGAGCACCGCGCGGTCCGCCCCCCATGATGTGCCGCTAAGATACCGCAACATGTTGAGTTTCATAGCACAGGCAGTTTTCAAACACCGCACGTGTGGCTCCCACGTCAATTTCTGATCGAAAAGGAGCCCAAGGAACCGGTACGAAGCAACAATCGGCAAAGCTACATTGCCCAGATAAAGCTCAGGATCAGGATGGAGAGTGCGCTTTCGGCAGAAATGGACAACCGAGGACTTAGCGGTTGAGAATCGAAAGCCATGCTCTAGTCTCCAGCGTTCCACTCTCCGAATAGCTTGTTGTAGCTGTCGTTCAGCGACCGCCATATTTTGCGCACTATAATGTAGAGCGAAGTCGTCTACATATAGCGACGGTACCACTGCTGGATCAGCAGCAGCGACTATACCGTTTATGGCAATCGCAAATAATGTTACGCTAAGCACCGATCCCTGTGGGACTCCGTTTTCCTGTATATGATATTGCGAATATGTCCCCCCTATTCGGACACGGAACAGGCGAAGGGACAGAAAATTCGCAATAAAAACCGGCAAGTTACCTCGAAATTTCCATTGATGCAGCGTAGAGAGGATGCCGTAACGCCAAGTGGTGTCATAGGCCTTCTCGAGGTCAAAGAAAACAGCGACTAGGTGCTGTCTCCGGAGAAAAGCGTCCTGTATGGCGGTTTCCAGGCGTACCAGATGGTCGTTGGTACACCGAGACGCCCTGAAACCACACTGGTATTCAGACAGGAGTCCCCGTTTCTCCAGGACCCACACCAGGCGCCGATTGACCATCCTCTCAAAGAGCTTGCACAGACCGTTAGTGAGACAAATAGGTCTGTCACTCCCTGTCAAATTGGGATCCTTATCGGGCTTCAGGATAGGTATAATGATACCTTCCTGCCATTGCGCTGGAATCACACATTCTAACCACATTCGGTTAAACACCCTGAGCAAATAATGAATGCTCTCATCGTTAAGGTGCTTAAGCATCTGGCTGTGAATATTATCCGGACCGGGAGATGTGTCCCTGCAGAGCGCCAGCGCTCCGCGGAGTTCCCACTCCGTAAAGGGCACGTTGTACTCCTCCGAAGCGCGGGAAGCAAAACTAAGTTGGAAACGTTCTGCTTCGCGCTTCAGGGCCACGAAGGCGAGGTCATAGTTATCGGAACCGGATATATCCGCAAAATACGAGGCGAGATGGTTTGCAACGCGATAAGGATCTGTAACCAGTTCATTATCAATGGAAATTCCCGGTACAGTAGAAGATGTCTGAATTCCCGAAATGCGTCGTAGTTTAGTCCACACTTGAGAGGAGGGGGTATGTGCCGTAATAGAAGACACATACCGTTCCCAGGATTGTTTCTTACTCTGGCGAATAAGAATCCGTACCTTGGCACGAAATTTCTTAAACGCCACCAAATTGACCATGTTTGGACGCCGACGGTAGTGCTTATGAGCTCAACGACGGTCTCTTATTGCCGCTGCAATATCCTCTGTCCACCAAGGGACGAGTTTGCGACGAGGAGTCCCAGAAAAAGATGGGATGGACTCTTCGGCGGCAGCAAGAAGCACATCGGTGATGTGCTGTACCTCGTCATCGACGCTCCGGCAACCAAGATCAACGAACACAGCTCGTTCTTGAAACGAGGGCCAATTTGCCCGCTTAAGAACCCAACGACTGGGGAACTCCACACGGGCTTCTGGTTCAGAAGGGTAAGAACGATCGGGAAATGGTCACTGTCACAGAGGTCGTCGTGTACATACCAACCAAATAGGGGGACCAGCGGACGGCTACACACACACTCAAGTCAATGTGTGAGTACGTGCCGTGCGCTAAGCTAAAATGTGTAGCTTCCCCTGTATTTAATAGAGATAAATCCAACCCTTGAATTAAGCCCTCAACGTCCCTTCCTCTGGGGCAGGAAGATGGTGATCCCCATTGGGGGTGATGAGAGTTGAAATCACCCACGAGTAGGAAAGGGACTGGAAGTTGATCAACAAGATCAAAGACGTCATTAATATCAAGGGGCTGGTTCGGTGGAAGGTACACGTTACAAACAGTTGTCATAGCAGGCAAGGACACGCGAACTGCAATAGCTTCCAGAGGAGTGGCGAGTGGAAACTCTTCAATGTAGCAGTCAAAGCGAACGAAGGTACAAACGCCCCAGGAAGCCCGGGGGGCGTCTTGTCGCTCTTTAGAGTATAGTCGGAAACCTCTCAGAACAGTCTCGTGATCAAGTCTGAGGTTTGTTTCCTGTAGGCAGACTATACTCGCAGCGTATTGGGCAATAAGCTGACGGAGCTCTGTCAAATGCCTGTCATAACTGTTACAATTCCACTGTAACAGTGCCATTGTATGAACTTATAGACTAGGGAATAAGTTGGAGCAGCAAGCTACAACTTAGCATCTGGAGGATCATCAGCCTCTACGTCGACTATAATCTCCATGTCCTCAGGCGAGGTCATGGAGTGAATCGACTCGGTTGAAGATTTCCTAGACGCAGTTCGGCGGCGGGGGGTTCTCCGTGGGGAGCGCGCAGATCTGGGGACCGAAACGTCCCCAGGCGCAGAAGCATCCGCAGGTGGTGGGGCGGATGGCTTCCCCTTTTTTGGAGAAAGGGAATGCGTAGTGCGGGGTCCCTTCTAACCCGCCTCTTTAAGATATATAGATGGGTCAGGAGCCGAATTCCTGACCCTGGTCGACGATGCCACCTCCGCCGGCTTCGGCGCGGCTTTCGCCGACCGTTTGAGTTGGGAGGAAGTCTTCGACTTCCTCCCGAGTGGGGAGTAAGTCTTCAACTTCCTCCCCTGCTGTGCGGGCGGAGCAGCCTTCACTCGCACAGCCTTCGTGCTGGCCGAAGGTGGAGTTGAAGTCACCTTCGGGCTTTCCGTTATAATCAATGGTGCTGGTTTCGGAACAGGAAACTCAGTTACAGGTTTCACAGCTGGTACAAAAGATGAGGTAGCCGGGACCGAATTTGGTATTATGGCTCTATAATCAATCGTTGGAGAAGGCGAAATCGTGGTATGGTACTTCTTGCGGGCCTCCTGGTAGGTGAGACCATCCAGGGTTTTGATCTCCTGGATTTTCTTCTCACTCAGGAAGACAGGGCAGTTCCTGTCCCGAGGAGAATGAAATCCAGGGCAATTAGTGCACTGATAAGGTGTTGTGCACTCTTCCGCTTCGTGTGGTACCCTACCGCATGTTCCGCAGATTTCGGGGCTCGAGCATCGGGATAACATGTGCCCGAATTTCTGGCACTTATAACACCTCATTGGTGGAGGGATATAAGGCCGTACGTCACAACGGTAACTTGTAACCTTGACTTTCTCCGGGAGCACCGAAAGCTCAAAGGAAATAATGAAAGCACCAGTATCCACGATTTGACCATTGACCTTGCGCGTAATGCGCCGGACATCAGTCACGTGACGGTGCTGCATATCCTCCTTGAGCTCCTCGTCAGTGTTCAGAATTATGTCCCGATGGAAAATAACTCCTCGGACCAGATTCAGGGACGTGTGCTTTTCTACTTTGACGGAAATTTCGCCAAAGTGGTCACATTGCAAAAGTTGTTCAACTTGCTCACCAGTCCTAGTCTTGAGCAACAAGCTACCGTTCCTCATCTTTTGTACTTTCTCAAGCTCACCATAGACACCTTCTATGTGGCGAGAAAACAAAATACTCTTTACCAGCTTGAAATCACCCCCATCTGTTCTGGTAGCTACCAGAAACTTGGGGGTGTTAGCACCCAGATTTTCACGCACAGATTGTTCTCAGGGGGTTGATCCCCGTAGGGAATCAAATGTTAAAGACTTGGGTGTAGGACCACCCTGTTTGGGGATTTTTCTTTTTGAACCCATGGCCAGATCATCCTCCCCGAATGCCACCGACATCCGATCACGGGCTGTCACAGTAGGCGCTACCCAGCCAGGGCAAGGCCCACCTAGCTTGGAAGGCATTGCCCGGGGGTCCGATGTCTTACAATGCCGTATCGGCATGTACCCCTTGGCATATACTGGATTTTACAGCTCAGACATTCGGCTGTGCGGGGATCTGCGTTGTCAGGCGGATACTACTGCACGGGTACATGGCACACCCACCTGTCGGCGCGGCCAAGACCGGAACAGACTTTCGAGCGTAGTCGCAAGCGTAAGTGGCCCATCCCCTAACAGCACGCACATATAGAAATTTTGGTTGCCAGACCCTGAAAGCAGTAACGGAAAGAAGTGCGATATAACCTAATGAGAGTTATACCGCACGGGTGTATGTCTTTTAGAGCTGACTGTCAAACCCTCGAAAGGGGACCGTTCCGAGAAGCCCTTTTAGTCGCCTTTTACGACTGGCAGGGATTACCGTGGATATATTCGCTTCCTCCCACCCACTGGGGGTCCAATTCACAAAACAACGCGGAGTCCTTAAAGTATAGCCTCTTACGACAGGCAGGGGATACCGTGGGTGTATTCTAAACCCCCCTCCCACAGGGGGGACATAGGAACTGACCCTAACCGTTGTGTCAAGTGCCCAACTACAGAAAGACCCCTTTTATAAATTATAAAGGCTTGTGGTGCATGAAAATTCAGTTTTTTTTAGCCTCCAATGGCCCAAATTCCTAAAATCAGCAAAAAAAAAAAAACCAGTCTACTATTTGAAATCAGGAATTTTTGAAAATAATGTTGCTGTTTGGAGATATAATAGACCTTCTGTACGACATATCGCACGTGTAAGTCGTGTGAAAAAAATCTAGGGTACTCCTTGAACCCCTTAAGCGCATTGATGAATTTTAGAGTTTTAGTTGGTTCCGTGATAATCTTATAGCCATTTTCAACCTTTCACAGAAAAGTAATAAATGGAGTGGCATTACTTTTTCCAGAAATAGATGGAAAGTTGGATGCCACCTCTTGAGATACTGTTGTCATGGTTAGTGGCTTGCATTCCTTCTTTAGTTTATTAAATGAAATTAGTTTTCTGGGAATATCTAAGGAACTGTTGGGTTTAGAGCCTTAAAATATAGTTTTCGGGGACCCTTTACGGCTCTTGAGGGGCCCCGAGTTTTGTTTCAGACACCAAGGGTTTGAAAATGAGTTTGTCTCGTCGTTGTACGCCATAATAATGATAATAATTAAAAGAATAGTAATAATAATAATATAACAATATAGGGATAGGGATATAATAGACCTTCCGTACCATTCCGGCACGTGTAAATCGCGTTAAGAAATTCTAGAGTACCCCTTGACCCCTTATGCGCATTATATGTTTTGATGAATATTTCAGCTTAATTTGGATCCGTTATAGCCCTATTGCCGTTTGCAAATCTTCACAGTAATGTAATAAATGGAATTGCATTGCGTCTTACAGAAATAGATGGACCTCTGAGATTCTGTTGCCATTGTTACCGGCATTCATTCCTTCATTAATTTATTAAGTGAAATTAGTTTTTTGTGAATATCTCGAAAAATGTTGGTTCTATGGCCTTAAAATGTGGTTTTCGGGGTTCTTTTAGGGCCCTCGAGTTTCGTTTCTCACATTGAGGGGCTGAAAATGAGCTTTGTCTCACCCTTCTACGCTTATTTCAGCATGTATTTAGAGGGGGTAGGCCCCCTGTTATGAGAGGTACGGAGAAGAGTTACATCAATGATTAGTGTCGTGCCTCTGATGGATATCTGCATCATATTTTAGGTAAATCCACCCAGCCGTTCTCGAGTTATAAGGACACAAAATATTGTCCACAGACAAACAGACAGACAGACAGACAAAAAAAAATTGCGTGCATCCATCACAAAACAGTCTGAAACGGGCAAATATGTCAAATTTCTGTGGAAATGCTGAGATTGTTAATGGTTTACATCATCATTCACAGTCCACTGAGTTACATGAGTACTGAACTTTTATTTTTTGACAGTTTAAAATATAATAATTTCTGACTCCCTTGAAGTCCAATATTAAAAACTCTTCATTGATATGTCAAGTAAGGTTTTCACTATCACACCTTGACTAGATTCTGAGGAAATGGAACATTAATTAAACAAATTAGACATTGGTAAGATAGGCGATTCCGTATCTCCTTAAGGGCTATTAAGGATTCAGATTGAAAACCCCTAACAGTTAGAGAAGAAAAGGTTGATAATGGAAAGCTTACATAGAGCGTTTGTATGGGGGAAATCATGTAAAAGGCAGGGAAGAGGAAATTGTTCAGGATGAGAAAGGAGATTTATTAAAATTGAGTAAATGTTATCCTGTTCACTCACACTCTTACGTACGCAGTTTCATAACCTCAATCACTCCATACATACATTCATTCATTTCATTCGGATCCTCATTTATTCAGCGAGATGATCAATCACTCGCACATAATTTATTTACGAAATGAACTTTCTTATGTAGACTACGACCTGTATTTCCGAGGAGGCAAGATCTTGGCATCCCCTTGCAGTGTGTTCCATAACCGCTCAGTGTGGTCAGGTAGACACCGCTACGAGCGAAGGGCGGAACCAGAGTTACGCCTCATCCTCTCCGAACTAAGCGAAATGCCAATGACAGTTGACAAATACGTAGAGAAGCGCATCCTTACATGCATTTCAGTGTTTTTCTTCGTTGATAGGAAGATGACCTAGCAGTTGTACTGTCTTCGTTTATTATGAGCCCGTCAACAGCGGATACTGAAGCTGTGTTTGAACCATCAGTTTTTAGATTCGTTTGATGCAGATCTCCATGCCTCCCTGTCTTGACCTAAATGTTTCATCTCTTCATAGCTACCACATCTTATATCCGGGGCAATCTGTTCCACATAACTATCTATCTATCGATTTCTGCATGAAAACACCCCCACGTACAGTACATGCCATCAAACTTTAGTTACTTGTCCTCATATCATAACCGAAGCACTCGATCTGGCTCTTCCCCCGCCATCCCCATCAACCACTCATCCATGTCCAACCGCTCTTTTGCTGTAGCTGGGTCTCGACTATGGAATTCAACACCTGCTCGTATCAGAAATTCTATAACAATAAATACATTTAAGGCCGCATGCCGAGATTACCTGTTGAATACTCCTGATTACCCTGTGTGAATGGTGATAGATGATAGGACGTATGACAGCTAGGATTATATCTAGGATATTAGTATAGAAAGGTCTGTGACATTGTGATTCTTCTTCTTCTTCTTCCTTCGTTACGGCCAACTAAGGACCACGTCATGTCAACTGTTTCTTCTGCATTTTAATGTTGGCCCAGTACTCCTTCATTCGCGATCGATGTTGCACCTTTCTCACCGTCGTACACGCCTTCCCGGTTTTTAGTTCCGGGTTAGGTTGAAAATTTCGATGTTCTTGAAGTTTTTCCCACGTGGGCCACGCTCCTGGATATCTTCCTGTGTTATCCCAGTCTCCAACAGATCTTTCTCTACTTCACTGAACCAGGTACCCTTTGTCTTTTTCTCGTGGAGAAAAGCAAAAATTCGGTTGGATAGCCGTGTTGATTTCATTCGTGTTATATGTCCATAAAAAGAAATCCTCATTATGTCAGTTATTTTCTCTACGTGTGTGTACAACTCTTGGTTGTAGCGTCTTCGGAACTGGACCCCAAATTTTCCTCAATATCTTCCTTTCCTTGGTCTCCAGTTTTTCCATTATGCCATTTTTTTAAATTCATGGCGAGACATTCCGCTGCATACAAAGCTTCTGGCCGGATGATCGTGCGGTAGTGCTTGAGTTTTGTATTCAGGGATAAGTTATAGATATTTTGTTGTACACATTCATAGTTAGATGGTAACCCATTTCAATTTTATTCAAGCGTGGCCCAAAACCTTGTTTTCAGACATTGTAGGGTCTATCCATTCATCAAGATACTTAAATTTTATTTTTATTCTTATAATAATTATTATTATCATCATTATTCATGTGCCTTTTTCATTAATATTAGTATTAGCATAGTTAATTTACTCCTTATTTATCATCATAATTATTTTTTGTATTTCCGAAATTGTCTCATAATGTGTACTGGCAGCATATTGCGTGGTTACGTGTAAGAGATCACTAACTTCACCGCTACTGAAGACATAAAATAAATACATAAATAAATAAATAAATAAATAAATAAATAAATAAATAAATAGATAAATAAATAAATAAATAAATAAATAAATAAATATCTCCCCTCTCCCACTCGTCTTAATACCTCTTCGTTTGTTACACTATCTACACATCTGATATCATCATTCTCCTGTAACACCACATTTCAAATGCTTCAATTCTCCTCTTTTCTGCTGCGCCAGTAGTTTCACTTCCATAGAGCGCCACGCTCCAGACAAAGGCTTTCAATAATGACTTCCTAATATCTAAATCTAAATTTGATGTCAACCGATGTATTATCTTTAGAAAATCTTTCCTTGCCTGAGCCAACGTACTTTTTATATCCTCTTTGCATCACCAATCATGGCTTATTTTGCTTCCGAAGTAGGAATATTATCCTAGGTATTTGATCCTTTCACCTGTCAATTCAATGTCTGTATGAATTGTACACATCTTCCACCCGCATTCGTTTAGCTTTGTTTTACTTTCATCAAGCTAAGTGTTATTAAACGCATCTCGAAGCGAGCTACACTTGCAGCCACATGTGATGTATTCGAAGCGCCGGACGATATTATCTGTGCCACGGTATGTTTACTTATTTGTGCTAAACAGATTCATACATCACGTTCCTCAAACATGATGGCCAACAGCTTCAATTACAAATACACTCCACTACAGGCATTACTAGGAAACGGATTTCATTGTAAATACATATCTATTTAGGATGCTAAACTTAATTATCTATTGTTCTAGCAGAAGTACACATTCTTCGAACGGTCTTCGGTTACCAAATGAGCTACTGTTGCAATGGTGAGGGGCTTGGAACCTGTTTGTCGATAAAGAAAAATGATTAGTTAAAATGTGCTGTCAAACTAAATTTGCCTAGCGTGTTCTTCCTGACGTGAAAATAAAATTGAATACCTCGTAGACGAATCGCAATACACGTCACATACAAACTGACCCTAACCGTTGTGTCAAGTGCCCAACCACAGGAAGACCCCTTTCATAAATTATAAAGGCTTGGAGTGCATGCAAATTCAGGTTTTTCTTAGCCTCCGGCCCAAATTCCTAAAAGCAGCAAAAAATAGTCTACTATTTTAAATCAGGAATTTTTGAAAATAATGTTGCTGTTTGGAGATATAATAGACCTCCTGTACGACATATCGCACGTGTAAGTCGTGTGAAAAAATCTAGGGTTATTCTTGATCCCCTTAAGCATATTGATGGATTTTACAGTTTTAGTTGGTTCTGTGCCATTTGCAAACTTTCAGAAATGTAATAAATGGAGTATTACTTCTTGCAGAAATAGATGGAAAGTTGGATGTCACCTCTTGAGATACTGTTGTCATGGTTACTGGCTTGCATTCCTTCATTAGTTTATTAAATGGAATTAGTTTTCTGGGAATATCTAAGAAACTGTTGGGTTTAGAGCCTTAAAATGTAGTTTTTGGGGACCCTCTACGGCTCTTTAGGGGCCCTGAGTTTTGTTTCTGACACCAAGGGGTTGGAAATGAGCTTTGTCTCGTCGCTGTACGCCATAATAATAATACTAATAATAATAGTAATAATAATAATAATAATAATAATAATAATATAACAATATAGGGATAGGGATATGACAGACCTTCCGTACCATACCCGCACGTGTAAATCGCGTGAAAAAATTCTAGAGTATCCCTTGACCCCTTAAGCGCATGATATGTATTGATGAATATTTCAGCTTTATTTGGATCCGTTATCACCTTATAGCCATTTGCAAACCTTCACAGTAATGTAATAAATGGAATTGCATTGCGTCTAACAGAAATAGATGGACCTATGAGTTTTTGTTGCCATGGTTACCGGCTTGCATTCTTTCATTAATTTACTAGGTGAAATTAGTTTTCTGGGAGTATCTCAAAACCTGTTGGTTTTAGGGCCTTAAAATGTGGTTATCGGGGGCCTTGCCCCCGAGTTTCGTTTCTCACATTGAGTGGCTGAAAATGAGTTTTATCTTACCCTTCTACGCCTATTTTAGCATGTATTTTAAGATGTTAGGCCCCCTTTTATGAGAGGTACGGAGAAGATGAAAACTAACTTTACAATATTTTTCCATATTTGGGAGTTTAGCACATATGTTCCATATTCATAGTCATTACAATCAATATAGTCCATATTTCGGTTAGAAAGTATCAAATTCTAGCAAATTGGCAGCCCTGTCAATAATAGAGAAACACGTTAAAGATCTATATTTAATCATTTAAATGGTGTGGGGTTTCTCCTAGGAACACCAAAATAGGCTCATCAAATTGCTGAGTTTTAATTCCTTGGCTGTGAAAGCCAATACACCATCTTTTCGGAAGCCTTAATAGGGAGGTGAAAGGCAGCTTGAAAATTTAGCTCTCACATTAAGGAAGTAATAATATAATGTTATCGGTTTTACGTCCCCTTTAACTTCTCTGGCCTTTAGAGACGCCGGCGTGCCAGAATTTTGCTCCTAAAGGGATATTTAACGTGCCAGTAACTCCACTGACACGGCTCCCTCGCATTTGTGCACCATCAAATGCCAGCTGACTGCGCCAGGATTCGAACCTGCGACCTTGGGCCCAGCAAACGAGAACGTTACCGCTGAGCCATGCAGCCAGTCTAGTGAAGAAGTAAGAAGGGAGGTAGCTCATATTCCAGTATCGCAGGGCGGATCAGGGCAAGTTTCAGGGGTATTTGAATGAGCTATTTGTAGGATGGGCATCGGAAGGACATCACATTAATATCCTGTGGACTAACTTTTTGAAAATTTTGCGGTGACAATCACCTGAGAATACTCACAATTTTCCAGGACAGTCTGCCCCCCCCCCCCCTCCCCCCCCACCTTTCCCCGAAAAAAAAATGTATATTCGCCCCTGCTGCAAGAAACGACGTAAATTTTAAATAGCGCTGTTGGTAAATTTGTCCCATTTAAATTGCTGAAACAAAACCCAGATCCTGAGTATTACACACGAGAAATTACGAGTCTAAAACGGAAAATTAGGAAACTATACAATAAAAGACATGATAGTGACAAGTATATGTTGAAATTTAAGTCCTTATCAAGAGAGCTCGTCTTAAAAAAGAGGGATCTATTTCTTGAGACTGAGGGGTTCATGATCGCGTTACAAGATCAAGTAGTGGCAACAAAGAACTACCTAAAATACATCATTAAGGCAGACATGCAGGGGAGAGTTCGTCTTGCTCAAAAAGTAGGCCTGAAGATTCTTCACCTGCTTGGCATGTAGGTGTATAATATCAGTAAGCGCGCGTCCACCTCTCTGGCGTGGCAAAGTCAGTCGTTCCAGAAGATTCTTGCAAATATTTGGGCATTCACGTAAGGAATAGCAACCAAGAGCATATAACTTTGTGTAATTATTTTAGATAAGAGTTAATCGTAAAATTCTAAATTAATACAGCCTACAATTTAGTGGCAATACAAAAAAAGGTGTAAAATACAACACACAAATAATAGAATTTTCTACTCTGAATGAATTTTCAACTGTGGCCTATGGAGTATTGATGGCAAATATCTAAATATTTGTCAATGTATTAAGCGGAAAGGTAAACGTTTTTTTTAATATTTTTTACAAGTTGATAATTTATTTCTCAAAAGTACCCTACTGTGGAATTCTCAGTTTTGCCTCACAAGGCTGAGTGTACCCCGTTCCACCCTTCAGACCAGTATTAAAATTTCTTGGCAGGGCCGGCAATCAAATTTGGACTTCCGGGGCGGCGGCCAAGAATGCTAGCCACTACACCACGAGGTAGTCTAATTTCAATCTTAATATGATTTATGTTCGACCCTGACTATTATATGTCAGAAAACGGTATCATAATGATGGTCATTATAACACTATTTTTAGCCTATTTTCAATTTTGAAAAAATAGGCTTATGAGATCACCTTTTGTCCGTGTGTGTGTGCGTGTGTGTGTGTGTGTGTGTGAGGTGTGTGTGTGTGTCCCCCTAATAAAATCTAAACGGCAGGAGCGATTACAATGAAACTCGGTAAGTTTATAGCGCTATTCCCGGCGACCTCGACCGTGCCCTTCAAATTTTGTAACATCTCACCAATCCAACATGGCGGCTGTGCGAAATATTTCACTAGCATTCAATATCTCCGAAACTATTACCGATATCGCCCTGAAATTATGTACTGTGATAAAGGGCACTACTAGAAGTTCACCTATGAGACTTTCAAAAACCTGGTGGCTACAAAACCAACATGGCGGCCAAGCGAATTAGAGACTTTTAAATATACTTTTCTCGCGATTTAACTATCCAAACGTAATGAAAATTGGTTCAGCAATTGTTCATACACATTGTAATACACTGGAGTCTAATTTAGTTCAATTGTTTACATAACCTCAAAATGGCGGCTGTGCGAAATATTTCACTGACATTCTTTATCTCCGAAACTTTTACAGATATTACCCTGCAATTTTGTACGATGATAAAGGGTACTGATACAAGTTTACCTATGTATATTTCATAAACCTATAAAGTACAAAACGAACATGGCGACCAAGCGAATTTGAAATATTTTAATAGACTTTTCTCGTGATTTAACTCTCTGAGCGCCGTGAAATGTGGTACAGTAAATAATTTTGCAGTTTGTAATGCACTGCCATCTAATTTAATTCAATTGTTTACATAACCTCAAGATGGCGGCTGTGCGAAATATTAAAATTAAGTTTTTATTTCTTGTGTCGTAATCATGCGATCGAAGTGAAAGTTTGAATAATGAACCTAGGCAATAATTGTCCTTGAATGGTACATAACTCTATGACCTATGCATATAACAATCCTAAATGGCGAGCTTCCGAAGTATTTAGACGGTTCTCAATATCTATGAATCTTTTACAGCAACCAAACTGAATTTTTTAATGTTCATAGAGACTATGAACATATGTTCACCTATAGGACTTTCAGTGACCTGGTGAGCACAAATCCAACATGGCGGCGACACGAATTATAAATATTTAAATGGACGTTTCTCGCGAATTAACTATCCGAGTGCCGTGAAACGTTGCACGTTAAATGCTTATACAAATGTTGAACCACTGGCATCTAATTTATTTCAATTGTTTGCTTAATCACAAGATGGCTGCTGTGCGTAATTTTAAAATCTCGTTTTTACTTCATGTGTTCTAATCATGCGATTGAAGTTTGTATACCACACGTACACAATAATCTTAATGTAATAGTACAAAAATAAAAATCCAACCTGGCGACCATCTGAAATATTTAGACGGTTCTCAATATCTACGAATCTGTTACAGCAATTAAACTGAAATGCTGTATGAAGATAGAGGCAATTAACATGAGTAGGATATATGAAAATAGGCTGTATAGTTCTTCACGGAACTACTTGTTCATTATGAAACAGTTTCTCCCACCAATCACAGCACAAGAAACAGTTGTTTGACCAATTAGATAAGGATAACATCGCTCCTGCACTGAGTTCCAAGGCCTTCTAATTAAAATTTTACTGCGTTGCCTAGTGTCATAGTGGGGTAATCGAGGAGGCCATGGTCGAATACAAGGCATTCCCTGCGTCCCATGCGCTCTGTTCAGTGCATAAAACTGGCGAAATCTCGACAGATATTTATGAATATTTATGTTCGAACATAAAATAGTTATAACAGTCCAATTATCGTCGAACATAAACAGTCGTATGCAACTCGCCTACAATGGTAATTAAGACACTCGTATGGAAATAATAAAACTCGCATACGCTCGTTTTATAAACATACTCGTGTCTTAATTATTGCCATTATAGGCTCGTTGCATAATGTACTATTATAACTTAGCATATAAGTTAAGATTAGGGTACAACGAAATTTACAATTATTTAATGCTTTTACCAAAGAACATTCTTAATTTTTATTTTTATTGGCTTTTTTGGGGGGAGGGGGTGGACTGGGGCCCCCACAGCCCCCCACCCCCCTATATATGCCCCTGTCCTGAAGAACATATAAATGGATAAAACTGTGAGTGTAATATCATCTAGAACTACTGGAGAATCTAGGTCGCACCGGATATTACCTAGAAGCACTTCATTTATGCTAACAGAGCTCGCGTTACATAACCTCACATTTATCTCAAATCCAAGTACAAACATGGCGGTGTGAAGGTGACGTCATTGACTAGCTGTATCCTCATTGGAGCAGGCATAATCACTCCTCTCGAGCAGCACTGGTGTTTCCATCAGAGATAAGAGGGGGCCTTGAGCAGATCTTCCTGACAACAGCAGGGGACCAAGTTCTGTTACACTAGTGTGGACTAAACGTGTTAGTAACACAGGTTGATATTTATAACCAAATAACCTCGCTGGGTTTAACATGTAGCTGCTTAGTGATGTTCTAAGAGGCCTAATTCTGTAGGGGCGTATGAGCATAATTCATTCAAGGCACCTTGGTGAGGTCACTTTGCCACTTTGAAATTTCAGGTTAACATTTAAAATAAATTCCATCAGAACTGCTCAAATAATAACATACGGTACATAAAATTGTTATTTAACGATCTGGGCGAAATCATTGGCTTCTACTTAGTTAGACAACGGTCTGGACGATAACATTGGTCGCTACTAGGTTAGACAACGGTCTGGATGAACCCATTGGTCGCTACTAGGTTAGACAACGGTCTGAACGAACCCATTGGTCGCTACTAGGTTAGACAACGGTCTGGACGAACCCATTGGTCGCTACTAGGTTCGACAACGGTCTGGACGAACCCATTGGTTGCTACTAGGTTAGACAACGGTCTGGACGAACCCATTGGTTGCTACTAGGTTAGACAACGGTCTGGACGAAACCATTGGTCGCTATTAGGTTAGACAACGGTCTGGAAGAACCCATTGGTCAGTACTAGGTTGGACAACGGTCTGGACGAACCCATTGGTCGCTACTAGGTTAGACAACGGTCTGGACGATACCATTGGTCGCTACTAGGTTTGACAACGGTCCGGACGAACCCATTGGTCGCTACTAGGTTAGACAACGGTCTGGACGAACCCATTGGTCGCTACTAGGTTAGACAACGGTCTGAACGAACCCATTGGTCGCTACTAGGTTAGACAACGTTCTGGACGAACCCATTGGTCGCTACTAGGTTCGACAACGGTCTGGACGAACCCATTGGTCGCTACTAGGTTAGACAACGGTCTGAACGAACCCATTGGTCGCTACTAGGTTAGACAACGGTCTGGACGAAACCATTGGTCGCTACTAGGTTAGACAACGGTCTGAACGAACCCATTGGTCGCTACTAGGTTAGACAACGGTCTGAACGAAACCATTGGTCGCTACTAGGTTAGACAACGGTCCTGACGAAACCATTGGTCGCTACTAGGTCAGACAACGGTCTGGACGAAACCATTGGTCGCTACTAGGTTAGACGACGGTCTGGACGAACCCATTGGTCGCTACTAGGTAAGACAACGGTCTGGACGAACCCATTGGTCCCTTCTAGGTTAGACAACGTTCTGGTCGAACCCATTGGTCGCTACTAGGTTAGACAACGTTCTGGACGAACCCATTGGTCGCTACTAGGTTAGACAACAGTCTGAACGAACCCATTATTCGCTACTAGGTTAGACAACGGTCTTGACGAAACCATTGATCGCTACTAGGTTAGACAACGGTCTGGACGGACCCATTGGTCACTACTAGGTTAGACAACGGTCTGAACGAACCCATTGGTCGGTACTAGGTTAGACAACGGTCTGGACGAACCCATTAGTCGCTACTAGGTTAGACAACGATCTGAAAGAACCCATTGGTCGCTACTAGGTTAGACAACGTTCTGGACGAACCCATTGGTCGCTACTAGGTTAGACAACGATCTGAAAGAACCCATTGGTCGCTACTAGGTTAGACAACAGTCTGAACGAACCCATTGGTCGCTACTAGGTTAGACAACGGTCTGGACGAACCCATTAGTCGCTACTAGGTTAGACAACAGTCTGAAAGAACCCATTGGTCGCTACTAGGTTAGACAACGGTCTGGACGAACCCATTAGTCGCTACTAGGTTAGACAACGATCTGAAAGAACCCATTGGTCGCTACTAGGTTAGACAACGGTCTGGACGAACCCATTAGTCGCTACTAGGTTAGACAACAGTCTGAAAGAACCCATTGGTCGCTACTAGGTTAGACAACGGTCTGGACGAACCCATTGGTCGCTACTAGGTTAGACAACGATCTGAAAGAACCCATTGGTCGCTACTAGGTTAGACAACAGTCTGAAAGAACCCATTGGTCGCTACTAGGTTAGACAACGGTCTGGACGAACCCATTAGTCGCTACTAGGTTAGACAACGATCTGAAAGAACCCATTGGTCGCTACTAGGTTAGACAACAGTCTGAACGAACCCATTGGTCGCTACTAGGTTAGACAACGGTCCTGACGAACCCATTGGTCGCTACTAGGTTAGACAACGGTCTGGACGAACCCATTGGTCGCTACTAGGTTAGACAACGGTCTGAAAGAACCCATTGGTCGCTACTAGGTTAGACAACGTTCTGGACGAACCCATTGGTCGCTACTAGGTTCGACAACGGTCTGGACGAACCCATTGGTCGCTACTAGGTTAGACAACGGTCTGGACGAAACCACTGGTCGCTACTAGGTTAGACAACGGTCTGAACGAACCCATTGGTCGCTACTAGGTTAGACAACGGTCTGAACGAAACCATTGGTCGCTACTAGGTTAGACAACGGTCCTGACGAAACCATTGGTCGCTACTAGGTCAGACAACGGTCTGGACGAAACCATTGGTCGCTACTAGGTTAGACGACGGTCTGGACGAACCCATTGGTCGCTACTAGGTAAGACAACGGTCTGGACGAACCCATTGGTCCCTTCTAGGTTAGACAACGTTCTGGTCGAACCCATTGGTCGCTACTAGGTTAGACAACGTTCTGGACGAACCCATTGGTCGCTACTAGGTTAGACAACAGTCTGAACGAACCCATTATTCGCTACTAGGTTAGACAACGGCCTTGACGAAACCATTGATCGCTACTAGGTTAGACAACGGTCTGGACGGACCCATTGGTCGCTACTAGGTTAGGCAACAGTCTGAACGAACCCATTGGTCGCTACTAGGCAAGACAACGGTCTGGACGAACCCATTGGTCCCTACTAGGTTAGACAACGTTCTGAACGAACCCATTGGTCGCTACTAGGTTAGACAACAGTCTGAACGAACCAATTGGTCGCTACTAGGTTAGGCAACGGTCTGAACGAACCCATTGGTCGCTACTAGGTTAGACAACGGTCTGAACGAACCCATTGGTCGGTACTAGGTTAGACAACGGTCTGGACGAACCCATTGGTCGCTACTAGGTTAGGCAACGGTCTGAACGAACCCATTGGTCGCTACTAGGTTAGGCAACGGTCTGAACGAACCCATTGGTCGCTACAAGGTTAGACAACGGTCTGGACGAAACCATTGGTCGCTACTAGGTTAAACAACGGACTGAACGAACCCATTGGTCGCTACTAGGTTAGACAACGGTCTGAACGAACCCATTGGTCGCTACTAGGTTAGACAACGGTCTGAACGAAACCATTAGTCGCTACTAGGTTAGACAACGGTCCGGACGAAACCATTGGTCGCTACTAGGTCAGACAACGGTCTGGACGAAACCATTGGTCGCTACTAGGTTAGACGACGGTCTGGACGAACCCATTGGTCGCTACTAGGTAAGACAACGGTCTGGACGAACCCATTGGTCCCTTCTAGGTTAGACAACGGTCTGGTCGAACCCATTGGTCGCTACTAGGTTAGACAACGTTCTGGACGAACCCATTGGTCGCTACTAGGTTAGACAACAGTCTGAACGATCCCATTGTTCGCTACTAGGTTAGACAACGGTCTAGACGAAACCATTGATCGCTACTAGGTTAGACAACGGTCTTGACGAAACCATTGTTCGCTACTAGGTTAGACAACAGTCTGAACGAACCCATTGTTCGCTACTAGGTTAGACAACGGTCTTGACGAAACCATTGTTCGCTACTAGGTTAGACAACAGTCTGAACGAACCCATTGTTCGCTACTAGGTTAGACAACGGTCTTGACGAAACCATTGATCGCTACTAGGTTAGACAACGGTCTGGACGAAACCATTGTTCGCTACTAGGTTAGACAACAGTCTGAACGAACCCATTGTTCTCTACTAGGTTAGACAACGGTCTGGACGGACCCATTGATCGCTACTAGGTTAGACAACGGTCTGGACGAAACCATTGGTCGCTACTAGGTTAGACGACGGTCTGGACGAACCCATTGGTCGCTACTAGGTAAGACAACGGTCTGGACGAACCCATTGGTCCCTACTAGGTTAGACAACGTTCTGGACGAACCCATTGGTCGGTACTAGGTTAGACAACGGTCTGGACGAAACCATTGGCCGCTACTAGGTTAGACAACAGTCTGAACGAACCCATTGGTCGCTACTAGGTTAGACAACGGTCTTGACGAAACCATTGATTGCTACTAGGCTAGACAACGGTCTGGACGGACCCATTGGTCGCAACTAGGTTATACAACGGTCTGAACGAACCCATTGGTCGCTACTAGGCTAGACAACGGTCTGAACGAACCCATTGGTCGCTACTAGGTTATACAACGGTCTGGACGAACCCATTGGTCGCTACTAGGTCAGACAACGGTCTGAACGAACCCATTGGTCGCTAGTAGGTTAGAAAACGGTCTTGACGAAACCATTGATCGCTACTAGGTTAGACAACAGTCTGAACGAACCCATTGGTCGCTACTAGGTTAGACAACGGTCTGGACGAACCCATTGGTCGCTACTAGGTTAGACAAAAGTCTGAACGAACCCATTGGTCGCTACTAGGTTAGTCAACGGTCTTGACGAACCCATTGGTCGCTACTAGGTTAGACAACGGTCTGGACGAACCCATTGGTCGCTACTAGGTTAGGCAACAGTCTGAACGAACCCATTGGTCGCTACTAGGTCAGACAACGGTCTTGACGAAACCATTGATCGCTACTAGGCTAGACAACGGTCTGGACGGACCCATTGGTCGCTACTAGGTTAGACCACGGTCTGAACGAACCCATTGGTCGCTACTAGGTTAGACAACGGTTTGAACGAACCCATTGGTCGCTACTAGGTTAGACAACGTTCTGAACGAACCCTTTGGTCGGTACTAGGTTAGACAACGGTCTGAACTAACCCATTGGTCGCTACTAGGTTAGACAACGATCTTACGGATGGGTAGCTGGATGGATAGAAGCTTAAATAGATGGATAGATATGTAGATGGATGGATAGATGGATATATATATGGTTATATAGATGGATGGATGGACAGATGCATAGATAGATGGACTGATGCTTGGATAGAATGATCTCTCTCTATATATAAAAATGAAAGTTTGTCTGTTTTTTCTGAATTTACTCGGAAATTCGCGATATTTGAGCGTTTCAGGCTGTTTTATGACGGATGCACGCAAAAATATTTTTTGTCTGTCTGTCTGTCTGTCTATCTATCTGTGTGTCTGTGGACAACTTCTACGAGTCCTTATAACTTGAGAACGGCTGGGTGGATCAACGTAAAATTTGATACAGATATCCATCAGAGGCACCACACTAATCATTGATGTAACTCTTCGCCGTACCTCTCATAAAAGGGGCCCTATCCCCTTAAAATACATGCTGAAATAGGCGTAGAAGGGTGAAACAAAGCTCATTTTCAGCCCCTCAATGTGAGAATCGAAACTCGGGGGCCCTAAAACCAACAGTTTTTGAGATATTCCCAGAAAACTAATTTCACTTAATAAATTAATGAAAGAATGCATGGCAGTAACCATGGCAACTGAATCTCAGAGGTCCATCTATTTCTGTAAGACGCAATGCAATTCCATTTATTACATTCCTGTGAAGGTTTGCAAACGGCTATAAGGTTATAATGGATCCAAATTAAGCTGAAATATTCATTAATACATACAATGCGCTTAAGGGGTCAAGGGGTACTCTAGAATTTTTTCACGCGATTTACACGTGCGGGTGTGGCACGGAAGGTCTATTATATCCCTTCTCTATTATATAAAAATGAATGTTTGTCTCATTTTTCGGCTTTTCTACGTAAATTTGACATATTTCCCCGTTTCAGACTGTTTTGTGACGGATGCACGCAAAAATATATTTTTGTCTGTCGGTCTGTGGACAATTTTTTGTGTCCTTATAACTCGAGAACGGCTGGGTGGCTTAACGTAAAATTTGATACAGATATCCATCGGAGGCACGACACTAATCATTGATGTAACTCTTCTCCGTACCTCTCATAACAGGGGGTCCACCCCCTTAAAATACATGCTGAAATAAGCGTGAGACAAAGCTCATTTTCAGCCCCTCAATGTGAGAAACGAAACTCGGGGGCCCTAAAAGGACCCCGAAAACCACATTTTCAGGCCCTAAAACCAACAGTTTTTGAGATATTCCCAAAAAAAACTAATTTCACTTAATAAATTAATGAAGGAATGCATGCCGGTAACAATGGCAACAGAATCTCAGAGGTCCATCTATTTCTGGAAGACGCAATACAATTCCATTTATTACATTACTGTGAAGGTTTGCAAACGGCAATAAGGTTATAACGGATCCAAATTAAGCTGAAATATTAATCAATACATATAATGCGCTTAAGGGGTCAAGGGGTAATCTAGAATTTTTTAACGCGATTTACACGTGCGGGTATGGTCCGGAAGGTCTATTATATCTCTAACCCTATTTTGTTATATTATTATTATTATTATTATTATTAGTATTATTCTTTTAATTATTATCATTATTATGGTGAACAACGAAGAGACAAAGCTCATTTTCAAACCTTTGGGGTCAGAAAAAAAACTCAGGGACCCTCAAGAGCCGTAAAGGGTCCCCGAAAACTATATTTTAAGGCTCTAAACCCAACAGTTTCTTAGATATTCCCAGAAAACTAATTTCATTTAATAAACTAATGAAGGAATGCAAGCCACTAACCATGACAACAGTATCTCAAGAGGTGGCATCCAACTTTCCATCTATTTCTGGAATAAGTAATGCCACTCCATTTATTACATTTCTGTGAAAGGTTGCAAATGGAGTACCCCAGATTTTTTCACACGACTTACACGTGCGATATGTCGTACAGAAGGTCTATTATATCTCCTAACATCAACATTATTTTCAAAAATTCCTGAATAGAAATAGTAGACTGTTTTTGGCTGATTTTAGGAATTTGGGCCATTGGAGGCTAAAAACACTGAATTTTCATGCACCACAAGTCTTTATAATTTATAAAAGGGGTCTTCCTGTAGTTGAGCACTTGACACAACGGTTAGGGTCAGTTCGTATGTGACGTGTATTGCGATTCTTCTACGAAGTTTTCAATTTTATTTTCACGCCAGGAAGAACACGTTAGGTAAATTTAGTTTGAGAGCACATTTTAACTAATAATTTTTCTTTGCCAACAAACAGGTTCCAAGCCCCTAAACATTGCAACAGTAGCTCAATTGATAACATCTGGTTATTAATACCGAAGACCGTTCGAAGAATGGGTACTTCTGCTAGTATATATATGGCTATATCGATGAATGGATTGTATTTTTGTTGGTTTTCAATCGGTCAACGCGATTGTGCCCAATGGATGGGCGGGGTACAAGATACAAGTATGTAAACACACTCCTGGAAAAAATACACGTTTCACTTAATTATCACAATTAAATGGGTCAATTTTGGATAATGAATTAATACATGTAATTTTATCCAGGAGTGTGTTTACATACTTGCATCTTGTACCCCGCCCATTCGTTGGGCAGAGTTGTGTTTACCCGACTGAAAAGCTACAAATAGACAATTTGTATTGGCAACACTGAGAAGGAATGGATAGATGATGGATAAATAAATAAATACATAAACAAATAAATGAATGAATTAATTATAAGGTGCGTTCAAAATGAAAAGGGCCGGAGGCTGGAATGCGCAAACCGGTGACGACATCGGCTAATCGTGGCGTGTGTAACGAGGTGTTATTCCGACCACAGCGAGCAACAGCATGCATCAATCGTCTAACGCTGCCAGTCGCATTGCAAACAGTGACATGGAGGCGTCAACCGAAGAGCAAAGAGGTGTTGTTTGGTTTCTGACAGCGTAAGGAGTAGGGGGAACGGGCATTCATCGCCGAATATCACAAGTGTACGGCGAACACTGCATGTCCCTTGCAAGGGTCAAGGCGTGGCACAAGCGCTTCAGGGAAGGACAGGTGTCGTTAGCCGATGATGCCCGGTCTGGGGCACCCCCTGCATTACCGATGACAACGTCCAGCTGGTTGAAGCACTCATTATCCAGGACCGCCGAATGACAGTGAACGCTATTGGTCGCTCCACGACAATGCACGACCTCATACGGCCAACACAGTCGCGGCACTCCTGCTGAAATTCAAATGGGAGGTTCTCGGCCACCCTCCATACAGTCCAGACCTCTCTCCTTGTGATTACGCCATGTTTGGTCCCCTGAAAATGGCTCTGCGTGGCCAACGATTCACCTCGGACGCCTACGTCCAGCTGTACGTGCGGATCTGGTTCACATCGTAGCCCAGGGAATTTTATGAGACAGCCATTCACCGCATCGTGTCACAGTGGGACAAGTGCCTCAAGAGCCAGGGCCAATACTTCTGTAATTATGCCTCCGGCTCGTTACTTTTTGAACGCACCTTGTAATAAATAATTAATGAAATAAATGAACAAATACGGTACGGGTATATCAAATTAGACAGAGGCTTTATGATTCACAAATGCTACCTGTACACCCACATGGATATACTTTGACAAGTGATGGCAGAAAAAGTCTCGGATAGTAGAACGAGTGTGTAAACTGTCGCATGTCAGCCTATCAATTAAAATAACACAACGTCAAGTCCTGGACGAGCCAACAACAAGCTCGCAGAGGGTGCGCACACCATAATTAAAGGCCAATTAAGTTTCTTTGAGTTTCAATAGAATTTATCGGTATGGATAATGTTTGTTTGTTTAGTGGAAACCGCCCGTAGGAATGGACTTGTTATGGCCACGTGATCCTAAATTGACACAGTGTAATTGCGCCCTTCTAAAACGTTGTCTAGGAAGCTTTTTAAAGTGATTTTTGACAAAACCTAGGTTAATTATACAGGCTTGGCACTTGAGTTTATTGGAACAATGTGATGAATTACCAACAACGGTCGAGTGTTTAGCATTTATTGTATGATATACTGCGCTATACTGACAAAGTACATCGTACCAATAATACTGCTACACTAGTCTACTCCTAATATTGGGGGCGTGGTGGCGCAGCGGTCAAGCTGCCTGCCTCTCACCAAGGCGCACCTGGTTCGATTCCCGGTCATTGCATGTGAGATTTTCGAAGTGAAATGCCATGTCCTGTGGTTCGGATTCCACGTAAAAAGGAGGTCCCGTGGCTCATGATCGCGAGATTAACGGTCACGTTAAACTACAAGCTTCCTTCCTTCCTACTCCCATTTTTTCTTTTTTTAATATTTTCAAATGATCTTGTCGACTTCATCGTTATGCTTTTGTCTACCGTTATGCGTTACGGTTACGGAGAGGAAATGTACTAAGGTTGCACTTGAGCGTATGACGTCATCATGTTGTTCAGTGCATATACACAGAGTCTGAGTTTACTCCTGGGCTATGGCGTTATGCAATACGGAGACGGAGAGCGTATGACGTCATCATGTTGTTCAGTGCATATGCACTGAGTCTGAGTTTACTCCTGGGCTACGGCGTTATGCGATACGGAGACGGAGAGAGTATGACGTCATCATGTTGTTCAGTGCATATGCACCGAGTCTGAGTTTACTCCTGGGCTATGGCGTTATGCGATACGGAGACGGAGAGAGTATGACGTCATCATGTTGTTCAGTGCATATGCACCGAGTCTGAGTTTACTCCTGGGCTACGGCGTTATGCGATACGGAGACGGAGAGAGTATGACGTCATCATGTTGTTCAGTGCATATGCACCGAGTCTGAGTTTACTCCTGGGCTACGGCGTTATGCGATACGGAGACGGAGAGAGTATGACGTCATCATGTTGTTCAGTGCATATGCACCGAGTCTGAGTTTACTCCTGGGCTATGGCGTTATGCGATACGGAGACGGAGAGAGTATGACGTCATCATGTTGTTCAGTGCATATGCACCGAGTCTGAGTTTACTCCTGGGCTATGGCGTTATGCGATACGGAGACGGAGAGAGTATGACGTCATCATGTTGTTCAGTGCATATGCACCGAGTCTGAGTTTACTCCTGGGCTATGGCGTTATGCGATACGTAGACGGAGAGCGCGTGACGTCATGCA
This sequence comes from Meconema thalassinum, assembly GCA_946902985.2. Taxonomy (NCBI): domain Eukaryota; kingdom Metazoa; phylum Arthropoda; class Insecta; order Orthoptera; family Tettigoniidae; genus Meconema; species Meconema thalassinum. Next base: position 105,922,377 of record OX336395.1, read on the forward strand.
GCAGAGTGCACCTCCCACTCTCCGTTCCCCGCGCGGGAAGCCTATGTTGATGGGTAATGGAGTCTGTTGAAAGAGTCTAACATGTGTAGCATGCGTCATTTGAAATGATATAAAGTCTAGTCTTTCAGACTGACTGTATCTTTTCAGTCGGTTGACCCTCCAGGTTAGCTTTTCCCTCTGACTCAGCGAGGGATCCCACCATTACCACCGTCAGGGCAGTGTCCTGGTGCTTGAAGGACCTGGTGGGGAGATACAACTTGGGAGGTGGCCTCACCTGCAAAGCGAACAGGGGCCTCATGAGGGATGTGAAGGGAGGGGAAGATTGGGATGGATAGGCAAGGAAGAGATAATGGAGGTGACCGTGGCCTTACGGCAGATACCATCTCGGCAGTTGCCCGGAGACGAAGTGGGAAACCACGGCAAATCACTTCGGGGATGGCTGAGGTGGGAATCGAACCACCTCTACTCATTTGGACCACCGAAGCTGAGTAGACCCCATTCCAGTCCTCATACCACTTTTTAATTTCGTGGCAGACCCGCGATTACAACCGTGGGCCTCCGAGGTGGCAGCTAAGCATGCTGACCGCTACACCATGGAGGCGACACCCCTAATAATACAGTGAGTCTCTCTCACGACTCAGCCAGCCGGCGCGCCCAGCTTATCTGTCTCCCGTTGACTCATCACTCCCCGCTCGGCATAACATAGCACTTCGCTCACTTTATCCGTGCATGACATGAGATGACAATTAAAATTAATAAAATAACAATTAATTAAATAAGCTCGTACCTTATGACAGGATATAGAAACATATAAAGTCACGGTACAAAAATACGCCACAAAGATAAAAAACAATAAATTTTCTCCTCATACATCCACACATTTCCGGCATCGTCTTAGGAAACTCCGATTCACACGCATAAGTTCGTCTTCCGTAATTGAGGCTTTATATCTTTCCGGATATGTTCTTTCAGTTCGCCCAACGTGTGAGGGTTTCTTGCATACACTTTATTCTTTAAGCACCCAAAAGTCACAAACCGTTAAATATGGGGACCGTGACGGCCATAAGTCCGTAGTAATTACACTGTATTCAAAAATATCCTGAATTAAGTTTATTAGCCTACTTTTCACATTTTGCAAAAATGAGGAAAAAGTAGACTTATGAGATCGATCTGGGAAAATGTGTGTCTGTCTGTCTGGCTGGCTGTGTGTGTGTCCCCCCCTATCAACTCCTAAATGGCTGCAGCAATCAGAACCAAATTTAGTATGAGTAAAGATGTGCACCGGAATAGCTCATGTCCATATTTGAAAATGATGTCAGTGCTACCAACTGCTGAATAAACGCACTAGAAATTTGAGCTCCATGTTGGATATTTGCAAGGTATGCATGGGAGCTATTCCAAAATTGGCACACATGTAGATAATACTATTTAAGTTTAATTTCCAGGAGGCCAACCATGACAGTGTTGCCAAAATAATTTTAAGCCTTCTGATAGGTCCAATGTTTAAATGCATATAACTTCTACACTATCAATTGGATTTCAACCAAATTTTGTATGTAGTATCTGTACATAAACAGATATGACTGAGCGTGTTCTTAAGAGCCACCAGGACTTCCAACTGTTAATAATTGTTCTCTCTATTTTTTTAATATCCAAATACCAATATATCAGAAAGTATGCAAGCCAACAGCTTTAAACTATGCACACGTATATTCTGACATTTTAGATTAATTTGGAGTAACTTATATACGTTAGTTCTACCAACATGGTTATAAACCTGCTGATAGTACCAATTTTTAAATACATGTAACTTCTATACTATCAGTTGGATTTCAACCAAATTTCGTATGTGCTATGTGTACCATAGCCGATATGACTATAAGTATTGTTAAGAGCAATCAGGGCTGCCAACTGTTAATAAATGCTGTCTATATTCTTTTTACCCTAATATCAATATATCAGAAAGTATGCAAGCCAACAGCTCTATACTTTGCACATGTATAGCACCTGACATTCTAGATTAATTTGGAGTAATTAATACAAGGCAGTGCTGCCAACATGATTCTATGCCTGCTGATATGTCCAATTTTAAAATACATGTAACTTCTATACTAACAAATGGATTTCATCCAAAATTGGCACAACAAGATATCATAATAATTCAGATTATTTCTGACCAGCACACGCATGGTATTGTTGGCAACATGCTTTTACGCGAGCTGATAGATCCAGTGTCTAACTGCATGTAACGTCCATTGGACTTCAACCAAATTTTGTATTCTGTACCTTAAGAGGTGGAACTAAGAATATATTCAGTCACCAGGACTGCGAACTGTAGTGCTCTATTAGGCTACATTATACCAGGTATATTTTGAACTAATTAGATATTTCGATATTACCAACTTAATTTCGTCATTATTCTAGATAGGTTCATATACTGTAGAATAATCATTGGCATGAAAAGTAGGCTGTATAGTTATTCACGGAACTTCTTGTTTAATGTGTCATGAGCTGTATGCGCGGTGGCAGAGTCTTGCTGAATATATCCATTTCGAGAGTTAGTGTCAGTCAGTTCGTCAAAAAATTGTTAGAGTATATTATCCCTGTACCTTTGTGCATTAATTGTGCCTTAAAAAGGATAGGCCCTATAATAATGTATCTATTCACTGCGCACCATACTCCGACCCATTCGTTATGTAGAGGAATTTCGTATATGCGATGGGGGGTTTCTCTACTCCAATATCTGTTATTCTGCGTCGTTGAACCATACCTGTGTAAATGGAACGAAGCTTCGTCCGAGAAAAATATTAACATATCCGGAGAGAAATAGCCTCAATTACGAAAGACGAGCATATGCGTGTGAATCGGAGCTTCCTAAGACGATGCCGGAAATGTATGGATGCAGGAGTAGAACATTTAGAACATCTCCTGTCATAAGGTAGTAGCAGCTTATTTTATTAATTTTAATTGTTATCTCATGTCATGCACGGATAACGTTAGCGAAGTGCTATGTTATGCCGAGCGGGGAGTGATGAGTCAACGGGAGACAGATAAGCTGGGCGCGCCGGCCGGCCGAGTCGTGAGAGAGACTCACTGTAGTAATAATAATAATAATATGGGATGATCTCACAGGTTTCCTTGTTTAAATACCTTGGACAAAATAATTCCACATTCAGGATTGGACAATTTGGCCAACACAGAAAGGGCATTCAGACTAATGTGGTGTTAATACAGTACAATAAAAGAGTGATGTCATGTAAATCAATATTGATGCATTACAAAACTGTTATCCTCCCAGAAGTGCTAAATGTATCAGAACAAGAAGTTTAGGAGGTCATTGAAAAATTGCAGACATTGAAAAGGAAGAACGCAAAATTCTTTAAAAAATATTCGGCCCTACACAAGAAGATGTAATTTGTTTCGAGAGACGAACTGCAGACTTCTATACTCTCACAGACAGTGTTAAAAACACTGTACACAGGAGATGGTTGGGCACATATTCAGGATGGACAGCAATAGACTAACAACGACTTTATTCAATATAATTGATACACAAAATTCGAGGAAAACTTGGCTGGAGGAAACAAGGGGGACCTGAATGATATGGACATCCGGGAGATCTTCAGAATCACTGTAAAAAAGTACACACTAAAGCCGCGTTTACACCAAATGTTGCCAACAAATGCTGGCAACAATGCTGGCGAATAACGAGAATGGTAAGATTTGTTGACAACAATTTAGGTAAATTCTGGCGCGTTCCGCCAGTTGCATTCTGCATTCCGAGATGTCAACACTAGAGGAAATGGCGGCGATAGCAACAGCGTGCGTCATCATAGTTAAAAAGGGAATTGGTGGTTTTCATTTCCCGCGAAATGTCATTCCAGGCATAGTTCTTCAGGTTTTTGTTTTTCAAGTCTGGGTCCATTGGGTTCCAGAGAACTGGTTGCTCACGATAGAGCTCGATCAAATTTAGGACAATATCCCGCGACCAATCACAATCACTTAAAAGGTTGTCCATATTGACTTGCACTTCGACAGTTCGACACCACAAACAGAAGTCCAGTACTACCACAACAGCCGTGACTAGAGTGAAGACGCGTCGGCCAACCACGTGCGCTGGACAGTTGAAGGGGAATTGTTGCCGACATTGTTGCGGGTCACTCTAAGTCCCGTCAACATTGCTGCCAACAAATTTTAACAACACTCTTTGATTTTTACCGACTGCTGGTGGGTAATGTTGCCAACACTTTTTCGGTCTTGACAGCATTGTTGGCAGCAATGTTGACAAAAATTTTAGTACGATTTTTGTAAATGTTGTCAACATAAACGTGTAAACGCGACTTTGGTTGGTTGGTTGGTTCTTAAGTTTAGGGGCTGCGACAACGCGGTCATGTAGCCCCGTGTACTTTGGGTGTGTGTAGAATCTGTCTGATAACCGGTGTTAATTGTGATGACTGTATTAGTGTGTGTTATCTGTTTGTTAATTTAAGTACTGCAACTAAGAATTTTTCAAATAGTTCCTACTTTTGCCGCCAAGTGCCACCGTCAACGACTACTAGGCCAAGTTCAGGACTGAGCTACTAGATGCCGCCGCAGTCGGCTCTTGGCAACGAACATAGAAACCTAAGAGCGTTGTTTACATTCTTAACCTATCCAATTTAGCTTCACACAGGTGCAATTAGTGGAAGGATCTTTAACATGCCATAAATCTATGACATGGGACCGCCGGCTTTACTTCCCCTCCGAAGGAAGGCATACTGAGGGATTTTAACGCTCTTAAAAAATCCGACGGCTTCGGCCGGGTTTGAACCCGCTATCTTGGGCATAGAAGCTCAGCATGCTACCGAAAACGCGACTTTAGAGTGAAATCTGGCGGCTTCCGTGGCGTAGTTGGTAGCACGCTAAGCTTCTTTGCCCAAGGTCGTGGGTAACAGAACACACACACTAATACAGCTATCACAATTAACACCGGTTATCAGACTGAATCTTTGGAATTGCAGCCAATCCCCTAGGCTCCCAGCAAGTTGAATTTCAAGTACAGGGCGCCCGAGAATGTTCTCCGCAGTGGGTACGTGCAGCTACGAATGGTTGAGTCATGAGTTTAGTTGGCTGCACTGCACTGTGTACTTGAAAGCGGGACTCCCCGTGTGGGCTGTCAGTGCGAATTGCGATAAGCGGGCGAGCCTGCATGTCTTCAGTGTGTATTACAGTCAGCGAGCGTTCAGTTAGATTATTATTGGAAGAGTGCAACAGTATACAGGCGGTAATGTTTACTACTGAAGAGAGAGTTTTTTTTTGGTGGAATATGTTTTTCGCGAAGGCGATCGGTTTACAGAAAATGTAAAATTAAGTTTTCAGGCGCGGTTTCCTAATTCAAAGTGTCCAACCGTCCTACGGTTCGGGATTTGGTAAGTAAATTTCGTGTGACTGGCTTTGTTCACGATGTACCGGGAACAGGCAGGCCAACGCTTTGAAAAGACGAAAAACTTGATGAAATCTCCGATATAGTGCTGCGTATACACTTTCCAACGCACTGACATTAATTTAGTTCAATTGTTTACATAACCTCAAGCTGGCGGCTGTGCGAAAGTTTAAAATTAAGTTTTCTTTTCTTGTGTGCTAATCATGCGATCGAAGTCAACGTTTGAATAATGAACCTAAGCAACATTATTCATTTAATAGTAAATAACACTATGGCCTACATATATAAAAATCCAACATGGCGGCCATCCGAAATATTTAGTCGGTTCTCAATGTCTACGAATCTATTACAGCAATCAAACTGAAATGTTGTATCTTGATAGAGCAATTTACATAAGTAGGACATATGAAAATAGGCTTTATAGTTCTTCACGGAACTACTTGTTTTAATTTTAGATTTTTCTTTGTTTTCTGCTTTTTGGCTTATGATTTGGGCTTCTTCTGTAGTCACTTTGCTTTTGCTTTTTCGTGCTTTCGTTTTGGCTTTTTTGTTTTCACCTGTTGCTTTAGTTTTTGATTTCTGTTTTTTGAGTTTTTTTTATTGTGTAACATGTTGGTGACAAGGGGTTGAACCAATGTTCTTCGACTCACTAGTGTCATTTGTTTTCATCAATTTCATATACTGCATGTTTTCAATAATTTCATTATTTAGATTTTAAGAGGGTATTTATTGATTGTTTAGATATAAAGGCTGGTTTATGCCAAGGGAAGTGGTTTAGATATTTGGTTAGGAATATTTAAAGGTGAACTGGTGCAATTGGGATGAGCTGTTGGAAGGAAACGTGATTGTAGCATTCCTGTGAACATACATAGATTTACTTGTACTCTCACAATGGAGAAAGTATCATAGCGGTGAAACGCGAAACTAAAGAAGCTTTACATCCAGCACAAAGATGGCTTTGGAACTCTTGCAGTGGTGATATCGTGAACTAATGGAATGTGTTCGAAAAGAAAAAAAAAAAAAAAAAAAAAGTATTCTAATTGTTTATTCGTTGAAAGAGATAACAAAGGGAAGAAAGAAAAGACAAGCTTGTTGTGTGAAGTTTTAGATAGAAAAATACTCTATTTGAAAAGCCAGGTGAACTTATTCTAGATGTTCTTCTAAGAATGAATGGTAGGAATTCAGAAGAGGTTAGATTTCGTTGGAACGCTCTATCAAAAGTTCCAACGTTCACCACTAGGTATCAGTGACATCTGGTAGCGAAAGTTGGAACTACCTGCAATTGAACGGAACTTGTAGCTCACCCTATGGGTGTCCGCTTGAAGCAGCTACAGCCTCGGGCGAGCCGAACATGCCCTCGGACACACACGGCTCTAAAAACCATATGATAAGTAAATAAATAAATAAATAAGAAAAGGTACTTTTCGGTACCAAATTCTTCAAGTACTGAAATTAACCAAAATACCTGAATTATTAGTCGGGAAAATATCTGGAGATGATGTAGTAATAGATGTTTACTCCTCCGCTGTCTGTTACCCACCCAGGCATACCAAATATGAACACGACTTATAATATACAGTGGAACGTGGTTAATTCGAACTTCCATAATTCGAAATCTTCTTAATTGGGATTTTTCTCTTGGTCCCTAGCATTTTATATACAATCAATGCTAAAAATCGTGGTTAATTCGAATTATATTTTGGATAATTCGAAGTTTTTAGTGTAAAGAGCCGGTCGAAAACCAAACAGTTGGATCAGGAATTTCCGAAAATGGACGTTGTATCATTGGCATGCGACCCCTACTCGATTGTTTTGCCTACATGACTCCGAAAAACAAGATGGTGACGACGCATCTGGCGATGAACTCGTGGAGGAAGTTCCCGGACAAACTGTTCCGAGTGCATCCCAAGCAACAAACAAAATCACAGAGCTTAGGCGTTTTTTTTAAGTAGAAATGACGTAAGTGATTCTGTTTTCCGTTCTTTAAATTTCTTGGATTCTTTTGTGATGGCCGAGATGCTTAACTATAGGAAACAGGTAAAAATCTTTTTTTTTTTAAACAGTAGATTTCTCCAAGACTTAACTACATTGCTGGATTACTACTGTCGTTAAATAGCTGAATAGTACAATTCGGTTTATTTTTATAATTTGAAACTTTGGAGGTTATTCACGATACAGTCATTTTACAGTACCGTTGTCTGTTAATCTGCTTTGTTGAACGTAAATCATTATGTAAGCGTAATACATATTACATAAGCACTTAACTTGTTAAAAAACTATATAATATTAGGTTTAATAAAGTTTCTTGGATGGAAACCTAAAATTTGATTGTTTTCTCTACCCTTTTCAAAGAACTTTCTTAATTCGAATTTTTGGATAATTCGTTTTTTTTTACTGATCCCTTGAGGTTCAAATTATCCAAGTTCCACAGTATTATATTCCAGCCGATTCAGCCATTTTTAGCATCATGTAGCGCCATGTACCATAATGCCAACCCCATGCATTCGGTACTATATCGCATCCAGCAGACTAATGGTTTTCGCTTAGACCAATAATTGTTAGGTAGCTAATATAAACACCCCTGGTTTTTGTCACGCACAGTGGGGGTAGTCACACATCAATAATATTTACCCAGGCCAATGGTTTTGCCTTTTATTTCCTTATTCACGAGTCGTGTGGAGCATTCTGTATCGGACATGTTGGCAACGGGTAGGACGTCAATGTGTCATGGTGGCGGTCGTCAAATGAACAAGAAGGAAAATTATTTATTTACGTAATAAAAGGAATATTTCCGGTACAGCAGTGACAATTGAAATTGAAATCAACTTCTAATGACTCCCAGAAAGGTTTGTGAATCATAAATAACACATTTCCAATGATCTGCCTTGTAAAAACTGTGGAAACTGAACAGTACCTCTTATGAACAATTAATGAACGAATTTTCACGAATAAAGTTCAAGATGATGAGAAACGCAGCCAGAATATGAAGCTATGATTCATTTAAAAAATCCATTGTTCACTGATACCGGAATAACCAACAAAAAGTAACCATGTTTAAAAACCCACAGATAAGGTAAACAATACTAGTATTAGTTTTTACGACATGAACCACGGCACATTATATAAGTATTCACAGTAGACACCAATCGATATTAAGTTTTTATTTTCTTTCATAAAATGTGCCAACACAGATATCAGAGGTTCAGACCATTGCAAATAAAATTGGCCTTACGATATCATTTGAAGAAACAGAAATCATTCCACAAAAAGCAACACCATTAAAGGAAATAGAAATGAATGATACAAAAATTAAAATTGTAACACGATTCAAATATCTAGGAGAGTTAATAACAAACAACTTAAATGAGAAAGCATCGATTCAAATAAGAACAAACATGTTATCAAGGGCACAAAAAATAACATGAGAAACTTACAAAAAGAAATGCTTATCAATTAATTCAAAAATTAAACATTACAATAGAGTCATTAAAACGGAAGCCACATATGCAGAAGAAACATTCTATCTAAATGAACATTCTAAAACCGACAGATTACAGAAGATCGAAAGGCGAATTGGAAGAACTTGTATCAATAAAAGAAGATTTAAAAAACCTCTTACTGAAAGTGAAAGAGGGAAGTTCAAAGGCTGGACTAATGTTGAATGTCAAGAAAACAAAAATTATGACAACTACAACTGTCAATTCATGGCAAGTAGGAGGAGAAAAAATGGAGATAGTCTCTGTTTTTAACTATCTTGGCTCACAGATTTCTGCCGATGGTGACTGCAGTCATGAGATTAAAAGACGATTGCTACTTGGTAGACAGGCATTTTCAAATCTGGACAATGTCTTAAGGAGTAGAGACCTAACCTTAACAACAAAGATCCCTATAGTAAGGGCTATGGTTTTTCCAGTTGTGATGTACGGATGTGAGACCTGGACCATAAGAAAAGCTGAACGCCGTAGAATAGATTCCTTTGAATTATGGTGTTGGAGAAAAGTTCTTAGAGTTCCATGGACTGCGAAGAGGACCAATAAGTCAGTTTTACAGCAAATTAAACCAGTGTGTTCCTTGGAGGGCTTAATCCTGAAACAAAAACTGGGCTACTTTGGACACATCATGAGAAGACATGATTCATTAGAGAAGACCTTAATGCTGGGGAAGATAGAAGGCACAAGAAGAAGAGGGAGGCAAAGAATGAGATGGATGGATGGCATCACAGAAGCACTAAATTCCAGCTTGGAAAATCTTCGGGAGGCAGTGCAGGACAGAAGAAATTGACGTAGTTTAGTACATGGGGTCACGGAGAGTCGGAATCGGCTAAACGAATAGAGAGAGAGTATCAATAAAGGATATAAAAAGATGGGCAAGGGCGAATAATACCTAACAATATTGTCTATAACAACCTAGAACCCATTAGAAGAAAATACTAGGATTCTTTTGGCACATCATGAGAATGACAGATTCATGTCTTCTGAAACAACTAGTACAGTACAACATTGCTTCAAAAAACACAACTGGATGCCGATGGTTAAAAGAAACCATAGAGGACTTAAAAGAAATGGGCCTAACAACAGAAGATGCTGCAAATAAGAAAAGTTTAACTACAGCACTTTAAAATATGACTTTTCATTTTCCACTCACAAAAAAGAAAATTCCAACAAGAATATTTTCCGCCCAAGAAAGGGCAAGAAGATCAATACGCATGAAGAACTAAAGGTTGGTTAAAATATCCTTTGTGGTCTCAAAAGGCAAAGAAGAAGAATATGTGTTAACATCCCAATACTTCCTTTGTGTTATTGAAAGTGGAATATTTAAGTAACTGAGTAGGTTACAGTTTCAACCAATAACTTAGATCAAGATAATTTGGTTTATAGAAATATGAACAACATTATGTTGTTTGAAGCCTTTTTCCAGTGTTGCCTTAGTAAGCAAAAGTTTGGTGCTTTTCAGTCGGTCAACACAATTGTACCCAAATGAGATGGGTTATTCCCTAATCCTGAAAAACCGACAGTAGTGGCTACGGTGTCTAAAGCGCAGCATTAGGCCATGGGGCCAAGCTCTCTGCTGGCTCGGTAGACGCGTGGGTTCGAGCCCCACCGTCGGCCGTCTTTGAAATGGTTTTCCGTGGTTTCCCCATTTTCAACACCAGGCAAATGCTGGGACGGTACCTTCTGACAGGCCACGGCCGCTTCCTTCCACATCCTTGCCCAGTTTCATTCACTATCATTCATTTCATCTCTCATTAACTCCTCTCATGAGGTTGGCGTCAGGAAGGGCATCCGGCCGTAAAAACCATCGCCACAAAGACTTCCATCACATCTCATCCCCGACCCCGTTGGAAAACGGGAATAATAAGGGGTAGTCATACAACATTCCCTAATCCTGAAAATAATTACATAAACTGCACACAGTGACCAAGTTAACTGCTCTCAACAGGACCGCGCAAGACTCAACGAGATAAGTAGCCTGTACAATACAATACAATCAGAATTGACCATTTACAACAACCACATATTCAGTCCAAATATGCAAATTCCGAAGGTCAATCACCACTTCCAGCATCTCAACAGAACATCACATAGACTATAACTAACAAATACTGACGACTTGCATCATCTCAACTAAAACTGCAACTAAATTAGTGTACAGATTGTAAATATTTGCACCCATACTTTCAGACATAGATTTTATAGCCTAAGTGTAATGGATCTGATGATGATCGCTTGACGATCGAAACTGGTCATCCAAGTGTATTTATTAATCTCATGTTAGTACATTATACAACGAGCCTATAATGGCAATTATTAAGAAACGAGTATGTTTATAAAACGAGCGTATGCGAGTTTTATAATTTCCATACGAGTGTCTTATTTACCATTGTAGGCGAGTTGCATACGACTGTTTATGTTCGACGATAATTATTATAACTATTTTATGTTCAAACATAAATTTTCAAAAATATCTGTCGATATTTCGCCAGCCGTTTTATGTACTGAGCAGAGCGCATGGGACGCAGATAATACTTTGTAATTGGCCATGGCCTCCTCGATTACCCCACTACGACACTAGGCAACGCAGTGAAATTTAAATTAGAAGACCTTGGAACTCAGCGCAGGTGCGATGCTATCCTTACCTAATTGGTCAAACAACTGTTTCTTGAGCTCTGATTGGTGGGAGAAACTGTCCCATAATGAAAACTTGTACTATAATGAGCCTCATTATAGTACAGTTTTCTGACGTATAATACAGTGGAACTTGGATAATTCGAACCTCAAGGGACCAGTAAAAAATTCGAATTATCCAAAAATTCGAATTAAGAAAGTTCTTTGAAAGGGTAGAGAAAATATATTATATTACGTTTACATAATGATTTTCGTTCAACAAAGCAGATTAACAGACAACGCTACTGTGTAATGACTGCATCGTGAATAACCTCAAAAGTTTCAAATGAAAAATAAAACCAAAATGTACTATTCACATATTTAATGACAGTAGTAATCCAGCAATCTAGTTAAGTCTTAGAGAAATCTACTGTTTTTCAAAATAGTTTGAGATTTTTACCTATTTCCTACAATTAAGTCTCTCAGCGGTCAGAAAAGAATCTAACAAATTTAAGGAATGGAAAACAGAACTTACGTCATTTCTACTTTAAACAAACCGCTTAAGTTCTATGATGTGGTTTGTTGTTTGGGCTGCACTCGGAACAGTTTTTTCGGGAATTGTCCCAACTGTTTGGCTTCCGATCGGCTTTTTACACTAAAAACTTCGAATTATCCAAAATATAATTCGAATTAACCACGATTTTTTAGCATTGATTGTATATAAAATGCTAGGGTCCAAGAGAAAAATTCGAATTAAAGAAGATTTCGAATGATGGAAGTTCGAATTAGCCACGTTCCACTGTATTTACATTTCGCCAGGGTCGAACATAAAATATATTTCAGGATTAGGGAATAACCCATCTCATTTGGGTACAATCGTGTTGACCGATTGAAACTCATCAAATTTTGTTTAAGTATGAACAATTTCATACGAACATTCGTTAATATAAGACCGTGTATCAGCACTTTAAAAGGGGTTAACGTGCACGGCTGCACCTTAGCCCACGTAGCTACCACAGAGACAGTACCGTATGTGCGTTCCGTGACTGTGAGCAATTCATAATACCGACAAACTAATGGGAACAACCCGCAAAATCCTTTTATACTAAATGACAAATAATAAACAATAATTGGTCCTTGCTGGGGGAGTCCGCGTGTCTGCCCTCAGTTTATCAAGTTAATACACGATACAATTGAAATATACTGTATTAGCGACTTGTTCAACCTAATTTCTTTTTCTCACGTACATCGGAACATATTGGTCCTAATAGATTTGTAATTCACTGTCAGATGTCAGTGACCTTTAAACAGGGCTCCTGGGTAAGGTAATCTGAATTACAGGCAGGCGTGGATCCAGAAGGGGAGGGGAGCTTAGTCACTACCCCTCAAGGGGGGACATACGGCTTAATTAATACAATAACCATTTAAATATCATAACTGTGCCTGTCATAGATCTTGTCCAACAATTAGGCAATTCCAAGAAACAGACATCTTGATGTCAGAAGCGAAGCTTTAAATTTTCAAAATTCAAATCGTAACTATAAGGTGCGTTCAAAAAGTAACGAGCTGGAGGCTGTAATGCGCAAACCGGTGACGATATCGGCTAATCGTGGCGTATGTAACGATGTGTGTTTCCGACCAGAGCGTGGAAGGTCACAGCACGTCGCTAGAGGGCACGCGTGCAAGTCACGTGATGATACAAAGCGAGCAGCAGCATGCATCAATCGTCCAACCAAGACCAAGACAGTAGGCCATTCGACATGCTTTCTGGTGTGGTTGAGGACTGTGGGGCACCCATTGGGCACACACTTACCGCAAGTGCAGTCGTTCCTTCATGATGGTGTGCACACTTCCGACGCTCAATCCGACCACGGCGGCTATGGCGTTCACTGTCACTCGGCGGTCCTGGGTAATGAGTGCATCAACCAGCTGGACGTTGTCATCGGTAATGCAGGGGGGTGCCCCACACCGGGCATCATCAGCTAACGACACCCGTCCTTCCCTGAAGCACTTGAGCCACGCCTTGACCCTTGCAAGGGATATGCAGTGTTCGCCGTACACTTGTGACATTCGGCGATGAATGTCCGTTCCCCCTACTCGTTTCGCTGTCAGAAACCGAACAACACCTCTTTGCTCTTCGTTTGACGCCTCCATGTCACTGTTTGCAATGAGACTGGCAGTGTTGGACGATTGATGCATGCTGCTGCTCGCTTTGTATCGTCACGTGACGTGCACGCGTGCCCTCTAGCGACGGGCTGTGACCTTCCACGCTCTGGTCGGAACCACACCTAGTTACACACGCCAAGATTAGCCGATGTAGTCACCGGTTTGCGCATTCAAGCCTCCGGCTCGATACTTTTTGAACGCACGTTATAAGAAAAAATTCCACTAATTACACTTGTGTGAAACTAGAGGTTAGATTTGACTAACGTTCTTAGGTTCCAACGTTCATGGACAGGAGCCGACAGCGGTGGCATCTAAAAACCAAATTAAGGACTAATTGTCGTTTACGGTGGTGTTTGGTAGCAAAAGTAGGAACTACTTGAAAACTGATCATCTGCAGACCTTACCTGAATTACAGATAACACATACTAATACAGTCATCACAATTAACACCGGTTATCAGACAGATTCTACATACACCCAAAGTACACGGGGCTACATGACCGCCTTGTCACAGCCCTTAAACTGAGGAACCAACCAACCAACAACGTTGGAAACATCTTTTAGCAGACAAAGTAGCGGTCCTCATCTTAGCAGACAAAGTAACGGTCCCCATCTTAGCAGACAAAGTAGCGGTCCCCATCTTAGCAGACAAAGTAGCGGTCCCCATCTTAGCAGACAAAGTAGCGGTCCTCATCTTAGCAGACAAAGTAGCGGTCCTCATCTTAGCAGACAAAGTAACGGTCCCCATCTTAGCAGACAAAGTAGCGGTCCCCATCTTAGCAGACAAAGTAACAGTCCCCATCTTAGCAGACAAAGTAGCGGTCCCCATCTTAGCACTCAAAGTAGCGGTCCCTATCTTAGCAGACAAAGTAGCGATCCCCATCTTAGCACTCAAAGTAACGGTCCCTATCTTAGCAGACAAAGTAGCGGTCCCTATCTTAGCAGACAAAGTAACGGTCCCCATCTTAGCAGACAAGGTAGCGGTCCCCATCTTAGCACTCAAAGTAGCGGTCCCAATCTTAGCAGACAAAGTAGCGGTCCCCATCTTAGCAGACAAAGTAGCGGTCCCCATCTTAGCACTCAAAGTAACGGTCCACATCTTAGCCGACAAAGTAGCGGTCCCCATCTTAGCAGACAAAGTAACGGTCCCCATCTTAGCAGACAAAGTAGCGGTCCCCATCTTAGCACTCAAAGTAGCGGTCCCTATCTTAGCAGACAAAGTAGCGGACCCTATCTTAGCAGACAAAGTAGCGATCCCTATCTTAGCACTCAAAGTAGCGGTCCCTATCTTAGCAGACAAGGTAGCGGTCCCCATCTTAGCACTCAAAGTAGCGGTCCCTATCTTAGCAGACAAAGTAGGGATCCCTATCTTAGCACTCAAAGTAGTGGTCCCCATCTTAGCAGACAAAGTAGCGATCCCTATCTTAGCACTCAAAGTAGCGGTCCCTATCTTAGCAGACAAAGTAGCGGTCCCCATCTTAGCACTCAAAGTAGCGGTCCCTATCTTAGCAGACAAAGTAGCGATCCCCATCTTAGCACTCAAAGTAGCGGTCCCTATCTTAGCAGACAAAGTAGCGGTTCCCATCTTAGCAGACAAAGTAGCGGTCCCCATCTTAGCACTCAAAGTAGCTGTCCCATTCTTAGCAGACAAAGTAGCGGTCCCCATCTTAGCAGACAAAGTAGCGGTCCTCATCTTAGCAGACAAAGTAACGGTCCCCATCTTAGCAGACAAAGTAGCGGTCCCTATCTTAGCAGAAAAAGTAGCGGTCCCTATCTTAGCAGTCAAAGTAGCGGTCCCCATCTTAGCACTCAAAGTAACGGTCCCCATCTTAGCAGACAAAGTAGCGGTCCCTATCTTAGCAGACAAAGTAGCGGTCCCTATCTTAGCAGACAAAGTAGCGGTCCCCATCTTAGCACTCAAAGTAGCGGTCCCTATCTTAGCAGACAAAGTAGCGATCCCCATCTTAGCACTCAAAGTAGCGATTCCTATCTTAGCACTCAAAGTAGCGGTCCCTATCCTAGCACTCAAAGTAGCGGTCCCTATCTTAGCACACAAATTAGCGATCCCCATCTTAGCACTCAAAGTAGCGGTCCCTATCTTAGCACTCAAAGTAGCGGTCCCTATCTTAGCACACAAATTAGCGATCCCCATCTTAGGACTCAAAGTAGCGGTCCCCATCTTATCACTCAAAGTAGCGGTCACCATCTTAGCAGACAAAGTAGCGGTCCCCATCTTAGCACTCAAATTACTGGTCCCTATCTTAGCAGACAAAGTTGCGGTCCCCATCTTAGCACACAAAGTAGCGGTCTCCATCTTAGCACTCAAATTACTGGTCCCTATCTTAGCAGACAAAGTAGCGGTCCCCATCTTAGCAGACAAAGTAGCGGTCCCCATCTTAGCACTCAAATTACTGGTCCCCATCTTAGCAGACAAAGTAGCGGTCCCCATCTTAGCACTCAAAGTAGCGGTCCCTATCTTAGCACTCAAAGTAGCGGTCCCTATCTTAGCACTCAAAGTAGCGATCCCTATCTTAGCACACAAATTAGCGATCCCCATTTTAGCAGACAAAGTAGCGGTCCCCATTTTAGTAGACAAAGTAGCGGTCCCCATTTTAGCAGACAAAGAAGCGGTCCTCATCTTAGCAGACAAAGTAGCGGTCCCCATCTTAGCAGACAAAGTAGGGGTCCCCATTTTAGCAGACAAAGTAGGGGTCCTCATTTTAGCACACAAAGTAGCGGTCCCTATCTTAGCAGACAAAGTAGCGGTCACCATCTTAGCAGACAAAGTAGCGGTCCCCATCTTAGCAGACAAAGTAGCGGTCCCCATCTTAGCACACAAAGTAGCGGTACCCATTTTAGCAGACAAAGTAGCGGTCCCCATCTTAGCACACAAAGTAGCGGTCCCCATTTTAGCAGACAAAGTAGCGGTCCCTATCTTAGCAGACAAAGTAGCGGTCCCCATCTTAGCAGACAAAGTAGCGGTCCCCATTTTAGCAGACAAAGTAGGGATCCCCATCTTAGCACACAAAGTAGCGGTCACCATCTTAGCAGACAAAGTAGCGGTCCTCATCTTAGCAGACAAAGTAGCGGTCCCCATCTTAGCAGACAAAGTAGGGGTCCTCATTTTAGCACACAAAGTAGCGGTCCCTATTGTTTTAGATCCCTTATTGGGGGGTAGTTGGATCTAAAACGGAAGTGTTATTGTGTTAATTTATAAGGAAGTGCCTAAAAGGGGGTAGCTTCCCGTAGCTGGGTAAGCTGACCAGTGTAGAGTGTTGTCTCGTGTTAGGATGCTAGGGGGCGTTCCTATAAAAGACGTAGGTGTATTTCAGGGGATGGAACTTAGCGTACAGGTCAACGTGCTGGTCTTCCAGCTGGCTGGCTGGTTATATAACCGACGTCCTAGGGTCAGCTATATGGCGGCACGCTGCCTCTGGTAGTCGGGCCGCTGCGTGAAGTGTGATGAAGCTTGCGCTAGCAACTATTTGGCTACTGTATGTCACGGCTAATCGTGACGGGAATTAGGAAAGGAGTTAGGGCGTAAAGAGGCGTGTAAACAGTAATACAAGTGTAGTGTGCTGACCAAGTGTTTATTGGTCAGTAATATGGAATTATGAGTCCCTTTTAGGGGATGTAATAAATGTCACAATGTAAGTGTACAAACTTGTGTGTACAATTTGTGGGTAAAGGTTACAAAGTATAGGACTTCTGAACACTGCTGACTCACCTGATGATAACAGCGAAGGCCTCCGGCTGACACACTGTAAGACTGGTAATTGAGAGAGGGACTGCCCTTCTTAAGGCCTCCCTTTATAGTCTTTGGTGCTGCTTCGTCGGCATTCCGATGGCATAGATGCCCCAGTTAATTATGTGTCGCTGTTTGTGGTAGTGATGCAAGTATTGGGCAAGCTTTCCAGACTGGTTAGCTGCCCTTGCGGTGTTAGAGATGTTGTTCTGGACTTACGAGATCTGCCAGTTAGGGGTGGTTTAAATAGATGATGGGGGGGATGGCCTCCAGGGGGTGCAGACCCCTGGGGGGCTGTAAACTATCTTAGCACACAAAGTAGCGGTCCCCATTTTAGCAGACAAAGTAGCGGTCCCCTTCTTAGCACACAAAGTAGCGGTCCCCATTTTAGCAGACAAAGTAGCGGTCCCTATCTTAGCAGAAAAAATAGCGGTCACCATCTTAGTAGACAAAGTAGCGGTCCCCATTTTAGCAGACAAAGTAGCGGTCCCCATCTTAGCACTCAAAGTAGCGGTCCCTATCTTAGCAGAAAAAGTAGCGGTCACCATCTTAGTAGACAAAGTAGCGGTCCCCATCTTAGCAGACAAAGTAGCGGTCCCCATCTTAGCACTCAAAGTAGCGGTCCCCATCTTAGCACTCAAAGTAGCGGTCCCCATTTTAGCAGACAAAGTAGCGCTCCCCATCTTAGCACTCAAAGTAGCGGTCCCTATCTTAGCAGAAAAAGTAGCGGTCACCATCTTAGTAGACAAAGTAGCGGTCCCCATTTTAGCACTCAAAGTAGCGGTCCCCATTTTAGCAGACAAAGTAGCGGTCCCCATCTTAGCACTCAAAGTAGCGGTCCCCATCTTAGCACTCAAAGTAGCGGTACCCATTTTAGCAGACAAAGTAGCGCTCCCCATCTTAGCACTCAAAGTAGCGGTCCCTATCTTAGCAGACAAAGTAGCGGTCCCCATTTTAGCAGACAAAGTAGGGGTCCCCATTTTAACAGACAAAGTAGGGGTCCCCATCTTAGCAGACAAAGTAGCGGTCCCCATCTTAGCACACAAAGTAGCGGTCCCCATCTTAGCCCATAAAGTAGCGGTCCCAAACTTAGCAGACAAAGTAGCGGTCCCCATCTTAGCAGACAAAGTAGCGGTCCCCATCTTAGCACACAAATTACTGGTCCCTATCTTAGCAGACAAAGTAGCGGTCCCCATCTTAGCACACAAAGTAGCGGTCCCCATCTTAGCACACAAATTACTGGTCCCTATCTTAGCAGACAAAGTTGCGGTCCCCATCTTAGCACACAAAGTAGCGGTCCCCATCTTAGCACACAAATTACTGGTCCCCATCTTAGCAGACAAAGTAGCGGTCCCCATCTTAGCACACAAAGTAGCGGTCCCCATCTTAGCAGACAAAGTATCGGTCTCCATCTTAGCAGACAAAGTAGCGGTCCCCATCTTAGCAGCCAAAGTAGCGGTCCCCATCTTAGCAGACAAAGTAGCGGTCCCCATCTTAGCACACAAAGTTGCGGTCCCCATCTTAGCACACAAAGTAGCGGTCCCCATCTTAGCACACAAAGTAGCGGTCCCCATCTTAGCAGACAAAGTATCGGTCCCCATCTTAGTGACAAAGTATCGGTCCCCATCTTAGCAGACAAAGTAGCGGTCCCCATCTTAGCAGACAAAGTAGCGGTCCCCATCTTAGCACACAAAGTAGCGGTCCCCATCTTAGCACACAAAGTAGCGGTCCCCATCTTAGCAGACAAAGTATCGGTCCCCATCTTAGCAGACAAAGTATCGGTCCCCATCTTAGCAGACAAAGTAGCGGTCCCCATCTTAGCACACAAATTACTGGTCCCCATCTTAGCAGACAAAGTAGCGGTCCCCATCTTAGCACACAAAGTAGCGGTCCCCATCTTAGCAGACAAAGTATCGGTCCCCATCTTAGCACACAAAGTATCGGTCCCCATCTTAGCACACAAAGTAGCGGTCCCCGTCTTAGCACACAAAGTAGCGGTCCCCATCTTAGCAGACAAAGTAGTGGTCCCCATCTTAGCACACAAAGTAGCGGTCCCCATCTTAGCACACAAAGTAGCGGTCCCCGTCTTAGCAGACAAAGTGGCGGTCCCCATCTTAGCACACAAAGTAGCGGTCCCCATCTTAGCAGACAAAGTAGCGGTCCCCGTCTTAGCACACAAAGTAGCGGTCCCCGTCTTAGTAGACAAAGTAGCGGTCCCCGTCTTAGCACACAAAGTAGCGGTCCCCGTCTTAGTAGACAAAGTAGCGGTCCCCATCAGAGCACACAAAGTAGCGGTCCCCATCTTAGCACACAAAGTAGCGGTCCCCATCTTAGCACACAAAGTAGCGGTCCCCGTCTTAGCAGACAAAGTGGCGGTCCCCATCTTAGCACACAAAGTAGCGGTCCCCATCTTAGCAGACAAAGTAGCGGTCCCCATCTTAGCAGACAAAGTGGCGGTCCCCATCTTAGCACACAAAGTAGCGGTCCCCGTCTTAGCAGACAAAGTGGCGGTCCCCATCTTAGCAGACAAAGTAGTGGTCCCCATCTTAGCACACAAAGTAGCGGTCCCCATCTTAGCACACAAAGTAGCGGTCCCCGTCTTAGCAGACAAAGTGGCGGTCCCCATCTTAGCACACAAAGTAGCGGTCCCCATCTTAGCAGACAAAGTAGCGGTCCTCATCTTAGCACACAAAGTAGCGGTCCCCATCTTAGCACACAAAGTAGCGGTCCCCATCTTAGCAGACAAAGTAGCGGTCCCCATCTTAGCAGACAAAGTGGCGGTCCCCATCTTAGCACACAAAGTAGCGGTCCCCGTCTTAGCAGACAAAGTAGCGGTCCCCGTCTTAGCACACAAAGTAGGGGTCCCCATCTTAGCACACAAAGTATCGGTCCCCATCTTAGCAGACAAAGTAGCGGTCCCCATCTTAGCAGACAAAGTAGCGGTCCCCGTCTTAGCACACAAAGTAGCGGTCCCCATCTTAGCAGACAAAGTAGCGGTCCCCATCTTAGTAGACAAAGTAGAGGTCCCCATCTTAGCACACAAAGTAGAGGTCCCCATCTTAGCAGACAAAGTAGCGGTCCCCGTCTTAGCACACAAAGTAGCGGTCCCCGTCTTAGCACTCAAAGTATCGGTCCCCATCTTATCAGACAAAGTAGCGGTCCCCATCTTAGCACACAAAGTAGCGGTCACCATCTTAGCACACAAAGTAGCGGTCCCCATCTTAGCAGACAAAGTATCGGTCCCCATCTTAGCAGACAAAGTAGCGGTCCCTATCTTAGCAGACAAAGTAGCGGTCCCCGTCTTAGCACACAAAGTAGCGGTCCCCGTCTTAGCAGACAAAGTAGCGGTCCCCATCTTAGCACACAAAGTAGCGGTCCCCGTCTTAGCACACAAAGTAGCGGTCCCCATCTTAGCACACAAAGTAGCGGTCCCCGTCTTAGCACACAAAGTAGCGGTCCCCGTCTTAGCAGACAAAGTAGCGGTCCCCATCTTAGCAGACAAAGTAGCGGTCCCCATCTTAGCAGACAAAGTAGCGGTCCTCATCTTAGCAGACAAAGTATCGGTCCCTATCTTAGCAGACAAAGTAGCGGTCCCCGTCTTAGCACACAAAGTAGCGGTCCCCGTCTTAGCAGACAAAGTATCGATCCCCATCTTAGCAGACAAAGTAGCGGTCCCTATCTTAGCAGACAAAGTAGCGGTCCCCGTCTTAGCACACAAAGTAGCGGTCCCCGTCTTAGCAGACAAAGTAGCGGTCCCCATCTTAGCACACAAAGTATCGGTCCCCATCTTAGCAGACAAAGTAGCGGTCCCTATCTTAGCAGACAAAGTAGCGGTCCCCGTCTTAGCACACAAAGTAGCGGTCCCCATCTTAGCACACAAAGTAGCGGTCCCCATCTTAGCACACAAAGTAGCGGTCCCCATCTTAGCACACAAAGTAGCGGTCCCCATCTTAGCACACAAAGTAGCGGTCCCCATCTTAGCAGACAAAGTATCGGTCCCCGTCTTAGCACACAAAGTAGCGGTCCCCATCTTAGCACACAAAGTAGCGAACCCCATCTTAGCAGACAAAGTATCGGTCCCCATCTTAGCAGACAAAGTATCGGTCCCCATCTTAGCAGACAAAGTAGCGGTCCCCATCTTAGCACACAAAGTAGCGGTCCCCATCTTAGCAGACAAAGTATCGGTCCCCATCTTAGTAGACAAAGTAGCGGTCCCCATCTTAGTAGACAAAGTAGTGGTCCCCATCTTAGTAGACAAAGTAGCGGTCCCCATCTTAGTAGACAAAGTAGCGGTCCCCATCTTAGCACACAAAGTAGCGGTCCCCATCTTAGCAGACAAAGTTGCGGTCCCCATCTTAGCAGACAAAGTAGCGGTCCCCATCTTAGCAGACAAAGTAGCGGTCCCCGTCTTAGCAGACAAAGTGGCGGTCCCCATCTTAGCAGACAAAGTAGCGGTCCCCGTCTTAGCAGACAAAGTGGCGGTCCCCATCTTAGCAGACAAAGTAGCGGTCCCCGTCTTAGCAGACAAAGTAGCGGTCCCCATCTTAGCAGACAAAGTTGCGGTCCCCATCTTAGCACACAAAGTAGCGGTCCCCATCTTAGCAGACAAAGTTGCGGTCCCCATCTTAGCACACAAAGTAGCGGTCTCCATCTTAGCACACAAAGTAGCGGTCCCCATCTTAGTAGACAAAGTAGCGGTCCCCATCTTAGCAGACAAAGTTGCGGTCCCCATCTTAGCAGACAAAGTAGCGGTCCCCATCTTAGTAGACAAAGTAGCGGTCCCCATCTTAGTAGACAAAGTAGCGGTCCCCATCTTAGCACACAAAGTAGCGGTCCCCATCTTAGTAGACAAAGTAGCGGTCTCCATCTTAGCAGACAAAGTAGCGGTCCCCATCTTAGTAGACAAAGTAGCGGTCCCCATCTTAGCAGACAAAGTAGCGGTCCCCATCTTAGTAGACAAAGTAGCGGTCCCCATCTTAGCAGACAAAGTAGCGGTCCCCATCTTAGTAGACAAAGTAGCGGTCCCCATCTTAGCACACAAAGTAGCGGTCCCCATCTTAGTAGACAAAGTAGCGGTCCCCATCTTAGCACACAAAGTAGCGGTCCCCATCTTAGTAGACAAAGTAGCGGTCTCCATCTTAGCAGACAAAGTAGCGGTCCCCATCTTAGTAGACAAAGTAGCGGTCCCCATCTTAGCAGTCAAAGTAGCGGTCCCCATCTTAGCACACAAAGTAGCGGTCCCCATCTTAGTAGACAAAGTAGCGGTCCCCATCTTAGTAGACAAAGTAGCGGTCCCCATCTTAGCACACAAAGTAGCGGTCCCCATCTTAGCAGACAAAGTTGCGGTCCCCATCTTAGCAGACAAAGTAGCGGTCCCCATCTTAGCACACAAAGTAGCGGTCCCCATTTTAGTAGACAAAGTAGCGGTCACCATCTTAGTAGACAAAGTAGCGGTCTCCATCTTAGCACACAAAGTAGCGGTCCCCATCTTAGCAGACAAAGTAGCGGTCCCCGTCTTAGCAGACAAAGTAGCGGTCCCCATCTTAGCAGACAAAGTATCGGTCCCCATCTTAGCAGACAAAGTAGCGGTCCCCGTCTTAGCAGACAAAGTAGTGGTCCCCATCTTAGCAGACAAAGTATCGGTCCCCATCTTAGCAGACAAAGTAGTGGTCCCCATCTTAGCACACAAAGTAGCGGTCCCCATCTTAGCAGACAAAGTAGCGGTCCCCATCTTAGCAGACAAAGTAGCGGTCCCCATCTTAGCACACAAAGTAGCGGTCCCCATCTTAGCACACAAAGTAGCGGTCCCCATCTTAGCACACAAAGTAGCTGTCCCCATCTTAGCACACAAAGTAGCGGTCCCCATCTTAGCACACAAAGTAGCGGTCCCCATCTTAGCACACAAAATAGCGGTCCCCATCTTAGCACACAAAGTAGCGGTCCCCATCTTAGCACACAAAGTAGCGGTCCCCATCTTAGCACACAAAGTAGCGGTCCCCATCTTAGCACACAAAGTAGCGGTCCCCATCTTAGCACACAAAGTAGCGGTCCCCGTCTTTGCACACAAAGTAGCGGTCCCCATCTTAGCAGACAAAGTAGCTGTCCCCATCTTAGCAGACAAAGTGGCGGTCCCCATCTTAGCACACAAAGTAGCGGTCCCCATCTTAGTAGACAAAGTAGCGGTCCCCATCTTAGCAGACAAAGTAGCGGTCCCCATCTTAGCAGACAATGTAGCGGTCCCCATCTTAGCACACAAAGTAGCGGTCCCCATCTTAGCAGACAAAGTAGCGGTCCCCATCTTAGCACACAAAGTAGCGGTCCCCATCTTAGCAGACAAAGTAGTGGTCCCCATCTTAGTAGACAAAGTAGCGGTCCCCATCTTAGCAGACAAAGTTGCGGTCCCCATCTTAGCAGACAAAGTAGCGGTCCCCATCTTAGCACACAAAGTAGCGGTCCCCATCTTAGTAGACAAAGTAGCGGTCCCCATCTTAGTAGACAAAGTAGCGGTCCCCATCTTAGCACACAAAGTAGCGGTCCCCATCTTAGCAGACAAAGTTGCGGTCCCCATCTTAGCAGGCAAAGTAGCGGTCCCCATCTTAGCACACAAAGTAGTGGTCCCCATCTTAGTAGACAAAGTAGCGGTCCCCATCTTAGTAGACAAAGTAGCGGTCCCCATCTTAGCACACAAAGTAGCGGTCCCCATCTTAGTAGACAAAGTAGCGGTCCCCATCTTAGTAGACAAAATAGCGGTCCCCATCTTAGTAGACAAAGTAGTGGTCCCCATCTTAGTAGACAAAGTAGCGGTCCCCATCTTAGCACACAAAGTAGCGGTCCCCATCTTAGCAGACAAAGTTGCGGTCCCCATCTTAGCAGACAAAGTAGCGGTCCCCATCTTAGCACACAAAGTAGCGGTCCCCATCTTAGCAGACAAAGTAGCGGTCCCCATCTTAGCACACAAAGTAGCGGTCTCCATCTTAGCAGACAAAGTATCGGTCCCCATCTTAGCAGACAAAGTTGCGGTCCCCATCTTAGCAGACAAAGTAGCGGTCCCCATCTTAGCAGACAAAGTAGCGGTCCCCATCTTAGCACACAAAGTAGCGGTCCCCATCTTAGCACACAAAGTAGCGGTCCCCATCTTAGCAGACAAAGTATCGGTCCCCATCTTAGCAGACAAAGTAGCGGTCCCCATCTTAGTAGACAAAGTAGCGGTCCCCATCTTAGTAGACAAAGTAGCGGTCCCCATCTTAGCACACAAAGTAGCGGTCCCCATCTTAGCAGACAAAGTTGCGGTCCCCATCTTAGCAGACAAAGTAGTGGTCCCCATCTTAGCAGACAAAGTAGCGGTCCCCATCTTAGCAGACAAAGTAGCGGTCCCCATCTTAGCACACAAAGTAGCGGTCCCCATCTTAGTAGACAAAGTAGCGGTCCCCATCTTAGTAGACAAAGTAGCGGTCCCCATCTTAGCACACAAAGTAGCGGTCCCCATCTTAGCAGACAAAGTTGCGGTCCCCATCTTAGCAGACAAAGTAGTGGTCCCCATCTTAGCAGACAAAGTAGCGGTCCCCATCTTAGCACACAAAGTAGCGGTCCCCATCTTAGCAGACAAAGTAGCGGTCCCCATCTTAGCACACAAAGTAGCGGTCCCCATCTTAGCAGACAAAGTAGTGGTCCCCATCTTAGCACACAAAGTAGCGGTCCCCATCTTAGCACTCAAAGTATCGGTCCCCATCTTAGCAGACAAAGTAGCGGTCCCCATCTTAGCACACAAAGTAGTGGTCCTCATCTTAGCACACAAAGTAGCGGTCCCCATCTTAGCAGACGAAGTAGCGGTCCCCATCTTAGCAGACAAAGTAGTGGTCCCCATCTTAGCAGACAAAGTAGCGGTCCCCATCTTAGCAGACAAGGTAGGGGTCCCCATCTTGGCAGACAATTTAGAGGTCCTCATCTTAGCAGACAAGGTAGAGGTCTCTATCTTAGCACACAAAGTAGCGGTCCCCATCTTAGCAGACAAAGTAGGGGTCCCCATCTTAGCAGACAAAGTAGCGGTCCCCATCTCAGCAGACAAAGTTGCGATCCCCATCTTAGCACACAAAGTAGCGGTCTCCATCTTAGCACACAAATTAGCGGTCTCCATCTTAGCACACAAATTACTGGTCCCTATCTTAGTAGACAAAGTAGCGGTCTCCATCTTAGCACACAAATTACTGGTCCCTATCTTAGCAGACAAAGTAGCGGTCCCCATCTTAGCAGACAAATTACTGGTCCCTATCTTAGTAGACAAAGTAGCGGTCCTCATCTTAGCAGACAAAGTACTGGTCCCTATGTTAGTAGACAAAGTAGCGGTCTCCATCTTAGCACACAAATTACTGGTCCCTATCTTAGCAGACAAAGTAGCGGTCCTCATCTTAGCAGACAAATTACTGGTCCCTATCTTAGTAGACAAAGTAGCGGTCTCCATCTTAGCACACAAATTACTGGTCCCTATCTTAGCAGACAAAGTAGCGGTCCTCATCTTAGCAGACAAATTACTGGTCCCTATCTTAGTAGACAAAGTAGCGGTCTCCATCTTAGCAGACAAATTACTGGTCCCTATCTTAGTAGACAAAGTAGCGGTCTCCATCTTAGCAGACAAAGTAGCGGTTCCCATCTTAGCAGACAAAGTAGTGGTCCCCATCATAGCAGACAAAGTAGGTGTCCCACCTTAGCCAGACAAAGTAGGGGTCCCATCTTAGCAGACAAAGTAGGGGTCCCCATCTTAGCAGACAAAGTAGCGGTCCCCATCTTAGCACACAAAGTAGCGGTCCCCATCTTAGCAGACAAATTAGCGGTCCCCATCTTAGCACACAAAGTAGCGGTCCCCATCTTAGCAGACAAAGTAGTGGTCCCCATCTTAGCACACAAAGTAGCGGTCTCCATCTTAGCACACAAATTAGCGGTCTCCATCTTAGCACACAAATTACTGGTCCCTATATTAGCAGACAAAGTAGCGGTCCCCATCTTAGCAGACAAAGTACTGGTCCCTATCTTAGTAGACAAAGTAGCGGTCTCCATCTTAGCAGACAAATTACTGGTCCCTATCTTAGTAGACAAAGTAGCGGTCCCCATCTTAGCAGACAAAGTAGTGGTCCCCATCTTAGCAGACAAAGTAGCGGTCCCCATCTTAGCACACAAAGTAGCGGTCCCCATCTTAGCAGACAAAGTAGCGGTCCCCATCTTAGCACACAAAGTAGCGGTCCCCATCTTAGCAGACAAAGTAGTGGTCCCCATCTTAGCACACAAAGTAGCGGTCTCCATCTTAGCACACAAATTAGCGGTCTCCATCTTAGCACACAAATTACTGGTCCCTATCTTAGCAGACAAAGTAGCGGTCCCCATCTTAGCAGACAAAGTACTGGTCCCCATCTTAGCAGACAAAATAGCGGTCCCCATCTTAGCAGACAAATTAGCGGTCTCCATCTTAGCAGACAAAGTAGGGGTCCCATCTTAGCAGACAAAGTAGCAGTCCCCATCTTAGCAGACAAAGTAGCGGTTCCCATCTTAGCAGACAAAGTAGTGGTCCCCATCATAGCAGACAAAGTATGTGTCCCTCCTTAGGAGACAAAGTAGGGGTCCCCATCTTAGCAGGCAAAGTAGTGGTCCCCATCATAGCAGACAAAGTAGGTGTCCCACCTTAGCCAGACAAAGTAGGGGTCCCATCTTAGCAGACAAAGTAGGGGTCCTTATCTTAGCAGACAAAGTAGGGGTCCCATCTTAGCAGACAAAGTAGTGGTCCCCATCTTAGCAGACCAAGTAGCGGTCCCCATCTTAGCAGCCAAAGTAGGGGTCCCCATCTTGGCAGACAAAGTAGGGGTCCTCATCTTAGTACACAAGGTAGGGGTCTCTATCCGAGCAGACAAAGTAGCGGTCCCCATCTTAGCAGACAATGTAGGGGTCGCCATCTTGGCAGACAAAGTAGGGGTCCTCATCTTAGCAGACAAGTTAGGGGTCTCTATCTTAGCAGACAAAGTAGGGGTCCTCATCTTAGCAGACAAGGTAGGGGTCCCCATCTTGGCAGACAATTTAGAGGTCCTCATCTTAGCAGACAAGGTAGGGGTCTCTATCATAGCAGACAAAGTAGGAGTCCCCATCTTAGCAGACAAAGTAGGGGTCCTCATCTTAGCAGACAAGGTAGGGGTCCCCATCTAGGCAGACAATTTAGAGGTCCTCATCTTAGCAGACAAGGTAGAGGTCTCTATCTTAGCAGACAAAGTAGGAGTCCCCATCTTAGCAGACAAAGTAGGTGTACCCATGAAATGAATGAAGATGATTGGTTTCTCAGTTTAGGAGCTGCGACAACGCGGTCATGTTGCCCCGTGTACTTTGGGTGTGTGTATAATCTGTCTTATAACCAGTGTTAATTTGTGATTGTTGTATTAGCGTGTGTTATCTGTAATTAAGGACTGGAGACGATCAATTTCAAGTAGCTCCTACTTCTGCTGCCGAATGCTTCACACAATTTTAGTTAGTGGAAGGTTCTTTTAGGTGCCATACATCTATGACATGGGCCCACCGGCTTTACTTCCCCTTCGAAGGAAGGCATACTGAAGTATTTTTACGCTCCTCAAACCCGACGACTTTCGCCGAGTTTGAACCCGCGACCTTGAGCATATCAGTTCAGCGTGCTGTCGTTTACGGCTTTATGCCACCGAGGCCGCTTCTTGGAGTCAAACTAGGACACCCAATTTCGAAAATCACTTACCGCGTAAGTGCAGTTCGTGAAATCGCCTGTTTCTTTACTCGCATATATTTTGATTCAAATCCTATCCAAATTAACATATTTACATAATTCTCTCTTTAAGCCTCCGTGGCTTAGGCGGCAGCCCGCCGGCCTCTCACCGCTGAGTCCGTGGTTCAATCCCTGGTCACTCCATGTGAGATATTTGCTGGACAAAACGGAGGCAGACAGGTTTTTCTCCGGGTACTCCGGGTTTCCCTGTCAAAAGTGCATTCCAGAAACACTCTCCATTCATTTCATCTGTCATTCATTTAATCATTGCCCCCAGGGGAGTGCGACAGGCCTCGGCAGCCGGCACAGTCCATATCCTCGCTGCTAGATGGGGGCTTCTTTCATTCCATTCCTGACCCAGTCGGAGACTGGAAGCAGGCTGTGGATTTTCGCATAATTCTTTCTTTAAAGTGTTCCTTGATTCAATAACCGTAAATGTTTCACACCGGAAGTAGTAATAAGGGATTAAGTGAATCTCTGCATTTACTCACACAAGTGCTCGTAGTGGTAGAAAAGGCAAACTGCTAATAAAATCGACCGGATAAGGACGAGTTTCGGGTGAAGAATCGTCAGTCTAACGCGTGTCATCTTGCCGGCACCTCGTAAGCTTCATGAGGCAATACTGAGAACAGGCGGATTCAATTCCCACCTCAGCCATCCTGGAAGTGGTTTTCCGTGGTTTCCGTCTTCTACAGGCAAATGCCGGGATGGTTCCTAAGTTACGGCCATGCCGCCTCGTTCCTAATCCTCACATGAATTACAAATACACACAATACTACCGAAGCAACAACAACACAGGTCTTCAGCCAAATTCTACACACACCCAAGTAGTCTTGCGCATAATAGTTCGCGGCTGGGAGCGATCAGTTAAGTTCGCAGCTTCTTAGTGGACTAGTTCGCTCTTTTAGTTCGTTAGTTCCAATCTCGAAGACAGATCGTTCGCTCGCTTTGCTACTGCCACTGCACGCGCTCCTTGTTATAGCAGTCCGTCACCAGTGATCGTTCATCCACATTGCTCTCGTTTCAAGCAATCTTGTAGACTATTGTAACAGTTATTAATACTGTGCTCGCTGCACGTGCAGTTCGTGTATTAGATATTGGCATGTTGCGTGTGTAATAATGTGTTTTACATTTTGATATTTGAAGATAAAAAAATACAAAAATATGAGTATTGAAACATTAGTGCAATTCCTTATTCCTTCCTTATTTCCTTGTAGGAACATAGGGTAGCTACAAACTTCTTCCATCTCACTCTATTGTTGGCCATCATTTTAATTAGGGTCCATGTCTTTCCTTCTGAGAAAACTTCTCTTTCTATTGTTTATAAAGGCAAAAGTCGTCATTTGTTTATCATTAGTGAAATACCGGTACCGTACCTAAAAGAAAAACAGTATGGACGATGTGTTCGTAGAAGCATACACTTATTATTCTCTTTATTTTTTCTCGCGTGGGGCCGATAACCTAGATGTTAGGCCCCTTAAAACAACAATTAATATCATCATTTTTCGCGTATATCGGCGCGTCTCCATCCGATTCCATTTCCTACTTGTCACTAGGTGATGATAAGACGTACCCCTCCCCTTCCCCCGCGTAATTTTCGTTTCATTTCTTACTTGCTTCGTGATATTCATTACTTGGCTGCTCTGAAACCGTTGGCATGAATGGGAGGAATAGGTTTTTTTAGTTCAGAGTTTTTGTCCATAGAAGTTCGCTTTTCTTTGAGAATCATCGTCATAATGTTCATTTCTTAAAAACATGTAAAAGTAGTTGTATCACCATGTATCGAGAGAAATAAATAGCAACCAGTTCATTAAAATGGGAATGTTAATCCAGTTCGCCGATTTTCTAAATAATTGGACATACATGTATTTTCAAATAATCCAAAATTACTAAGTTAAATAAAACTGTGGAATTATCCCCACATCTAAATCAGTTAACTATCAGTAACTTCAATTTATGAACCGCCACTGTATTACATTACAAATATAAGGTGGTTATTACCTATTAGCGTGTTAGCACTACTGTCGACCAAAATATTATGTGAACTCGAGTTTGAAGGTTGTTTGTTAAGTAACCAATAGACCTACATAACATCCAATAACATCAACATTTTCGTCGTTCTATTTTACGTTAGTTCATGTAGGTTTGGATTTTTAAATTTATATTTTAATATTTGTTATCGCAGTTGGAACACAAAAAGTGCCCGTTTTTAAGTGTGTTTCAACCATGCGTCACATTTAAGAATTATTATCTCAAAAGCCCGTCATCAGATCGAATCCAAATTTGAACACAATGTACATTGGAATGTTGTATAACTGGTTTATTAATTTCACAATTTTGTGTGTCCAAGAAAAAAAGTTGTTATCGTTGTTGTAAGGTAACTTTTTCTCGGCTCAGGGTGGTTGGAAAATGTAGTTCTTGGTTGCGTTGTAATCATTATACATCAAAAAGTTATGCTGTATGACTGCGAAATACGTATATTAATTCACTTATTTTATATCGGTTTGTATTTGTACGAGGAAATAACACATGGTTCTCCAGCTAGCCGCTCCGGCAAAAGCTGTACAGCGTTGCTGAGATGGAGCCCATCACTTCCAAGCGAGACGCGCCATGATGCGTGTGGGCACCGTTTCGGCAACGCTGTACAGCTGTTCCCGGAGCGGCTAGCTGGTGAAACATGTGTTATTTCCCTGTAGAAATACAAACCGATATAAAATAAGTGAATTAATTTACGTATTTCACAATCATACAGCATAACGTTTCGATGTATAAGGATTACAATGCAACCAAGAACTACATTTTCCAACCACCCCGAGCCGAGAAAAACTTACCTTACAAAAATGATAACAACTTTGTTTCTTGGACACACACAATTTTGAAATTAATAAACCAGTTATACAACATTCCAATGTATATTGTGTTAAAAATTGGATTCGATCTGATGACGGGTTTTTGAGATAATAATATTCTTAAATGTGACGCATGGTTGAAACATGCTTAAAAACGTGCACTTTTTGTGTTCCAACTGCGATAAAAATATTAAAATATATATTAAAAATTCCAAACCTACATGACCTAACGTAAAATAGAACGACGAAAATAATGATGTCATTGGATTTTATGTAGGTCTATTGGCTACTTCACATACAACCTTCAAACTCGAGTGCACATAATACTTTGGTCGACAGTAGTAGTGTGTTCTACTGTTATTATTATAAACCAACATTGAACAATCGCCGCGCCAAAACTTGACAATCTTGCCACTAACAATAGATACACTCAATCAACTGAACTGATTGAACGAAATAAAGCGCATGTGATTGTGCAATGAGTGGTGACGTGACGAGCTACGGCGGACCCGCGCTCTCGCGCTGTTACAAGTCGGTCAGCGGAAAAAGATCGAACAAACTAACAAGCGTGGGATCTGGGAACTAGTTTGGTAGTTCGTCTGTGGAACCCGCTCTTCCGAACTAGTTCGTTCGCGAACTACACACGACTACACCCAAGTACATCATCATCATCTAAAGGCTAGGCCTTGTCGCTGAAACCACATTTGTCTCTCACTTTCTGAACGTTTTAAGTCAGCATACTGTTTAAATTGAAGTCCA
Source organism: Meconema thalassinum (assembly GCA_946902985.2). NCBI lineage: Eukaryota > Metazoa > Arthropoda > Insecta > Orthoptera > Tettigoniidae > Meconema > Meconema thalassinum. The sequence continues at coordinate 105,954,187 of OX336395.1, forward strand.
GGCATCACAGAATCCAGATGAGCCTTCCGCGGTCTCCCTCTTCGTTTCTTCCCCAGAACTTTTCCTTCCAGTATGGTGGTCAGGATTTCATTGTGATTCAGGGTGTGGCCAACACATTTTGCTTTCCTCGTTTCTATGGTAATGATCAATTTTCTTGCTTTGTCTAAAACAGGGTAGTGCACTGTCACCCCTTCTCTTTATTGTGGTTATGGACGAGGTAATGACACGGGTAGCAGGAAAGTTAGGAGAAGATAAGATGAAAGCAATGGTGTTTGCACATGATCTCATGGTCTGGGGAAACAAGGAGGAGGAAATTCAGGAGCTTGGGATGAAACAGTGGGAGAGTACGGATGGAAGTTCAACATCAGTAAATGTGAGATCCTGTTGGTTAGTTAGTTATTGTTGTTTTAAGGGGCGGAACTACGAGGTCATCTGCCCCTCTTAACACAGATTAAAGAATACAAATTTGGAATTGAATTTAAAATTTTGAGGTGGACATCTAAATTTAAAAAGACCAAAAATTAATAAAATAAAAAAACAAAAAATTAAATAAAAATAAAAATTATAAAAATAAACAAAAATTACGGAAAAACAAAAAAATATCATTCAGAAACGAACAAGTCGTTGATTCAATTTATACTGGAAAATTTAGATTGCTGGCCCTAACCCACTCTCACTTATAAAGTGGATAACGCGATCAGCAGCCACCGCGTCATCGGCTAATATAAGTTTGAGTGGCATCTGCAAACCAATGTTTCTTCGTAAGTCAGTGAAACTCGGTGAAAATGTGGGCCTCGGTGAAAACGGCTCCACAGGTACAAAGTGGGAGGTCTTCCCTTCTCATCAGATACGATTGGGTGGATCTTGTATGACCTATCCTTAGCCTACACAATATGACGGATTCTCTCCGTGACCGGAAAGAGCTCCGCCACACGCGGGTAGTTCCCTTAATCGCTCTCAGTTTACTGGGCAGTGGGTCAGCTAGCCACTGACTCTCCCAAAAAGCCAGAACTTGTAGGCGTAACTGAGAGCGAATATCTCTAGCGGGAACCTCCATTGGTCGAGGTAGTAGTGATACCGCCTCTTTTGCAGCTTGATCCTGTTAACGACCAGGAAAAAGGACAGACCAATGAGTGGGATAACACTTGGAGGTGGACAGCTGAAGAAGGTGGAACGTCTCAAGTACTTGGGAAGTATAGTGGAGGAAAATGCGAGAAATGACAAAGAAATTACGGAACGTGGCAGACAGGCAGAAGGATTTCTGAGAAGCATTAGGAGCTTAGTGTGGATTAAAGATCTCCCACAAAAAAGCAAGGAAGTGTTATACAGAAGCTATTATATCCCGATACTGACCTATGCATCAGAAACGTGGATACTGAAGAAAAGAGACATAAGCAGAATACAGGCAAGTGGAATGAAGTTCCTACGAAGTAGGATCGGAGTAACAAGAAGAGACAGGGTGAGGAATGAAATGGTCAGGAAAATAGTGAAAGAGGAGCCCTTGCAGGGTAGGACTGAGACATCAAGACTGTGGTGGTATGGACACTTAAAGAGAATGGAAGAGAAGAACATTCCCAAGAGGATACATGAGATGCAGATGCAGAAGAAACGACCAAGGGGAAGACCAAGAGATAGATGGCTGAAAGGAGTGGAGGAAAGTGTCAAGAAGAGAGGCGAGGACTGGACTAGAGTGACAACGGAGAGGTGGTGGGAAGAAAGGACTGTGGCGAGGCTTATGTTCCTAACAGACCCAGCCTGGGGCTGGAAACTGTACAAGATGACGATGACGACGAATAATAACAATAATAATAATGTTATTGCTTTTACGTCCCTTTTAACTACTATGGCTTTTAAAGACGCCGAGGTGCCGGAATTTTGCACCGAAGGGGATCCTTAACGAGCCAGTAAATCTACTGACACGGCTCCCTCGCATTTGCGCACCCTCAAATGCCAGCTGACTGCGCCTGCAACCTTGGGCCCAGCAAGCGAGAACGTTACCGCTGAGCCACGCAGCCAGCCGTTTTGTCTACGTCCTTGAGGACCCATTCGTTACTCTTTTTCTCCGTCCAGCTAAATTTCAGCATTCTTCTCCACATCCACATTTCCGCTGCTTCCAGGCGTTGTATGTCCTGTTTCCTTAGAACCCATGTTTCACATCCGTATAACAAAACACTCCTCACAAAATATGTTTTGATAAACGAATTCCTAGTTTTAATGCTAATGTGCCTGCCTGTCAGAAGCTGTCTTTTATTGCTGAAGGCCTGTTTAGCGAGGGCAATTCTCCACTTTATTTCTGTGGCGCGCCTATTATCGTCAGTGACAATGCTTCCTAAGTAGCAGAACTGACTGCGCCCAAGTACACGGGGCTAAACAACCACGATGGCAAAGCCTCTCAAGTATAAAGTGACCCGAGTCTGCAGCTGGAAACAGGCCATCTTAGGTAAGACCTATCCCTTTGAATGTATCAGCCTCGGAAGGTGCAGCCGTGTCGCCCGGCTATGGAGGTACAGTAGTTAGGATGCTAGGGGTGACCAGGTCACACCCTCTGAGTGTCTGCCAAACACTCAGCAATTTGGCTCCGTCCCAAAGCTCTCACAGGGTTGTCTGCCGGCCTTCATGGCGGCGCGGCGTGTGAGTACAGCCTCCGTGAAACCGCTCATTAACAAAATAGGACAAAACTATTTATTTTTATGTGGTTTTATATTGTAATTTATTTTAATTATTACTATTATTATTAATGTTATTTTTTGTATTTCTTATTTCTGGCTGCGTCGCTCAGCGGCAACGTTCTCGCTTGCTGTTCCCAAGGTTGCAGGATCGATTCCTGGCGCAGCCAGTTGGCATTTGAGGGTGCCAAAATGCAAGGAAGCTCTGTCAGCAGATTTACTAGCACGTTAAAGATCACCTTCGGGGCAAAATTCAGGCACCCCGGAGTCCTTAAAAGCCTCAGCTGTTAAAAGAGACGTAAAACCAATAACATTATTATTATTATCTCTAATTTTAGTTTTTATATACCGTATTTATTTTAAATTTTTAATGTATGTTCTTAAAGATATAACTTTTAATTTTTTAGTTAATTAATTAATTAATTAATTATTTAATTAATTAATTACAAAATGATTTTTACAATTTATTTTCATAACTTTTTCTTTAGTTATGGTCTATTATTTTCATTTTTATTTTTATTTTATTATTGTACTTTTATGATTATTATTTATATTTTTATATTTATTTTTACACTTTAATTATTAATGTTTATATTTTTTAAAATTTTAGCCAACACATTATGTCTGGTAGGTTAATCCGTAGCTCATACACTACCCGAGGGAAGATGATTGAAAGAAAAGGAGAAAGGTCTAGCAGGGGGAACGATCGTAGTCAAAGAGGAAGAGAATCCAAGTCAAATTAATAAAGAAATGGTGATATAAAGGTTAATTATACTGAGCAAACCCCGTGAAGTAACTAAAATAGCGGGAGCTTGAGCACGGTTAAGGGAGAGAGCGCCTGAGCTATGGTTACCTGCTGGCTATCGCTAAGTGCTGTTTCCCTCCCGTGCAGGTATTTGGGTACTATGGGGGATCGGTAGTGCGCTGGCAAGCAAAGGTATTGAACCCGCTGAGCTATGGTTCATGTGATATTTTTGTGACGGAATAATTATTATGGGATGTAGTACTTTTGAACATACCCAGAATACCACGTGGAGCAGAGAGCTCATGCTACACTCTTTGAAGTAGCGCTCAATTGCATTTTTGACTTTGGAGGTCTTGTTAATCACTTTTATCCTTTCATAAGACTCAGAATATTCTAATTCGTCATTCTGTATTATTGAATCATTTTGGTGAATGATTATTAGTTTTTGGTAAGGTATAACACTTGCAGATACGCAAGGAGCTATGAAAGTAGTCGCTCAATGACTTCGTTTTGGCGACCTACTTCCCAGTGAAAGTCAGTGACGACACTACATCTGGAGATCTGACGCCAGACAGGCGTATTTCGAGTATCCGTCCGTCGCGACGTGGACATTATAAATATTTTTGTGCTCAAGTGAGCATCCGACTGCATCGCGTGTTGAAAATAACTATACTAACGTTGTCACACATTGTGGACATATTATTGTTCTACGAAAGGCCATATTAGGCAATATTTTCTACAAATTGTAATTGGTGCCATACGCCAGATATTTTTCCCACGTGTAAGTGGAAGGGCAAAATGCCACGCCGAAAATATAAGAGTTATCGTCTGATAATTGTGCCAAGACGACGTGATTATTACTGCCAACGATCACAACATTATTGCTACGGAAATTCTGAATTGAAAATATCAATTTTATCGCGGATGCCACGTGATTGATAAAACGTGATACAATTGCACGTGTTAACAAGCAAAGCATCGCATCGTGTTGAATCTTGAGGATCAACAGGCTGAAAACTACAAAATACTGTGGAGAACACTATTATTTGCATCGTCCACAATAATCACGCCAAAACGCCGAGAGGAACGAGATATTTCGACATTTTCGACATCATGCAAGACATTGAACTTTTCCACGCCATGGTGAAGAAGACGATTAAGGGCTAATACCATTCCGGTATGAGGGGGTCGTCGTGATGGAGACCACCAGCTTGATGGAACGTCAGGATGCCGAGGACGCAGACGAAGGAACGTGGATGCCGACTTCCAGGCACATTCCAGACCTTTTTGGGAGACCATCATCCGGAGGCGAACGAACCCTGGTTGCTTGGGAGGTCCAGATTTGTGAATCCGTGGAGGACAGGATCATGCTGGAGAGCCAAGCAGAGTTTTTCGCGACCCTGGTCGATGAATGTCTGAGCCGATGTGAGAGCTACCAAAAGTCGTGAGTTTGGGCACCTTTTCTTTTGTAATAGTCCGCGGTGGTATATTTAGATATCGTAGTTTTTTTTTTGTGAATCAACCGCACTTATGTGTCAGCCATTTGCTAGGTAGGGTTGTAATTAGTATAATTGTTGTTTATTTCAGTCATTGTGAGTCACCCTGTGGGGTAGACCAGTTTTGGTTAACCCTGGTGCCGTCCTGATGGACGTCGTACCACGTTATAGCCGACCCACTGCCAAACATGACTGTAATCATTTGCAGCTATTTTGCTCAGCCATGTGTAGGATATTTATCCGTGGTTTCATTCAGATGTCATCGTCACTTTATTTAACTGCAATCTTTGCAACCAGTCTGTTGAGACTTATGACCTCGTTAGATAGGTCGTATCGTTAGGAAACCAACTGTAGTTTCCAGTTTTATAAAAATATGCTGTATTTTCATTTTTGAAAGCGCTCAGAAGCCAATTTATAGTCAAATACTGACAGATTTATTATTTTGGAGAAAGTGTAGATGTCAAGCATCGAACTAAGTGCACTATCGCATCATTATGCAGGTCTAGAGTTGCAGATCTGTGCCATATTTATCAATTTGTTACTACTTTGTTTCTGTCATGAGGACACAGGTGTTAATGTTATACTGAGAACTTAATAAGTGTTATATCTTTGATGAGCAAAGAAGCTCGTGAGACATGTTGTTATGTCTGTGATTTACTATTCTTTGAAATGAAGGACTGCGATACTTTATTGTACAGTTAAATTGTAACGTGTTTAGCACACGGATTCTATAAGGTTTTTGAACCAAGCATATGCTAAGAATGACAAGGCCAAATATTACGGTATTATATAATGTTAAAACTAGCCGGCCTTGCCTGTTGAAAAATGTGGTAAGTGAAGGACTGCAATTTGTGAAGTTGTCACCAATAAACTGGTTTGTTGACCCAGTAACCTTGAAAACAAATGCTTGAAAGCGAGACAGAACTACGATAACATAGGACAGAATGTTGATTTCATTCATCTCTTTCTTTCAAAGCAGCTATTGCTCATGAAACCCAGTGTTTCTTACTGTATTTTTGTTCATTTGTTTTTCTTGGATTTTCATACTGTTAGTTAGATATTTTGCTGCGAGGAATGTCATTTCGACATGTCCAGGGTTGTCAGGTTTCTTTATGCATTGTTGGCGATCCTCTTGAGAGAGGCAAATTATAATGAAGGCAATTTGGTTATTAAATGCGAGGTTTTTGCCGCAGGTAACCCATGATATTATGTGCCTTGAGTGAGTAAGACGTGCCATTGTTGTAAGTCGCGCATCTGTTGTTGTTATGAGGCATTATTATGAGAGTTGTTGAAAGCGAGGTATTTACCGCTGATAACTCGTGTTATTGTGAGTCCGAGCCGAGTTTGCTCGTTGAGTTTTCCGACTATTGAGTCGATGTTTTGCTGCGGGAGAATGATCTTTAGAAGACTACTCCTTGTCAGGCCTTTGTCAGAATACGCCATAAACCTACGGAAGGAACATAAACCGACATAATAAACATCATCCGCATAATTGTTTTAAACAAGATCTAACTAACATATTGTTTCCATTTAAACTTTGACATTCTTACATTTGAACCTGCTGACATGGCCGTGCAGATTAAGGGATTTCCTTTATTGGAAACGACGAAGACTGTAGACATTTTTGTTGTGACCTGGCGCACACATGAACCATTAGTTCATAGTGTGTGGAGCGCAGGCCATGTGATTGTCAGACGTGGTTTTAACTACGCTATCACCGACATTACTTTCAAGCTAGATGACAATGGTTTACAAAGAGTTAACCATGGGGCAGGAAGGCATTATAATAAAAACTGTGTTGTACTATAATTATTGATGTCATGAAACTGTATTTTTCCCCCATGTTACCTTTATTGCGTGCTATTTAGCACATGATTGTTGATTAGATTAATTGTTTTTAAATGGCTGTACACTTAGCTTTGTATTGTAACTGTTTTGCTATTACGGACGTCACCGCCGTAACTTTGAATGTTAACTGATAGGACTTAGCTAGAAAAGTTAAATGTAAATGTGGAAATGGTACCACCATAACTTAGCTTTGCTTTGCTCCTTAACTTAAATGTAACTTCATATTAGCTTGATCATGTAACTTGTATTAGGGATTTTGCGTCGTACCATTTACCCAGCGTTGTTGCTGTTGCTTACTTATTGTGTATTAGATCTTTCGCGAGGGTTAATGTAACTTCATTGTTAGGGACTTGAACTTTTTTTATCATTAACTTTTAGCTTGCGGATTAGCCGAATATAACCCTCCGAACTAGGATAGGGGTTTGTGGAAATCTACAATAAATTTTCACGGTGTTTTACATAAGCCTGGATGTTTAATTTCACAGTCTAGTTTTTGAGGTGAACCTTTCCTTAGGCCGTCTTTGACCATCGCAACCATGTACCACGCTCCCCGTGGACTATAGAACCTCGTGCCGCATGGGCCTATTGTTAGGAAGTTCACCCGATCCTCACGGCAAACTTTTAAAGGTCCGACGGGGGAGATGTTAGGAGAGTCATCGCGGTTGTTGGCTATCCCGACAGCTTTACCGGAGGACTTCTGAAGGTCACTCACAAATATGTGCCGTTGCCACCCGGCTGACGGTCACAGTATAGCCTATAAGATGAAATGGATTTATGTACTTTCCCTTCAAAAGGGTGAGATTTTCTGAAGCATTCTAAAATGCTAGAAATACTTGAATTAGCTGGAATAATTTCGTTTCCCGACACTGTTGGATCCCCAACAGAAAGGCCGAATGCCTCCAGAGTGGGCAGAGATAAAGCAACTATAGTGTTTTTAGCAATATTTTTATTATTATTAGTAGACATTTTTGGAGAGAACCAATTGTTGCGTTTAAAGAAGGCTAAATTCTTATCCAGCAAGATGCCGACTAAAAGTTTAGAAAGGATGAAAACATCAAACCTAACTTGAACAAACATTTTTAAACAATAAATTATAAGTCAGAGCGAAATTCGCTACAAGTAGGAAGCTGGCTGAGCGAGCTATACTTGCCTTAATAATTAACTATAACTAGCTGAGATAGCTACAATAAACTTTATAAGTGTTGTTAATAGGTTTGATCTAAACGCAACAAGTGTTTGAGTTTTTAATAAGCTTCTCATTCAGTGATTTGCCTTTTTTCTTCGAAAATGGGATAATTCAGGAGAAAGAGTAGGGAAGAGAAGGTCCTGCCTAACAGTTTTTCCAGCAAGAGAGATAGGAAACAAATAATAAGGAATTCATTTAACAAATTGAGGAACTTAAAGAATAGTAACAGTTAGATTTCACATCTATTTTTAGCTAAGAACAAATTATTTGTTTTTAACAATTTGTAGGTCTCAGACCAGTAATAAACATTAAAGAACCTTAAGAGGGTTTTTAAACTATGCATACAATTGAAGGGTTTGAAACCTATGATGATAATAATAAAGAAATTACAATTAGGTTAGTTAAGTTAGTTATGCAAATACCATTGGTTAAACATGCTTTTAGAATGCCTTTGTAACAATAGAAAAGGCTATAAATAATTAATCTCAAATTCATGGACGTTGGTAGGTTAAGAAACAGAAGATTAATAAGAGGTTTCTATAACCCTTGTTATTGATACAGAGTTTAAGAGATGCTAAATTCAAATGGAACAGGTCGTATTAAGGGTATACTGAAAGCCCTATCTTAACAATGCTAAAGTTGTGGCATTTTAAGGAACATTTTCTCAGGGACTATACAAAATAAAGAGTTGATTTCTTGATATGGTATAAACTAATGTGTTGGCTTAGTACTGAAACTATTTTCTTAAAAAAAGGTACTGTCTAGAAAATATGGATTTTTAAAATAATGCAAAATTTTTTGCAAATTTTCTCATGAATATTTTTCAAATAAAAAAAACAGAAATTTAACAATATGCTTGTTTTTACAGTTTCAGATAGTATAGAATACTCATACAAAGGAGTCCTGAAAATTTCACAACGATAGCACTATTAGTTCCGGATATAATGTACCTTTTGCAGGAAAAAATGAACTTGTGGGAAATCGACTTCAAAGTTTCAACATTAGTGTATTCCTGGACCCTCTACTGCATGAATTATTTTTCATTATTACCTATGGTGTACAACATTTCAAGCTTCAATAATCAATTGACGTTTAGTGTCTTCGATTTACCAACAATTTTTAATTGGCACTAAAACCTTAACACTCGTATGTGTGTGGAATGCCATAATGGAATATGGAATATACGCTAAGCTTTTAACTCTCGAAGACCGAACATTACTGCCTACTGGCCATTGGTACGTATTGCAATGCGCAAGTATACTTGCACGACCGTAGGTCGGTAATGTCTTTGAAGTTGAGCCAAAGGTACCCCAGAAGCCTGTGGTAACTGGATGGGGAGGGCCCAAGGAGTACCTTTGGTTGTCGGGCTGTTTTGTCGTATGTTATGTAAAAAAAAAACCAAGGCATCACTATGTGTGTTTGGCCTAATTGTAGGCGAGGCCTCATAGAACAAAAATAACTAGCTTAAATATACCCTAAATTGTTAGTAAAAGGAATTAAGAGTGTAGTAAATATGGGATTAAAGCCCTAGCCAATTTTATTGAAACGAGCGAATCGCGGCGCGGAGATAGCCACACGTTCACCTTTGAAACACTGAAAATTAGTATAACATGAGAAAAGTGTTCCTATTGCAGTTTATTATGATGCACTTATTTGAGCTTTAATTTGTTTCTTGCGTTATAGAGTTCTAGGTTGCGATTAACAGTTCCATTTAAGTGAAAGTTGACGGTAATTTTGACGGTGTTGAGTATACTGTAGTTCATCACGGTTTAGAGTATGTTTGGAATGAAAATTACAGAGATGAAATTACAGTTAAATGAAGCGGTAGAAATCCCTCGGAGGCAGCAAGTTAAGTTTTAGACAGTTATGAATTGGCATAAATCCCTCGTTGTAGGAAAGGTATCCCCTATTTAGTACAAGAAGCACCAAATTTCAGGTTCAGAAATGAGCCTAGCTTAGGCATGACAATTCCCTCGGGGGCAGTTATTTCACAATTTTGCAAAAATCCCAACACTGCCTATAAAATCCATAAAGTTTCTCTGTTTAGATTAAAACCCTTTTTTAAACAATGTTAAAATCAATGTAGGTAGTTACTTAACTTGCCATGATGATTGAAGTTTGAAGATTCCTGCAGCCGTTACGCTTAAAATTCAGACATGGCGTCTTTTTGAATCACCTCATATGTTAAGGAGATGTGCCTCTTGAGAGGACTAAACTTATCACTCAGAAGTCTAGACGAGAAGTAGGGCGAGCAGAATTGAACGCACAGAGAGCTGGTGAGCAGGAAGGGAGGGGGCAAACAACAAAAAAAAGTTAAACACTGGGGGAAACATATGAAAAATAAAAACCCTTTACAAATATAATTTTCTTCATGGAGTCGAGTCTTCAAGGACATTGCAGATAACGATAACGACGACGTCTGGTTGCGTGGGTTGTAAACATTCTTGAAGTTGTGAAGTTCAAAACTTCGACAGGTTACCGCGTGGAGCGCCGTTATACTTTGCAGGGAATACATATTTGAAACAAACTCAAATACAAAATTAGCACATATCCAACGAAACGGGAATACAACAAGATGTTCAGTAAAAAACATATAGCCTACTTTCACCTAAATGCATGGGTATTGTTATAACTCTTTGTCCTTTTCAAGGAGTATAATTGAATGTTGGTTGTAGTAGCTTGTTGAAATACAACGTGCTATACGGATATTAAACGTGGATATGAGGTGCCCATTTCTAGTGCTACTCTGTACAATATTTCTTTCAATTCGGTTTCACCGTGTTTGAATTGATATGATGAATCGATTTGCACACATAAATGGCCGCTATCTGCAAACTATTGGGCTGATGACCTTGTGATTCAGTTAAAAGAGTGCTTCCCACAAAAAGGTATGCAGTTGCAAAATTTGGTAGAGATCAAATGATCAGGTTGGTCGTAATTTGATTTAAGCTTTTACCTTTTGTGTGGCCACCATTCCGTTTCAGTCAAGATGGCGGCGATATAAAACATGACACTGAGGTGTCCTTTGATAGTGCTACCTCTGTACCGAATTTCGTTCAAATCGGTTTCACCGTGTTTGAATAGATAGGGGGAATCGATTGACATACATACATGGCCGCCATCCGCAAATGTTTGGGCAGATGACCTCGTAGTTTGGTGAAATGCTTTTCCATACATAAAGGTATAATGTTGCAAAATTTGGTAGAGATCAGATGATTAGGTTGGTCGTAATTTGTATTAAGCTTTTAACATTTGGGTGGCCGCCATTACGTTTTCGTCAAGATGGAGGCGATATAAAACATGACACTGAGGTGCCCTTTGCTAGTCCTACTGTGCCCAATTCTAGGAATGGGTATTCCAAGATTCAGACACCTAGGTATCAAGGGAAAGGCTACAGCCGCTTTTGAAAGTTGAGATATTTGAATATCGCGCTCCTTTCCTTCTAGAGTGAAATGAAAACTTTATGCAGCCAAGAAGATGTTAAGTGACGTGGCAAATAGTAGCAGAGGTCGAGACTATTTGGTGATTAAATACTTAGCCATGGAGTAGAGACTTGATACTTGGATCAGATTACTGGCACGGCCAAATGAAAGAGGATGCACTTAGTCTCAAGTGAATCAGACAAGAGACACCGGAGATATGAGGATTTACAGATTTCAGCGTGATCCAGCGTGGAGCAGACCGTTTTGTATAAAAGCCGCTCGGCCCAAGCATAAGCAGCTCACTTCAAACCAAGCTCTTGTAGGACAAGGTGCTGCTGCTACGTCGAGCCAAGGCACATGGTTGCCGAATCTAAGCAGAAGATATCTTTGAATTGTGATAGTCACAAAAATGCTACGATACGTAGGGAACGTAGTAAGTTTCCGGTAGAGGGGATCACTAAGGTGATTGTTATTTTCTACGGACATTGGTGAAACACTTTGTTTCTATATGGACATATGCTAGACTTTGTCTAGATATTATTCTGTCACAGTCCAGTAACAATAATTCAATACTTGGATATTTTAATCCAACTTGTCAGTTTGACAAATTGTAACTAAATAACCACTCAGATCTTTCAGTATATTGAAGGCCAGTCTATCACGGTGTTGTTCATTAGCCGACAAAGGGAAACTATATGTTGCTTCGCGCATGATAGATGGTGTGAAGCCATGCCCAGAGAACGATCTTCAGAACAGCCGTTGATTGTTTTAGACTATCAGTGTTTTCCTGTACTGAAAAGATTACCGTGAGTTATGTTACAACTGACGCTTTTGAGAAGAGATCATTTGGATCTGACCCCATTTAAGCGAACTGCTATGGATTTAATTGAAGTCAATATTAAAATGAATCAGCAGTTACTTCAAACTTCAAGAAATATTTCCACTACGTCGTGCTAGACAGATTGTGGGTATATAATGGCGGCCGATACAAGGATTAGACGTGCGTGTCCAATAGGGCATGTATCTGGATAAATCTGGTACAGACCAGGTTCACTACGCTTCAAGACCAACGAGAAATGTAAGCCACATTTGACTTTTATATTATGCCTAGCTAATTGGAACAAACTCATTTTCTGCAGATGACCAACACATTTATTTTTCTTCGTATTTAAATCTTGCATTGATTTACGCAAGACACATTAGGGTTATTCTGAGTATTTTCAGCACTCAGAACAGTTTAGGATCGATGACCGAGCATACCGAGCATTTATTTGAATGTTTATTTTGTTTGAGAATCACGGTAATCAGCCGATATAACTGTAGAAGTTAATATTTATTTTTGTTGAGGAATGGATATTTTGTCCATATTCGAAGAGTCGAACATGTGGTTTTTTCACATAAGGAAATAATAATTAAACATATTTAAGGAAATAATAACAATAATAATCTAATAATAATAATAATAATTTTCATAATTTTTCTAAATAATTATTGGATCTTACATTTTCTAATAATCACATTCGTTGAGAGAGAGCTTAAGGATTAGTTTAGTCATTCCTAGTTTGGAACAGGTGATTTTCCGAAAGCTAGTGGATAGCGCAAGCCCGTATTCCACCAACATTATAGTTCTGGTTGAACAGTTAATATTTGCATTGAGCAAAGTATTTTTTTTTTCAGATAACACGGAAAGGCATGAAACAGGAAGCCAATGATATTTGTATCAATTAGGATTTTTTTTGGTGTTTATATAAAATCATGACGTAGGCACACATTCGAAAGTGAAATAGGGAATATCACAATTGTGGTAACTTCACGGTTTGAACTGAATGGTAAAATAAAATAAACTTGTAAGTTTATAGATCTTCCAGTTTTGATAACAAGCAGAGGCTTGATTTATTGTATAAATTTTGGGAAGAAAATTTATGTGTGTGGAGTAGTTGAAATGCCATTCCCAGGTGCGCATGTTTAAGTCGCAGGAATGAGGAGGTTTTTTTTTTGAGCATCAATCAAATAGCAGGTTCGATGGCTCAGGTTTATAGGAGGAGTATTGGAACCACACATTTCGTCGAATGAATGACCAAACCATCAGTAATTATTTCAAACTTGTTTACGTATTCCATTAATACTTTGGATTTGCTAGAACCCGGTTTTGTCATGATAAAATTTTATTCTTCTTCAGAGGAAGACCTTTGCCGTTGTTGTTGGGATATTGTGTACTTACACAAATAATTGAATGGGCCACTGCCAATTAAAAAATAATAATTCTGTATCCACGAATTACTTAAAGGATGTTTTCAATCCTATTGTCATGAACTAAATGAATTTATTATAAAGCTACAATTCTTATTTCCGCATTCTGTTCAAGAATTGCAAGTTGTGAAAGTTACTAAAATAGCAACAAATATAAATATTTTTCTTAATAATAATTCCAAGTGGAAAATCGAATAGTTGAATGGTTCAACAATTTTTTTATGATCAAGCTGATGATTCAGAAATCATATTTCTTTGGAATTTGAAGTTCATAATCGAGTCACTTCTCGAAATGTTTAATTTTGGAAGAATAATAAATTTTGTTGTGCTTCGCACAGTTCTTCGATGCTATGCTCAAGGGTCAAATACTTTTCAGATGTTGTTATTAATATGTGTACATAATTAGTGTTGGGTCAAAGATAATATTTTTGACAATATTTTTGAAACTGGAAAAATAAGTGGAAGTTAAAAAATTCTATAAACAATTATAAACAGTGAGAATTTCTACGAGTGTTAATATCATGTTAGAAATTCAACCAGTGAACTACAATATTTCCAGTAAAGACAATTAAATTTGAACGGGATTTCATCGTAAATAATTGATATAATTTTTGGAACACAGTCTACAGGACTGATAATCAGACTTGTGTCTCCAAGGACAATTGTTCAATGTGTTGGAAAATTTCTGTACATTGTGTAAATAGTAGTGTGTGCCGTCGCACTGGAATGATGTTACCTTGAGCATCATTTTGCAGTCAATTTTAAAATTTAGAATAAAATGAGATAATTTTACATGTTGTGTTATGCCCAGGTGAATCTCCTTCTATCCTTATTGTTGCATTGAGCCAAAAATCAGTAAAGCATTTGTTTTTTATTTTGATGTCGTTTTTTTTTGCGAATAGCTTTAACCCATCTGGCGCCCCGGGATATTTTGAATCTCGTGCTGACTGATTCTTGGTAAAATGCATATGTGGTCGTGCGGACTCCGGTCTAAACGGGCACACTACCTCTGTACCAAATTTCGTTCAATTCGGTTTCACCGTGTAAGAAAAGACATTGGGCAGATGACCTCGTAGTTTGGTCAAAAGATTCTTCATACATAAAGGTATAATGTTACAAAATTTGGTAGAGATCAGATGAATAGGGTGGTCGTAATTTGATTTAAGCTTTGAACATTTGGGTGGCCACCATTACGTTTACGTCAAGATGGCGGTGATATAAAACATGACAATGAGGTGCCCTTTGCTAGTGCTACCTCTGTACCAAATGTCGTTCAATTCGGATTCACCGTGTTCGAATTGATGGGGGGGGGGGGGGGGGGGGCAGACATTGAGAGTACACACTCTCACACACACACAGACACACAATTTTTGGCCCTGTGTTGATCTCATAAGTCTACTTTCATTTTTTGCAAAAATCGAAAGTAGGCTAAAAAAAAGGAGTACCTGTTGGTGTCTGCGAAGGGGAATAAAGAAACCAATGAAAGAAGAAAAGCAAAGAGCAGCGACTGCTAACTCTTACTAACCGTGTATTCCAAGGAATACACCAACGTCAAGTACAGTAGATACGTATATAATATTTGATTTTTGGAAATACTAGTAAGTTACTTCGGCATGGAAATTCTCCAAAATTTGGCCGGAAGATTCAACTATCAGCATCTTTGAAAGCATAAACTGTCCTTATGACAGTTGGTTAATATAGAGAGCACTATCCCATAAAGGGTTATGACCACGATAACAATACTGAAGATCGGTGGTTCCAATCCCGGCTCTGAAGCTGTCTATCCAGAGTGTGGTGTTTGCAGGGATAGCAACGTCTGTATGTTACAGTTAAGCTCTACCGACGGTAGTGGCTGCGCGGGCTAAAGCGCCGCGTTAGGTCAAGGGGCCAAGCTCTCTGCTGACTCGGTAGACGCGTGGGTTCGAGCCCCACCGTCGGCTGTCCTTGAAATGGTTTTCCGTGGTTTCCCATTTTCAACACCAGGCAAATGCTGGGACAGTACCTTCTGACAGGCCACGGCCGCTTCCTTCCACATCCTTGCCCAGTTTCATTCATCTTCATCCATTCCATCTCTCATCCCGACGCGCAGGTCGCCCACGGGCGTCGACTAGAAAGACCTGCACTCGGCCTCTCAGGAGGCTACACGACAAAAAAAAAAAAAGTTAAGCTCCGTCGGCACAGAAACACAAAATATTATTTGTTTACCCCTTGTTATTCCAGTTTTGTTGTTGCTGTTGTTGTCGTCGACATCGTGGTTTTGTAGATCCGTGTACTTGGGTGTGTTTAGAATTTGTCTGATAACCTGTGACACTGTGATGCCTGGCGGCTTCGGTGGCGTAGTAGGTACAATGCTGAGCTTCTATGCCCAAGGTCGCGGGTTCAAACCCGGCCGAAATCGTCGGATTTTTAAGAGCGTTAAAATCCCTCAGTATACCTTCCCTCGGAGAGGAAGTAAAGCCACCGGTCCTATGTCATAGATTTATGGCATGATAAAGAACCTTCCACTAACTACACTTGTGTGAAGCCAAAATTAGTAGGTTGGAATTGATGACGCTCTATTAGTTCCAAAGTTCGCCGCCAGGTGCTGACTGCGATGCCATCTAGTAGCCAAGTCCGCAAGCTAGATGTCGTGGACGGTAGCATTTGATAGCAAAAGTAGGTTGTTTGAGTCTTCAGTCTTTTGACTGGTTTGATGCAGCCCTCCATGCCTCCCTGTCCTGAGCTAATCGTTTCATCTCTACATAGCTACCACACCCTACATCCGAGGCAATCTGTTTAACATATTTTAACCTTGGTCTACCCCTACAGTTCTTGTCCTCGACCCTTCCATCCATAACTAACTTTGCTATTTCTGGGTGTCTTAGTATGTGTCCTACCAACCTATCTCTTCTCTTCATTAGCAGTCGCCAGAAACATCTCTCCTCTCCCACTCGCCTTAATACCTCTTCGTTTGTAACCCAATCTACCCATCTGATCTTCATCATTCTCCTGTAACACCACATTTCAAATGCTTCAATTCTCCTCTTTTCTGCTGCACCAATAGTCCAAGTTTTACTTCCATAGAGCGCCACGCTCCAGACCAAGGCTTTCAAAAATGAATTCCGTATGCCTAAATCTATATTCGATGTCAACAGATTCCTTTTCTGTAGAAATGCTTTCCTTGCCTGAGCCAACCTACTTTTTATATCCTCTTTGCTTCGTCCATCACTGGTTATTCTGCTTCCTAAGTAACACAAGTCTCCTACTTCCTTCAGCTTTTCACCGGCCAATTTGATCTCCATAGAGGTTTCTGATTTATTTCGGCTGCATTTCATTATTTTTGTTTTACATTTATTCATTTTCATCATGAATTCGTTCCGTAAGACGGAGTCCATACCATTCAAAAACTCATTCAAATCCTCAGGCGTGTCGGCCAAGATGACGATGTCATCAGCAAATCTCAGAGTTGAAATTATTTCTCCTTGAATCTTCACTCCCACTTTAAATTTTTCTCTGATTTCCTTCAATGCTTGTTTAATGTAAAGATTGAAAAGTATGGGTGATAAGTTGAAATTATTGTCTGCAGTCCTTACTTGAAAACACACATTAATACAGCCATCACAATTAACACCGGTTATCAGACAGATTCTACACACACCCAAAGTACACGGGGCTACATGACCGCGTTGTTGCAGCTCCTAAATTAAAGAACCAACCAACCATCACTCTGTACATCCACAAATTGCTCCTACTGCGCGACTGTTGACTAAGGTTAGTCATGGAAAAGTACCTCTCCCACACAACAGGTCGTGACACACGTGCTCGCTACTCGACAGACGCAATTGCATTAATTGTGGGAACTTATAATTCAAGGTATTCACTCTGCTTCAGTGTATTGAGTTATGAGTATCGGTTACATTAGACGATAACGTTAAATTAAGTAGATTCATTCGGAGAGCACGGTTTGCGTAGTGGCTAACACTCTTAGCTGTCACCGCAAAAGCCTCATGAGGCAAAATGATGTCATCTTAGCCGAAACACCAGAAAATTTAAAAGAGTTCTTAAATGGTATGGACTCCGTCTTGGGGAAATAGCTGGTTGGTGGTTGGTTCCTTAGTTTAGGGGCTGCGACAACGCGGTCATGTAGCCCGGTGTACTTGGGTTTGTGTAGAATTTGTCTGATAACCGGTGTTAATTGTGATGGCTGTATTAGTGTGTGTTATCTGTGATTCAAGTAAGGACCGCAGGCGATTTTTTTTTAAAAGTAGTTCCTACTTTAGCTACCGTCCACGCCACCTAGCTGCGGACGTGGCTACTAAATGCCATCACAGTCAGTATCTGGTGGCGAACGGTAGAACTAATATAGCGTTACAAAACTAACCTACAAATTTTAGCTTCCACAAGTGTAGTTAGTGGAAGGTTCTTTTTCAT
Source organism: Meconema thalassinum (assembly GCA_946902985.2). NCBI lineage: Eukaryota > Metazoa > Arthropoda > Insecta > Orthoptera > Tettigoniidae > Meconema > Meconema thalassinum. The sequence goes on from OX336395.1 coordinate 105,972,210, forward strand.
GCCATAAATCTATGACATGGGACCGCCGGCTTTAGTCTACTTCTCCTCCGAAGGAAGGCATACTCAGGTATTTTAACGCTCTTAAAAAATCCGACGACTTCGGCCGGGTTTGGACCCGCAACCTTGGGTATAGAAGCTCAGCATGCTACCAACTACGCCACCGAAGCCGCCGTCTTGACGAAAGAAAATTAATAAATTTAAAACAAAAATATTGGAATGCAGCCGAAGGAAGACGGAAACCCCTATTGACGTAATATTTGCAGGTGAAAAGCTAAAGGAAGTAGGAGACTTCTGCTACTTAGGAAGCAAAATAACCAGTGATGGACGAAGCAAAGAGAATATATAAAGTAGGTTGGCTCAGGCAAGGAAACCATTTCTACAGAAAAGGAATCTGTTGACATCAAATATAGATTTAGGTATTGGGAAGTCATTTTTGAAAGCCTTTGTCTGGAGCGTGGCGCTCTATGGAAGTGAAACTTGGACTGTTGGTGCAGCAGAAAAGAGGAGAATAGAAGCGTTGAAATGTGGTGTTACAGGAGAATGATGAATATCAGATGGGTAGATAGGGTTACAAACTAAGAGGTATTAAGACGACAGATGTTTCTGGTGACTGCTAACGAAGAGGAGAGATAGGTTGGTAGGACACAAATTAAGACACCCAGGATAGCAAGCTTAGTTATGGAAGAAAAGGTCGAGGACAAGAACTGTAGGGGTTGACCAAAGTTGGAATATGTTAAACAGATTGCCTCGGATTAAGTTTGAGAGCGTGACGGCGCAGTGACTTTGCTGCTCGTCTTTCGCCGGAACGGCCGTGGTTCGAATCTCGGTGATAGCGGGGTGACATTTTCACCTGAAAAATCACGTGGTGTCAGGAAGGGCATCCGGCCTTAAATCTCCGGCCAAAAGCAGAATGAGCCTGGTTGGCTCCGGCGACCCAGTTAACTGGGAAAAGCGGAAGAAAGTTTAATTGCCTCGGGTGTAAGGTGTGGTAGCTATGTACAGATGAAACGATTAGCTCAGGGCAGGGAGGCATGGACCGCTGTATCAAACCAGTCAAAAGACTGAAGATTTAAAGAACAACCTCATGTGATGCAACTTTAAATGTTGTATAGGGCCTTATTCGCTGCCCGACCTCTTCCAAGCGCGCCTCTAGGGGCTGATACCCTCTTGGTTCGAAGCCCCACCCCTCTCCCCGTATTGCATGAACTAAACCTTATCCACCACCTCTCCAATTAGGAGTTGCTAACACCGGTTATGTGGAAATGAAGCTTTAAACGGACGACACATTTCACAGGAAGACAAATTGTTTAAACACGTCAGACTGGTTTGATTTATGTGGAGTCCAGCATTGTAAGAACTACTTGTCGATACTTCACAAGCCAGATCGTCTCATCAAGACGAAGTGATATCCAGTTTTATTGAATCAGCTCTCTAAGTACGAGGTATACGTCTCAGAGATCTTCGTTATATTATGAAGTCACAAAATATAGCATGCACACAACTCAAAAAATGTCTATTATAAGGGGGGCTATGATATTGTTTTACACTTAATTTTCTTCTACCCAAATGAAGTCGCCTACATTATACATCAGTTAACGTCCACCTTCTCAACATAATCTTCTTGTAACTGTATGCACTTTTGCCATCGATGTGTCAGTCTCTCCAGACCAAGGAGGATATAAGGGTAGAGCTGCAACTTACTGCAAAATTTTGAGCCCAACCTATTGCTCGACGCAAATAGTTCCAACTGACAATATGAGATGGCGTGACGATGTACTCTCGAGCGCGATCCGTCCCCGACCTGGCCTACTCGCTCCTCTCCCCTCCCGGCCCGTGCCTACCCCTCCTTTTCCCCTACTCTACCCCCCCCCCCCCACCACTACTTTATATTCTTTTCTTTCTTTCATATTTTAGTAATTGGTCTAATAATAGGCGATTTCTTCCGCCTGTGATATCAGGTAGAGAAGAAAACATAGCTCTATGAGAATAGCTGTGGATGTTTCCACAAAGCACATAGCATGACATAGGCCTACCCCACAGATATGTACAAATAGAAAGAGTAGGCTACTATACTACAATATTAAAAATGAATGGTAAGACAACATTACAGCTGCACTTATCACACACCAGTATTATTTAATTGTCAGTGCTGTACTTCCTATCAATCGAATTAAGAAATATCACGTTTGAATTACGGGAAGCGTTGAAACAACCAGCCACCAGCTCTTACTTTGAATTATATCGATAGTATCTGATATCGTTTTCGAGCGTTGTGTATCGACTAAAATTGAAGTGTGATTCAATATAATTCAATTTATTCGTATAATATTGTTCGAAACCGATTGTATTTCTTTCTAAGCACTGCAATATGTATTTACTATTGATATATATTCAAATATTAATTAAATATACAACATTAACAAGAATACTCACCAATTTTCCGATTTTGCTGCCATCTATAGAAGTACAACTCAACTACATCGTCGTACGCGATGACTGCTAGCGTTTTTAACGTTGTCAGCAGGTACTACTACAAGGCAAGCTAGCGTTGGTACCAAAACACCCTATAAAGTTTCACCCGGTCGCTCCAGACCTTCCTGTAACCAGGATAATGCAACTCGCCAATATTCCAGTCGAGTTCAGACAGTGACCAAGTTAACTGCTCTCAACAGGTCCGCGCGAGACTCAACCTGATAAATAGCCGGTATAATACAATCAGACTTGACCATTTACAACAACCACATGAAAATGAAAAGCCACAGCCTGCTTCCAGTCGACCGACCGGGTCAGGGAATGGAATGAATGAAGCCCCCATCTAGCGGCGAGGATATGAACTGTGCCGGCTGCCGAGGCCTGTCGCACTCCCCTGGGGCAATGATTAAATGAATGACAGATGAAATGAAATGATAGTGGAGAGTGTTGCTGGAATGCAATTGTGACAGGGAAAACCGGAGTACCCGGAGAAAAACCTGTCGGCCTCCGTTTTGTCCAGCACAAATCTCACATGGAGTGACTTACAACAACCACATATTCACTCCAAACAGGCAATCACCACTTCCAGTAACTCAACAAAACATCACATAGACCACAACTAACAAACGCTGACGAGTTGCATCATCTCAACCAATGAAAATGAAAATCCACAGCCTGCTTCCAGTCTCCGACCGGGTCAGGAATGGAATGAATTAAGCCCCCCCATCTAGCGGCGAGGATATGAACTGTGCCGCTGCCGAGGCCTGACGCACTCCTCTGGGGCAATGATTACATGAATGACAGATGAAATGAAATGATAGTGGAGAGTGTTGCTGGAATGAAATTTTGACAGGGAAAACCGGAGTACCCGGAGAAAAACCTGTCTGCCTCCGCTTTGTCCAGCACAGATCTCACATGGAGTGACCGGGATTTGAACCACGGACCCAGCGGTGAGAGGCCGGCGTGCTGCCGCCTAAGCCACGGAGACTTCGCTCAAAACACCACAATGTTTGTAATTCATTGGACAAGAAGCGGTCGTGGCCTTAATTTAGAAGCCTTTTCGTGATTTGCCTGGAGTAGCAGAGGTAAACCATGGAAATCAACTTCCAGTTTGACTGAGGTGGTAATCAAGCCTTCCTCATTTCAGTTTTACAATCGCGGTGTTGTGGCGCAACGGTCACGCTGCTTGCCTCTCACCAAGATGGACCGGGTGCGAATCACGGTCAATCTCACATGTGAGATTTTCGAAGTGAAATGACATGAATTGTGGTTCGGATTCCAAGTAAAATTATTAAAGCATGTCTCGTCCTTTCTTCCTTTGATTTTCTCAGTTTTGCCTCACGAGGCTGAGTGTACACCGTTCCAGCCCTTAGACCAGAATTGAATTTCTTGGTAAAGCCGGGAATCAAACCCGTACTTCTGGGCCGACAGCTGCTCCATCACAAGTGTAACCCAAATGTAACGTTACGTTACTTCAAGCATTGTTACTGAACAACATTATGGTGTTTGAGGCCTTTTTTCAGTGTTGCCTTAGTAAAGAAAAGTTTGGTACTTTTCAGTCGGTCAACACGATTGTACCCAAATGAGATGGGTTATTCCCTAATCCTGAAAAAATACATTTGGATGACCAGTTTCGATCGTCAAGCGATCATCATCAGATCCATTACACTTAGGCTATAAAATCTATGTCTGATCTATTGTCTATTGTAAATATTTTCACCACGGGAATTAACCCTAGGAGATTAAAATCCCTGATGGCTCGGCCGGGAATCGAACCCGGGGCACTTTGGGCCAAAGCCTAGCGCACTAACCATTTTGCCACAAGATGTTCAGTAAATAAACATAAATAGTTATTACTCTTTGCCCTTATCAAGGAGTATAATAGGTGTAGTTAGTTATTGTTGTTGTTGTTGTTGTTGTTGTTTTAAGGGGTGGAACTACGAGGTCATCTGCCCCCTATAATTGGAGTAGCTTGTTGAAATACAAGGTGGTGTATTGTATATAACGTATATATTGTATATGCGCAAATATCATATTTTCCATTGCAAAATGCACCACATAATGCTCATCACCTATTCAAACAGCACAAGAACTGGTTAGGCAGGTTTATGATCCAAAAGCTGATTGGCAAAAAGAGTGGAACAGCTGCAATGGCAGGCATTGTTCAACATTCAAAATCTGCCAGCTGGATTTGATTTGCCCCGCAAGACATGGGTAACTCTCAACAGAGTCCGCACTAACCACGGGAGATGCGGATCAATGATGTTTAAATGGGGTATGCGATCTTCCCCAACCTGTGATTGTGGCGCAGTTAGACAGACTATGAACCATATTGTCACTGAGTGTATTAGTAGGGCATTCACTGGATCAACTCAGGACTTTGTAATAGCCTCTACTGAAGCCATAAGATGGCTAGAAAATGTAGACATTAATCTTTGAACACACTTTCCCTTGCATGATTGTTACAGTTGTAATGTGTTACCTATTGTGTGTATGTAGCCTATATTGTTTATGTTGTTTGTTTTGTGTTGTACCATACGCTAATAATAATAATAATAATAATGCTAAATATTTTAATATTGTCTGAGTAATTATAAAAAAAAAAAACAAGTAGAAAACCTATCATGCCTGGTTTTGAACCCCAGCTCACGCTACCACTTGGCCAACAATGTTATCAACAGCCTTAAATCCAATTTCCTTAGCAAATGATGACATGGAACAAATGGATTTCTTTAGCGTAGTTTGCCTTCATTATGAATCCATTTCCCACAAAATTTATATTATTTGTATCAGCATGCAAAAATCTCATGCTACTGAAATATATCGTCAGTCGCCATGTGACCAAGCACGGCTAAGTCTGAGCGCAATAGTATCTCTGCTTAGTATAAAACTAAGTCCCCGATTCTTGGATGTTACGGGTAAACTCGAGAACCACTGAATGGATTTTGATGCGGTTTCCACCATTCTGTAAAGAATATCTCGAGGATGATTTCTGTAGAAAATAATTTATATATGATCAAAGGAAGCCGAGCAGTAACGATTTCAGTGGAAAAATCGAAAAAAAAACACCCTGGCGTCTGAGCACTTTGTAAGCTTACGCTGGGCAAACCGTTCAAAATACCTACATACTATGAGTGTAAGAATTGTTCAGCATTAAAAGTTCTACAAGAAAAAAAAGTCCGCGACAGCATATGTCTATCTTCAATACATCGCCCACTATAAGTGTTTTTACGTTTTAATTTCTTCCAACCATGCCCATTCAACTACTGAGGCGACAGTTTACGAGCTAGCTAAGGGCGAGTCTATCATCCCTGTTACAGCCAGCTAGCGGGCAACCTATTGCCCCAGATACAGCCAGCAGCAAACCATCGAGTCGTGTTGAGTTAAGACTTCTGAGAAGGGTGGTTGTGTTTGGAGTTTCCCTGGAAGTGCAACTCGGCTTTTCTTCATTTCGCCTGTGAAACAAAGTCAAGTTAAGATTGGACGGAAGGGGGATTTGTGTTTCATGCACCTCGCCATTCTTAAATTACGTCTGACAAGAATTTGTTGCACATGCATCCCCATGATAATATAATTAATAGTCGTAAAACGGATATTGGTCGTTGTTCATTGACATTGGAAAAAATAGCGCTTATCACGTAATGCATTCATAACTGTTCCCGGGCGAAGCCGGGTTGGGTTGCTAGTTATAATATAAAATTATGATTTCCAAGAGGTCACGTCCTTGAGAACCCTCTGTCCGATTAACAGAACTGGTGGGTCATAAGTTATGGATTATGATGATGATAGTTGTTTTAAGGGGCCTAACATCTAGGTTATCGGCCCCTAATGGTCTGGGTGATAGTGAAAGATGAGATGAGAATGAAAACTATAACTAATATTAACTACAGACTTACATACTAGAAGAAGAAATGGTAAACAAATAAAGGATAAGGCAAATAAAGAACAGGAAGAAAATAAATGCCCTCAACCCTCGAAGAAAGAGGGTTGAGGGACTTAGAAGGAAGGAGAGCCATGAAAGGCAGATAGGAAAGGGAAAGAGGAGGGGGTCCGCCCCAAGGTCAGGGGAAAAAACGGGACAAAAGGGACCCAGCTTAGGAATCCCTCAGGGTCGCCAACTCCCAAACTCACCAGTCGTGAGCCTCTGAGGGTGTAGCAATATCTAGGGTGCACCAGAAGTGGAGGGGCTACATACACCCTGCCTCCTTGAGGGCCTTGTGCAGAAGGCAGGAGATGACAGGAAAAGAAAAAGAAGGCTGCCTCTCGCAGAAGGAGGGGCTCAGAAAAGATGAGACAAGGGCCAATTAAGGCGGGAAAGTGAAAGACTCCCTAGGCCTCGGATACTCTAATACCGTCGGGGTCGGTGGCGAACTAGAGTTGACCAAGAGAGGTCGACAGGAAAGAAGACGGAGAGGATCCCGGCACAAGTAAATGGGAGAAATGCCGGACTCAGCTGGGGGTCCTGTGGTCACCAACCCAAGTCCCACAAGGTGTGAGCCCCTGGGGGGAATTATGATGCTTGCACGATTCACACGGCCACCATGTTGAAACGGTTTAGCTGATGGCCTTGTAGTTTTGTGAAAGGACGCGTCCTATATGAAGGTAAGCTTTTACAAAATTTGGTCGAGTTCCGATTATTAGTTTAGTCGCAATTTTATTTTAGCTCTGAACATATGGGTGGCCGCCATTTTATTTTGGTAAAGTTAGTGGCGATATACAACAGCAGACACACACACACTCAAAGACACACGAACTTTTGGCCCATGTAGATCTCATAAGTCTACTTCATTTTTTGAAAAATCGAAAGAAAGCTAAAATACCTACTCTATAATACTTTGATAATGGCCTACGATTACTCCAAACACTTGGTGAGTTTCAAACAAATAATAGAGGAATTTGGTTGAAATCGATCCATTCTTAGAAGAAAGGTTAAAAGTGCTGGATAATCGTTGTGTCAAATCATTTGCAAGCCGCTGTAGAATTTTAAGCCTTAGAGCAATACGGAGACAATGACAAGTGTCCTCACAAACCAGGATCGTGCTAATAACACAAAGTAGAAAGAAAGAATGCACATTGCTTTCAAACTTTGGTCCTATGAATGAGCTATAAGCATGAACATTCATTCATACAAACGGAAGTAACCTCAGTATAACTGTGAGATGAACATACCAGTGTTGAAATACGACAATGAAGATAGCAAACCAATATGCTCACTGTCCGCAATGACATTCCATTCTTTTGAGATTCATTATACAAGTGTGGAAAATTAAAGGGAATTTTAATATAACACACATGCCGGTTCTCTTAATTAAATATCATATTCCCTTCCCTTCACACGTGCAAGAGGGTGCTTTGGTTGCCTGGAAACCTCGCACTCTTATTGTGGCTTTCATTGACGCTGTTCGCCTTTGTCTGTCATGGACAATACTGCTTATTAATATGTGCCTTCAAGTATTTGCCGTGCCTTGCTATGCTCTGTTCCCTTATTTGTCTGTGGATCAACACCGCATAATATAGCTATATTTCACATTGGGAGGCGCTCAGTTCAGTTAAGACTCTATCTTTTCTAAGCCTCCTATTATAGGAATCTAGTAAGCAATACTTTTGGCAAAGCCTTCTATTATAGGAATCTAATAGGCAATGCTTATGCCAAACCCTCCTATTATAGGCATCTAGTAAAGGTGCCTGTACACTGGAGAGTGATTTTCATAGAGCAAGTCTAGCTAGACCGCTCTAGCTAAACTGAGTGTGAGTATAGCGTGGCAAGTTAGACCTGGCCTGTCATGGCGGAGTCTCGTCTAGGAGGGGAAGTGGTGGAATCACTAGGCGCAAATGCGATTTCCCCTCTTTGGTGAAACAGCTGTTTGGGGCTGCTCGCTGTTCGTCGTGGTTATATTATGCAAGCATAACGTATCGAATAGGAGCACTCTCAGTGACATAGCATTGGTATTGGTGGTAATGAACTGAGAGCGCGCCCACTTCACACACTCCTGACAGCAAGCTTGTTGCCGTGCTTGTCTAAGAACAGAGCGGCTCAGTCTTGCTTCGCGTGCCTTGACAGCATCTGTACCCTGCCAAGGTCCTGGGAATAATGACTACTTGGCAACATCTAACCAGCGCGTGACGAAGTATGTGCTCACTGGTTGACAAAGAATCCAGGCGGGGGGATGACGTAATGCAACTGGACGCACATGCGCATCGGAAGGTTCAGATCTAACTTGTTCCGTTATACACTGTAGAGTAATTTTCCCTAGGTAGAGCATTCGTAGAGTGGAGATAGACAAATCTACCTAGAGCACTCTCTGAACCTGTGTACACTGTCAAACGTAAATGCACAAGGTAGAGCAGCGCTAAAACATTCTGAGAGCAGTGTGAGTGTACTGTAGGTATTTTGCGCTGTATTGTGGAGTTAAAATGTCTTCAAGAGAGCGTTTAGCATCTGTGGTGGTTGTGTGTGCCTTGTCAAAATAGAAATCTATGAAGAGGGGAAAAAAAAGTTTGTGGGTGAGGAATTGGATATCAAAAAGAAAATACGAGGGAATGCACGCTAAATTATTGCAAAAGTTATGTTCTGAAGATTATGAAGCGTACAAGAACTTTTTAAGAATGAGCAAAAATGACTATTCTTTCAGAGTACAATTCCAAGTTTCTGGATGTTCAATTAATGTTATTGTTTTTTCGCGACTCCACAAAAATTCAGCCATATTCATACACTATAATTAACAAGAAACAAACAACCCCAACAATCCACCAATGACTCTACATAGAGCACTTTTCAATATTCAAACGAAGGAATAGAGCTAGACTGGTCTAGCTAGGGGCCCAAATACTGCTTACACCGTAGAGTCAGCTGGCCCTATCTAGAGCTTAGAGCGGTCTCCGCTAGGGGTCTCTACCACCTGTGTACACTGGAGAGGAGCTTAGAGTGCCCTAGCTAGAGCTTAGAGCGGTCTCCGCTAAGGTTCTCTACCACCTGTGTACACTGGAGAGGAGCTTAGAGTGCCCTAGATAGAGCTTAGAGCGGTCTCCGCTAGGGGTCTCTACCACCTGTGTACACTGGAGAGGAGCTTAGAGTGCCCTAGCTAGAGCTTAGAGCGGTCTCCGCTAGGGGTCTCTGCCACCTGTGTACACTGGAGAGGAGCTTAGAGTGCCCTAGCTAGAGCTTAGAGCGGTCTCCGCTAGGGTTCTCTACCACCTGTGTACACTGGAGAGGAGCTTAGAGTGCCCTAGATAGAGCTTAGAGCGGTCTCCGCTAGGGGTCTCTACCACCTGTGTACACTGGAGAGGAGCTTAGAGTGCCCTAGCTAGAGCTTAGAGCGGTCTCCGCTAAGGTTCTCTACCACCTGTGTACACTGGAGAGGAGCTTAGAGTGCCCTAGATAGAGCTTAGAGCGGTCTCCGCTAGGGGTCTCTACCACCTGTGTACACTGGAGAGGAGCTTAGAGTGCCCTAGCTAGAGCTTAGAGCGGTCTCCGCTAGGGGTCTCTGCCACCTGTGTACACTGGAGAGGAGCTTAGAGTGCCCTAGCTAGAGCTTAGAGCGGTCTCCGCTAGGGTTCTCTACCACCTGTGTACACTGGAGAGGAGCTTAGAGTGCCCTAGATAGAGCTTAGAGCGGTCTCCGCTAGGGGTCTCTACCACCTGTGTACACTGGAGAGGAGCTTAGAGTGCCCTAGCTAGAGCTTAGAGCGGTCTCCGCTAAGGTTCTCTACCACCTGTGTACACTGGAGAGGAGCTTAGAGTGCCCTAGATAGAGCTTAGAGCGGTCTCCGCTAGGGGTCTCTACCACCTGTGTACACTGGAGAGGAGCTTAGAGTGCCCTAGCTAGAGCTTAGAGCGGTCTCCGCTAGGGGTCTCTGCCACCTGTGTACACTGGAGAGGAGCTTAGAGTGCCCTAGCTAGAGCTTAGAGCGGTCTCCGCTAGGGTTCTCTACCACCTGTGTACACTGGAGAGGAGCTTAGAGTGCCCTAGCTAGAGCTTAGAGCGGTCTCCGCTAGGGTTCTCTACCACCTGTGTACACTGGAGAGGAGCTTAGAGTGCCCTAGCTAGAGCTTAGAGCGGTCTCCGCTAGGGTTCTCTACCACCTGTGTACACTGGAGAGGAGCTTCGAGTGCCCTAGCTAGAGCTACTCTACGCTCTAGCTAGGGCAAAAGCACTCCAGTGTAGAAGGCACTTTTACAGGAAGATTTGCTATGTGTTGTGTCTACTAGATTCCCATAATATCAGGCATTGCATGAGTTTTGCCTACTAGATGCCTATAACAGGAGCCTTTGGAATGAGTATTGCCTGCTAGATTCTCAAAATGAGAGGCTTTGACACGAGCATCGCCTTCTAGATTCCTAAAATAGAAGTCTTTGATATAAGTACTACGCACTAGATTCCTTTAATAGGAGGTTTTGGCATGGCTATTACCTACTGGATTCATATAATAGGAGGAACATTGTGTTGTAATTTATAACTTTTGCCTAGTACTGTACCCTCTTGCTCACACAACATTTTTTTTTTTAAATCGCAAGCGACTATATTTTTCTTTCTCTTCCGTTGTCGATTATTCTTTCGTTATCGTCATTCAATTATTATTGTTACTGCGTTGCGGCTTGGACATGTCATGGCCTTCTAGATAGCGCGCGTTCCCTGCACAGGTACGAAGGGGATTGTGACTGGAGGTGCTACGATGCACGGCCTGCTAGATAGCACAGGTATGCTGCGGCAGTAATGTAAGGGGTCTGTGACTGTGGGTGGAATAAAACGGTTCAGATAGTGGCTTCACCAGATGACTCTTGAGGGAAATAGCTGGCTAGATATGGATGTGGCACTTATACTACTTTGCTTGATAAACGATAATTTCAGCATTTACTGCCAGGTGGCAGTTCAGGTAGAGGCAATGGGGTCGAATGGTCTCCTTTCCATATAGTGTTGTTTACAATCTAATGTCACACCAAACCAATGACTGATCCAAGGCGCGCTAACAGTGGGCATCCGGAGAATGGTTTTCACTGTCTTTTTTTTTAAATTTCATTTTTAATACTGCCTTCAGGCAAATGCTGGGATCGTATTCTACGTCAAGTACCGGTGTTCTTATCTCAGACCTTTGCCCTGATGAATACACACTACTCCCGTTACAGTGACGACAAAGGCGCGTTCGGTGGCGTAGTTGGTAACATGCTGAGCTTCTATGCCCCAGGTCTCGGGTTCAAACCCGGCCGAAGTCGTTGGATTTTTAAGAGCGTTAAAAATCCCTCAGTATGCTTTCCTTCGAAGTGGAAGTAAATCCGGCGGTCCCATGTAATAGATTTATGACATGTAAAAGAACCTTCCCCTAATTACATTTGTGTGAAACTAAATTATAGGTTAGATTTCACTAACGCTCTTTTAGTTCCAACGTTCGCCACCAGGTGCTGACTGCGATGCCAACTAGCGGGAAAGTCTGGTGTCGCGGACGGTAGCATTTGGTAGCAAAAGTAGGAACTACTTCAAATTATTGTCTGCAGTCCTTACTTGAATTAAAAACAGATAACACACACTAATACAGCCATCACAATTAACACCGGTTATCAGACAGATACTACACACACCCAAAGTACATGGGGCTGCATGACCACGTTGTCGCAGCCCCTAAACCGAGGAACCAACCAACCAGTGAAGTTCTCAACGAATTTTCAAGCTAGCAACTCAACTCCAATCTGTACGCTGTGGTGTTTGTGCTATGTAAAAAGTTGTCATGCTGTCAATAGTGTCGAATTTCTCTGGTTCATGAGACCATAAGAATGTAGTCACCCTCCAAATTATATTCACACAAATGGAACTCACAATAAATAACAATGTTTATACCTTTTGCCTTATAATACTTAGTTCACACCCTCGTCACGAGGTAATTAATCTGTACGTGGGTATAATTAGAGTCCGCATCCCCTCGTTTGTTATCCAAATCTACTCGCTTTTCAATAATATTTTCAATTAGATAAAATATTAAAGCTACGCATTTAGTTTTGAGGAGAAAGTCGTTTCCTCAGGCCATGCATGCCAAGTTCTATGTTTAAAATGAATGTTATACTTCCAGAATTGCAAGCCTTTTCAGTTTGGATTCCCCAGGGGCTCACATCCAGTGGGATGTCGCTTGGCGACCACGGGGCCCCAGCTGAGTGCGGCATTGCTTCCACTTACTTGTGCCTGGCTCCTCTCCGTCTGCTTTCCTGTCGACCACACTTGGTCAACTCTTTTTCTCTTCCGAACCTGACGGTATTAGGGTATCCGAGGCCTAGGGAGTCTCTTCCTTTCCCGCCTTAATTGGCCCTTGTCTCATCTTTTCTGATACCCTCCTTCTGCGAGGGATCAGCCTTCTTTTTCTTTTCCTTTTATCTCCTGCCTTGTGCTCAAGGCCCTTAAGGAGGCAGGGTGTATGTTGCCCCACCATTTCTGGTGCATCCTAGATATTGCTACACCCTCAGGGGTTCATGACAGGAGAGTTCGGGAGTTGGCGACCCCTAGAGATTCCTGAGCTGGGTCCGGTTTTCCCCCTTTTATCCATTACCTGTGGGGCGGACCCTCTCCTCTTTCATTTTCCTATCTGCCTTTTATGGCTCTCCTTCCTTCCAAGTCCCTCAATCCGCATTCTTCGAGGGTTGAGGGCATTTATTTTCCTCCTGTCCTTTATTTGCCTTATTCTCCTTTTGTTTTCCATTTCTTCTTCTAGTATGTAAGTAGGTAGTTAGTTTTAGTTATAGTTTACATTTCATTATCATCTTCACTATCATCCACACTATTAGGGGCCGATAACCTAGATGTTAGGCCCCTTAAAACAACAATTATCATCATCATCATCATTTCAATTCGGAGTGAGATTAGCGGAAATCTTCATCTTACATTTGTCATGAAAAAAAAAAAACGGAAAAATATGATACGTCATAAACATCCGGGTCCTAGTAACGATATTCAACAAGTTCGGATTGTATTCTAAAAACTATCTGCAAATTTACTCTAAATATTATCCGCAGCTTCTCCGCACTGCCATGGAAACTATATCCGCATGGCGAAACCTTTTGCAGATATCCTCGGGTTTATCCTTGAATATCCACATCCACGCAGGGTTTTAGATATAATGAGAGGTTTGTTCCCTCACTTCTGTCCACGCACTAGCTTGCTCACACATTCCTGACAAAATTCTTTAACTACTCATCACTTATGATTTTAAACCACACAAGCTCACGATAACTTTCGCCCTTTATTACGATGTGAGCTGTATAATCTGTTCTTTAACACTTAAAATTCCTGACCTAATCGTTTCATCTCAACATCTCCACACGAGGCAATCTGTTTAACATATTCTAACCTTGGTCTACCCACACAGTTCTTGTCCTCAACCTTTCCTTCCATATCTAAGTTTGCTATTCCTGGGTGTCTTAGTATGTGTCCTACCAACCTATCCGTTCTCTTGGCAGTCACCAGAAACATCTCTCCTCTCCCACTCTTCTTAATACTTCTTCATTTATTACTATATCTACCCATTTGATCTTCATCATTCTCCTGTAACACCACATTTCAAACGCTTCTATTGTCATCTTTTCTGCTGCGCCAACAGTCCAATTTTCACTTCCATAGAGCGCCACGCTCCAGACAATGTAATACCTAAATCTATATTTGAGTAGCCCAGATGCAAAGGCCGCTAAGTGCACTTTTTGTCGATTTTGAGTTGAGCATACCGTCACGTTCGTCTTTTAACTGGCTACACGATGGAATAAGTTTCAGGGTGCATATCCCGCTCAAAACCGTTGAAAATGGCCAACAAAAATCGCATTCGTTTGCATAAACCGCTAAATGCATGTTGGCTACGGTTGCAAAGCCAGTTTAATATTCCACGTGTCCAAAGACCGCTAAGTTCCGTAAGTATGGCGTCTGCCTTGCCACATACGGCTGCAAAACACGCTAACTGGTACAAGAACTGCCAATATTCCTTCCTCAGAATTTCTTTACAGTAAATAATTACTTATTTCGATCGGGAAGGATAGTTTTGTGTTTCAGATTACAGTTGGCTGCACTATCGAGGAAGCGTACGCAACAATGACATGCTGCCTTGTCAAAATACACCGTGTAAAAGCACATTTGATTGACAGGTTGTTTCTTGGTTGTGGGCATTTCAAGCCAGAAAAATGAGTGATCTTGTTGATTTAAGTGAAGCAGTTATTGCGTTTGTGGACTGTAATACTATTGTGGATGTTCCAAATACGGAGAAAAGAACAGAAACGGCAGAAGTAGTGGGAGAAATAGTGCAAGTTGAAGTAGTTGAACCCGTTGATATTGGAGTAGAGAACAACTTCTCACGTCTGGTTAGAATATCATCAACATGCCAAAGGATCAAATCAAATAGCGTCGACACTTCTTCACAAACTGGCCAGCAGAAATTTTTAAGGTGGAAAATATTTCGGTTATTCTCTGATGGGTGTGGGGGTTAGAACAAAAACAAGACTATGATCAGCATGCTATCTCACTGGTTACTGCTAGAAGCTCCCGCATGTCTACAGTTATGGTTCCCAATAATTGTGGGCCACTCATTTATCCCACCTGACAGAGTTTTTGGAAATATTGAACGGCAACTTCGCAAAGTGAGTGTCTTTGAAAATCCTTCCGGATTCATCAAGCACATTGAGAAATTTGCGACAGTAGTTCGCCTGGTAATTTATGTTTCGGGACAGAAGATCCAACCGTAGATTTCACAGACAGTAGTTAGGGATTGGAAAGCGTATGTGGATGGCATGGTAAAAAAAATCCGGGTAGTAAGCATTTCCAATTCAAAAAGCGAAGAAAATCGTGTTCACAATTAGCAAAACAAAAAAATATCATGCCTGGTCTGAGGGGAGCCGTTCTACAATTTTGAGGAGGTACGAATTTTAATAAAACATCCTGGTCTCTCACCAATTCAAGAAGGTGTTGCACTCAAAGAAACTAAACTACAAGGCGTCTGATGGCTTTTAGAGCTGAACTTCGGCGAAAACTGGCCAGCGAACGGCAACCTAAAATTCTTCAGTGAGGTCTTCCTGGAACTAGAAACCATTCGCAACATTATCGTCCGACCTCAAGAGGAAGAAGACTAAGAACCAGCAGATGTTGAGCTCATGGACAGTATGGAGGATGACCTGACATAACTTAAGTGCCATTTTTTCTTGTTTTGTGCACTTTCTTAATTTGTAAATTTTTATGCTGTCTAAATGACGTTGCACGGTGTTTAAGATGTGTTTTAAAAGGAAAAATCCTTTTATCGCACCCGACGTGGTCTATTTTTTCAAAATATATTTTTCCTGATAAACCAAATTGAAACTAAAATAGTTCTTTATTAAAAATCTCATCCAAATGACATACGTAAAACAATAAAATAGCGGGGTTTGCAACCTAAGTTTCATTAACGACTCTCGTTGTCACGGGTGCAAATGTCGTTAACTGCACAAAACGGGTGCAAAAACCGGTAAGTCAATATTTTAATTTATGTTTCGGGACAGAAGATCCAACCGTAGATTTCACAGATTTTAACTGAATAATAAATGTTTTTATGTTGATTTTCAGGGGTAAAAAATATGGTATTAGCTTAAATAGTTTGGTCGTAGCAGTTTTTCGTCATTTACTCGGTTTCGTTTATAATGCACTTAGCGGCCTTTGCAAACGGACTACTCATTTGATGTCAACAGATTCCCTTTCTGTAGAAATGCTTTCGTTGCCTGCGACAAACCAATTTTTATATCCTCTTTGTTTCGTCCATCACTGGTTATTTTGCATCTTAAGTAGCAGAAGTCTCCTACTTTCTTTAGCTTTTCACATGCCAATTTGACGTCAATAGAGCCTTCTGATTTCTTTCGGCTGCATTCCACTATTTTTGTTTTGTATTTACTAATTTTCATCATGAATTCTTTCCTCAAGACAGAATCCATACCATTAAGAAACTTAATCAAATCCTCTGGTATGTCGGCTAAGAATATGATGTCATCAGCAAATCTCAGAGTTGAAATAATTTCTCTTTGAATCTTTACTCCTACTTTGATTTTTGTTGTTGTTGTTCAATGTACGGATTGAAAAGTTTGGGTGATAAGTTGCAGCCTTGCCTTACACCTTTCTGAATACCGGCTTTTCTCTGATATCCTTCCGCTCGAATAACTGCTATCTGGTTTTTGTATAGATTGTAGATCAACCTCCTATCACTGTACTTTATATCAATCCTTTTGAAAATATCAAACAACTTAGTCTAATCAACGTTATCAAAAGCCTCATCAAAGTCTACAAGGGGGCAGATGACCTCGTAGATTCACCCCGTAAGACAACAATAACTAAGTAAAGTCTACAAATGCCACGAAGTTCTCTTATTGTTCCTAATTCTACCATCTAAAGATAAGCCTAAGACTAAGTATAGCTTCCCTTGTTCCTACATTTCTCCTGAAACCAAATTGGTCATAACTCGTTTTCTATCCTCTTGTAAATTATTCTAGTCAGGATCTTTGAAGCTTGAGTGATCAATCTAATCATTACATCTTCTGTCATCTCCTGTTTTCTTCGATATAGGGATGATAACATTCTTCTTGAAATCAGGGGGCGCCTCACCTGTCTCATAAATCCTACACATCAAGTGAAATAACCTGATCAGACCGTAGCAACTCAATCGGTACATCATCTATGTCTAGTGCTTTGTTCCTGCTTGAGTCCTCCAATGCTATGCCAAATTCTGATCTCAGTATTAAAATCCATCTATCTCAAGAGAGTTTTGTGCCTTTCAAAGTACACGCCATCCCGTTTGGTTTAGGCTACCTGCTAGCTTGAGAGCCATACTTTGTTGAAAAGCTGAGACTGAACCTACTGCAGCCCGTTACACCTGGCTATGAGACTCTACTGACAGAATTGAAAAGGAAGAGAGAAGACACATGGGACGACTTTTACGGCACTGACGCGATGCTTTCAACTGAATGGACAAATGCATTGTACGATTTGCGTCATATAGTCACGAGATTTTCCGTGCATGGTTTTCACTTTAAAGTATACACCAAGAAGAAATATCATCAGCCGGACCAGCAGTGCATCTGTTTGCTATGTGGAGAGCAGTGTGATAGGTATCGCGTGATGTTGTGCCAACAAAGACGGGTCACACTTACAATGTTTTGTAGTGAAGACTAAGGAAATCTTTGTTTTTTGTCTTTTAATGTTAATTTATTAATTTGGCCATTGGCTGCAATAAAGTTCTTATTAATATTAAATATCCTTTTTCATCCTCATCAATGTCCTCTTCCCTTTCCATTACATAATTCTCAATCTTCTTTCCCTTATACAAAAACTCCATGTAAGCTTTCCATCTCTCGACCCTTTCTTCCCTGTTAGAGGCTTTCCATCTGTGTCCTTAATATTACAGCTCTTAGTCTTCCTGTGCCCAAAAGTACTCTTAATCCTTCGATAAGCTGCATCTACCTTACCTAATTTCAGACAATTTTCTATACCAGCACATTTCTCTTTCAACCATTCTTCTTTTGCATCCTTGCACTTCTCAGACGTCTCTATTCTGCTTTTCCCTTTCATCTCTTACGTTCTTCTTGAAATCAGAGGAAGACATACTACTAATGGCTATTAATTATATACTGTATTAATATTATCCTAATTGATACAAAGAGGCCCTCTACTCTCTCACATGCATCTTTGTTGTGTTTCCCATCTGTTGCTTTCCTATCCCACATTCCCCTGATGATATTAAACAGTTGCACTAATTCACCTGGCTCGCTCCATTCCCCTCTTAGTAATTTTATTAAAGTGAGATATTCATTTTCCCTTTCTATTCTTTCTATTGAACAAGTGAAACAATTCTGTTATCTCGGTAGTAGAGTGAGATTCTTTAGCTGGAGCGGGACCAGCGGTCGGCTGCCGGGCGCGTGCGCCTTCCGCCAGCCAACCGAGCTCGGACCGCGGGGTTGCGCGAGGCGGAGGCGAGCTAACCAGGGGCCTTAAAGTCAATTAAGTCACTAAACTTCATCAACGAGGGTGTGTAGTGTCAGCGCACATATAAGACGGTAACATAAACAACAGCTGCAAGATTTAATTAAAGAAGCACAGATGTTCTTTTATTTCTTGGGAATCAGGATGACCTCACGTCACCAGTTAAAGGGTAGAACTTATCTTTTCACAGAAGATACTAAAAATGTTGTCCTTCAGCTGACAGACAGATATCGTTACATTATATCGCTACTCCTGCACCCGCCCCCCCCCCCTCTTACGCCCGTTTGTTGCTCAAGTGTGAGTTAATTTAACATTCAAACTGTACAGATCAATTACCCTTACTCTAGTGGACCTGGAGAACAATATACGGCAGCAACAGAAAGGAATTACAACGTGTAAACGCTAATTTATTCACACGGTACAACGCCTGTCTGTCAGTTGAAGGATAACATTTTCAGCATCTTCTGTGAAAAGGTAAGTTCTTTAGTCATGATTTGCTGGTGAATTTACCATTAATTAATGTACTTTGTTACGGTTTCCACCTGCGCACAATCCGCGGTGCGAGCTCGGTTGACTGGCGGAAGGCACGCGCGCCCGGCAGCCGGTTGCCCGTCCCGCTCTAGCAAAAGAATCACCCGTGTATAATCACCTAAGACAATAGATGCTTAATGGAAGTGAAGAGAAGGATCGCATTGGGTAAAGCAGGCATTTATGACTAAGAAAACATTTTATCCAGCAAACATATGAATATAGATGTAAGAAAATCCTTTGCAAAATCATTTGTATGGAGTACACTGCTCTATGGAAGTGAAAGTTGGACTCTGGGTAGATTGGAAAAGAATCGACTTGAAGCGGATGAAATGTGGATATGGCGTAAAATGACAAGAACGAGCTGGATGGAAAGAAAAACCTACCTGGAAGTCTTAAGGGAAGTCAAAGAAGAGAGAGGATTAATGAAGGGAAAGAGAAAAATAAAATATATTGGGCATGTCATCAGACACAACACTTTTATCGTTAACATTCTTGAAGGGAAAATGCTGGGAAAGAAAGGAAGAAGTCGGCCTAGGACGAAGTATTTGGAAGACATCAAGAATAGAATGGGATGTGACAATTACATGGAACTGAAACGAACCGCCAATGGCAGAAGAGTGTGGTTTCATCAACAAGGCATTAGCTTCTAGAATATGATCATTCTGTTTATATCTCCCTTATCTACAAACATTGTTCTTATTATTTTGGTTTCATTGCAATCCCTGATCAGGTGTGCAGCACCCATAACCTTCCAACAAAGAAGGCGAGAACCCTCAATGATTTGTTTTATACACTCCCATTTACCACTAAATTATCCCTCTCATTTCTCTTTTGATTAGACCTTCAGGCTTTATACTCATAAATTGATTTACGGTATTTTAGAGAACTCTCTCAAGGTTCTCTCGTTAGCAATCTCTTCTATGAGTACCTGCAACTCTGGTATAATTTATGAAAACAGAGATCTGTGTGTCTATCCTTGGAAATTTGTATAATTGGCACAGTCATACAATCAATATTGTTACTATTTGACACTTTAAGCTGTACACTTGGAAACCCTACATAGTTTCAAATACCTATGAATAGGTAAAATAGATTTATTCCTCCTTTTAATGGGATACTGAATCGCCTATCTTACCAATGTTTAATTTGTTTAATTCACGTTCCTTATGCTCAGAATCTAATGAAGGAATGATGATGAAAATTGTGTCACATTTCAATCAAATATTACGTCACATATTATTGGAGAAATGTTTATATTGGACTTGAGGGTAGTCAGAAATTATTATTTTTAACATTCAAATAATAATAATTACTATTTCTTATAAAAAAAACAGCCAAAACCAAAACAGTTTTAATTTAGACAAAAAGCTTCTTCATTAAAATATTAACCACTTTGTGACAAATCTATGGTGAAAATTTCACAGCTCTGTGATAAATAGTCGCCTCGAATTGAGAAAACAGCAGTTTGGTTTTGACAGTTTTAACCGTTCCGTATCTCCTTAGGTCAATACTATATTGAAACTAAATCATATGCAGGCGCAAATTTTAAAACCACAAGATACATTCACCATTATTTTCCATCATTTTGGTCTATCTTCCAAAGGTATAAATTTCCATAATCAAACTGACCATTTGAATTGGATGAAGACAAACAGATATTGAGAAACCTCTCTGCATTACGATTTGGTGTAAAATGATTTAAGCTTTATAGAACAACCTTCAAAAGCTTGAATCAGTGAATATTTTGCATGATATTCGAATTAGTCATTTTTAATTTAATTTCACCTAACACAGCGAAGAACATTTTACAGAAGCAGATATTATTTAATTAGTTTAGAACTTCAAGGTTTGTATTAGCAATATTTTTATAATGTTTTTCATATTTTTAATATATTCCAATATAACAGATCTGATTTTTAAACAAATTTACATTATATTTCTACCATGATCATAACAATTCTTCAAATACTTTGTATCAAGATAGACAGTATTTCTGATCTATCATTTTTTCAGCAGGTTTCAGTTAATATTTGGAAGGGTGTTCAACGGATACTAAAACTTTTATAGTGAATATTTCTATTTTAATGCTTAATATTATTAATAAATTGTTAACGTTTAGATTAATTATGTTCTTAGTTTAATATTTATTATTTTGATTTTAACTGGAGGATCGTGTCAAGTAAACCGAAACTTCAGTAGTATTATATATTATTAATAAAAACAACAGGTGGTTGGACAATGGAGATTGATGGCTAATGCAGTTGTCTATCGGGAAAGTGATTCAATAATAGACACGATGAGAAAAAGGAGAATTGCCTTTTTTCTGCCATTTATCGAGATTAAATGGCAATAGACCAACTATTTAACTACTTTTTTAAAAGTAAAATAAAAGAACAAATGGATCAAAGAAGTTCAAAATTATTTAGATGAATTCAATTTTACAATGAAACAAATTGAAAATAGAGAGAAAACAAGAAGTTCCGTGACGAACTAAAAAACCTACTTTTCTTAAAATTAAGATTCATGCCAGTGATTAATCTACAGTATATGGACCTATCTAGAATAATGACGAAATTAAGTTGGAAACATCGAAATGTCTAATTAGTTCGAAATATACCTGGTATAATGTAGCCTACTCGAGAACTACTGGGTACAGTTGGCAGCCCTGGTGACTGAATATATTTTTAGTTCCATCTCTTAAGGTACAGAATACAAAATATGGTTGAAGTCGAATGGACGTTGCATGCAGTTAGACATTGGTCTATCAGCATGCGTAAAATCATGTTGACAACAATGGCATGCGTGTGCTGGTCAGAAATAATCTGAAATATTATGATATCTTGTTGTGCCAATTTTGGATGAAATCCATTTGTTAGTATAGAAGTTCCATGTATTTTAAAAGTGAACCCATGAGCAAGCATAGAATCATGTTGGCAGCACTGACTAATATTAATTACTCCAAATTAAGCTAGAATGTCAGGTGCTATACGTGTGCAAAGTATAGAGCTGTTGGCTTGCATACTTTCTGATATATTGATATTAGGGTAAAAATATAGACAGCATTTATTAACAGTTAGGAGCCCTGATTGCTCTTAACAATACTTATAGTCATATCTGTTATGTTGCACATAGTACATACGAAATTTGGTTGAAATCCAATTGATAGTGTAGAAGTTATATGCATTTAAAACTTGGTCTTATCAGAAGGCTTTAAATCATTTTGGCAACACTGTCATGTATGGCTTTCTGGAAATTAAACTGAAATATTATTATCTATATGTGTGCCAATTTTGGAATAGCTCCCAAGAATACCTTCCAAGATATCCAACATGGAGCTCACATTTCTAGTGCGTTTTTCAGCAGTTGGTAGCACTGGCATCATACATCTTTACTCATACTAAATTTGGTTTCGATTGATGCAGCCGTTTAGGAGTTGATAGGGACACACACACACACACAGCCAGACATACAGCCAGACAGACAGACAGACAGACAGGCAGACAGACAGAAGGACGGACAGACAGACAGAGAGACACACATTTTCCCGGATCGATCTCATAAGTAGGCTAAAAAGGATTCTGAAGAAGAAACATATAAGGCTTACACTAAATATTAATCAACGAAAACTATGATTGTCATATCTAATGAGAGAAGGGCAGGCAGGTTTTGGGAGTGGAGGAAGATGACTGCTAAATTCCCTGTCAAATTTTAGAGGACTTAAATATATTGGTTTGATTTGGGGCGTAAACGATATAAATAAATATCATTTAGTTTCATTGTAGTATTAAGTTAAAACGTGGAATAAATCTATTTTACCTATTCATAGGTATTTTAATTTAGATATCATCACAGACACTTAAAATGAGGTATTGAACCCATTCTTATACAGACGGGCACAGTATGATCAATGCGAACCCCGCATAGTTAATATGAACTCTCATTGGCTGGGGTAAATGAGCAGAACTTTTTTTTGGCAAGAATAATCAAGGGTACAAATTATATTTTGTGGGGAGGACTGACAACATTTTTTGTCGTCACAAAAAAATTGTGTACATTCTTTTTTCCCTTATTTGTAAAATCATAAAATGTTGCTTATTTCTCGTAAGACAAGGGAGATGTAGAAAGTTGCGTGTAACACTGTGGTTGGGGGATGAGTAAGTTAGTTAACTTAAGAAATGATGAAGAGGGAAGGTGTGGGAAGATAAAATAATAAAAATGTAGAGGAAGGGAAGGAAGGAAGATTGTGTTGATGAATTTCATGTGACATGTCGCGAAAAGTTGTCGCAAGTGACGCAGTCTTGTCTTCCTCCCGGGAATAGCCCTCTTCCCTCTTTTCCTGACGCAACCTCATTACATTTGCATCAGTGATTGGTCGCCCATAGAGACATCCGCTCCACACCGCACTTACTTAAGGGCTTCACGTAATTATTCTCCGCCTCAACGAAGGTGTAGGGACATTTGATTTCTTTTTAACCATTTAGAGGATTTGCTTCAAACTATTTTAAATGTTTTTATTTACTGCCACCGTCGTCTTTAGAAAAAGTACATTTTTAATGCTCAAGCAAACAAAGTAGGGGTCTCAATCTTAGCAAAAACGTTAAATTAAGCAATTTCTTCAATTGTGGCAAAGGTTGAAGCGATAAATGGCCCGGAAAGGTTTCAAATTGTTGATGATGATGATAATTGTTGTTTTAAGGGGCATAACATCTAGGTTATCGGCCCCTGATCATCTGGGCGATAGCGAAAATGGCAATGAAATGAAAACAAGAACGAAAATTAAGTGAGACGGAAAATACTTACAAAAAGGAACTCAGGTTGAAACAACTCACAAAATGTTCTTACAAAAGGGAATTTAGAACGAAAAGATTCACAAAAGGAATAGATTGAAAAATACGCACAAAATGTACGCTAGGTTCAAAACACGTACAAAATGCAATGCTGAGTCGAAATACTAACAAAATGCAATTGAAATTCAAAATACTTACAAAATGCAAACGAGATCGAAAATACGTACAAAATGCAATTGAGGTTCAAAATACTTACAAAATGTAATTGAAATTGAAAATACACAATACAATTCAGATTGGAAGATCCCAGTTCCAATCCAAGATATTCACAAAGTGCAATTGAAATTCAAAATACTTACAAAATGCAATTGAAATTGAAAATGCTTACAACATATACGGTAGATTCAAACTACTCATGTGGATTGGCAATACTCACAAAATGCATTTTAGATTGAAAATACTTGACAAAATGTAATTTAGATTCAAAATACCCACAAAATGCAATTGAGAATCAAAATACTTGCAAAATGCCCACCACACAAAATGCAATTTAGATTTAAAATTCTTGCGAAATGTGGTTTTGGTGGAAAATACTCACAAAATGCAATTGAAATTCAAAATACTTACAAAATGCAATTGAAATTCAAAATACTCACTAAAATGCCCTGCTCCTACATTGAAAGACTTACTAAAAAGCAATTTAGATTGTCAATCTTTACAAAATGCAATTGAGGTTGAAAACAATCGCGAAGTGCAATTTAGACCGAAAAAACTCACAAAATGCAACGTAGATTAAAAATACCCACAAAATGTAGTGTAAATTAAACAAGTAGTTCCGTGAAGCCTATTTTCATATGTCCTACTTATGTTAATTGCCACTATCAACATACAACATTTCTGTTTGATTGCTTTAATAGATTCGTAGATATTGAGAACCGACTAAATATTTTGGATGGTCGCCATGTTGGACTTTATATATGTAGGTCCTAGAGTAATGTACTGTCACATGAAGATTATTGTGTACGTGTAGCATTCAAACTTCAATCGCATGATTAGGACACAAAAAGTAACAACGAGATTTTAAAATTTCGCACAGCTGCCATCTTGTGGCTATGGTAAAAATTGAAAAAAATTAGATGCCAGTGGATTAACATTCGTATAAGGGTTTACAGTACCAAGTTTCACTGCACTCCGATGGTTAAATTGAGATAAACGTCCATGTGAATATTTATACATCGCGGCGCCGCCATGTTGGATGTGTGATCACCAGGTTATTGAAAGTCCTATAGGTGAACTTATGGTCATAGGCCCTATGAACATAAAAATATTCAGTTTGATTGCTATAATAGATTCGTAGATATTCAGAGCCGTCTAAATATTTCGGATGGTCGCCATGTAGGATTTTTAAATGTATAGGTCATACAGTCATGTACCATTAAAGGAAAATGATTGCGTAGGTTCATTATTCAAACATTCACTTCGATCGCATGATTACGACACAAGAAATAAAAACTTAATTTTAAAATTCACACAGCCGCCATCTTGAGGTTATGTAAACAATTGAAATAAATTAGATACCAGTGCATTACAATGTGTATAAACATTTCCTGTACCAAGTTTCATTTCGTTTGGAACATTAAATCGCGAGAAGGG
Organism: Meconema thalassinum; assembly: GCA_946902985.2. Lineage (NCBI taxonomy): Eukaryota > Metazoa > Arthropoda > Insecta > Orthoptera > Tettigoniidae > Meconema > Meconema thalassinum. The sequence continues at coordinate 105,997,606 of OX336395.1, forward strand.
TCTATTTAAATTTTCAAATTCGCTTGGCCGCCATGCTCGTTTTGTAGTTAACCGGTTTTTGAAAATCTTATAGATGAACTTCCAGTTGTGCCCTTTACCTCCATACAAAATTTCAGGGTGATACCCCTAATAGTTTCAGAGATATAGAATGCCGGTGAAATATTTCGCACAGCCGCCATCTTGTGGCTATGTAAACAATTGAACGAAGTTAGATGTCGGTGCATTACAATGTGTATAAAAATATACTGTACCAAGTTTTATTGCCTTTGGTTGGTTAAATCGCGAGAAACGTCTATTTAAATTTCTCAACTTCGCTTGGCCGCCATGTTGGTTTTTTAGTTACCAGTTTTTCAAGAGTCACATAGGTGAGCTTCTAGTAGTTCCCTTTATCAACGTAAAAAATTCCAGGGTGATATCGGTAATAGTTTCGGAGATATTGAATGCTGGTGTAATACTTCGCACAGCCGCCATGTTGGATCGGTGAGACGTATCAAAATTTGAAGGGCACGGTCGGGGTCGCCAGGAATAGTGCTATGAACTTACCGAGTTTCATTGAAATCGCTCCAGCCGTTTAGAATTTATTAGGGGGGGGACACACACTCACCTCACACACACACGCACACACGCACACACACACGGACAAAAGGTGATCTCATAAGCCTATTTTTTCAAAATTGTAAATAGGCTAAAAAAACGCTAAAGGGAATTTAGATACACGGAGAACTAAGTAACAAAAATAGTGCGGGAATCTTAAAGAGAAATGGAAATATAATGGAAAGCATACAAGAGGTCTGACCCTTCGAAGAAGGAGGGATCAGGAAAGATGAGACAAGGTCCAATTAAGGCGGGAAAGTGAAATACTCCCTAGGCCTCGGATACCCTAATACCGTCGGGGTCGGAAAAGAACAAGAGTTGACCAAGGGAGGTCGACAGGAAAGAAGACGGAGAGAAGCCCGGCACAAGTAAGTGGAAGCAATGCCGGACTCTGCTGGGGTCCCGTGGTCGCCGTTTCAAATTGTGAGTCTTGGAGAGCTCTATCAAAGTAAATAAAAAAACAAATTATGAAGATCACTTCCGGTCTAAATGCAGTTCCAGAAAAAAGCAAAAAATCTCTTGTTTCTTTACTCGTTTCCTATTTGATTCAAATCCCAGCCAAATTAACTTACATAATTCTTTCTTTAATGTGTTCCTTAGTTCAATATCCTTAGGTGTTTCTTGACATTTTAAAAAATCCTTGCACCGGAAGTAGTGAAAAGGGCTTAAGGGAACTGGGACGTGTGAATCGATAGAAAAATGTAGGTTCCGATGTTTAGTTACATATCTCAGAAACTACAATAGTTATCTCCTTGAATGTTCTTTTGTTGTATTCAGAGTACATTCATCATTATTTGGGTAGAATTTGAAGCTTCTATGTTGAATATTTTGTGTCAATGGGAGCATCACAAAAGCAATGTTAAAACAATATATTGTTAAAAATTCCCTTAACGCATGTCCCTTTTCCTGAGCAAATACTCAAACCAGACCCATCAAACTTTGCATGCATAATATTTCAACCATTTTTGATCTACTGAAGTAAAAGTATTGCCCTATCGTTTACAGGAGCTGGGTTATCTTTTTTTTACATCCTTTTTGAAAATTGACATTTTCTGTAAAATTGCCAGTGATTTTCAAGCTGGGCTTCATGAACTAATCAAGATACCTGAATAAATGTACTTCCACTAGTAGATCTATATAGTTTCTTCGAGACTACAAAGTTTCAAATACATTGGTCACATAGTTTCTGAGAAAATGGTACATGAAGTTTCCAAACATATGACTCACGGTAAACACAAAAAGAATATTTGGCTAGTAGCTAGTTACAATGTAGCCTTCAAACATTATGTTTAAACCTATTTTTTTGCATCAAATATGGCTTCAGCACAATAATTGACACACCAAATTCTTCAAGAAATATAGGAGATTTTTTAAAGCTGAGGAATAAAAATTGACATTTTTGAGCCTATCACACGTCCCGGTTCCAAGTTTATTTATTTAGCGTATGGCTTTTAATGCCGGGGATGTCCGAGGACATGTTCGGCTCGCCAGAGGCTGTAGCTGCTTCAAGCGGACACCCATAGGGTGAGCTAAAAGTTCCGTTCAATTTCAAGTAGTTCGAACTTTCGATACCAATTGTCACTGATACCTAGTGGTGAACATTGGAACTTTGATAGAGCGTTCCAACGAAATCTAACCTAGAAATTTAGCTTCACACAAGCTTAGACTGTGGAAGGATCTTTTACATGCCATAAATCTATGACATGTGACCGCCGGCTTTACTTCCCCTCCGAAGGAAGGCATAGTGAAGGATTCTAACGCTCTTAAAAAATCTGACGACTTCGGCCGGGTTTGAACTCGCTATCTTGGGCACAGCAGTTCAGCATGCTACCAACTACGCCCCCGTAGCCACAAGGGCTCAAGTGAAACTCTGCATTGACTCACACTAGCGCTCGTACTGGTAGAAAAGGCAAACTGCTATTCTAATCTACCAGATATCGTTGAGTTACCAGTGAAAAACCGTCAGTCTACCGCGTGTCATCACCACGTAAGAAACGTTTCGTGTCTCCTTTACGTTTGGAAAAGTGGAGGATACAACGAAAAAAGAAGCCGGAAGAACAGGATAAACCCAAATTGCTCGTCAATAAATATATCATCAATTCAACTCCCGAGGAGGACGAAGAAGAAGAGTCCAATTCTCGTGAAGATTCAAGGGAATCAGAGTTCAAAATGCATGAATACTCATTCGATGATTACAAAAATGATTGTGATTTTTAGGAATAAATTAAGAATGTATTCTCATACTTTCGCTTTATAATCGTTTCGGTCTTTTATGGACCACGTTATTTCAACTCTCTTCTCCCTCGTTCTTTCACATTGGCCCAGTGTTCATGCATTCTTCTTCGGTGAGCTTCTTTTCATTCTTCGGTCCACATCTTGCCGGTTTTCAATGCGGGTTTTGGCTGTATTTCCCCAAGTTTCTTCTTCAAAGAGTCACGTTCCAAGATGTCCTCATGTGCTATCCCCAGTTCTTGTAGGCCTCTGTAAACCAGATCCCCACAAAGTAGGCACAGATTGGATTGGACAACCATCCGGAGCTCATTCGTGTTAAATGGCCATAAAAGGAGAGTCTTCTTTTGCGTATGGTGTCCGTTATTTTCTCCACTTGTAGATAATGTACATCGTTGTGTCGTCTTCTATACTCTCCTCGTTTCTTGACCGGTCCCAAGATCTTTCTCAAAATCTTCCTCTCATTGGCTTTCAGTTGTTCTGCCAGGCCTTTCTTATTCATCGCCAGGCATTCTGATGCATATAAACGGCTTCGGTGGCGTAGTTGGTAGCATGCTGAGCTTCTATGCCCAAGATCGCAGGTTCAAACCCGGCCGAAGTCGTCGGATTTTTTAAGAGCGTTAAAAATCCCTCAGAATGCCTTCCTTAGGAGGGGAAGTAAAGCCGGCGGTCCCATGTGATAGATTCATGGCATGAAAAAGAACCTTCGACTAACTATACTTGTGTGAAGCAAAAATTCTAGGTTAGATTTCATTAATGTTCTATTAGTTCCAACGTTCACCTCAAGAAGCTGACTGCGGTGGTATCTAGTAACCAAGTCCACAGCTAGGTGTCGTTGACGGTATAATTTGGTAGCAAAAGTAGGAACTGTTTGAATATTGATCGTCTGCAGTCCTTACCTTGATTACAGATAATACACACTAATACAACCATCACAATTAACACCGGTTATCAGACAGATTCTACACACACCCAAAGTACACGGGGCTATATGACCGCGTTGTCGCAGCCCCTAAACTGAGGAACTAACCAACTAATGCATATAACGCCTCCGGGAAAATAACGGTAACCTAGAGCCTCAGATTGGCATACTTGGTTATATTTTATGTACCTAAGATTCCTAGCTCCTATCCCTAGAGGTTGATGGTACGTGAATTCTGAAGTCCGTATCCCCTAAAGCAGTGGTTCTGAACCCGTAGAAGTCATCGGACCATAAAAATATTCAAAGATTATTAAGCAAAACAGTTTTTAGAACACATTATTTATAATTACTCTTAATTAGTGTACAGTACAACTAAATTACAAATTATTTAATAGAACAAAATTACTTTTGTAAAATACTGTATATATCCAACATAATATGAAAAGTCTGAATTGCAAATTTATGTTTAAGCAACAATTTTATTTGAAAAGGACATTGCAAAATATTAATAATAACCATAATAATTTTAATTTTGCCCTGAGACTTTCTGGTTGCATAATGTTGGTGAAAGGTTATTTGCGATGATTAAACATAAGTTATGATAATTATTTTGTATCATATTCTAATAACCCACTTATTTTACAGATATTTCAATTCGCAAATTGTTAGTGATCGCCGCGGATACATTCGGACGATTCTTGTTCAACGCACATCGTTTTCGAAATCTCAATTTGCTGGCCACTTTATTTATGCGTGCTGGTGGACCATATTCTCCCGTGGACCACACCCGAGGCTCTCGGACCACCGGTTAAGAACCACTGCCCTAATGGAATAGTGTTTATGTAAGGTCTAGCACAGGGGTGCACAACCTTTTTATAAGTGGTGGCCATGTTTATTTTTACATAATAGGCCTAACTTGTAAGTGGCGGGGCGCAAGTTACCTTTCCATATAGACACTTGCCAAACCCTACCGCTAAAGCTAATGTTACTATTATCTGAATAACCTATTTTACCAGCAGACAAAAAATGTGTTTCAATACCATTTTTGTGTCCTCTAAATGGTTTAAATCCATTTTTGAATTTTTTGGGCAAATTGCGTTATTAACTTATCAAATTATTGATTTACAATCAACTTACTCCTAATTCGAAAACGTTTAGGGGTATATAAAATAACGTAATACTATCACTACTCGTTTTTGAGAGAAAAGTTCTTCGGAAGGTCTTCGGACCGGTGAGGGATGTACACACGGGTGAATGGAGAATTAGACACAATCATGAAGTAGAAGACCTGTACCATGATGCCAACATAGCTGGAACCATCAAAACCAGAAGACTGCAGTGGGCTGGACATGTAGCCCGGATGGAAGACCAACGATGACCACGGAAGCTCCTAGATTTCATTCCCACATGAAGAAGACCACCAGGAAGACCAAGGAAGCGGTGGAGTGATGGACTCCATGAAGATCTGCAACAGGCAGCGATACGTGTGGACAGTTGGCGGATGGCAGCTATGGATAGGAGACGATGGAGAAGGAAACTTGTAGTAGAGCGCGGTCCACTGGGCCTGATCGCGTAGAAGGAGAAGAAAAGATCACAAGGTTGTACAATTCTTATTTAGAAAATTAAATTAAAAAAAACAGAATTCTTAACATCAAAGTATATAAAAAATGAAAATAATGGGAAAATTCTCATCATTCACAATAAATGTATTCTCGTTGTCAATAGTATAAACTATTTATAAGCGGACTGCATAAACTGACTTAGAGGGCCGCATGCCCTGCGCTACTCTATGACGAAACGATGTTTTCAAAATTGAGTTTCTTGCGTGAAGGGCTAGAACTGTGGTTTTGTTTTTCAAAATAAGAGGAAGCCGGCTTATATTCGAAGATTTCAATGTATATGGTCTTATTCAGTGTGAGTGTAGAGTGGAAAAGGAAGGTAAGTCATTAAATGGTGAGTAGCATATTTTGTGTAGGCCAAATTGTTGAGCAAAACGGAAGATAGTGAGAACGAATACAAAAAGCAATTATTAAGCAATTCGTTGAAGTAAATCACAACAAGACATAAACTATTAAATTCAAACTCTGTTTATTAATGTTCACATTTCTAGGCTTTTCTTTTTGGGGGTTTGCCACTTAAGTGTATCAGAATGAGAGCCGGAATGAATGGCTAAAAGAGAGGTTGTTGTTGTTGTTATTTTAAGGGGTTTAAAGAACAAGGTCATCTGCATCTGCTGCCAACAACAGAGTGATTTGAGGTATCAGAACATATTCATTTAAATATGTAAACATTTCAACACAATATTCGTAGACATTTGTGTTTATACGCTAGTTCTAGTTTGGGGACTTATGTGTACCACAGCAAAACAAAAGCCAGAAAGGGGTTAACATCATCAAAATCAAAAACGAAAATGAAAATGACAACGAAAATAAAAACAAGAGAAAAGCAAAAAAAAAAAAAAGAACAAAAAAACCAAAAACAAAACAAATACTAAATACTAAAAAATCAATAATAATAAAAACTAAAAAAATGAAAACTAAAAACTAAAAACTAAAAACAGGAAACGGAAAACGGAAAACAAAAATCAAAAAACAATAAAATGAAAACTAAAAAAAGAAAACAAAAAACTAAAAACTTTAAAACTTAAAAACTAAAAACTAAAAACTAAAAACTAAAAACTAAAAAATAAAAAATAAAACTAAAACTTAAATTAAAACTAAATCTAAAACTAAATCTAAAACTAAAACTAAATATAAATAATAAAAACAAAAACAATAATCACAGAAAGGTAAATAAAAAAGAAATACAAAAGCGAAAAGATTCTCTAATCAAAAGCAATGGCAAAATAGGGAAAACAACAACAACAACAACAACGAACACCAAAAATCATACAATAGGTTAAAATATAGAGCAATATTAACCCTAAACTTACAAAACAACACATTTCCAAAAGTACAGTAGTTCTGTTTCATAAAGAGTTAAGCTTGGCGACGTGAAAAACAGGATCGATAAGGAAAAGCACACCAAGATTACTTTACGGTGTTTGGGAATTTCTTTGCAGAGTCCAGCGTACTTCCGCTGAATATTTCTACGTAGAATACTGTAAATCAAAGCTGTGAAGAATGTTTGCTGTTGGGTTTCGAACCCCCTCCTGCCACATTCATCACTCCTTTAAGAAAGAGGCCCTCCAAGTGGAAGAGATCGTGTTTAGCGCGCCACAGTGGTTGTATTGGCTCCTAGCCGACAGTGCTACCAACTTTGGACAAGTTTAAAAACACATACACAATAGCAGCAAGACTGTCGACACCTGAGTGACATGGACTTTGTTCTCCGCTCTGCCAACCGGGCATTAAATAAATATCTAACTTCATGCTCCAAGAACGGGGAACTATTTGTTGTTGTTAATTCGTTTGAAGGGCTTGGGGAAACGTTGGTCATCAGCACCGACCATCTACACTGTACTGTATAGTCACATTAATGTGAACGCACAGATGGCAGGTGTGAGCACTAGCAGGGGAGGGTTTATAAAGAGTATGGAATGGAAGCCGAAAACAGAGTAGTCGCTGTTGCAATTCGGACACGGAGTGATTTATCTGGCGTACAAAAGGGCAGGATCATTGACTTCGTTGCCGATGAACAGCAGTCAGCATGAACCTCGCACGGAATTTGCACGCCAATATCACAACTAGACGCCCACTGTTTACAAACACCAAGGCTGTGTGATGTTTTAATACGATTGCCTGTTGAGTGGCAGGGTGTAAGTGCTCATGGGAAATATTCAAATACCGTATTGTTATTAATATTAATAATCATTATAATAATAATAGCGTGCGCAATATACACAATACTCAGGATAATAGCTGGATGAATGAGGCCCATACACAGAAATGTTCGCTGAACGGTCGTTGAGAAGACACGGTTAGTAGCTCCGTTGTTCATCTGGGCGGTCAGTTGCTCTACAGTTGCATGTACACATCTCCACCAGACGTTTGTAAACTGTTCGTTAAAGTGTACCGTGCGTGGCAAAATGGTACTATTCAAAACCGTCGCCGAGACAACTGTGGTGCACCACGGGCCATAGATGAGAGGGGTGAACGATGGCTGTGTGGCAGAGTGCATGTGCTCATGGGTATTGTTCAAATATCATATTGCTACGTTGAAGAACTTGGTCTGGGTTCAGAAAGCTGTGGGATGTTTTAATACGATCAGATGTTGGATGGCAGAGCACAATGATTCATGGGTATTGTTCAAATATCATATTGCTACGTTGAAGAACTTGGTCTGGGTTCAGGAAGCTGTGGGATGTTTTAATACGATCAGATGTTGGATGGCAGAGCACAATGATTCATGGGTATTGTTCAAATATCATATTGTTACGTTGAAGAACTTGGTCTGGGTTTAGGAGGCTGTGGGATGTTTTAACACGATTAGCTGTTGGATGGCAGAGCACAATGATTCATGGGTAATGTTCAAATATCATATTGTTACGTTGAAGAACTTGGTCTGGGTTTAGGAGGCTGTGGGATGTTTTAATACGATCAGCTGTTGGATGGCAGAGCACAATGATTCATGGGTAATGTTCAAATATCATATTGTTACGTTGAAGAACTTGGTCTGGGTTTAGGAGGCTGTGGGATGTTTTAATACGATCAGCTGTTGGATGACAGAGCACAATGATTCATGGGTATTGTTCAAATAGCATATTGTTACGTTGAAGAACTTGGTCTGGGTTTAGGAGGCTGTGGGATGTTTTAACACGATTAGCTGTTGAGTGGCAGAGCATATGTGTTCATGGGTAATAAGATCATATTCCTGCGTTGAAGAACTTGGTCTGTCTTTAGCAAATAGTGTGGGTCGGACAGATTACGGTAGCTCTAGTTCCGTTCGGTATCGCATCTTCCGTATGGTCAGTACCATCTCCCACCAAGGGCGCTCAAGGTCACATCTCCCCAGAGAGTCTCGATAATACTGGAATTCATCATTCTCGGTGTTATTGGCTCAAACAAGCCACTGCACGAGTCAAGTCAGAGCCCTGTGTTTTGTGAACCATTCGTCATGCTCACGTTCGACAATATTGATATTAAAAAATTACGAGCCTTACAGTAGTCGCATATGATGTGTAACATCTGACAAGTTATTCGAATAATTCCATATTACTTACTCGCATTTTTAAAGAATGAACCTTGTGCCAGCAAACATGAAAGGATTCTCCAATGCATCTGCAGTAGTGACATATACCTGAAGGAATACATAGTTCATTCCGGAATACCCCAAGGTTCGAACCTTGGACCTTTGATTTTTCTAGCAATGATAAATGATTTTCCACGATGTATACTGCACTCAAATAGTCTTTTATATGCAGATGACTTCAAAATTTTTAAATCAATTTCTTCCACTAATGACTGCACTCTACTACAAAATGACCTAAATAATATACACAAATGGAGTATAGTACATAAATTATACTTAATCGTACCGAAGTGTGTTGTTATGACCTTTACACGTAAGAAGAACCCAATCACATTTGTTTATGGATTTTTTTTTCATTAACTCATTCATTTATTTGCAATGGGGGGTGTGTGTCCCCCGGTGGCAAATTGGATATACATAACAAATAAATAATTATACATAACAATTCAATAACAATTATACAACAATTAAACTGGAGTATTTACACAAATAGACATTTTCTTTTGGAAAAGGCTCTAAGACTGCGGCAGGTAGAGAGTTCCAGTTATCAATGGCACGGTTTACAAAAGAATATTTACCATAATTTGTTCGCTGTGGTCGGCCCTTAACTTTGAAAGGATGATCGCTCCTACCCATGTAAGTGGGCTTTCCCAATCGTTTGCTAAGCTCACCCCATGCTGGTTGATTTGTATACGTGTTGTACATAGCGCAGAGTCTAGATTTCACCCTCCTAGCCTCCAGTGATTCCCACCCAAGTTTCTTTAACATACGGCTCACACTGCTCCTGGGATTAAAGTCACTGAGCACAAATCTAGCGGCCTTTCTTTGTACCATTTCCAACTCATTGATGAGCCCTACTTGATATGGATCCCAAACCGCCGAGGCATATTCCAGAATAGGTCTTACAAGTGACAAATAGCCTAATTCTTTAGCAGAGGTACTACTTCCTTTTAATACCCTCATTACAAAGTGCAGGGATTTGTAAGCTTTTGAAACAACACATTCTACATGACTACTCCATTTCATATCATTCCTTACGTGAACGCCCAAATATTTGCAAGAATCTTCTTCTACAAGTATTTCAGAGCCAATGTTATATTGAAAATCCTGCCTTCGCACTTTCCCTATTTTTAAGAGACTACATTTTCTTGTTTTTATTTTCATTTTATTTTCAATCGCCCACTTATAGACCAGGTTCAGGTCCTCTTGAAGCACTGCATTGTCTTGTGAGTCATGTATCTTTCGATATATTACACAATCATCCGCAAACAATCGACAGTCACTGCGAATCCCATTTGGTAAGTCATTTATAAACGCCAAAAATAACAAAGTTCCGATTACGCTGCCCTGAGAGATACCCGACGTTACGGTAATTTCATCCGAGAATATGCCTTCGACTTTCACTTTCTGTGAACGACCCGTCAAAAATTCTTGGATCCATAAAATTACTCTTCTATCAATCTTCATCGAAGCTAATTTATGGAGTAGCATGTCATGCGGCACGACATCAAATGCCTTCGCAAAATCTATAACCACGGCGTCGACTGAAACTCCATGGTCTAACGATTCGCTAATGTCTTGAAAAAGTGATAGCATCTGACTCTCGCATGAGTAACCTTTCCGAAATCCATGTTGCCTATCATTAAACCATGATAATGTTTCCCACTGTTCCCTCAAGTAGTCGCAAATGAGATGCTCCATCTGTTTACAAACGATGGCCGTAAGGCTAACCGGCCTGTAGTTGCCCAATTCAAGTCTGCTCCCTCCCTTAAATATTGGGACTACCGTAGCTCTTTTCCAGTCATATGGGATTTGCGCATTGTTAATGGACACATTAAACATCACCTCCAAGTATCGTGCCTCGGCCCTACCTCCTAGTTTAAGTACTTCACTAACAATATTATCAGGACCCTTTGATACATTGAAACGTAGTTTTTGTATTAGCTTTACAATTGCTGACTGGTTTATTTGGAACAGGGGAGCCCTTGATTCGTCATTAAGGTCCAACACACAGCTATTGGATTTATTGAACACACTACCGTAAAAGACATTTAATTCATTGGCAATGGCCTGTTTCTCAGTAATTAATTTACCGTCACCGGACATTATCATCGACAAATTATTTGAATTTCCCTTTCTTCTCCTAACATAACTGTAAATTTTTTTCCACCCATCACCTCCCGAACCAAGTAAACCTTGCATATAACTGTCATGAGCAGCCCTCTTTTTTAAGACGAGCTCTCTTGATAAGGACTTAAATTTCAACATATACTTGTCACTATCATGTCTTTTATTGTATAATTTCCTAATTTTCCGTTTTAGACTCCTAATTTCTCGTGTGTAATACTCAGGATCTGGGTTTTGTTTGAGCAATTTAAATGGGACAAATTTATCAACAGCGCTATTTAAAATTTTCAAAAAGTTAGTCCACAGGATATTAATGTGATTTCCTTCCGATGCCCATCCTACAAATAGCTCATTCAAATACCCCTGAAACTTGCCCTGATCCGCCCTGCGATACTGGAATATGATCTTTTTTGCTACATCAGAGTCTAATTTTGTAATGTCACCATATCTAATATTTAATTCAACCCCAGAATGGTCACTAATTCCTGGTACTTTCAGACAGTTAATATACAGCTCTACAGGCCTTACGAGATAAACATCTAAGGTATTATTGTCTCTAGTTGAGAAGTCAACTACTTGGGAAAATCCCCCCTCCCTTAAGAATTTATTTGCAGCGCTCTGAGCTTGACCACAGCTAGTTGACTCACCAGACCAGTCTACTTTGGGGAGGTTTAAATCTCCAGCAATTATTATGCTCTTTTTCATAGCATTACCCGTACAAGTTTTATCATACAGTGTTTCGAGGAGAGAAAAGTTATCTTTCGGTGCTCTATACGCCCCTATCACCTGAAGAGGGAATTTATTTCCTTTATCCGAAATTTGTACACATAAAATTTCATGATCCATATCAGCCCACTTTAAGAAACTAGCTATATTTTTGCACACACAAATAAATAGCCCACCACCTCGCTTCCCCCGATCCCTTCTGTACATTTCGCAGGTCCCTTGAATTATTTCGCTACTATTTATGTCCTCATATAACCAAGATTCAGTTGCAATGACAATGTTCGGAGAATACGTCTCTACAAGATTCCAAAATTCAATTAATTAATTTCCTAAACTCTGACAATTAACCTGCAGTAATCTTAGAGTCTTACCTCCGCAGCAAATATCTCGAAATAGCTCCTTCTGTTCCCATCGGCTGGCAACCTCTGGACCTGTTCCTCCTCACAAAAGCCGGCACGAACCGATGACCCTGTCATGTAGGTCCCTAGGTTAAAAGCGCCCCGTCAATTTAGATGCAGCCCGTCTCGGGCGAAGTCGCGGCCACCAATCCAGCAGTCAGCTTCTACGTACACTAATCCCAGTTGTGCACATACCCAGTCCATGCGGTCATTTACAGTCTTAACTCGCCTTAACGGAACATCTCCCCGCCGAACAATGCCACTCATTATAATTTTTGCATTTCTAAACTTGCTTTTAGCTTTTCTGCCTAGTTCGTAGAGCTCCCCCATGATGTAATCAGCTGTAGCCCTCCTCTTCAAATCGTTCGTCCCAACATGTAGCAACAACACTTTAACTTTGTCACAGTCCTCTACATTTGATTCTTCCACTTGTTGGGCAAGCTGGTCAATTTTAATCCCCGGATAACACCGCACTTTCGCACCTGATTTCCTCGAGATATTCGCACTCCATCGTATCATTGAATCACCCAATGACCCAATGACCCAATGACCTAAGTCATTGAAAACAGTAAGCGAGAAGAAAGATCTAGGGATTCTGTTTGACCGAGAGCTTGCTTTCACTTATCATGTGCAAAAGACGGTCGGGGATGCTTACCGCATGTTAGGGTTTATAATAAGAAACACTAAGGCATTCATTAGGACCAGTACCTGCATAAACCTTTATACTGCCATGGTGAGATCCAAGCTCGAGTACGCCAGCCAAGTATGGAGTCCCTGGCAGAAAACATGCATTAAGTCCATTGAGCAAGTTCAAAAGAAATTCCTCAGATACTTACACCTCAAAATATCGGGCAATTACCCACACATGGTACCCTACGGTGAACTTTTGTTGAATTTCGGCATGACTAGTTTGGAGTCTCGAAGGCAAGTGAATGATATGAAATTCCTTTATAAAGTTATTAACGGTCAAATTGATAACTCATTTTTCCTATCGCTCCTAAATTTCAACATCCCTCGCTTAACTACAAGATCAACCATAACATTCAAAAATGATATAACCAATACTACTTCACATAACAATTCACCTGTATGGAGGCTTTGCAGTATTTACAACGATGCGGTTCGTGTAAACTGGAAACTAGATTTCTGTCTCTCAATCAGACCGTTCTTGGAAATTATAACCCAGTCACTCTAATTCATACTTGAAATAAAATTATCACACAAAACAGAATCAACAATGTATATATATGGATAGGCCTGTTCCCTAGTTATCAATGTTACCTTTTAGTTTACGATGTAATAATTTCAAAACCTGTTTTTATATTTGGTATTAGATCATATTTAGATTTAGTTTTTATATTATCTTTTTACTACTATGCATTTTGATCTGTGTGAACTTCTTAGTTTTAAGAATTACATTAAGATATTAATACTTAATGCAGACATATCAGGAAATGTATCTTACTGTGTAGGTGCACTGTTATTGGGGCGCACACTGAGCCCTGTTGTGTACCATCAACTAATAAATAAATAAATAAATAAATAAATAAATAAATAAACTGTATGCGGGAGCAATCCACTGCCTACTTGATGCGAGCTGCGCTTTATACCGGCCAGTTAGTGAACCCATGCCAGCGGTGTTATTGAAAATAGCCTCTTATTGCCGATATAGCGCACTGCCAAGTATAAGGCGCGATTAAAAATTAGGTGTGCAGTAGGTATATTAAATGCGTTTCTCCCAGTGATACGTTTAGACCAACGAAGTTTCAATTATTGTTAGTAGTCTGTGTTAATATACTGAATTCCTACGTTGTTTGGAGTATTGGTTGATGCGATATAGCACTCGAGGTATCGAGTGCTTACATTAAATAAGTATACAGCAAAAGTATGAAGATTTAATAAATCGTAATTGTTTTAAGCAAATATGATATAATGAATATTTTCACACCAAAGAACGACAACTTGAAGATCATATATTGTAGGAATTTCTTAAATGGGGCCTCCAAACCTTGAGGTAAACCGTATGCGATTTACATTCCACATAGTCACATGGCTTACAGTACGTCGTTGTACCGATCTCCACCACCGGGCGCGCCCATTGTTTCCGTTCCATGCACTTCCGTCCCATCCACTTCCGTCTCTTTTCCAAAATCACTCCCACAAAAATGTCCAGCTACCGAGTGCCACAAAAGTATCCAGATACCGAGTGGAAAGATGTTACAAATCAATAACAGACTTCTCTCACTACTTATTGATAATTTTATTTTTCAGTCTGTCTACATTATATAAACCCAATTTTTAGCCTACTTTCGATTTTTGCAAAAAATGAAAGTAGACTTATGAGATCAACACAGGGCGAAAAAAGTGTGTCTGTCTGTGTGTGTGTATGTGTGTGTGTGAGTCTGTGTGTGTGTGTATGTGTGTGTGTGAGTCTGTGTGTGTGTGTCTGTGTGTGTGTGAGTGTGTGTACTCTGAATGTCTGCCCCCCCCCCCTATCAATTCGAACACGGTGAATGCGAATTGAACGAAATTTGGTACAAAGGTAGCACTAGCAAAGGACACCTCAGTGTCATGTTTTATATCGCCGCCATCTTTACTAAAACTGAATGGCGGCCACTCAAACGTTCAAAACGTAAAATCAAATAACGACTAACCAAATCATCCGATCTCTATCAAATTTAGTAACAACATACCTTCGTATAGGATGCGTCTTGTGACCAAACTACAAGGTCGTCCGCCATACCATTTCAGGATGGCGGCCGTGCGAATTATGCAAACTTTATAATCCATATCATGGGACCCACCAGTTCCGATTATCGAGCCGAGAATCGTTTTAACTGTTCTAAAGGAAGAGGCACGTTCGAAATTAAAAGTTTATTTTGTAATACTATAGTGCAGACGTGATTTTAAAAAGCTGAGCCGATTCAGTAATAAGACAAGATGGCAGCGGATATCTTGTGCCTGACTTATATTTCACTAATTTGAGTATTGCATGCAATATAGCGTACTGATACAAAATAAATAAACGTTGTATGAAATGCTTTATATATAAATAATATACTCCAGTGATGAAATCGTTTAGTATAAATCATTATTTGCTAACAAGTTCTATGTAAGTCATTTTATATAGAACGATATTCGTTGACACAATTAGCTCAGTGGTAGAGCGTTAGCCTATCGCTCAAATGCCTATGGTTCAAACCCGATCAGAGCTAGGTTTTTTGCTTGAAATGTTATATGTTTATTGTTTTGTAATGACTCAGATGTTTTAAAATTAAGCGTTATATTGTGCATGTTATGGTGTAAAATATATATTTAATTAAAACATAATTCGCCAGCAGATTTACTCGAGACATCTAGCTGCCCAAAAGGTACCTGCAGATTTTATTGAAAACTTTCTTCTTCTGGCCGCTAGAATGCACTCGCTCTGTTAGGATTATATTGTTCGATATTTCACCACTAGATGTCACGACTAGTCTACGTGGGGCTCCATTGATTACTATACCATTGGCATTCTATGCGCATCGAATTTGAAGAATGACAAGATGATACTACGATACATTTTTACTTTTTATTTTAAAGGGTTTGTAACAGCCTATTGTGCGTTATTTGAAAATGTTAATTGAAGTAAAGAACAAAACGATTTCACATAGTATCTGAACTCTACCGTTGGTGCTAGTTCAGGATATTAATTAATACTTTTATTTCAGCCAAATAGCAATCGAAAATATCCACATAGTTGGTATACACACGTCTCTGTAGGGTCATGGAAAGATTTGTTAATTCAATTAGGGTTGTGAAAGTCATACGCAGCCAGACGTGTAAAGACATGCCTCAACTCAAAGTTGGATGTTACCCGCGTCAGGCCGATTATGTAATAATAATAATAATAATGTTATTGGTTTTACGTCCCTTTTAACTACTGTTGCTTTTAGAGACGCCGGGGTGCCAGAATTTTGTCCCGAAGGGGATCTTTAACGTGCCAGTAAATCTACTAACACGGCTCCCTCGCATTTGTGCACCCTCAAATGCCAGCTGACTGCGCCAGGATACGAACCTGAAACATACGGTCCAGCAAGCGAGAACGTTACCGCTGAGCCACGCTGCCAGTCCGGTTGATTATGTCTCCAGATCCATAACATTCTTTAGATACTTCTTATCTTTCTTTCTTCAATGATGGTAGCAGTTTTTATCTAGGTTGTGGCGTTTGGTAGAGGTTAATCGTTTCTAAGGTCTTCAACAAAGAATAGTTCTATTATACTCTTTGATAATAACAACGAGTTATAACTATACTCATACATTTAGGAGAAAGTAGGCTATATGTTCTTTACTGAACATCTTGTTGGGAAATGAGAAAGAACAACCTAAAGGAATTACACGTGAATAAAAAAGTATTTGTCAGAAAATAAAAGTATTTAGGTAGCTTGATAAACTCCAGCGGAAGTTGTACGGAAGACGTGAGACGCGGAATCTCCATGAAGAAGAGAGCTTTCGGGAGAGTGAAAGGTTTGTTAACAGCCAGAAGCATACCGATCATACTTAGGAAGGTGGGGTGTGGTGTCTTATGGTTCGGAAACATGGACAATCAGACAGAAATAACAAAAATATTCAGAAAGATTTGAAATGTGGTTATGGAGAAGAATGGAGAAAGTGAAATGGACCGATAGAATGAGAAATGAGGAGGTGCTAAGAAGGGTAGGACAGGAAAGTAGTCTCAAGAGGATGCTACATACGAGGAGAAAATCTTAGATGGGTCACTAACTACGTAGGATTTGTCTACTACAAAGAATCATGGAAGGAAAAGTAGAAGGAAAAAGAGGGAGACTAAGAAGGTTTGGAATGTAAACAGATCTGAAGAGGGGAAGAAGTTACAAGG
This sequence comes from Meconema thalassinum, assembly GCA_946902985.2. NCBI lineage: Eukaryota > Metazoa > Arthropoda > Insecta > Orthoptera > Tettigoniidae > Meconema > Meconema thalassinum. The sequence continues at coordinate 106,014,668 of OX336395.1, forward strand.
AAATGAAATGGAGAACGTCCAGTTGAAACCTGTCCGAGGATAGATCTACTGCAGGCGCGGATCTAGAGTTTGGCTTTATGGGGGGGGGGGGGGGGGGAGTCACAGAATTGAAATTGTTAAGAAAAATGGTATCACTAACAACGCAATCACAAAATAACCAAACGTACAAAACCAGACAAATTTCTTTGCAAGCTACATGGGTAGAAATTTGATGCGTTTTGCGCACCAAAAATATTCGTACAAATTGCTACGGCCTTTTTTTTTTGCGACTTTTACATCGAGCTTCGAGAAAAATATCAAGGTACGTTACAGTTTCGGGAAGTCGAGTTGGTACTATACCCGGATCGTTCACACGTCCGTGACATTGTTGACATTATTATTTTGGAAAGAAGAGTTATTAATTGAAGAGATTGAGGGAAAGGATGGTTTGAATAGCGCGCGGAGGAGACTCAAGAGTGCTGAGGGAAGCATGCATCGCAGGGGCGAGTGACGTGAGTTTGTGACGTGGAACCCACATACGTCACGATTTTTTTTTCTGAAATTACCTTTAGGAGAAGAGACGGACGCTAGGAAATTAGCACACTTTACTGGCAATTACAAAAGAAGGAATTTGAGCTATCAAGCGTTAAAATCGGTCCAGTAGAAGCCGAGATACGAGATGGAAGTTTCTGGAACATTTGCTCGCTGGACTATATAAAGGGCACGATTCTCAAGATAGTTACATCATTACAACGGAGCATTTGCTCATGTGCGGAACTACGTAACGTGGAGTGACACTATACACGCCGAGATTCTGACGGTCGAATGACTTAGTCGCTGTACCAGTGGTCAGCAAGACATAGTTTTTGTTCGAGTGAACAAACTTAACTTTTGGCAGCGAATGGACTTAGAATATCCACTGACTTTCAGGTCACATATTCTACAGTCAGGTGATGGTAGTGTCGAAACCATTCACAGAAGTTAGCCTACAGAACGATGTATTTCTTATGGTGACTATACATCAGGCACTTCGAATTCATCAGGAGAAGTTTATTTCATTTTGTTCGTTTATGCAGCTAATAGGTGTTCCTATTTTAGCGTGCAAACGAAACCACATTATTTGAATATGAGATTTATTCTCAAATCTACAAGAGTACTGTACCAGTCTATGACTGAGCAACTTTTCGTCATGTTACACGGTACTGGTGATAGCGGGAGTTATTTAGAACGAGTGACTGCAAATATCAACATGCGCAGTTAAACTACTCGTAGGGTTGGTAGGACATGGAGACAAACGAGGTATATGGATACAGCAAATGGCCATGGGAAGACACTGTTGGAATAGTGTCTACCGCAGGACACGCTCTTCCTACACATCAAGAATGAAGTAAGAAAACTATTCATGTACTATCCACTAACCTGTAGTATTAGAGAATTCCATATTTTTGAACAGTCACGATCAGAAATCAACACACATTTTTCACCGTAGCTAGATTTTGATTGTATTTGCCTGGATGACAAATGGAACTGCTACCTGACAATTTATTTTTCGATCTACGATTTGTCAGGACAGGCATTAGTTCATGTTCCGACATGAAATATTTCGATTATTCCAAGGGATAGGAGTATTTTTCTTTAATTCTTATGATGAGAGCAGAAGTAATTGCGGCTTGGATTATTTAAATAATTTGATTTATTTAATAATAATAATAATAATAATCAAGTGTGAAGTGAATAAGTTAATAATATTATAAATAATAACGATGCTATTTAAAGTTATAAATAATTAGGGAATGATAATACCGAACATTAGGAACTAAATTAAATTAATTGTTAATTGTTTATTGTGATTAATTAATCATTTTTTTTTGAGATTATATGAAAATTGTGGTGAGAGAAAATTTTGATGATATAAAAATTTTGGTGAAGAGTAAATGATTTAATCCGCTGATGGTGGATAGCAACAATTTATATTGTTTACAACAATTTTTTGTAATTTTAATAACATATGAAAATAATTTAAGATTTATGTGACATTTAAACAAATGAAAGTGAGAAAAGAAGAAAGTTAAATTTTCAAAATATTATGAAAAGTTTTTTTTGAACAAATTTTGGTTTTTGAAATTCAAAATCTTTATGAAAAATTATTAACATTCGACTTTATGTCAGTCGAGTATTGATATTGTTATGAAACAATGAATCAGTGATATGATAATTTTTCCAAATAAGTCTAATTTTGGAATAACACCGAATGAATCAAGTGACTATTTTTTTGGGGAAATGTTGCTACGAATATTTGAACAATCAAATGCAATCTTTCGAAAAGTGAACTACGAACATGTAAATATTAGGGATCACTCAGAACTCTTTATTGAACAGTGTTTACCAGTGTAAATATCTTTTTGATTTTTTTTATATCAGAATGGACTAATTCATTTTCTCATATCATATCTGCGACATTCTAGTAATAATCTTAGGGACTGTTGATTTCTCATGTGTGATTTGTTTTATCTTTGTTGAGGTTTTTGCCATTCAAATCATATTTTTTATCTATAAATAAATTGAGATTTTAAGGAATGTGCTAATTCAAAATAATTTCTCACCTTACCTTATGTGTGAATTACCGAGATCAGGGATGCCAGATTAGACCCAAGTATTCACCTAGATAGACCCTGAGATATATTTTCTCGTGCTAACCTGATGTCGGTATTTTACAAAATGTGGTCGTTGGATCTCGGTCCAAACGGGCCCAGTACCGACAAAGGGAGAAAAACACAGCTTAAATTGCCAACCAAGCTTGCAGTTTGGACGTCGGAATATTTTTTGATGCGAAAAAATCCCCAAATTCCTATCCGTGCATTGCTGCACATTCATCGTGACATCACTATAGACATTGATTCGGTAATCACAAGGTTTCCTAAACAAAATAGACGAGTTGATTTTGTTATATAAATAATCGTTTTTATAGAACAGATATGAAGTTGTAAATATGTACAGTTGTAACAGAACATAATAATTACAATAAAGGTATTTTCAGTATTGAATAAAATGAAAAAAAAAACAAAAAACTTTTATTCACTTAAAATTCGTTAAGTTTTATTTGTCTGGTTATTGTGTTTTCGTTTTTGAGTTTGCAAAAAAAAAATGCTCTCTGTTTGGGGGGGGGGGGGGGGTCATGACCCCCGTGACCCCTCCCCCCCCCCCCTTGAATCCGCGCCTGATCTACTGAAAGAGAAAGAGAGACAAGAAGGGAGTGAAAAGGATGGCAAGTTTCGCTCATCAAGCGAGCATCCTCAGATTCCAAAGTTCAAATCAGCAAGACACTAAATCCAACGATGTCAACTATTTATTTTGACACTATTAAATCATAATTCTGAAATAAAATAAAATATAAATCTCTACTTAGTATAAAACCAAGTCCCCGGTTCTTGGATGTTACTGGTAAACTCGAGAACCACTGGATGGATTTTGATGCGGACTTCACCATTCTATAAAGGATATCTCGAGGATGATTTCTGTAGAAGAAAATTTATTTATAATCAAAGGAAGCTGAGCAGTAACGATTTTGGTGGAAAAGTCAAAATAAACCTGGCGTCCGAGCGCTTTGCAAGCTTACTCTGGGCAAACCGTTAAACATGTCTAAATACTACGAGTGCAAGAATTGTTCAGCATGAAAAGTTCTACAAAAAAGTCCCCGAGAGCATATCTCTATCTTTAATACATCGCCCACTATAAGTGTTTTTACGTTTTAATTTCTTCCATCCATGTAATTTCAACTACTGAGGCGACAGTTTACGAGCTGGCTAAGGGCGAGTCTATCATCCCTGTCACAGCCTAGCTAGCAGGCGAAGCTATTGCCCCAGATACAGCCAGCAGCAAACCGTTGAGTCGTATTGCGTTAAGACTTCTGAGAAGGGGGGGTTGTGTTTGGAGTTTCCCTGGAATTGCAACTCGGTTTTTCTTCATTTCGCCTGTGAAACACAATCAAGTTAAGATTGGACGGAAGGGGGATTATATTATATTAAATTATACTGTTTGGCGTATAATTTCTACTTAGTATAAAACAAAGTCCCCGATTCTTGGATGTTACGGGTAATCTCGAGGACCACTGAATGGATTTTGATGCAGTTTTCACCATTCTGTAAATGATATCTCGAGGAAGGTTTCTGTAGAAAATAATGTATTATGATGACCAAAGGAAGCCAAGCACTAAAGATTTCAGTGAAAAAATAAAATAAAACTGGCGTCCGTGTGCTTTTTAAGCTTACGCTGGGCAAACCGTTAAAAATATCTATATACTATGAGTGTAAGAATTGTTCAGCATGAAAAGTTCTAAAAAATGGCCGGGAGAGCATATCTCTATCTTCAATACATCGTCTACTATAAGTGTTTTTACGTTTTCATTTCTTCCAACAATCTCCACAGTTACTGAGGCGACAGTTTACGAGCTAGCTAGGGGCGAGTATATCACCCCAGTTACAGCTTAGCTCGCGGAAGAGCTTATTGTCCCAGATACAGCCAGCAGCAAACTGTCGAGTCGTGTTGAGTTAAGAACTTTGGAGAAGAGTGGTTGTGTTTTTTGAAGTTTCCCTGGAAGTGCAACTCGGCTTTTCTTCATTTCGCCTGTGAACGTTACGTTCCGCAAAATTCACAGTCAAGTTAAGATTTAACGGAAGGGGGATTTGTGTTTCATGCACCTCGCCATTCTTAAATTATGTCTGACAAGAATTTGTTGCACATGCATCTCCATGATAATATAAATAATAGTCCAGTCAGTGATTTTAACCCATCATGCCGTGACGTAAAACGGATATTGGTCGTTGTTCATTGACATTGGAAAAAGATAAGCGCTTATCACGTAATGCATTCTTAACTGTTCCCGGGCGAAGCTGGGTCGGGTTGCTAGTATTAAATAATTAAATTTATCGGATTCTAGTAAGTTGGAAAAACAAAATTAATTATAAGAGGGGGAAAATGTTATTGATTAACTGTTTTATACAAAAGTAACGGAAAATTAACTATGAGTTACTTTCATAATTGTAACTGTAACGGGGACTTACTGAGATTTTTGGTAACTTTTTGGTAACTTATCCAAACCTGTATTTTACAATTTCTTGCTGCTCTTTTATCAAGCCCGGATGTCACAGCCTAGTTTGTTGCTGCACTGAATTCTAGGAAGCCGAGATAAATACATTACTACAATATAATTGAATCTGATTGGCTAAAATACTATTTTCCCGGCCATGAGCTGTTGAGATGATCTGGGAGACAGTGAACATCGATGTTACATTTGCGCGGGAACTCGAATGAGCTCGCCCCACTGATTGCAGTCAAAGTGGCTTTGACATGAGCATTGCCATCTGCCTATAATAGGAGGCTTTGTCCAAGCTTTGATTTAGAAGGCGCTGTTGTGTTATCTCCACCTCAATTATTGGCACGACCTATGTTGATAAGCCTTGCTGTCATGACCGTGTGTATAGAAGGCAGTGGCTACATATACAAAATGTTTTATTACATTCAGTGGCATCACCGACTCCATTATAGCCTGATTTCATATATGAAAACATGGGTAGTTCCATGAAGAACTATACAGCCTATTTTCATATATCCTCCTTGTGTTCATAGCCTCTATCATCATACAAAATTTCAGTTGTATTGCCGAAATAGATCCGCAGACATTGAGAACCGTCTAAATATTTCAGATGGATGCCGTGTTGGATCCTTATACATGTAGGACTTAGAGTTATGTACTGTTACATGAAGATTATTTTGTAGGTGTAGTATTCAAACTTCAATCGCATGATTAGGACACAAGATATGAATATCAGATTTTAAAATTTCGCACAGCTGCCATCTTGTGGTTATGAAGGCTTAATTTAGGAGGCTTCATAGGGAGGCTTATTTCTGGAAGCCTTCAAATGGAGGTTATGGCTGCTTGAACTTTGAGATCTCGCAGTAAAGAGGCGCAGGTGCGCTTCATAAAAAGGGAGATAGCGCGCAGTACGCTACTCTTGTGGATGCCCGGGCGGGGACACCCACTGATGAGCCCGCTGATGAGCCAGGTTGGTGTCCTAGGCGAAACCCCACACAAGACACGGCACAAACCTAGAAGAATTGCTGAGTTTTAATTCACCGGTCGTGAAAGCCAATATACCATCTTTTTAGAGAGAGAAAGATTTTCAGAATGAAAGTGCAAGAAAAGGAATGATTTCAAAGTAAAAGGAAAATATAACAGGCTCAAAATGGTCCGAGGAAAGGATAAAGATGCATAGAGGATGACGGAGTATGGGTGGAAGAAGTAGGAACAACAAGGCATAAAGCATTGAAGTTGGCAGGTGACCAGTAGAAGTCCCAAACGGAATGATATTAGTAACGTACAGGTGTGAATGTAGTCGACTCGACCTTGCTAGTTAAGATGTAGGGCAGAACCTGAGGCAAGGAGGAGATAAATCATGGAGCACGCTGTTTCGGAGCAACAAGTCCTTGTTGTGTGTGTTGTGATGTGTAGCGCTGTCTGGCGGAGGCGCTCACAACTACTAAGTGGTCGATGGTGATCTGTCTTGGTCGGGCTTTTAAACACCTCACCCCGCACTTGCTAAACACACACTCCTTCATGCGCTGTTGTTCATTGAGAATCTTGCCACAATACCGCTGGGTTTGACTCCCAGCTATGGAAAGATATTTAATTCGGCAATGGACTGCTTTTTCGTAACCGCGTTTGAAAATTAAGAGTTTTTTGTGTCACTCCTAAAGTTACAGTTTTTCAGGAACCACCACATTTACTCTCAATTTTGGACGTTATTTACATTTTAACTTCACAGTAAAAACTATGTTCGATCAGACAATACTGCCAACTTCACTTTGCCATATTACCCTGAAATCATTTTCAGCACGAAACTAACCTTCACTATAGCCAGGAAGAAAGCACTGGCCGGTACAGGGCAAGACCACAGTGAGGACGATTAATGGGTTATTTGCATGTCAACGATGTTGTTGTTGTTGTTGTTGTTTGAGTCTTCAGTCTTTTGACTGGATTTGTGCAGCCTCTCCATGCCTCCCTGTCCTGAGTTAATCGTTTCATCTCTACATAGCTACCACACCCTACATCCGGGGCAATCTGTTTAACATATTCTAACCTACCTTGGTCTACCCGTACAGTTCGTGTCCTCGACCCTTCCTTCCATAACTAAGCTTGCTATTACTGGGTGTCTTAGTATATGTCCTACCAACCTATCTCTTCTCTTCATTAGCAGTCGCCAGAAACATCTCTCCTCTCCCACTCGTCTTAATACCTCTTCATTTGTAACCCCATCTGATCTTCAACATTCTCCTGTATCACCACATTTCAAACGCTAGAATTCTCCTTTTTCTGCTGCACCAATAGTCTAAGTTTCACTTCCATAGAGCACCACGCTCCAGACAAAGGCTTTCAAAAATGACTTCGTAATACCGTTGCACTATATCAAATCAGAATTATAATTCTTATCAGTGCCGCGAATCGAACCTAGGCCACTGGGGTGGTAATCAAGCAACGATGCGTACTGTGTGTTGAGTACAGAAACTACTATTCTTTCCGCGCCTGCAGTTTCAAGTATATACTGCCTGCAGTACAGATACGTTTGTAGAGTTGTCTACATAGCAGGCTCCAAGAGCCAGAAGTGCACATTCCCCTGTGTGACGTCACAAGGACGTCTTGCGTTTCAAAATAACATTCTAATACTTGTCAGGTCACCTGTACCTTACACAAGGTTTGTAACTTTCTTTTTTGTCGTGACCTTACTCCCAGCTGGACATACCCTGGAGGGAAGCCTTCACTCGACCGTTAGTCTGTTTGTTTACATTGTCCGTGCATAAAAAGGAAGCTTGTACGAGTAGTTTAACGAGGTGATCGTAAACCACGGAACTTCCGTATTATGTAGAGTATGAATCAACTAGCGGACTCGTACGAGAACTCTCACATAATGGATTGTGTGCGCCCCAGTTGTATAGACTACCCGTCCGGCTGATGCAGGGTTTACGCGATACAGTCTGCCAGGGGCTATCGTCTTGTTTATTTGTTTAATAGCACTTTATAAACAAATAAATATATTTCCGTTGACTTTTCAAGAAATGCAAGATTTTTCATGTACTATTGAGACGATTTGGAAGATTTTGGTACAAACCACACCTTCTAACTCCCTCTGGTTTAGGAGCTTGAGTTTTGTGAAACATACACTTTAGCGTATTATACACACATCAAAAAAAGTTTTGCATCACCTCGGTTCCCAGATCTCCGGCATATAGACGTTGACTGTGTATATTGTATCAAAGATACAGTCCCTTTGACTGTTCATAGATGTCACTAAAACTGCTCAAAGATGTAAACAACCATGCATGAGCAGGGCCTATTAGACGGAGGGGGTACGACAGCCGATCAGTTCCAGTCATTCCACCAGGACGAAGGTACGCTGCTCATGTTGTCTGTAGTTCTACCATGCCTAGAAGGTCAATACCGCAGTTCGATCGCGTCCGAATTGTTACTTTGTGTCAAGAAGGGCTCTCAACAAGGGAAGTTTCCAGGCGTCTCAGAGTGAACCAAAGCGATGTTGTTCGGACATGGAGGAGGTACAGAGATACAGGAACTGTCGATGACAGGCCTCGCTCAGGCCGCCCAAGGGCTACTACTGTAGTGGATGACCGCTACTTACGGATTACCGCTCGGAGGAACCCTGACAGCAATGCCACCATGTTGAATAATGCGTTTCGTTTAGCCACAGGACGTCGTGTTTCAACTCAAACTGTGCGCAATAGGCTGCATGATGCGCAACTTCACTCCCGACGTCCATGGCGAGGTCCAGCTTTGCAACCCCGACACCATGCAGCGCGGTACAGATGGGCCCAACAACATGCTGAATGGACCCCACAGAATTGGCATCACGTTCTCTTCACCGATGAGTGTCGCATATGCCTTCAACCAGACAATCGTCGGAGACGTGTTTGGAGGCACCCTGGTCAGGCTGAACGTCTTAGACACACTGTCCAGCGAGTGCAGCAAGGTGGTGGTTCCCTGATGTTTTGGGGTGGCATTATGTGGGGCCGACGTACGCCACTGGTGGTCATGGAAGGCTCCGAAACGGCTTTACGATACCTGAATGACATCCTCCGACCCATAGTGCAACCATATCGGCAGAATATTGAAGAGGCATTTGTCTTCATGGACGACAATTCTCGACCTCATCGTGCACATCTTGTGAATGCGTTCCTTCAAGATAACGACATCGCTCGACTACAGTGGCCAGCATGTTCGCCAGACATGAACCCTATCGAACATGCCTGGGATATGTTGAAAAGGGCTGTTTATGGACGTCTTGACCCACCAACCACTCTGAGAGATTTACGCCGAATTGTCGTTGAGGAGTGGGACAATTTGGACCAACAGTGTCTTGATGAACTTGTGGATAGTATGCCACGACGAATACAGGCATGCGTCAATGCAAGGGGACGTGCTACTGGGTATTAGAGGTAGTGGTGTGTACTGCAATCTGGACCACAAATGCTGCAAGTCTAGCTGTATGCTGGTACAACATGCAATGTGTGGGTCTCATGAGCAATAAAACGAGCTGAAATGTTGTTTGTGTTGATCTCTATTCCCTTTGTATTTAAAGGTTCCGGAACTCTTGGAACCGAGGTGATGCAAAACTTTTTTTGATGTGTGTATATACAGGGTGTCTGTTATTAACGTTCAAAACTCTCTATAGCGACGTAGATGGCATTGAGACAAGTCATTTGATATAGGGCACTTAGTGTCGCAAGTGTCCGGAAATACCTTCAAGGTGAACCACAACTGTTAAACATGACGTCATCAGGTGACGGCTCAGCTCGAGCGGTCTGGCCTGTTCTCCCTTATGCACACCAAAGCAAACGTTGAATATCATATCACTCTGGTTCCGTGTATTAATGTCAACAAACAATCTGCTTCCACTAAAAAGGAGGTGAGAGAGAACAAAGAAAGCTGATGGATAGGCCCCGGATTTGAACCTCGAACCACACGCGCTCGAGTCTCACACGCAGACTCGGAGCCAGAGTGATATGACATTCAACGTTTGCTTTGGATGCTTTGGTCAGCACGGGCCTGATCGCTCGAGCTGAGCCTTCACATGATGACGGATTGGAAGGACAAGTTTAACGAGAAACGTGAGGCGCTACATATTTCTCTGCAAATTTGTCATGTTCACCGGCTCATATTTCGGAGATGGTAAATCAGAGAGGAAAATATGAATATACCATTGTCTAAAGCATTTAATTTCCTTTAAGTAATTACATTTAATTACGGTGGGTGAGTGGATAGTGTGTCGGTCTACTAACCCCAAGATTGCAGGTTCACTCCTGGCCGTGGTAAGTGATTTTTGAAAGGCGGCAAAAATACGACACGCATGCCATATGATGTTGGCATGTCAATTAACCTCGGGAGTTTCCGCCAACACAAACTTCCTCATTTCTCTACTAGAAAGCGCTATAGTGTTCAAGGATCTTTGATATGTAACCTCCATGACTTTCATAGTGATTCAAGGAACAACGAAATTCGACATGCAAGCTACCCTCTGGGTGTCAAATTACAAGGCTTGCACCCGGCACCCGAGGCCACACGATATTATTATATTATATTATCACCTTTAAGTTGGAAATGTATAACAATTTCTGTGCGACGCACCGTTTTAAAGTTATGCGCCCAAAACTAAAAAAAGGGGGGGGGGGGGTTCAAGCCCTCTTTGCCCTCCCCTCCCGCCCCCTCTCCCGTGGCACCTGAAATCGACGGAACTTTATTAGGTGTTGTCCAGAGGACCTCCCACTACACATTCCTGAAACTTTTGGAACTACATGATTTAATGCAGAAAAAAAAAAAACTAATTTGACTGGACTAACAAGCAATGAAAGAAATTAAGAGGAAAAAAATTAAGTAGGAGTGAAGATTCAAGGAGAAATAATTTCAACTGTGACATTTGCTGATGTCATTGTCATCTTAGCCGACAGACCAGAGGATTTGAATGAGTTCTTAATTGCACGGACACTGTTTTGAGGAAATAATTCATGGTGAAAATCAATAAATGACGAGTCCACGGGGAATGTCGCTCAAAATGTAAAATCGAGATATCAACACGGTCTGGTGCCTCTTTGCGACGTATTGAAGGCACAATAATTGTGTCTGGCTAAGAACATTGAGAGTCATGACAAGAAAAAAGTGACAGTCAGTCTGAAAGACTAGACTTTGTATCATTTTAAATGCTACAAATGCTGCTGATGACGATGATGATGATAATTGTTGTTTTAAGGGGCCTAACATCTAGGCTCTCGGCCCCTGATGGTTTGGGTGATCGTGAAGATGAAAATGAAATGTAAACTTAAAACTAAAACTAACTACCAACCTACATACTAGAAGAAGAAATGGAAAACTAAAGGAGAATAAGGCAAATAAAGGACAGGAGGAAAAGAAATGCCCTCAACCCTCGAAGAATGCGGATTGAGGGACTTGGAAGGAAGGAGAGCCATGAAAGGCAGATAGGAAATTGAAAGAGGAGAGGGTCCGCCCCGAAGGTAAGGGACAAAAGGGGAAAACGGATCCAGCTCAGGAATCCCTCGGGGTCGCCAACTCCCGAACTCACCAGCCGTGAGCCCCTGAGGGTGTAGCATTATCTAGGGTGCACCAGAAGTGGTGGGGCTACATACACCCGGCCTCCTTAAGGGCCTTGAGCAGAAGGCAGGAGATAACAGGAAAAGAAAAAGAAGGCTGACCCCTCGCAGAGGGAGGGAATCAGAAAAGATGAGACAAGGGCCAATTAAGGCGGGAAAGGAAGAGACTCCCTAGGCCTCGGATACCCTAATACCGTCGGGGTCGGAAAAGAACAAGAGTTGACCAAGGGAGGTCGACAGGAAAGAAGAAAGAGAGGAGCCCGGCTCAGGTAAGTGGAAGCAATGCCGGAATCAGCTGGGGTCCCGTGGTCGCCAACCCACGCCCCACTAGATGTGAGCCCCTGGGGGGAGACACAAATGCAGAAAAATGCTACAAAGGCTGGAGGCTTCTCTCTTCGCTCGAAGCCAAAGACTCTTAACATGTTATAAAATTATCTGCATAATACTTATCTTGCTTATCTCGTTTCAAATTACTCGCGAACGGCAAGTGCAAACCAAGGACAAAGCAAGGTCAAGCGCGCGGGATGCCGCCACGCTCACCAGAGCGCGTGGGGACGTGCCCCTTCCATCCAGACTAAAAAAACACTTTCAGTGGGCGATGTATTGAAGATAGAGATATGCTCTCAGGGACTTTTTTGTAGAACTTTTCATGCTGACCAATTCTTACGCTCATAGTATACTGATATGTTTAACGGTTTGCCCAGCGTAAGCTTAAGAAGCGCACGGACGCCAAGTTTGTTTTCGACTTTTTCACTGAAATCATTACTGCTTGGCTTCTTTTGAGCATACATAAATTATTTTCTACAGGATCTTTCCTCTAGATATCCTTTACAGAATGGTGAAAACCGCATCAAAATCCATCCAGTGGTTCTCGAGATTACCCGTGACATCCAAGAATCCGGGATTTTTGTCTTATACTAACGGGGGGCGTGGTGGCGCAGCGGTAAAGCTGTATGCTTCTCACCAAGGCGGACTAGGTTCGATTCCCGGTCAATGCATGTGAGATTTTCGATGTGAAATGCCATGTCCTGTGGTTCGGATTCCACGTAAAACGGAGGTCCCGTGGCTTATGATCGCGAGATTAACGGTCACGTTAAACTACAAGCTTCCTTTTTTTATACTAACGAATTAGAGATTGTCGGGGAACACATGCACCAAGCAGTACTATGACATCACACACCTCAGTGCATCTGGGTACATTTCGCCCCGTCACCGTAACGTAACGCCAGACCCCAGCGTAACGATGAAGTCGACAAGATCATTTAAAATGATAATAACGTTTCAAGTTGATGCGTACATATAAGTACATATAAGTAATGAGACTTTAAAACTCGTTCGCTGAATATTTTTTATTATTGGACATTCCCCCTGATTCCCGTGGACCTTTCATATGCACGCTATTATGCACCAAAAGTGTAGAAAATATGCATAAAAATTTTAAGGAATATGGAGATAACAATAAGGCAATCTTATCAACTCTTCTTTCCCTCGAATACGAATCAAAAATATAAATATTCCATACAAAATTTTTGATATATATCCGTGCCATACAGCTTTCTATAATATTTTTAGTATCCAAGATACAACTTCCGTGGAATAGATAGTAGTTCTAGTAATCATGCCACTCATGTAATTGTTTTAATAAAAGATCATATTATACTTACATAAAAATTGTACCCTTTGTTACCGTACTCTAATTTGTTTTATGTTCGACCCTCACTATTATGTGTCAGAAAATTGTATCATAATGATGGTCATTATAACACTGTTTTTCATTACGATACAGTTTCTCCAGCCAATCAGAGCTCGTTCATTGACCAATTAGGTAACGATACCTTCGCGCATCCGCTCAAAATCCAACATGTCGGACATAAACACAACATCGAACTATAATAAATTACCGACATGGAATACGCACGTTCGCGTAAATAAACTGGCGAATATGAGACAAGAAATAGCACTGTACCTTAATATCATCAACCCTAATTTCTACACAGCCTTCAAACGACTCCGGTGACAATATTACTGAGGGACGGCAGATGTAAACATATGGCCTGCATAATATGGCATTGCAAGCACACAGAGCGCATGCGTCGGTCGTTCAAAGATCTTGAAAGACAGAGAGATGTCTCGCGCTCGCTCTCCGATAACAAAATTCTTGTAACTGAATCTCAACATATATTTATGAATATTTATGTTAAAACATATAATAAAGTTATAATTATCGTCGAATATAAACAGTCGTATGCAACTCGCCTAAAATGGTAATTAAGACACTCGCATACGCTCGTTTTATAAAAATACTCGTGTCTTAATTATAACCATTATAGGCTCGTTGCATAATGTACTATTCTTTTAATAGATATAATACATTAGGTAGGTTCATTATTTAATTATTATATTCTAATTTGTATAATTCATTTTGTATGAAGTGTCTGCTAATTGGCTCGTTTAGTTATAAGTATATTTTATATTTAGTTTTTCTTAGTTGTTAAGCTGGGTTTATTTTTTATTTTTATTTTTTTATTACATAACTTCAGGCCAGAACATTGTATACGCTACATAAAGGGGCTCTTTAACCTCAGTGGCAGTTATCTATGAATAAATTCAAATTCCTTTGCCGTAACATGTGCAGTGGTTTTTGCATGTTGTTCAACATGAAATATCTCTCCACATTTGACTTCCTTCGAGCATACTTGACAATAGACGACAACGCTATCATTATTATCTGACACCCACTTATTTAATAAATACATTCTGCTGCTATTCTCTTTAGGCATTTTTAAGCATGCTTGCATAAAATACTGTTATCTCGTTATCTGTTGCTCAAAAAGTTGCTTACAAGCAGGCGAAACCAATTTTGTTCCAGATGTTTTATATAATACTTAATATCAAATGTAGCCTATATGCTAAAGTAATATAGCTCCGAAACCCCCTTTGGAACTCATGAAAATGAACCAGATTTTCATTTCATTTCATATGCGCATATGCAAATGCATATTTTGCGGGTTTAGTTAATTAGTTAGTTATTGTTGTATTAAGGGGCGGAACTACGGGGTCATCTGCCCCAGATTTTTGCGGGATTATTGTATTTATTGCATATTCTGAGCTAGCCTATAATGGTAATTGAGACACTCGTATGGAAATTATAAAACTCGTTTACACCCTTTTTATAGACATACTCGTGTCTTAATTACTGTATTGCCATTATAGGCTCGTTGCATAATGTACTATTATGTTCGACCCTGACTATTATATGTCTGAAAACTGTATCATAATGATGGTCATTATAACACTATTTTTCATTATGAAACAGTTTCTCCTACCAATCAAGCTCAAGAAACAGTTGTTTGACCAATTAGATAACGATAGCATCGCACCTGCGCTGAATTCCAAGGCCTTCTAATTTAAATTTCACTGCGTGCCCTAGTGTCATAGTAGGGTAATCGAGGAGGCCATGGTCAAATACAAGGTATTCTGTGCGTCTCATGCGCTCTGTTCAGTACATAAAACTGGCGAAATCTCGACAGATATTAATGAATATTTATGTTCGAACATAAAATAGCTATAATAATTATCGTCGAACGTAAACAGTCGTATGCAACTCGCCTATAATGGTAATTAAGACACTCGTATGGAAATTATAAAACTCGCATACGCTCGTTTTATAAACATACTCGTGTCTTAATAATTGCCATTATAGTCTCGTTGCATAATGTACTATTTGGTATTGATATTTAGATTAAACGTCAAGAAAAGAAACATGATTAACTTCATATCACTTAGTAACAAAAATCATCTATTTTAAGCCAAAGGATACTTCTTTTCAGATTTTAAAGACATTTTGATAAGTAATAAAGTAGGACTTGCGTCAATTGTTTGCATAATTCTTGTGCATTTTTCTCCCCTGAAGCAGCTCAAACTGCAAACTGCAGCATTATAGTTTATACAGTAATTGATGTTCCTGAATCTCTGACATTGTGTTTCTTACTACATTTGCTTATACGGGTAAATCAGAAGTATAAGAGCGGCTTCGGTGGCGTAGTCGGTAGCATGCTGAACTGCTGTGCCCAAGATAGCGGGTTCAAACCCGGCCGAAGTCGTCGGATTTTTTAAGAGCGTTAAAATCCTTCAGTATGCCTTCCTTCGGAGGGGAAGTAAAGCCGTGGGTCTCATGTCATAGATTTATGGCATGTAAAAGATCTTTCCACATACTAAACTTGTGTGTGGCTAAATTGTTAGGTTAGATTTCGTCAGAACGCTCTATCAAAGTTCACCACTAGGTATCATTGATATCTGGTAGTGAAAGTTGGAACTATTTGAAATTGAACGGAACTTGTAGCTCACCCTAAGGGTGTCTGCTGAAAGCAGCTACAGACTCAGGCGAGCCGAACATGTCCTCGGACACTCCCGGCACTAAAAGCCATACGCTAAATAAATAAATAAATAAATAAATAAATAAATAAATAAATAAATAGAAGTATAAGGTGTTGCTTTATGCAGGGATGGTGAGTGAGAGGGGAGTCGATGCGATAATTACGCGTGATTTCATGCGGGAGACAAAATCAACTAAAAAGTGATAACGTAATGTATGGGGTGGGGGGGGAGGGGGTGGAGGGGGTTTCTGCGATAATTAAGCGTGACTTCATGGTGGGAGTCAAAATCGATCAAAAAGTGATTACGTAATGTAGGGGGGGTTCTGCGATAATTACGCATGACTTAATAGCCCAGGCATATTAAGTTTTAACCTAAAAAAAATGTAAAGCTGAAATTTGGCAAAGATGTTCCCTAGTACCCTAGTAACAAATCCTGAAAAGTCCCCATCTCTGCGTTGTCCGCGTCATAGTTTTTGGAGAGTTCAAAAGGGCTTAAATGGGGCCTAAGTGCCAAAAACAGCATTTTTGCTTCCTGCGTTCAAAATATTGATCCAAAATCAGTTCTAATGAGCTTTGATAGTAATAAGATAAGATCTGCGTTAAATATAACGCTCTTATTGGTCGTAATTACTGCCATACATTTAAACAGAAGAGTAATCAAACATTTTTAGCTCAACTTTTCTCACGAAAATTTGGCTAATTTGTCATTAGCCGGGACTTATCGTGTAAACAGCTGCTGTTAGCGACTAAAGAACCGAAGTAAAAGTTGTAAAGCACACGTGTAGCTTTAAAACGATACATTGCCCATGTTCATCCGACAAACAGCAGCAGAGATACAGTTACAAATATAAAAGTGCAAGTGAGGCAGTCGCTTTCCGAACGAACGCCCATTTACGTTGGTGGGCTCCATCTATTCACCTTTGCTGACACCATTTTGAATCATTGATCAGAGCTTTTAGGATGGTATTCCTTTGAATCCAGGTAAACTAGCAGAAACAGTTTGCATAGAACAAAACGAGTTTAATGCAGTTAGCAGATAAACGTAGGCTACATTCATAATATGCATAATGCAAATAATAACAAAACAAAGCTTACAAAGCTTTCTTTAGACAAAGAACACTTGCAAAACAAAGCTTACATCGGACTCAATCGTCCTCCTAATTGTCTGAGCCATCAAATGTGACGTTGCCACACGCTTTTCCACTGCAATGTCCACACATTAAGGAGCATTCTAAACTGGAACGTTCACACTCACACCGGCTGCCACAAGAGATCTTGCAGTTGCAGGACACCAAATTGAGGAGATGATCTGGAGCAGCTGGAAGATGAGTTGTCACTGGTACTAAAGCTGAGTGTTGGATTTTACATCCCCATTGGGTCGGGTCCAAAGAAAATCCTAACCATTCCTGAACTTGCAAATATACCCGCAGTGAATGTTGTTTGCTTGCCGCCGAAGTCGGCGGAAGTGAAGCCAGCTGAAATGATGCTATGACCGGTTGTTTGGCAATTTTTTGGCTGTATTTCACTACCCGAAGTTCGTCGAAGCTTTTGCACTCCGATTTGGCCCTATCGTAGAGACAAATGGCGAACTTATCTCCAGCTGATATTATGGCCTTTTGATCTGGAGCCGTAGAGACGACTACCTTCATTTCCTCGCGTAAAGATGCGGAATCCTTCAATATTTTCCAGGCTTGCTGTTTGATGCTCTCTACCCACAACTTTCCTGTGCGAGATTTCTGGCTCATTGAAGAAAATGTGTCATGAAGCGACTCTTTGAGACGTTGAAGGCAAGGATATGATAGCAAGTCGTTGGCGGTGCCTTCTTGGAATGCGGTAAAAAAGCGCCTGTATTTCGTCCTTGTCATCCTTCAGCCCGTCGTTCATGTTGAGTAGCATTGTCCCTACAGCCTGTTTTGTCAGAAAATGCGCTCTGTGGGCCCTAGAACATGCACAGTTTTGCGTTATTGATACATTTGAAATTGATGGCATAACGTAATCATTAACAGCGAGCTAATTGCGAGCCTACCTAGAATATGCGTGTGCAGACATCATGTGAGTCACTGACGATTTAGCGTATATTTCCGCCCAGAGCTCCTCCAAACCGCTTCCATTCATCACGTAGCCGATTGCCCCAAGAAACAACATCAGAAGGTGAAATCCGCCTAGACGATCAACCACGTTTTTGAGTTCCTCTGAAGTGTCCGATGCGACTATCTCTGCAACTTTCGCGTATAGGGACTGGTCAAAGGTTAAGAAACAAGTGCTTTCTTTCAGTTCCGCGCACTCTCTTGCGGCAAACTTCAACGCGGAATATATAGTTGATGGATAGCTCGGTTCCAAGTTAATGAACGGCAGGGCATCAACTGACGTTGTCTGGGAAGCTGGTTGAGCATGAGCAGACAGTGACGTCTTCATAAAGCCGTTCCACGAAGCGGGTAAATTAATACCTGACCACCGTCCAGATAACCACATGGAGTCCATCATCGACACAATAGCCACAGAGTTTGGGGCTTCCACAGTGAACTCCTTAATCTTGACGTCCTTTGAACCAGGAGAAGAGGGCTTCCGATACCACGAAATGTTGAACTTTCCCATCGCCGCAATCACACCAGCATTAGGAACTTCTCGTGAACGTGGGAGTGGAGATATTTCACTGTCAGGCGCTGGACCTGTGCACTTGATGCCTCCCATGCAGTGAAATGTGTTTCGCCCGTCCAATGTCCTTATGTTATGGTCAGCGTTGTCAAAGCAAAACTGCGTGAACGCTACAGCATTCGGGATTGGACGTTCTTCACGAAGCGCTGAAACTTCGTACCTGTGGACTTCTACCACATTTACTGAAAATCCAAGACTGTTTAGAAGCTGAATTAATTGTTTCGAGTATTGTTGGCTTGCTGTCACCTAGAAACGCGATCGGGTGCCTTTTCAACAGCGGTTAGGCTTAGGGACCGTAACTCGGAAACCGTTTCTCTCATAGACATGGATAATATACCAATGTAAAGATAAAAGTATGCTTTATAACTTTCATTCTGGGTCTTTAGTCAATATCAGCAGTTGTTTAAAAATAAATGACCTGCTAATGACGAATTAACCAAATTTTCGTGTTTAAATAGCGCTAAAAATGTTAAATTATTCGTTTTTTTCCTTCATTAATAGCAATAATTAGGCCTGATAAGTCCGTTATCCTACTGGTTCATTTTATTAATTGCTCGCGAGAACTAAATTTGGATCAATATTTCGAACGCAGGAAGCAAAATTGCTCTTTTTGGCACTTAGTCCCCATTTAAGCCCTTTTGAACCCTCCAAAAACTATGACGCGGACACCGCAGAGATGGGGACTTTTTAGGATTTGTTTCTGGGGTACTAAGGCACATCTATGCCAAATTTCAGCTTTACATTATTTTTTTTGAGGTTGGCTGTGTTTTTTGCTTATAATGCCTGGGCTATAATGGTGGGAGTCGAAATTGATCAAAAAGTGATAACGTAATGTAGGAGGAGTGATGGGTTTCTGCGATAATTACACGTGATTTTATGGGGGGAGTCAAAATCGATCAAAAAGTGGTTACATAATGCAGTGGTAAGGGAGGGGGAGGGGGCGTTCTGCGATATTTACGCGTGATTTCAAAATCGATCAAAAAGTGATTACGTAATGCAGGGGGGGGGGGGGTAAGGGTGTTTCTGCGATAATTACGCGTGATTTCATGGGGGGAAGTCAATATTGATCAAAAAGTGAATACGTAATATATGGACGGCCCCAAAAGTCCTGTGTTTGATTTACGGTTCTACCAAAACAATTAATTATGGTCAAGAAATGGTATCGTGTTTTTAGCCTATTTATGGCATTTTTCAAACACGATGAATAATAAGTTTTATGACACCTCCTGGGCTGATGTGTGTGCCTGTGTGTGTGTGTCACTCCCCCCTCCACCTATCAACTCCTAAGACACTGCAGGTAGCGAAACTAAAGCTGTTATGAGTAACGATCTATACCAGTACATATCACTGCCTTATTTGAAAATGACGTCAGTGTAACCAACTGCTAAAAAGTCACAATTGAAAATTGAGCTCTATGTCAGATATCTCCGAAGGTATGAATGGGAACAGTTTCAACATTGACACACGTCTATATTTCAAATTAATTCTCAAGAGCCCTTAATTGACAGTGTTGCCAACATGATTGTACGCCTGCCGATAATTTAAATATTTAAATGCATGTAACTTCCATATTATCTATTCGAATTCAACTAAATTTCGTATATGCTTTGTGAATGGTAATATATACGACTATGTGTATTTTGTACAGTCACCAGTGCTGACAAATCTTGATGAATGATCTCTATCATTTTTGGACTCTATTCAAATTTTGTATCTCCATTGTGTAGGCCTACCTTACGAGCGAGAACTAAAATATATTCTGAGTCTCTGGAGCTGCCAACTGTTATTAAATAACCTCTACTTTAAATCTAGTCTCAGTAGATTAGAAAGTATGCTTGACAACGGATCTAATTTTTGCAAATATATAGAACATAACATTCCAAATTAATTTTAAATAACCCAGAAATGGCAATGTTGCCAACATGATTCTATGCATGCTGACAGGTTAAAAGTTTAACTGCACGTAACTTCCATACTAACGAATGGATCTTATCGTAATTTTGTACGTGCAATGCATGTTCAGGAACTATAGTTATCCTTAAAATAAGGGTCAGCATGGCTTCCAACTGTGTTTAATAATTTCTAGTCTTTTAAACTCTAGATTCAATATCTCGGAATATGTGTACGGATCACACTTAAAATTGAGGTAGCACTATTCAGCACACACCCTGCCTCCTTTAGGGCCTTGTGCAGAAGGCAGGAGATACTGTGAGCCCTTGAGGATAGGGTGGGGTTAAACACACCCTGCCTTATTTAGGGCCTAGAGCAGAAGACATGAGATACTGTGATTCTTTGAGTGTGTGGCTCTATCCAGGGTGGGGTTACACATACTCTACTTCCTTTAGGGCCTTGTGCAGAAGTCAGGAGGTACTTTAAAGTCTGGCACCTTGTTGAATGAAGGCATCAGGAAAGATGAGACAAGGGCTAATAAGCGCTGGACAATGAAAAACATGGTAGGAAGAGAACAACGATTGAACTAGGGAGGACGACAGCAAGACAGCAAAGTCGGCTGAAAGGAGCCAAATCCAAGCTGGTCTGGGGACCCACTTCGCCAAGCCAATCAGTGTATCTTGTACGTCTTTCGACATTAAGGTTGTCTCACATCCTCATAACTTCCTTACAATTGCACTTCCTGTGTGGCAAGTAATTTCTGCAGCATCCAGTATCACCTCCTAGTCTTCGATTTAGTTGCGTTGCCTGCAGTAATATTGGAACCTTATGAAAGCTGAAGTACAGGTTGAACCCCTGAAATGTCGACAACTTCACTGCATTTGGTGTGTCGGGAGATGCTGAGCTGTAAAGGGGCAGGCTGGAGATCGTACCGCCTCACATTTGAAGTGAAGAAGTTGCCGGTACATCAGGAGTTACTGAATTTCCTGTTGCTATAGGCAACCCAATTTACTGCACTGCATACTATTCCTTTACCCTGTTTGTTATACAGTACAGTAGAATCGAATCACTCGAACAAGAGTAAAATGAGTTTATTAATGAGTGGGCGTGAAGATACTGGTCTTAATGATAAACAAAGCATACTCATTACTATCCAATACATGTATTATAGATGAATCTGTTTTCTGAGTAATGATAGTAATCTAGTCTGTAAGGCGTCATAGGCAACATTCCCGAGATTTATTTCCCAACTACGCGTTGCCTCCCAAAATATAATGTACTATTCCAATATTTATTGTTTCATTGTTTCCTGTGATGTCAATTAGAAGAGTAGGATTGATTACCCGACCTCATTATCTAACAAGGAGACGGCACTACGAGGGTCATTTGATAAGTCATGACCACTATATTATGAAAATGAAAATCCGCAGCCTTCTTCCAGTCAACCGACCAGGTCATGAATGGAATGAATGAAGCCCCCATCTAGTGGCGAGGATATGAACTGTGCCGGCTGCCGAAGCCTGTCGCACTCCTCTGAGACAATGATTAAATGAATGACAGATGAAATGAAATGGTAGTGGAGAGTGTTGCTGGAATGAAATTGTTGACAGGGAAAACCGGAGTACCCGGAGAAGAACCTGTCTGCCTCCGTTTTCTCCAGCACAGATTTCACATGGAGTGACCGGGATTTGAACCACGGACCCAGCGGCGAGAGGCCAGTGTGCTGCCGCCTAAGCCACGGAGGCTTTTATGGCCACTATATTATATCAGATGCTAGAAAGGCTGGAGGCTTCTCGCTTCGCTCGAATCCAAAGACTCTTGACATATTGCATGATCAAGAAACAATCAGAACGCTAGAAAGTTAAAAGTCATGAGGGAGCTGGAGCGCGCGGTGAAAGGAGGGAGCTGGCTGGATGACGTCACGCTCGCCATGTCGTTGCCGTCTCGTAACTCCAGAGCTCGCCATTGAACTCAGTACACATGCACCAAGCGGTACTATGACGTCACACTCCTCAGTGCATTCTCGGTACATTTCGTGACGTCACCATAACGTAACGACGAAGTCAACTAGATCATTTAAAATGATAAAAGCAGCAGGAAGGGCACTGGACAGGGGCAGATGACCTCATAGTTCCGCCCCTTAAAAGAACAATAACTACTACTAAGGACACTGGAGTACTGTATTTGGTCTGGGGACAGAGGATAAATTAAAATATGTGTAATTAGAAATAATTGATCAATTTTGGAGCAAAGGAATTCAACTCTCAGCTAACACTCATAATATAACCCCCAAGGTTTCCTCACATCGACTGTGACCACTTGATCGCAAATCTCTCCTCACGCAGCGGCTTTTTCTCTTGTGGAATGAGTCACATGGAGGGATATCAGGCGAGTAGGGAGGATGTCCTCATCGCTTCAAAACTTTTCTGATACGAGTTGCAATGTAGGTTGTTAAGTTACCATGGAGGATTATAGTATTGCCCGTCAATACTCATTACTATTAACAATTTTTGGATATCGTACTGGGTGTTATATAAGTGAAGTTTATTTTGCCGCAATACCAGGCGGAGGTGATTGAGAGTTGGTTTCCACGGTTTCGACACATTCGAGCATTCCTTAAGGACACCACGAACTCTTACACGATGAAAAAGTCTGTTTTTGTGGCATCACTTACTAAGTATTTTCTGGGTTTATGCTAAAGGTCAGCTATGATTCTTGTCACATACACACATCAAAAAAAGTTTTGCATCACCTCGGTTCCAAGAGTTCCGGAACCGTTAAATACAAAGGGAATAGAGATCAACACAAACAACATTTCAGCTCGTTTTATTGCTCATGAGACCCACACATTGCATGTTGTACCATCATACAGCTAGACTTTCAGCATTTGTGGTCCAGATTGCAGTACACACCACTACCTCTAATACCCAGTAGCACGTCCTCTTGCATTGATGCATGCCTGTATTCGCCGTGGCATACTATCCACAAGTTCATCAAGACACTGTTGGTCCAAATTGTCCCACTCCTCAACGACAATTCGGCGTAAATCTCTCAGAGTGGTTGGTGGGTCAAGACGTCCATAAACAGCCCTTTTCAACATATCCCAGGCATGTTCGATAGGGTTCATGTCTGGCGAACATGCTGGCCACTGTAGTCGAGCGATGTCGTTATCTTGAAGGAACGCATTCACAAGATGTGCACGATGAGGTCGAGAATTGTCGTCCATGAAGACAAATGCCTCTCCAATATTCTGCCGATATGGTTGCACTATGGGTCGGAGGATGTCATTCAGGTATCGTAAAGCCGTTTCGGAGCCTTCCATGACCACCAGTGGCGTACGTCGGCCCCACATAATGCCACCCCAAAACATCAGGGAACCACCACCTTGCTGCACTCGCTGGACAGTGTGTCTAAGACGTTCAGCCTGACCAGGGTGCCTCCAAACACGTCTCCGACGATTGTCTGGTTGAAGGCATATGCGACACTCATCGGTGAAGAGAACGTGATGCCAATTCCGTGGGGTCCATTCAGCATGTTGTTGGGCCCATCTGTACCGCGCTGCATGGTGTCGGGGTTGCAAAGCTGGACCTCGCCATGGACGTCGGGAGTGAAGTTGCGCATCATGCAGCCTATTGCGCACAGTTTGAGTTGAAACACGACGTCCTGTGGCTGAACGAAACGCATTATTCAACATGGTGGCATTGCTGTCAGGGTTCCTCCGAGCGGCAATCCGTAAGTAGCGGTCATCCACTACAGTAGTAGCCCTTGGGCGGCCTGAGCGAGGCCTGTCATCGACAGTTCCTGTATCTCTGTACCTCCCTCCTCCATGTCCGAACAACATCGCTTTGGTTCACTCTGAGACGCCTGGAAACTTCCCTTGTTGAGAGCCCTTCTTGACACAAAGTAACAATGCGTACGCGATCGAACTGCGGTATTGACCTTCTAGGCATGGTAGAACTACAGACAACATGAGCAGCGTACCTTCGTCCTGGTGGAATGACTGGAACTGATCGGCTGTCGTACCCCCTCCGTCTAATAGGCCCTGCTCATGCATGGTTGTTTACATCTTTGAGCAGTTTTAGTGACATCTATGAACAGTCAAAGGGACTGTATCTTGGATACTATATTCACAGTCAACGTCTATATGCCGGAGATCTGGGAACCGAGGTGATGCAAAACTTTTTTTGATGTGTGTATAAGAAGCGGTATATTCTGAGCTGTTTTTGACCATGTAGTGCAACTTTGCTTTTATAGGATGTGTGAAATGAATACAAATTTGGACAAATACATTTTCAAAAAATGTTGTATAAGTTGCTTCAGGTACACATTTCTCAGTTGTTTTTCAATCAAATATTCTCTAATTTTGTTCACATACTTGGAATGGATAATGGCATATTAGTAACCACTTTGTTTCTTTATTATTGGGACAGAATGCATGAAAAAAAAATCCGAACTCTTTCTTTTTAAAAATATGTATCAATTTTTCTCTTCCCAATCCATGCCTACTATGTTTTGGAAGTAAAAATAGGTTAACATTCAAGTACTCAATAAGGCAAGTTAATGTAAAACAAATTAGCCCTCTATTTTAAATGGCTTCTTAGTTATTGGTAACTAAACATGAAAAATGAATATTAACGGAAAACAGCTGGCAAAGTTAAAATTGTATTATTCAGAGCATGGGACGCTAATTTTTAAAAACGAATTTAAGGTAGTTGTAGACATTAAAGCCTCAACAAACTATATATATTTGGATTTAGAAAAGAATAAAGATTTTATGGCGCCAAAATCAAAAAATCGATTTTTTTATCATGCAAGAATACGTGGTGTCCTTAAACGCCCCTCTATCATCATCAGTGTAAGAACTTGATCTGGATGAATCGGGAAGGCGAGTGATAATTTCGTGCACCATGGTAACTAGATTATGTGGTATATGAAAGTGGCAGTGGATTGATTACTTCATGACATGAGGTCTAGTCAGTTCATCTACTGTACATAGTAGCAAAATGGCGACGTGGTGCGCTAGATGTCAATAGGAGCCAAACGGGGGCAATTTTATATCACACACACCAAATCCGTCATGCTCTTTGTTAGAAAACACAGGTACATAGTAAAATGTTCTTTGCACCAATGATAGTAGTGACTTATGGTGTACACTGTATAAGACCTGAATTCCGCACTGTGAGCTTGTAAGTATAAAAGGTCGTGATGATAAACGATTATTTTTTACGTTGGTCTATATTCTGTGATGTCAGTGTTACCACTGTTTGAGCATGAAATATAAAAGTGAAGATAGTGGCTCACCTGAGTGCTCGCGCTATCTGTAACGGCGACTCCTGCCCTGCTGACCAGCAGAACATGAGGCAGGGGACTCTTCTAACAGTAACCACTCAACAGCAAATTATTATCCTTTAAAGGAAAGTTTCCAGCGATTTCTACGCTGCCAACATAGATATTTACTTTTGAAATGGTGGTTAAATTACGCTGCAATAACATGACAGTATAAGTAAAGTAAATTTTCTGTCTGAACGTAATCCTTCAGTATTGCTCTTGTGGAAGTTCCTGTGTATCTCAGAACCAAATACTGTACGTTTCCTGTGTCTCCTTCATCTAACGGCCAGACAAAAACAAATCACAAGCAAAAAAAAAAGTCACAAGCAAAATAAAAAAATAAAAAATAAAACAAGGTCACTAGCAAAAAAAAAATAAAGTCACAAGCATAAACAAAGTCACAAGCAAAAAACAAAACAAAGTCACAAGCAATGAACAAGCAAAAAGCAAAACTAAGTCACAAGCAAAATACAAAAACAAAGTCACAAGAAAAAGACAAAAACGAAAACAATTTCACAAGCAAGAAACAAAAAATAAAAACAAAGTCACAAGCAAAAAAAAAAACAAAGTCACAAGCAAAAATCAAAAACGAAGTCACAA
This sequence comes from Meconema thalassinum, assembly GCA_946902985.2. Classification (NCBI taxonomy): domain Eukaryota; kingdom Metazoa; phylum Arthropoda; class Insecta; order Orthoptera; family Tettigoniidae; genus Meconema; species Meconema thalassinum. Next base: position 106,041,163 of record OX336395.1, read on the forward strand.
GCAAAAATCAAATTCAGAAAGCAACTAGCAAAAAAAGCAAAAAACAAAAACAAAGCCACAAGGAAAATGCAGAAAACAAAAACAAAGTCACAAGCAAAAACAAAAACAATGTCACAAGCATCAAACAAAAACAAACTCAAAATTAGAGGCAAAAAGCAAAAACAAACTTACAAGCAAAACACAAAAATAAAAACAAAGCCACAAGAAAAACATACAGAAACACTAACAAAAACACAAGCAAAATACAAAAAAAATGAAATTCACAATCAAAAAACAAAAAACAAAAACCATATCACAAGCAAAATACAAAAACAAAAACTAAGTTATAAGCAAAAAAAAAAAAATTAAGTAAAATCGAGAGAAAAACAGAAAATGAAACCAAACAAGATCAAGAAACAAACACAAAACCTACAACAAAAATAATACAAGTAAGTTCAAAGCAAAACATTTCAGAAAGCCGTTGTGGCGCATAAAGAACTATTAAATAATCAATGAAATTAATGTAGGGACTATGGCACGACAATCAACACTTCAGAAACGAAGGATATGTTGGTAGGAAAGAGACACAAGAATATAGAGTGCCGAGTAGGAGGAACAACAGTAGATTGGAGCAGGTGGACCAATTAGGCTGTGTGTTCTCTCAGGATAGGGGCAGATGACCTCGTAGTTCCGTCCCTTAAAACAACAATAACTAACAAACTAACTATTCTCTCAGGATGGTCAATGCAGTAAGTTTTCAGTTGCGATCTAGATTGTTCTGCAAGAAAGAAGTTAGTGTAGCGAGCAAAATTTCCCTACATCGCTCAGTATTTAGACCGATCTTGCTGTATGGAAGTGAGAGCTGATAGAAAAGCTAGTGGCGAGGTGAGTTGGGGTAAGTGTATACCCTAACAAGATGTTCAGTAAAGAACATATAGCCTACTTTCTCCTAAATGTATGAGTATAGTTATAACTCGTTGTTATTATCAAAGAGTATAATAGAACTATTCTTTGTTGAAGACCTCAGAAACGATTTACCTCTACCAAACGCCACAACCTAGATAAAAACTGCTACCATCATTGAAGAAAGAAAGATAAGAAGTATATCAAGAATGTTATGGATCTGGAGACATAATCGACCGGACTGGCGGCGTGGCTCAGCGGTAACGTTCTCGCTTGCTGGGCCCTAGGTTGCAGGTTCGTATCCTGGCGCAGTCAGCTGGCATTTGAGGGTGCACAAATGCGAGGGAGCCGTGTCAGTACATTTACTGGCACGTTAAAGATCCCCTTCGGGCCAAAATTCTGGCACCCCGGTGTCTCTAAAATCAGCAGTAGTTAAAAGGGATGTAAAACCAATAACATTATTATTATTATTATTATTACGACCTGCCGTGGGCAACATCCAACTTTGAGTTGAGGCATGTCTTTACACGTCTGGTTGTGCATGGCTTTCACAACCCTAATTGAATTAACAAATCTTTCCATGACCCTACAGAGACGTGTGTATACAAACTATGTGGATATTTTCGATAATATAATCCTAACAGAGCGAGTGCATTCTAGCGGCCAGAAGAAGAAACTTTTCAATAAAATCTGGAAGTTACCTTTTTGGCAGCTAGATGTCTCGAGTAAATCTGCTGGCGAATTATGTTTTAATTAAATATATATTTTACACCATAATGTGCACAATATAACGCTTAATAACATTTTCAAGTAACGCAAAATAGGCTGTTACAAACCCTTTAAAATAAAAAGTTAAAATGTATCGTAGTATCATCTTGTCATTCATCAAATTCGATGCGCATAGAATGATAATGGTATAGTAATCAATGGATCCCCACGTAGACTAGTCGTGACATCTATTGGTGAAATATCGAACAATATAATCCTAACAGAGCGAGTGCATTCTAGCGGCCAGAAGAAGAAACTTTTCAATAAAATCTGGAAGTTACCTTTTTGGCAGCTAGATGTCCCGAGTAAATCTGCTGGCGAATTATGTTTTAATTAAATATATATTTTACACCATAATGTGCACAATATAACGCTTAATTTTAAAACATCTGAGTCATTACAAAACAATAAACATATAACATTTCAAGCAAAAAACCTAGCTATGATCGGGTTTGAACCATAGGCATTTGAGCGATAGGCTAACGCTCTACCACTGAGCTAATTGTGTCAACGAATATCGTTCTATTTAAAATGACTTACATAGAACTTGTTAGCAAATAATGATTTATACTAAACGATTTCATCACTGGAGTATATTATTTATATATAAAGCATTTCATACAAAGTTTATTTATTTTTTATCAGTACGCTATATTGCATGCAATACTCAAATTAGTGAAATATAAGTCCGGCACAAGATATCCGCTGCCATCTTGTCTTATTACTGAATCAGTTCAGCTTTTTAAAATCACGTCTGCACTATAGTATTACAAAATAAACTTTTAATTTTGAACGTGCCTCTTCATTTAGAACAGTTAAAACGATTCTCGGCTCGATAATCGGAACTGGTGGGTCCCATGATATGGATTATAAAGTTTGCATAATTCGCACGGCCGCCATCCTGAAATGGTATGGCGGACGACCTTGTAATTTGGTCACAAGACGCATCCTATACGAAGGTATGTTGTTACCAAATTTGGTAGAGATCGGATGATTTGGTTAGTCGTTATTTGATTTTACGTTTTGAACGTTTGAGTGGCCGCCATTAAGTTTTAGTAAAGATGGCGGCGATATAAAACATGACACTGAGGTGTCCTTTGCTAGTGCTACCTTTGTACCAAATTTCGTTCAATTTGCATTCACCGTGTTCGAATTGATAGGGGGGGACAGACATTCAGAGTACACACACTCACACACACAGACACACACACACACACACACACACACACACACACACACACACACAGACTCACACACACACATAGACACACACACACAGACTCACACACACACATACACACACACAGACAGACACACTTTTTTCGCCCTGTGTTGATCTCATAAGTCTACTTTCATTTTTTGCAAAAATCGAAAGTAGGCTAAAAATGGAAGTGCAACTTTGAATTTTAAATGCATCTAAACTAATTGCAATACCAAAACAAGACTTTTTCTGCTTATTTACTGGTTAATTGTTTGTGACTACAGCGTCTTGAATGTATGCTTCGAGAATATATATTCCATTAGGAAATTAAATATCACTATAATGGCCAGGGTACGTACTTGCCCCGTGATATGGGGCAAGTGTATTTCTAGCCCATATTCTTCCATTAAATGTATAACACATAATCGTGGGGAAAGTTCGTGTTCTCTACTTATTATGCTCTTAGATGCATATTTCAGAATTTATAAAGTTATGTTTTCTGTTAAATTCTTCAACTTAGTATGTAAGGGTGTGTAAGACGCAAAATTACAGCCATTGGAAAAACATCACAAAAATATGAAAATTAAAGACAAAAACAGGCGTTTACTTACATTCATTAGTACGTAAGTTGCTTTGGTTTCAAAGAAATTTATTAACTTATCAATAAATAACGAACTTACCCCGCATACTTGTTCTGACGGGGCAAGAGCAACCCCTCATGTTTTCGTAATTAGTTACGTGGTATTTCTACGATTAAATATGTTAATGAAAAGAGTATACTTTTAGCTCTTAAAGTTACCATAAATGAAGTTATTACAATAAAAGATGGTCCAGATACAACGTGGATTCGGAAAGCACGGTGAACTCTGATGGTTAGTTGACAGCATTACTTTTGGAACTGGCCTATACATTTGCGTGTTAATCGACTTCACCCGCAACATCTAGTGTTGAACAAACGCAAGACAACTTCCCTTAACTCCCCAAGAGATGGCACAACGAGTTTCAAACGGACAAATATATTATGGACTCGTAATGCACTTGCCCCAAAAATGACCATACCCCAACTCACCTTAACTGATATGACGATCGCACGGATGATTTCTGGGACAAATAAATAGGAGCAATGGTAGGAAGGTACTCGTAATGAAGAGATAAAGGCTATTTTAAATGAAGCTGTTCGTATGAGCTGACTCAGGTGCTGGGGTCATGTGAGGAGGGGAGAAATTACACAGGTCTACAAAATAAAATTTTTGGAGACTTTTTTTGAATTCAATAACTGATTTTGTATATTGAAAGTCTATGAATTACGGAGATGACTTCTATGTTCATGTATCAGATCACGTATTTCAAGAACTAAATATTAAAGAAATCACTACAAGATGCGTGAACATGCGAATCTGAATTGCATTGTTTCTTTATAGCTGGCAGAGTTTAGTAGATGAAAGTAATAAACACATTACCTTAAGACATATTGTAACACACATATCAAAGAAACCCCCCAGGGGCTCACATCTAGTGGGAAGTGGGTTGGCGACCACGGGGCCCCAGCTGAGTCCGGCATTTCTTCCACTTTCTTGTGCCGGGCTCCGCTCCGTCTTCTTTCCTGTCGACCTCACTTGGTCAACTCTTGTTCTCTTCCGACCCCGACGGTATTAAGTTATCCGAGGTCTAGGGAATCTCTTCCTTTCCAGCCTTAATTGGCCCTTGTCTCTTCTTTTTTGATATCCTCCTTCTGCGAGGGGTCAGCCTTCTTCTTCATTTCATGTTGTCTCCTTCCTTCTGCTCAAGGCCCTCAAGGAGGCAGGGTGTATGTAGCCCCACCACTTCTGGTGCACCCTGGATATTGCAACACCCTCAGGGGCTAACGGTTGGTGAGTTCAGGAGTTGGCGACCCCGAGAGATTCCTGAGCTGGGTCCGGTTTTCCCCTTTTATCCATTACCTCTGGGGCGGACCATCTCCTCTTTCACTTTCCTATCTGCCTATCATGGCTCTTCTTCCTTCCAAATCCCTCAATCCGCATTCTTCAAGGGTTGCGGGCATTTCTTTTCCTCCTGTCCTTTATTTGCCTTATTCTCCTTTTGTTCACCATTTCTTCTTCTAGTATATAAGTTAGTAGTTAGTTTTAGTTATAGTTTACATTTCATTTTCATCTTCCCGATCACTCACACCATTAGGGGCCGATAACCTAGATTTTAGGCCCATTAAAACAACAATTAACATCATCATATCAAAGAAAAAATAGTTTGTGTTCACTTGTATGATTATGTCAATGGAATCGTTGCCCCATACTGCTTTTTCTCTTGTTTACTCTAGTAGGATCATCACGTTTTAACAGCCAACAGTAGAGATATTGTGAAATTTTGCAATATCCTGTTAATCAAAATTACTGTGGCTTCGATGGCGTAGTTGGTAGCTGAACTGCTGTTCCCAAGATAGCGGGTTCAAACCCGGCCGAAGTCGTCGGATTTTTTAAGAGCGTTAAAAATCCTCCAGTATGCCTTCCTTCGGAGGAGAAGTAAAGGCGGCGGTCCCATCTCATGGATTTATGGCATGTAAAAGATCCTTCCACCGACTAAACTTTTGTGAAGCTAAATTGTTAGGTTAGCTTTGTTAAAGTTCGAACGTTCACCACTAGGTATCATTGATATCTGGTAGCGAAAGTTGGACCTACTTAACATTGAACGGAACTTGTAGCTCACCCTAGGGGTGTCCGCTGAAAGCAGCTACAGACTCAGGTGAACCGAACATGTCCTCGGACACTCCCGGCACTAAAAACCATACGATAAATATATAAATACTCCAATTATAAAAAAATAGTATGGGATAGGACAAAAGTAAAGACCCTTCTGGATTCAGATGAACAATGTTCATGAATCGGTGAGTCGTGAAAGGCACTAACTGACATTTTTGGGTAAAATAAGTTATACATTGGATAGTACATTTTCGAGGTAGGCGCATCGATTGGTGATGAAAGGAACTAACTGCTGCATTTAGTTCCGTTCAATTCCAAACGTTGCGCCAGGTGACGTGTTAGTGGCTCCATGGTGCAGTGCTGAAGGTTGCGTGACAAAGGAAATACGATATCTATCCGCGCAGTTTGTACGTAGCAGAGTTTATTGTGTGTAAAATAGTATTTTTCAAGGTTTTCTGGAATTATTTTGCAAAACTATGGAGTTTGAAGAAGCACAAGATGAGCAAGATATTCTAGATAGAGGTAAGAAGCGAAAGAGAAGACCTGAAAAGTGGGAGTGAAATATTAGGAAAGAAAAGATAGTGAAAGGACAAGCCTACACTAGTTGTTCAGGAAAACTAATTGATGACAAAACAAGAAGTTCCGTGACGAATTAAGAGCCTACTTTTCGAAAAAATTTAAGATTCATGTCAATGATTAATCTATATGGATCTATCTAGAATAATGACGAAATTAAGTTGGTAATATCGTAATTTCTAATTAGTTCGAAAATATACTGTACACCTGGCATAATATAGCCTAATAGAGAACTACAGTTGGCAGCCCTGGTGACTGAATATATTCTTAGTTCCATCTCTTAAGGTGCAGAATAAAAAATGTGGTTGAAGTCCAATGGATAGCATGGCCGTTACATGCAGTTAAACATTGGATCCAACAGCGCGCGTAAAATCATGTTGGCAACAATGACATTCATGTATTGGTCAGAAATAATCTGAAATAATATGATCTATTGTTGTGTCAGTTTTGAATGAAATCCATTAGTTAGTATAGAAGTTACATGCATTTTAAAATTGGACCTATCAGCAGTCTTAGAATCATGTTGGCAGCACTGATGTTTATAAGTTACTCCAAATTAATCTAGAATGTCAGGTACTATACGTGTGCAAAGTTTAGAGCTGTTGCCTTACATACTTTCTGATATATTGATATTAAGAAAAACGAATAGAGACAGCATTTATTAACAGTTGGTAGTCCTGGTTGCTCCTAAGAATGCGCATAGTAATATCAGTTATGGTACACATTGCACATAAGAAATTTGATTGAAATCCAATTGATAGTATAGAAGTTACATGTATTTAAAGTCGGACCTCTCAGCAGGCTTATAATCATGTTGGTAGCACTGATGTATATAAGTTACTCCAAATTAATATAGAATGTCAGGTACTATACGTGTGCATAGTTGAAAGCTGTCGGCTTGCATACTTTGTGATATATGGGTATTTAGATAAAAAACTTGAGAGCATTTATTAACAGTTGGCAGCCCTGGTGGCTCTTAAGAATACACTCTGTCATATCTGTTTATGTACACATAGTATATACAAAATTTGGTTGAAATCTAGTTGATAGTGTAGAAGTTATATGGATTTAAAATTTGGACCTATCAGCAGGCTTATAATCATTTTTGCAACACTGCCATGTATGGCCTCCTGGAAATTAAACTGCAATATTATTATCTATACGTATGCCAATTTTGAAATAGCTCCCATTCATACCTTCCAAGATATCCAACATGGAGCTCAAATTTCAATTGTGATTTTTCAGCAGTTGGTAGCACTGACATCATTTTCAAATATGGCCGTGAGATATTCAGGTATAGATCTTTACTCCTACCAAATTTTGTTTGGAATGCTGCAGCCGTTTAGGAGTTGATAGGGGGGGGGGGGGGCACACACACAGCCAGCCAGACAGTCAGACAGACAGACAGAAGGACAGACAGACAGACAGACACACATTTGCCCGATCTCATAAGACTACTTTTTCCTCATTTTTGCAAAATGTGAAAAGTAGGCTAAAAATCATTATTCCAATATATGAGTGCAAACTTCGGCAGTGTTACCAGAAGTTCACAGAAAATGATCAAATTGTCATTCTCTCGAAATTTCATGATTTGAACAACAAAAGTGAACAAGACCTTCTTCTACAACGGCTCATGGAAGCTTTTGACATTAAACGCCATTCCGATCATGCAGAACATTCAAAACAAAGAAGATCGAACTTTAAGTTGTATGTACTGCATAACTCAAACCGCATAGAAATTTGCAGAAAGGCTTTTATAAACCTTTACTGTATATCACAGAAATAGGATAAAAGTAAAGACACTTCTGGATTCAGATTTACAATGTACATGTAAAATAAGTGTCAACACCAAGAAAGGGGAAAAAAGTGACAGTCAGTCTGAAAGACTGGACTTTGTATCATTTTAAATGCTTCGCTCGAAGCCAAAGACTGTTGACATGTTAGAAAATTATCTGCATAATACTTGTCTTGCTTTATAATACTTTACCTTGTTTCAAATTACTCGCGAACGGCAAGTGCAAACCAAGAGCAAAGCAAGGTCAAGCGCGCGGAGGGAGATGACTGGATGACGTGAACCTTCCATCCAGTCTAAAAACACTTATAGTGGGCGATGTATTGAAGATATATGCTCTCGCGGACTTTTTTGTAGAACTTTTCATGCTGACCAATTCTTACGCTCATAGTATTGAACCCTTATTAATCTGCGATAAATAAGTATTCATGATTTATTATTATTATTACTGCGGCCCAGGCAGTACTTGTGGAAGTTGACAAAGAGGAAGGCAAGTTAGCGTGTTGCAATGATTGCCACAGAAGCAGCGCTTGGTAGCTATTCTTGAAAACGGCCGGGTAAGCTGAGTTCAAGGCCAAATTGTGTAACAACATGCACCAGAATTGGAGTCGTAAGGGGATGGTCACGAGTTTCCTTGCAACCGACCTACGATTGAATCACCCAATCAGATGAGACCAAGCCAAAACCACGCGATGGGTGGCGTCACTGGTAAAAAGCGCGCGGAATTGATTATCTAAAGAACCGCCGATCCGAATTATCTCCGCATGAGTGCGCTGAGACGTTTAAATTAAATGATGAAGATTGACACTAGACCCATGTGTGTGAGATGAAAACTCTAGAATTTTTTTCTTAATTCACCCCACTCCACCTCACTCTGTCAGTTTCCAATAAATTGATCGACGAGACGCTGTTTCGAGGTACAACAGTTTTGAGCTCTGGTGAGCTAACTTCACGCCAGTTTGTATAGTGATTTTAACGCTCTAATATTATTTGAAGACAATCGTTTTGAGCTCAGGTGAGCTAACTTCACGCCAGTTTGCGTAGTGATTTTAAAGATCTAATATTATTTGAAGACTAACGTTTTGAGCTCTGGTGAGCTAACTTCACGCCAGTTTGCGTGATGATTTTAAGTACTTAAATATTATCTTGAAGACAACTATTTTCAGCTCTTGAGGGGCAAGACTTGAGTAACATTCCAATTAGCGCTCAACGCGAGCGAAGGTTCACAAGTGCAGTAGAGATTACCGAGCGTGATAACGACTACGAGACAGTCAGATTTAAAACTTGTATTGTCAAGCCAGTGACGATGGGTTTGAAGTGTATAGTTCATGTACATTTTTATTGTATTTTTTCAAGTGTTGTATTGTGCGTGTGTAAGCGAGAGCTAGGGAAAGTCTTCGTTGATCAATCGCATAGGACAATCGTGGGCGAAATTAGTAACTCACAAGCGATTATAGCCAGGTCAATTTATAATAACATTGAACTTTTCTGTCAAGGAGACTACACCAAGATGTCCGACGTATGGTCAGGAGCCGGAGTGATGTCCAACGCTTCTACGAAGACAACGATGGAGGGCTAATTTCCCGTAGGGAAATGGGCCGAGATGGAAGTTATATGTTCTACAAGCTGATACGGTGATGTACAAAAATTGATTATTCAATATGTAGTTAGATACGGCGGGGGAACTTTGTAAATAGTTCATTTTCTTTTTCTTGTTTTAGATTGTTTTTCTTGCACCGACACTTAGTGTTTTAAATGTACGTTGGCGCGTGGCCAAAGTTGTTTGTTGTGTATTATTTTTCTTTGGAGTCATATTTAGTGTACACGGCGCGTGTACGTGATTTTTATCCACGCGAATGCGAAACCCGTTACATTCGATAAGTGGTGCTTTATTAAAGTTCATATTTTTGATAGGAAAGGGAGGTAATTACTGTAAGATGTTTGCTGAACAGGTTATTATTCATATTAGGGTTGCCGAGCGCAACAAATTAAGATGTAATTGTAGAACACCTTAGTTCTAATTTTTTTTTTGATTTTTTTGAGTCCTTTTCAGGTTCGATAGTCACAGGCATATAACGGAGGCGCCAGCAGGTGGAAAATATTTATGTCATTTATTTCAGGATCTGTCAAACCCATACGTGTGATTCTGTGTGTGTTATTGTGTCAGGTGTGTGTTTTGATTCTACGTGAAGAGGGGTAGAGGTCCTACCGCCCTCATATTTGTTGTTGTATATTTGATGGAAAGGCAGGGTGCTCCGAGGAGACCGCTGTACCTTGTCCATATGCTGATTCTTGGATTTCCTTGGGGAAATGCTGAGATATATTTTTGTTCTGACACACACACACGTATTATTGTGCTTTGGGGCACGCTTCTTCGAGACTGGATCCCATGCCTTGGGAGGTCGAGGTTATTTTGACACGTGGGTTGACAGATATGCAGATTTCCACGAATCGCCCGTCTCGCCTGGTGACTTATTTTTGTTAGGCAGTCCTGTTGTCTGACTGGCCCCTTTATGCTTTCATTTAGCAAACCTGTTCTTTGTGATGGTTATTTTGAACCATAATTAATTGGGGAGTTCGCCATGTTTGTGACGGATTATTGCATGTCGTATGGATGGAATGTTGTGTAATAATGTAAATGTTGGCTTTGAGCCTAGTGATTTGTCTATGACTCAGTTCACGTAATTTAGTATGTGACACCCGTGTGGTGTAGTGGTATTATACTTGTAAAAATGACGGCGGTCATATGTGTTTTTTTTTTATTGGTCACGTGTTAACTTACTTGTGTTGATTTGTGTGAGAAGTCCTAATTTTAGGCAGTAATGTTTTGCTACGGCATTTTGATTCCAATTTCATGCGGAAATTATTGTGTTGTTTATTTTAAGTATAGGAAGTGTCGGTTTAGTTTTTAAGTGTTGTATAGTTGTTCCCCGCGTCTGTCTAGCTCTAAGTAATGCGGATTCGTCTTCTGAAAGTTTATTCCGGATGATGACGAATCACGCATTCAATTGTACTCATCGTGAAGTATGTAGAACAGCACTCGCGCATACATTGTCATTATTGTTGATTTATTTTTTGGGACACTTGGTCCGAGTAATAATCTCTCCTGAGATTTGGCCTAGTTTTGGCAAATTTAATTTATTCAGTGGGAGTCATTATGGGAGTTTTGTTTGTTAATTCATTTTTGTAAATAGCTGATCTGTCATTAAATTCATTTGTTTTAACCCTGGCTTCACTTTTTCCTGCATGTTATTTTGTTATATGTTACCCTGCATGTTAATGAAGCGCTTTAGCAACAACTTACGATATGGACTGTTACACTCCCCGAAACTGAGTCTCATAAGCTTCTTTGCAAGGGTTCAGTATATTGATATTTTTAACGGTTTGCCCAGCGTAAGCTTAATAAGCGCACGGACGTCAAGTTTGTTTTCGACTTTTTCACTGAAATCGTTACTGCTTGGCTTCCTTTGATCACACATAAATTATTTTCTACGGAATCTTTTCTCGAGATATCCTTTACAGAATGGTGAAAATCGCATTAAATCCATCCAGTGGTTCTCGAGATTACCCGTGACATCCAAGAATCGGGGATTTTTGTCTCATACTAACGAAGTAGAGATTGTCGGGGTACACATGCACCAAGCGGTACTATGACGTCACACACCTCAGTGCATCTGGGTACATTTCGTCCCGTCACCGTAACGTAACGCCAGACCCCAGCGTAACGACGAAGTCGACAAGATCATTTAAAATGATAAAACATGTGGAGCTGTGTTACCTAAGAGGTTCGGCTGTAGAGGGTAGGAGAAGTAGAGGTAGACCTAGGAGGCGATAGTTAGATTCAATGATGAATGATTTCAAAGTGAGACGTGTAAAAGCTGTGGATGCCGCAGTGCTAATTGCTAATAGGGGATCATGGAGGCGACTTGTTCGTAAACAGAGGCTTGCAGACTGGACTGGACGCTGAAAGGCAAAACAGTCTCAAATGAAAATGTGTCGATGTTTTGTTTTTAGTAATTATTATTAAAGCTTTCAGTCGGTCAACAAGGCAACACTGAAAAATGTTTTCAAAGCCATCATTAGTGTATTTGTCTTTGGTTTGCGTCAAAACTACTGAAGTGAATTGCATCTCAATCCGTAGGAGGCACCCGTAACGGGCTCCAGAAAGCACAAAATCTTCGTTTGAAATTTTCTTTTGCTGGATATTGATCTGGGGACTTTCAGTTTTCTACACCAAAGTACATTCTTATTGTTATTTCTGTTAGAGTTAGACGATATATACAATATAAAAAGGACAAAGGGACATGGAATAACAGCAAAATGGATGCTAGTTCTTCGAGTGGAAGAAGTGTAACCCTATGTTCTGAAATGCGAACAAATCTTTGATTCGAATTTCTCGCTAAAATGTTTTTCAAGATAAAACAAAGAGATTCCCTTTTTTCCCCGGAACTTTTCAACAAACAAGACTGAACTTTTTAGTTGAAATTCCTCTTTTAATGTGTTATATTTGACCCTCTATAGATAGGATAGTGGTGTATATATTAACTACTTTCTATAGAAAGAGTTTGTAGACTATTAGCAAAGGTGCTAATAGTTGAAACGTCCATCCTAATTACAACAAAGTTTGTTGTAGATGTAATATTTCTGATAAGCAAATATTATATCTGTCTAGTTTTATGGAGCTGGATAAAATTTCAACTGGTTAATATAATCAAAAATATTAAAATTAACAATAAAATAAAACATAAATATACAAATTAAAATAAAATTAAGATTATAAAATTAAAAAGTAAAAAATTATAAAAGTGAAGATAATAAATAAAGAATTTGTTAAATTTATTTAAATGAAATTAATAACAGTCTACTGAATAATGACTAAAATAAAAATAAAAATTATAATAATTTAAATAAAAATTAGAGCTGAAATGAAATTTTAAATAAAAACAATTGAAATATATATTTGACCAAATTAGTCTGTCCTATAAATGGGTTAAACCGTCCGGTTTTCAAAATTTACTTTAGTTTAATTTTGCCAGATGTAAATGGTTATGAACGTGCTGATAAATTATGCAATTTCAAGAAGAGGCATGAAAATTCAACAATACATTATAATTAAGAAAGAAAACAAACAAGTAGTTCCGTGAAGAACTATACAGCCTATTTTCATATATCCCACTTATGTTAATTGCCACTACTAACATACAAAATTTCAGTTTGATTGCTCTAATAGATTCGTAGATATTGAGAACCGACTGAATATTTCGGATGGTCGCCATGTTGGATTTAATATATGTAGCTCCTAGAGTAATGTACTGTTACATGAAGATTATTGTGTACGTGTAACATTCAAACTACAATGGCATGGTTAACACACAAGAAGTAACAAGGAGATTTTAAAATTTCGCACAGCTGCCATCTTGTGGTTATGGAAACAATTGAAATAAATTAGATGCCAGTTGATTAACATTCGTATAAGGATTTACTGTACCAAGTTTCACTGCACTCGGAGGGTTAAATTGCGTGAAACGTCCATGTGAATATTTATACTTCGCGTCGCCGCCTTGTTGGATTTGTGATCACAAGGTTATTTAAAGTCCTATAGGTGAACTTAAGTTCATAGCCCCTATTAACATAAAAAATCAGTTTGATTGCTATAATAGATTCGTAGATATTCAGAGCCGTCTAAATATTTCGGATGGCCGCCATGTAGGATTGTTAAATGTATAGGCCATAGAGTTATGTACCATTAAAGGAAAATTATTGCGTAGGTTCATTATTCAAACTTTCACTTCAATCGCATGATTATGACACAAGAAATAAAAACTTAATTTTAAAATTCGCAAAGCCGCCATCTTGAGGTTATGTAAACAGTTGAACTAAATTAGATACCAGTGCATGACAATGTGTATAAACATTTCCTGTACCATATTTCATTGCGTTTGGAACTATAAATCGCGAGAAAGGTCTATTCAAAATTTTCAAATTCGCTTGGCCGCCATGTTCGTTTTGTAGTTAACCGGTTTTTGAAAGTCTTACAGATGAACTTCCAGTAGTGCCCTTTATCTCCGTACAAAATTTCAGGGTGATACCGCTAATAGTTTCAGAGCTATAGAATGCCAGTGAAATATTTCGCACATCCGCCATCTTGTGGTTATGTAAATAATTGAACCAAGTTAGATGTCGGTGCATTACAATGTGTGTAAACATATACTGCACCAAGTTTTATTGCGTTTGGTTGGTTAAATCGCGAGAAACGTCTATTTAAAAGTCGCAAATTCACGTGGCCGCCATGTTGGTATTGTAGTTACCAGTTTTTCAAAAGTCACATAGGTGAACGTCTAGTAGTTTTCTTTATCACCGTAAAAAATTCCAGGGTGATATCGGTAATGGTTTTGGAGATATTGAATGCTGGTGAAATATTTCGCACAGCCGCCATGTTGGATTGGCGAGACGTAACAAAATTTGAAGGGCTCGGTCGGGGTCGTCCAGAATAGTGCTATGAACTTACCGAGTTTCATTGAAATCGCTCCAGCCGTTTAGAAGTTATTAGGGGACACACACACACACACACACACCCTCACACACACACACACACACGCAAGCACACACGGACAAGAGGTGATCTAATAAGCCTATTTTTTTTTTCAAAATTGAAAAGAGGCTAAAAATTAGATCTGACATTGAAAATTTAAATAAAAGCAATTGAAATATAAATTCGAAAAAAAAAAATCTGCCCTATAAAGGGAACACGTCCAGTTTTCAAAAATTACTGAAGTTTATTTTTGCCAGATGGAAATTATTATGGAAGTGCTGATAAAGTATGCAATTTAAAGAAGAGTCATGCAAATTCAACAATATTTAAAAAAAAAACAACAACGAATAAACTGTCCCAAAATGAGAAAAGAGTCGTGAAGATAAACGTTCCATTGATTCCTGTTAATACTTTTTGAGAAATGGGTAAATAAGTAGTTGGAAATTAGCATTCCGGAGTCCCTTAAGATAAAAATAGAATTATAGTTATCTCTCTCTATATAAAATGAAAGTTTGTCTGTTTTTTCTGAATTTACACGGAAATTTGCGATATTTGCGCGTTTCAGACTATTTTATGACGGATGCGCGCAAAATTATTTTTTTTGTCTGTCTGTTTGTTTGTCTGTCTGTCTGTGGACAATTATGTGTCCTTATAACTTGAGAACGGCTGGGTGGATCAACGAAAAATTTGATACAGATATCCATCAGAGGCACGACACTAATCATTGATGTAACTCTTCTCCGTACCTCACATAAAAGGTGCCAAACCCCCTTAAAATACATGCTGAAATAGGCGTAGAAGGGTGAGACAAAGCTCATTTTCAGCCCCTCAATGTGAAAAACGAAACTAGGGGGCCCTAAAGGGTCCCCGTAAACCACATTTTAAGGCCCTAAAACCAACAGTTTTTGAGATATTCCCAGAAAACTAATTTGACTTAATAAATTAATGAAAGAATGCATGCCGATAACCATAGCAACTGAATCTCAGAGGTCCATCTATTTCTGTAAGACGAAAGGCAATTCCATTTATTACATTACTGTGAAGGTTTGCAAACGGCTATAAGGTTATAACGGATCCAAATTAAGCTGAAATGTTCATCAATACATACAATGCGCTTAAGGGGTCAAGGGGTACTCTGGAATTTTTTCACGCGATTTACACGTGCGCGTATGGTACGGAAGGTCTATTATATCCCTTCTCTATAATATAAAAATGAAAGTTTGTCTGTTTTTTTTTTCTGAATTTCCACGGAAATTTGCGATATTTGCCCGTTTCAGACTGTTTTGTGACGGATGCACACAATTTTATTTTTGTCTGTCTGTTTGTCTGTGGACAATTCTTTGTGTCCTTATAACTCGAGAACGGCTGGGTGGATTAACGTAAAATTTGATACAGATATCCAACAGAGACACGACACTAATCATTGATGTAACTCTTCTCCGTACCTCTCATATCAGGGGGCCTACCCCCTTAAATACATGCTGAAATAAGCGTAGAAGTGTGAGGCAAAGCTCATTTTCAGCCCCTCAATGTTGGAAACGAAACTCGGGGCCCTAAAAGGACCCCGAAAACCACATTTTAAGGCCCTAAAACCAACAGTCTTTGAGATATTCCCAGAAAACTAATTTCACTTAATAAATTAATGAAGGAATGCATGCCGGTAACAATGGCAACAGAATCTCTGTAAGACGCAATGCAATTCCATTTATTACATTACTGTGAAGGTTTGCAAACGGCTATAAGGTTATAACGGATCCAAATTAAGCCGAAATATTCATCAATATATACTGTATAATGCGCTTAAGGGGTCAAAGGGTACTCAAGAATTTTTTTAACGCTATTTACACATGCGGGTACGGCACGGAAGGTCTATTATATTCCTATCCCTGTATTGTTATATTATTATTATTATTATTATTATTATTATTATTTTAATTATTATCATTATTATGGTGTACAACGACGAGACAAAGCTCATTTTCAACCCCTTGGTGTCAGAAACACAACTCGGGGCCCCTAAAGGGTCCCCGAAATATATATTTTAAGGCTCTAAAACCAACAGTATCTTTGATATCCCCAGAAAACTAATTTAATTTATTAAACTAATGAAGGAATGCAAGCCAGTAACCATGACAACAGTATCTCAAGAGGTGTCATCCAACTTTCCATCTATTTCTGGAAGAAGTAATTCCACTCCATTTATTACATTTCTGCGAAAGTTTGCAAATGGCTAGAAGGTTATCACGGAACCAATTAAAACTGTAAAATTCATCAATGCGCTTAAGGGGTTCAAGGAGTACCCTAGATATTTTTCACACGACATACTCGTGTGATAGTCGTACAGAAGGTCTATTATATCTCCAAACAGCAACATTATTTTCAAAAATTCCTGATTTGAAATAGTAGACTATTTTTTGCTGATTTTAGGAATTTGGGCCATTGGAGGCTAAAAAACCTAAATTTTCATGCACCACAATCTACTATATAAAGCTCAAATACCACTGACTCATTCATTCATCACGGAATCTCAGAAACCACTGAACGGATTGGAATGAAATTTGGTATCCAGCTTCCTCAAGGGCCGCAAACGCCCACTAAGAAAGGATTTTTGGATATTCAGGTTCTTAAGGGGTGTTAAGGGGGTAGACCTGAATTTCATTGAATAGCAATATCTCCCGATTGGTTTCATTGGGGGATGTGATACTCGGCATATAAACTCATCACAAGAAATAAGAAGACATATGTCTGAGGGTTTTTCGATGTGGTGTATATTATGAGGTGAAAGGGGTGAAAAGTGGGGGTTGAAGGATTCCTAACGGAGCGTGTAACTCTTAAACGACATAGGCGAGGAGTTTGGAACTCAGCCGAGAAAAATCAGCATAAAAAATAACTAAACAGGTGTTTGACCGTTTTTTCATAAATCCAATTTAAGGGGCCCATGGGGAGGGGTGAAATTATGGGGGAGGGGGGGGGGGAACGTAATATGTCTGAGTGTAAAATTATACATGGCCTATGTTGTAGACAATAATACATTACATCTTTTTTGTCTCTTGCTATTTCATTATACGACGAATACTTACGGAGTTATTAATGATTTTGTACTTTTTGGTCGGAATTTTCTAAGTCCCAGGAATGACATAAAAATTGATTCGAATGAAATTTCAAAAAATTGTTTTTTTAATACTTTTATTATATTTTTCACGTCTTTTAGGGTCAGAAACCAACATGATATTTTGATGTTTTTTTTCGTCCCATGCATTTTTGGTTTCAGGTGATAGAATTATTTTCCACTAGGACCTATGCTTATCTATCTATCTATCTATATAACTAATGTTATAACGGGATTCCAAATGTTATTGCGGGCGAAGCCGCGGGTAACAGCTAGTCCTTTATAATTTATAAAAGGGGTCTTCTTCTGGTTGGTCACTTGGCACAACGGTTAGGTTCAGTTTGTATGTGACGTGTATTGCGATTCGTCTACGAGGTTTTCAATTTTAATTTCACGTCAGGAAGAACTCGTTAGGTAAATTTAGTTTGAGAGCACATTTTAACTAATCATTTTTCTTTGTCAACAAACAGGTTCCAAGCCCCTAACCATTGCAACAGTAGCTCAATTGATAACGTCTGGTTATTAATACCGAAGACCGTTCTGCTAGTCTCTCTCTATATAAAAATGAACGTTTGTCTGTTTTTTCTGAATTTCCACGGAAATTTGCGTTATTTGCGCGTTTCAGACTGTTTTATGACGGATGCGCGCACAAATATTTTTTGTCTGTCTGTTAGTTTGTCTGCCTGTCTGTCTGTGGACATCTATGTGTCCTTATAACTTGATGATGATGATGATAATTGTTGTTTTAAGGGGCCTAAAATCTAGGTTATCGGCCCCTCTTATAACTTGAGAACGGCTGGGTGGATCAATGTAAAATTTGATACAGATATCCATCAGAGGCACCACACTAATCATTGATGTAACTCTTCTCCGTACCTCTCATAAAAAGGGGGCCTACCACCTTAAAATACAAGCTGAAATAGGCGTAGAAAGACGAGACAAAGCTTATTTTAACCCCTCAATGTGAGAAACAAAACTAGGGGGCCCGAAAACCACATTTTAAGGCCCTAAACCAACAGTTTTTGAGATATTCTCAGAAGACTTATTTCATTTAATAATCTAATGAAAGAATGCAAGCCAGTAACCATGGCAACGGAATCTCAGAGGACCATCTATTTCTTCAAGATGCAATGCAATTCCATTTATTACATTACTGTGAAGTTTTAAACGGAGGTTATCACGGAACCAAATTAAACTCTAAAATTCATCAATACGTATAATGGGCTTAAGGGGGTCAAGGGGTCAGTAGAAATTTTTCACGCGATTTTCACATGCGGGTGTCGTACGGAAGGTCTTTTATATCCCTATCCCTATATTGTATTTATTATATTATCATTATCTATTATATTATGGCATACAACGACGAGACAAAGCTCATTTTAGCCCCTCGGTGGCAGAAACAAAACTCGAAGGTTCCCGAAAACTACATTTTAAGGCTCTAAAACCAACAGTTTCTGAGATATTCCCAGAAAACTGATTTAATTTCATAAACTAATGAAGGAATGCAAGCCGGTAACCACGACAACAGGTTCTCAAGAGAAGATATCCAACTTTCCATCTATTTATGTAAAACGCAATGCCACTCCACTTATTAAATTTCTGTGAAAGTTTGCAAATGGCTATGAGGTTATCACGGAACCAACTTAAACTGTAAAATACATCAATGCGCTTAAGGGGGTTAAGGATCATATTAGAATGTTTTCACGTGATTTACACGTGTGATATATCGTACAGAATTATGTCTCCAAACAGCAACATTATTAAAAAAAAATCCTGAATTGAAATAGTATTTTTTTGCGGCTATTAGGAATTTGGGCCATTGGAGGCTAAAAAAACCTGAATAGGCCTATTCATGCACCACAAGCCTTTATAATTTATTAAAGGTGTCATCCTGTGGATGGGGACTTTACACAACGGTGAGGGTCAGTCTTTATGTGAGGTGTATTACGTTTCGTCTACGAGGTTTTCAATTTTATTTGCACGTCAGGAAGTACACATTAGGTGAATTTCGATTGAGCACATCCTAACTTCTTTTTTTCGACAAACGGGTTCACGGTAAGGATGATTTTGATTGATACTGAGTGGTTGATTCGGACATCTGGGTGATATGTTGTAGGTTGGTTGGTTGGATCCTCAGTTTAGAAGCTGCGATAACGCGTTCACGTAGCCTCGTGTACTTTGAGTGTGTGTAGAATCTGTCTGATAACCGGTGTTAATTGTGATGGCTGTATTAGTGTGTGTTATCTGTATTTCAGGTAAGGACTGCAGATTATCAATTTCCAGTAGTTCCTACTTTTGCTACCAAATGCTACCGTCAACGACACCTAGCTCTGACTTGGCCACTAGATGCCACCGCAACAGGCACCTGGTGGCAAACTTTGGAACTAATAGATTGATTATCAAATCTAACCTACAAATTTAGCTTCACACAATTGTAGTTAGTGGAAGGTTCTATTATATGCCACTATTCTATGACATGGGACCGCCGGCTTTACTTCCCCTCCGAAGTAAGGCATACTTAGGGATTTTCGGCCTTTCTGTGTATCTTTATGTACACCTATAACTCGTGTTCGAATGTTTGGAGCATCGTAAAATTAGGTATCCTTGAGAGTTAATATACCAATCATTTATAAAACTCTTCACCGTACTCCTCATAGAAGGGTATAGAAAAAACATTTCAAAATACTAGCTAAAATAGGCGAAATATAAAAATTATCCTAGAAGGACAACCAAAGCATATGTTGCTCTTCTCAATGTGAGACCCAAAATTCGGGAGTCTATAAAGAGTCTCCGTAAACCTCATTTTAAGGCCCTTAAATTAACAGTGTCTGTGATATTTCCAGAAAACTAACTTCGCTTTGATAAACGTATGAAGGAATAACAAGCCCCTAACCATTGCAACAGTAGCCCAATTGATAACGTCTGGTTATTAATACCGAAGACCGTTCGAAGAGCGGGTACTTCTGCTAGTTTATTTAATATAAATGAATTACGAGGAAGCCCGGCAGCGAGGTTCGCTTGACATGACAAGGCTTGGTGACTCATTACTACCATCCCTTGGGTCTTGCACGTTTTACGCTTTACTTGACCTAATAGGTTAATGACCTCTGTATTAACCACCTGCTATATTGTCAAAGATGCTGGTGGTTGAATCTTTCAGCCATATATTAACGAATTATTATTATTATTATTATTATTATTATTATTATTATTATTATTATGAAAGTGTTTATTTCTGAAAAATCAAATATTATACCTTAGTTGCTTGATAAAATTACTTTTACTTTTTAAATAATAACATTTAAAATTAAAGAGTGAAAAAGTTATGTTTAATAAAATTTAGAATTAAAAATAAATAAGCTGAAAAAATTATAATAATTTGAGATTATAAAAAAATAGATGAAAATGAAAATTATAAAAATGAATATCAACATTAAGATGTTGAAGAAATTATTAAAAATTAAAAATTAATAATTATAGTTAGGCTGATATAATTAAAATGTAATTCAAATGAATAGTTAGTTAGTTATCGTTGTTTTAAGGGGCAGAACTACGAGGTCATCTGCCCCTTTCAAATGAATACAAATAAAATACCTTCGTTAATATTCTGCCCTTTAAAACATCCATTTCTCATCACCCTCCCCCCTCCCCCTCCTCCCCCTCCCCCCACCGTCCTTCCTTCTGCAGTGTCTAGCATTCTTAGCTGTCACATCCGGGTTCGATTCTCACCTCAGCCGTACTAGAAGTAGCTTTCCAGGCGAATGCCAGGATGGTACCTAAATAAAGGCTACGGCCACCTCCTATCTCAATCCTAGTCTCAGTTACAATTACACACAGCATTACAGCCAACACAATTATAAAGTTTATCATACAAATTACAGACTTACCCAAGTACATGGGGGTACATCATCACGACGCCACAAAGCCACTTAATGAAGCAACAACAACAAATGTCTCGGGTGATGAGGAGTTGAAACCACGGTGAGAACATTCGTTTATGAATTACTGACGACCCTAGGTTACATTAGGTGACGTGAGATTATTACTATTTGAGTCTTCAGTCTTTTGATTCGATTGATGCAGCCCTCCTTGCCTCCCTGTTCTGAGCTAATCATTTCATTTCTACATAGCTACCGCACCTTATATCCGAAACCTTGGTCTACCCTACAGTTCTTGCCCTCGACCCTTCCTTTCAAAACTAAGTTTACTATTCCTGGGTGTCTTAGTAGGTGTCCTAATAAACCATCTCTTCTCTTCATTAGCAGTCGCCAGAAAAATCTCTCCTCTCCCAATACCTCTTCATTTGTAACCCTATCTACCCATCTGATCTTCATCATTCTCCTGTAACACCACATTTCAAATGCTTCAATTCTCCTCTTTTCTGCTGCGCCAACAGTCCAAGTTTCACTTCCATAGAGCGCCACGCACCAGACGGAGGCTTTCAAAAATGACTTCTTGATACCTAAATCTATAAAGTTAACAAATTTCTCTTCTGTAGAAATGCTTTCCTTGCCTGAGACAACCTACTTTTTACATCCTCTTTGCTTCGTCCATCACTGGTTATTTTGATTCTTACTTCCTTTATCTTTTCACGTGCCAATTTGACGTCCATAGGGGAAATTATTTACCTTTGTATAATGTTATCATATTAAATGATCTTGTCGACTTCGTCGTTACACTGAGGTCTGGCGTTACGTTTCGGTGACGGGACGAAATGTACCCAGATGCACTGAGGAGTGTGACGTCATAGTACCACTTGGTGCATGTGTACCCCGACAATCTCTACTTCGTTAGTATAAGACAAAAATCCCCGATTCTTGGATGTCACGGGTAATCTCGAGAACCACTGGATGGATTTTGATGCGGTTTTCACCATTCTGTAAAATATATCTCGAACAAGGTTTCTGTAGAAAATAATTTATGTATGATCAAAGGAAGCCAAGCAGTATCAATTTCAGTGAAAAAGTCGAAAAAAAACTTGGCGTCCGTGCGCTTCTTAAGCTTACGCTGGGTAAACCGTTAAAAATATCAATATACTATAAGTGTAAGAATTGGTCAGCATGAAAAGTTCTACCAAAAAGTCCGCGAGAGCATATCTCTATCTTCAATACATCGCCCACTATAAGTGTTTTTAGACTGGTTGGAAGGGGCACGTCCCCGCGCGCTTGACCTTGCTTTGCCCTTGGTTTGCACTTGCCGTTCGCGAGTAATTTGAAACAAGATAAGCAAGATAAGTATTATGCAGATAATTTTCTAACATGTCTGGCCGAACATTACCAAATGATGGAACCTGACCCACTTACTAGGGGTCCTACTAGACCCCGACCCGACAGTCATCCGTAGAGGTCCAACTCAAGCGTGTCCCATTTTCCATCTTTGCGGTCGGGGAAATTCAATTCTTGGAGAGTAATGGAGCACCCCGTGTTTCGAAAGCTGTCTGCAAGATGAATAGCAAGTGTTATTATTTAGTGTGGCAGTGCCGGCTAATAATGTTATTATATGCATGATGGATGTCGCCAAGGGAGCTCGGCGCTCCTTGTTACCAGTGACCGTGTGGTGTGGGCTTCATGTTTCTGTGATCGCTGGCTGGCATTAAAGAGTCGCTGCTTGGTCGCGGCAATGTTTACTTTCAACACGTCCTCTGATATTGCATTCTCTAGTATAATTTCAAGTCACACAACTTATTGAAAATAGAAATCCACAGCATGCTTCCAGTGGGCCGACGGGTCAGGGAATGAAATGAATAAAGTCCCCATCTAGGGGCGAGGATATGTGCTGTGCCGGCTGCCGAAGCCTGTCGCACTCCCCTGGGGCGATGATTAAATGAATGACAGATGAAATGAAATGACAGTGGAGAGTGTTGCAGGATGAAATTTGTGACAGGGAAAACCTTATTACCCGGACAAAACCTGTCTGCCTCCGTTTTGTCCAGCACAAATCTCACATGGAGTGACCGGGATTTGAACCACTGACCCAGCGGTGAGAGGCCGGCGTACTGCGGCCTAAGCGACGGAGGCTGTTTCACAGAACTTATTAATTATAATTAATATTAATTATTAAATTGTTAATTAAATATTAATTATTATATTATAACTAGCAACCCACCCCGGCTTCGCCCGGTACCTTAAACGGTTTACCCAGCATAAGCTTAAAAGGCGCACGGACAGCAGGTCCCAGACGATATTCAGAACAGCCGAGATGAACAGCGAAACACCAAACACATTGACCTATAATGTTCTCATCTCTGAAGTCTTATCTCGACACGACTCGACAGTTTGATGCTGACCGAAGCTGGGGTGATAATTCTCTCGTGCTAGCTCGTAAACTACCTCCGAAATTTCCACTGAATGGAGATTGTTGGAAGAAATGAAAACGTAAAAATACTTTTAGTGGGCGATGTATTAAAGGTAGAGATATTCTGTCCCGGACGTTTTTGTAGAACCTTTCATGCTGAACAATTCTTACATTCACAGTATGTAAATAGTATTAATGGTTTACCCAGTGTAAGCTTAAAAGGCGCACGGACAGCAGGTTTTTCTTCGACTTGATTCACTGAAATCGTTACTGCTCGGCTTCCTTTGGTCATAAATGAATGGTTTTCTACAGAAACCTTCCTGGAGAAATCTTTTATTATTAAAAGAAAAGCGCACAATGTGCAAATACATATTTGTACATATGATCAATGGGATACACGAAAGTAGCCTCCCCGAAGATTGTGTCTATATTGTGATTCAAAGAAAATGGTATACAATCAGGCGTATCCTGGGCAACGTCAGTCAACTACTGAATCACTGGCGGCTGATCCTTTCGCAACAGAAACATCCATTTTCGAGCCCTTTTCAGGGCCACAGTTAACGATTATCTCTATTAACATAGAAGGCATAACACCTGCCAAAGAAGAACTGCTACAAGAACTATGCACTCATCACCAGTGCCATGTACTGTGCATACAGGAGACACATAGACGGTGTGACATGCGCAGACCAAAAATACACGGAATGCGTCTCGCCATTGAAAGACCACATGATAAATATGGAAGTGCTATCTTTGTTCATCCTGATATCCAAATTGTATCTACAGCATTTACAGAAGAAAACAACATTGAAATCATCACCCTAGAAACAGCTAATTGTACCATCTCATCCTTTTATAAACCACCTGGTGCTGAATTCATTATTAACAAACCATCCAATTTTGAAAATAAACATGTGCAGATTGTGATCGGCGATTTCAACAGCCATAGTACTGTTTGGGGTTACGATCACGAAGATGAGAATGGGACAGCAGTACAAGAATGGGCAGAAATAAATCATCTAACTTTAATCCATGATGCAAAACTACCTGGATCCTTTAACAGCGGCAGGTGGAGGCGAGCATACAATCCTGACCTCATATTTGGCAGCAGCAGTATCAGTCAACAGTGTGTAAAATCTGTCTGTTCCCCAATACCAAACTCACAGCACAGACCAATAATGTACCAATTATTCGCTGCTATAAGACCACAGAAGGTATCTTTTCGGAGGAGATTCAACTTTAAGAAGGCTGACTGGTCAAGGTTTACAGAATTGCTGGACACCGAAGTATCTTCCTTAGAACCAGTACCCGAATGTTATGACACCCTTACCATGGCTGTAAAGAGATGTTCAAGGATGTCTATACCCCGTGGCTGTCGAACATCTTATATTCCCGGGCTTACATCAGATCAAGCCACCCTACTAGTAGAATATAGCAACTTATTTGAAGAAAATCCTTTCAGTGAAGCAACTGTGGAAGCAGGAAACAAGCTCATTTCTTCTATAAGGGAGACAAAAAGGGATCAGTGGATGAAAACTATTGAAAACTTGGATCTGAAAAAAGACAGTCATAAAGCATGGAGACTTCTGAGACATCTAAGCAATGACCCAACTAAGACCACTGCACATCATAATATCACTGCCAATCAAATAGCACATCAGTTACTGCTGAACGGGAAGGTGACCCACAAATAAATAAAAAACGAAATTGCAAAGAGAAGAGCAAGAGGAGAGTAATGATCTCACATCATCATTCAGCATGGAAGAATTAGAGACGGTTATCAAACAGAGCAAAAATGGAAAATCAGCTGGCTTGGATGATATACGGACCGAGCAAATTAAACACGTTGGCTTAACAACAAAGAAATGGATTCTCTAACTTTTCAACAACTGTGTGAGCAAAAGCCAAATTCCAAAGATATGGAGGAGGAGCCGAGTGATCACTTTGCTGAAACCTGGCAAGGAAGGAAATAATCCAAAGAATTTTAGACCAGTTGCACTACTATGTCACCTCTACAAACTGCTAGAAAGATTGATTTTAAATCGCCTATCACCTGTAATTGACCCCTTACTTATACCTCAGCAATCTGGATTTCGCCCTGGTAAAAGCTGTACTGGACAACTGCTAAATCTCACACAGTTCATAGAAGATGGGTTTGAAGCTCGTAAGGTGACAGGAGTGGTATTTGTCGACTTATCAGCAGCGTATTGTAACGACTTTTAAAATCGTTACGTGAAGAAAATGAAACACCCAAGATTTGCTAATGCTGCTGCAATTATTTCGCAACAGTCTCGAGTTGGTATATTTCACAGGCACTCCTGCTACCAGCTAATTGGTATCCAAAACTCTTTAACGTACATTTGTTGCCTGAGAAGGAGCTGACGTTAATACCCTGGAAGAAGATTGACATGTCTACGCTGTTGTGAAGTGCTCTACTGCGCACTATCCTAAAATAATAGGTTCCTAGAAACCCCTTTAAGCCCCATTAGTGGATTGAGTTTCTACCCTTGGAACATTTCGTCGTAGCATTTCTGAGTAAACTCTTAACGATTTAGGTCATGGGACCACTTGTGGTACCAACATTTCTCCTGGTCTCTGTCGTTGTTATGGTGGTCTGCACCCCCATGTTATGTTGGCACGACCTTTATCTGATGTCAGGAGAGGGGGTTGCTTCCCTCTGACTGAACGCGTTACCAAGAGTGTAATGAAGAGAATTCTAAACTGAGACTGGTTCAAGCTTGACGTGTAGAGAAACGACTCACCCGGGGACTTGTTCCTCGGGGCGGATTCGGAACGCAGGAAGTATCAAAGTACATTTGTTTTGGGGGTAACTGATATTTTGAATAACTCATTCCGGACTTCCTTTCAATATTGTGAATTTTACATGCCATGTGTCGAATGGCGTTTCTGGACTGTTATTTCTAGAATTATGATTGTTAGTTAATAAGTATATTTTGCTAAGTTTTTGGATACTCAGATGCGTTTGCTTGGTATTAGTTTCAGGGAGGGAAAAAGGTTTTGATTTTGGTCAGAAAGGCTGCTGAAGACGGTAAGTCAAAGCAGGTTTTCGGACCGCCTTAGTCGTATTAAACGGCTCTTAAGTTGCTTATGTAACATTGTTTTTTTTTTGAGGTGGCATCGAGTCTACCTTCATGTTGTTATTCCTTTAATTTTGTCGTCAGGGGAATCATTCTAGTTAAATTCATTTCTAAGTGTGTAACCGTGACAAGCGGGAAAGTGTCTGGTTTTGTCTCGCGCCCGTTATTTTGAAGAATTGTTTGTATTTGGTCTTACATGTCAGGTTAAGTCATTCATTTGTGTTTAGTTAGACCATATTTGTCAATTAGTTAATTAAGTGGTGGAGGGGTCTCTCTTGTAATTGTATTATCTTAATGTTCAATACATGTTAGCTTATTTCGATTTGTCACGTTATTTATTGCATGAAGTTACTAGGAGGATTATTCCCTTCTTCCTTCTCCATCTTTTGGCAGGGTCAATTTAATTCGGCCTCCTAGGTACGCATCAGGCCTTTCCTCTCAACATGCTGGTCTTGACTTTGGCTACATCCCACCTTTTCCCTTATTCTAAATTAGATCAGGGTATTCCTCAATGCTATGAAACTAGGAATATTCTCTCCCTAGGTTTTTAGCTGTGAATTCAGCTGACCTAGCGAGTAATTTAATTAGGCCTGTTTCTGTGTGTTATAAATTATTAATTTTTGATATGGTAATTTCATGTAGATTGAAGGGGCGAGGTGGGGTGGTGCTTGTGCAGCGACCCCTTACTTATACCTCAGCAATCTGGATTTCGCCCTGGTAAAAGCTGTACTGGACAACTGCTAAATCTCACACAGTTTATAGAAGATGGGTTTGAAGCTCGCAAGGTGACAGGAGTGGTATTTGTCGACTTATCAGCAGCGTATAATACTGTCAACCATCAGCTACTACCAGTCAAGGTCTACAACCTCACCAAGGATTTTAGCCTAACCAGGTTCATCGCCACTCTTTTGCAAAATCGCAGGTTCCTCGTCGACTTTCAAGGACAGCGTAGTCGATGGAGTCTACAGAAAAACGGCCTCCCGCAATGAAGTGTACTGGCTCCAATCCTGTTCAATACTGTATATACACAAACGACCAACCTATAGCCCCGAACAGCAGAAGTTTCCTGTATGCTGTTGACCTTGCTCTAGCCACTCAGAGCGCAGATTTTGAATCAGTAGAGAACACCCTCACGAATGCCCTTAAAGATCTTTCCAGATTCTACAACATAAACCAGCTTAAGCCAAACCCCTCAAAGACACAAGTGTGTGCTTTTCATTTGAGAAATAGGGAAGCTACTCGCAAGTTAAAGATCGTATGGTCCGGGGTCGAACTGGAACACTGTGAGACTCCAAAATATCTAGGAGTGACACTTGACAGATCTGTTACTTTCAAGAAGCACTGCATGAACTCCAAGTCGAAAGTTTCTTCCAGGAACAATCTCCTACGCAAACTGGCTGGATCACAGTGGGGTAGTCAACCTGAAACGATCCGAACTTCAGCAATGGCACTATGCTATTCTGCAGCAGAGTATGCTTCTCCTGTTTGGTATAATTCAACACATGCCAAACAGGTGGATGTAGCTCTCAACGATACCTGCAGGATTATAGCAGGTTGCTTGAAATCAACTCCAGTCGAATGGTTTTATCTCCTCGCAGGAATAGCACCACCCCCTCTTCGAAGAGAAATAGATACGAACAAGGAACGAAAGACAGTGGAGCATGAAAGAACTCATCCTCTATATGGACACGAACCGCAGCCGCAACGACTGAAGTCAAGGAAGAGTTTCCTTAGAATATCAAAGGAACTTAGAACCACTGCTGAAAAAGCTAGGTTGCAAATGTGGAGGGCTACGACCAACCTTCCCCCTGGTTGGGAAAATGTTTCTGAAACTCTACCTCCAGGTTATGACGAGGAATGGACGACTTGGAAGTCCCTGAATAGACTGCGCTCTAGAGTAGGCAGATCAATGGTTAATATGGCAAGATGGGGTTACATTGACCAGGATGATATTCAATGTGACTGTGGAGAAGACCACACTGTTCAGCATATGACTGAGTGTCGACTGTGCCCAGCATCCTGCACGGAAGAAGATCTTCGTCGGGGGACCCAGAGTGCACTGGAAGTGGCCAAGTTTTGGGCAAAGATAATATAATAACTGTGTTATATAATTACAATGTTCGTTTCTGATACGAGAATAATAATATGATCAATTATGCTAATGCCAGTCTTATTATTGAGGTTGTCCTCATTCTGCAGTTTTGTGCGTGGTACCTTTCACAATGATCGTTGCACAGGTCACATACACAGTCTTCATTCGATCGGTAGAAATTCTTGGTTTTGCAGAATCTATAGTGAAATCCATGGGTGGCGTAACGTGTTATTACGTGTCGTAGTTCGTAATTAGCTTGTTTCCACTCTTCCGTCATTATGGCATCTGAGGAGTAAAAGTCGGACCAAATGGCATTTCGTTTCTCATTTAAGGTTCGGCGTGCATTCTCATAGGCTTTGGCGTTTGGTAGGTAAAACTGTATTTTGATGTCGTCGATGAAGTAGTCCTCCTTAGTTAATACATATGCCAACCTTGAAGGGGCAGACTTTCCTATGCCTAAAATCCTCTTAGGATATCGGGCCTTGACTTTTTCTATTATCATCAGGTCGCTGAGTGTGAGTTTTTCCCAGGTAATGCTAATCCCATAGGTGCTATTGGCGATATGGCTGTTCTGAACAGTAGCATTGCTGTACTCAATGTTATTTGTTGAGGTTGTTCGATGTGGTAGATGGCTTTTATTGCTGCGGCCGCTCTTTCTTTAACGTGGATATTGTTGGATGTTAGAGTAGTTTGTAGGGTGACTCCGAGGTACTTGAATTTCGGCACTACTTCTAGTGGTTTGTTGTGCAGAATCATTGTGTTTTTAAGTGGATGCCTTCCTCCTTTCCTGAAGGTCATCTGTTTGGTTTTGCTGTGGTTAATTTTTTGCCATTTCTTTCTGTCCATGATGTGAGCCTGTTGAGGACCTCTTGGAGCTATTCTATGTTTTCTGAACCTATTGCCATGTCGTCCGCATAAAGTAAAAGTGATGCTGATGTATCTATGATTATTTCTGTGATGTCTGCTGTCATGATGTTGAATAATATTAGGCTGATTGAAAACCGCATCAAAATGCATCCAGTGGTTCTCGAGAATTCCCGTTACATCCAAGAATTGGGAACTTAGTCTCATACTATGTGGCCTATTTTTGTGGAGGTCGAGGAATGCCGTTACGCACATAGTGTCGGACTCCTGAGTGGCAAACTATCGACCAAAACTCCTCCCGTGACTTCTGAAACCGTTTAACAGGCTAGGACCATATAGCCTACTAGGACACTCTTAGCTTTTATTCGTGACTCTCCAAATCTTTATTCCCCCCAGGGGATCACAACTAGTAGGGCGTGGCTTGGCGACCACGGGACCCCAGCTGAGTCCGTCTCTGTCTTCTTTCCTGTCGACCTCCCTTGGTTAACTCTTGTTCTCTTCTGACCCCGACGGTATTAGGGTATCCGAGGCCTAGTGAGTCTCTTCCTCTTTTTGCGAGTGGTCAGCCTTCTATTTATTTTCATGTTATCTCCTGCCTATGGCCTGAAGCCCTAAAGGAGGCAGGGTGTATGTAGTCCCACCACTTCTGGTGCACCGTGAATAGTGCTACACCCTCAAGGTCTCACGGCTGGTGAGTTTGGGAGTTGGCGACCCCGTAGGATTCCTGAGCTGGGTCCGTTTTGTCCCCTTTTTCCCTTGACTTTGGGGAGGGCCCTCTCCTCATTCCCTTTCCTATCTGCCTTTCATGGCTCTCCTTCCTTCCAAGTCTCTCAATCCTCATTCTTCGAGTCCTGTCCTTTATTTGCCTTATCCTTTATTTGTTTACCATTTCTTCTTCTAGTTTGTAAGTCTGTAGTTAGTATTAGTTATAGTTTTCATTCTCATCTCATCTTTCACTATCACCCAAACCATTAGGGGTCGATTACCTAGATGTTAGGCCCCTTAAAACAACAATCATCATCATCTTTTTTCTAAAAATGAAGGCAATGTTGCTTGCTGATGACCTTCTGGTATGGGGAGAGGATGAGAAAGAAGTACAAGTGCAATTGGATGATTGGGAGAAGGTAGTGTTATCATATGGGATGAAGTTCTCAGCACAAAAGAGTGAAGTGGTCATCACAACGAGGAGGAAGAACAGACTGGATATGGGCATAACACTTGGAGGACAGCAGTTGCAGAAAGTAGAATGCTTCAAGTACTTGTGAAGCATAATTGAAGAAAAGGGAGGCAATAGGATGGAAATAAATGAAAGGGGAAGGTGCGCAGATGTATTTTTCAAGAGTGTTAGGGGGATGATATGGAATAAAGATGTACCACGAAAATGTAAAGAATCATCTAAAAGACCTACTTTGTGCCAATTTTGACGCATGGTTAAAAACAAGGGTGATGAAGGAAAGGGACAAGAGTAAAATACGAGCAGTGGAGATGAAGTTCCAGAGGAGTAGGGTAGGAGTAACAAGAATGGACAGAGTAAGGAATGAGAGAGTCAGAGAGATGGTAAGAGAGGAACCATAGCGGTCTAGGCTACAATGGTATGGACATGTGAGGAGGATGCGAGAAGAGAGGATACCGAAGAAGATGTTAGGAATGGAAATGAAGGGAAGGAGGCCAAGGTGAAGACCAAGGGACAGATGGACGAAGGGAGTTAAGAAGAGTGTGGAGGAAAGAGGAGTGTGCTGTGACACAGAGAAAGATGAGAGATGGTGGATGGACAGGAAACGATGAAGAGGCTTATGTTCCAAGCAGGCTCGACCAACAGTCAGAAACTGCTCAACATGATGAAGATTGTCTTTTTTCTTCCTTCGCATAATTTCTTCAGTGTAATGCTCCAGTGCGCCTCATCTTGAACCATCATTTCCACGATGTTGTCTGGGGAGATCCAAGTAATTCCCTCTGATCAACCCACATCTTGCAGCAGAAAATGGTGTGTTGGGCATCATCCATGGCAGGGGTGCCCAACCTATTTTAACTATGGGCCAGATTGTAAATAGTTGCGGGACCTTGTCGGCCAATAACAATCCGGGGGGTTTGAGGGATTTGGATTTTTTTCTTTTAATATAGGTGCAATATGGTGAGTTTTGTGGCTGTCTGAGGTTAGTTTTCGTAGTATTGCTGCCGTTTTCTTGTATATTTATTTATAGTGGATAAAAAAATAAAACACTTTTTTTATAAATCCCTTTAAATAGAAGTACGATGATATTCAATTCACACATACAGCATGGATGACAAAGAGAGAGTATTTATGTTCATTTGACACAATTAATAATCAAATTATGAAATAAAGTTCATGATAATTTAGTTTAGTGTGACGACTGGAAAAGCTTTGTACCGGAACTTAAAATTTCTCTCCACTTAGGATCGAAATTAGTTGAAGGCTGCCAATCATTAATAAGGAAGTCCTCATCAGTGAGTCAATGACCTTGGGTAGGGGTGCGCGCGCACTGCTTTCTCCAGTTGACTTCAGTTGTTTCAAAGTTTTGGCGACACGGCGCGGACGCGGGGCGGTGGGCTGGACATAATGGTGTCACGGGCCGTAGATTGGGCAGTCCTGATCCATAGCTTCAGAAAAATAGAAGTATTGTTGGGAATATACCTTCCCCATCTTCTTGAGGTAAGACCGATGTCCAGTCTGAAGTTGGGCCAGGTAATAGTTTCTCTCTCCGTGCTTCCTATCTGTCCAGGAATCAGTCTTCTTGACCAAATGTTCCATTCTCCTACTTCTCAGCTGTTCTGCCTTCTTAGAAACGTCTGCACTCCGGCATCCCCGTGTGCAGTTTTCATGCCCACGTCAGACATCCTCGGGAAAACAGTTTACCGCTCTTTAGCGAGGAGGTGAATTGGAATAACTCCAGCAACAATTAGGCCTGCGACCACGGAAACAATTCGATATTAAACTTTGCATGACCTTGGGAAAGAATTTCACTACTCACATTTAAATCGGCAAATAAAGCCTATACATTAATCAATGCACATTCACCTACAAACAACTACAAACAAAATGGCGCACAGAAAGTGGAGGAATTCTGGGAGCTTCTGGAAGAGACTACATAAATAATTCCAAAACATCATGTTAAAATTCTGGTGGGAGATTTCAATGCACAAATCGGTAAAGGAAATAAATAGGACCACTGTAGGACCCTACCCTGCTCACAAAAGAACCAACAAAAGCGGAGAAAGGTTAGTAGGCTTCTGCGAGAATTTTGAGCTGAAATTGATGTCGACTCACTTCCTGGCCCTTCCACACAGGAAAACAACCTCGCGATCACCACATTCAATTAGGGGAGTTTCATATAGACCATGTGACCATTTGTAAAATAAACCAGAAATACATTCTTAATGTTAAAGTAAAGAAGGGAGTCATTGGTTCCGATCACTACTGTCTTTAATCAAAGTCGAATTTCAACCTCACAGACCCAAACTCTGACCAGCTAGAAATACAAGAATTGATCCGGAACTTTTAAAACTAAATTCAAGCAATTTCGTTGCCAATATGTCCAACCAAACTCCGTCCAATTGCATAGAATTAAAAGATACCTTTGTAAGGACTTCCCAGGATATTGGTGTTCTCCCTCGACGTCTGTGACAAGGCCGTAGAACTTAGAATTCAAGCCCGCCAAAGTTGGAGTTCCCATAAAATAGATCAAAACTGGCACGAGTTCCTCAAAGTCCAGAAAGAAGCCTCAAAGTCAATCAGATCGGAAAAACGAAAATATGATAAAAACAGACTGACAGAAATAGATCAAAATTTCAAGAAAAACCATACAAGAAACTTCTACAAAA
Organism: Meconema thalassinum; assembly: GCA_946902985.2. NCBI lineage: Eukaryota > Metazoa > Arthropoda > Insecta > Orthoptera > Tettigoniidae > Meconema > Meconema thalassinum. The sequence continues at coordinate 106,074,904 of OX336395.1, forward strand.
CATTTGCTGAAGAAATATCATGCTACCCTACACCTAGTTTGTGTTTTAAACGTCCAGTTGGGAGCTTGGAAACAAATAATAAAGAAAATTGTAAACTCCTTGCAGATTACTTCCATGACCTTCTCAACTGCGAATCCTCTGCAGAGCAACTCTTATTTGAGCAAACGATTCCAAATCCATACTCGAAATCCCCTTCATTGGATGAAACCAGTCAAATGATCAGTGAACTTAAATGTAACAAGGCCCCAGGGGAGGATGGTATAATTTCTGAAATGTTGAAATTAGGAGGTGAAAGCATAGCTGAGAAAATTCAAGTAATTCTTTAAGATATCTGGAATTCGGAGAAAATCCCTGATGACAGGAAGTGTGCCCTGATTCACCCACTGAACAAAAAGGAGGATAAAACAGACATCAATAATTACAGAGGAATAACCTTACTACCAGTTGCGTATAAAATTCTTTCTAAAGCCTTACTCACGAGACTTGAAAAACAGACAGAACACCTAATTGGCCAATATCAAGCAGGGTGTAGGAATGGCAGGTCATGTGCAGAACAAATTCTCAGTCTCAAAACCATCTTGCAAATTCGTAAAACCATTCACATAGTGATCACGTTTGTTGATTTCAAGAAAGCTTACAACTCGGTTGACCGGCACACTCTATTCAACATTCTAGAAGAATTTAAAGTTCACAAGAAAACAAGAGTAATTAAACAGACACCGACAGCCACAACATCAAAAGTTAAATTTCAAGGTGAACTTTTTGATCCTTTTCATATTAACACAGACCTTCGACAGGGAGACGGACTATTTCCGTTATTATTCAATATTGTGCTGGAGAGAGTCATCAGGACATGGGAAAATGAAACAAAAGGAATATCTATCGGTCGACTACTCAAAACAGAATTCATCTGCAGTGTTTGGCTTTCGCAGATTATCTGGCTGTTCTTTCTAACAATAGACTAGAGGCAGTTCAGGCTCTTGAGGAACTTCACGAAATTGCAGCTAAGATCAGGCTCCAAATATCATATGCAAAAACTCAATACTTAGAACGATCCTCTTGATATCTAGATGGGCAACCTCTGAAGACTAAATTCGGCACAATTCATCAAGTAAATAAATTCAAGTATTTAGGAGAAGTAATTCAGCCATACGGATTGAACCGTGAAGCATATAAAGAGATAATTTCAAAATTACAGAAGGCCTATAGAATTAACTGGAACTGATACATCAATAAATCAATATCCAGGAATGCTAAATTACGACATTATAACACAGTCATCAAACCTGAAGCATTTTACGCCGCAGAAACGTTGCTCGTTGGAGGCAGATCTCTTATTAAAGACATAGAGAAGGAAGAGTGGAAAATATTGAGGAAAATCTTTGGTCCAGTCTGCGTAGAAGGAATCTGAATGAAACGGAAGTCACAGGAGCTATATCGTCACTCTGAAAGGATCATCGAGACATTCAGGAAAAGGCGATTAAAGTTGTATGGCCACATTATTCGCATGACCGATGACAGACTGACGAAGAGGATTCTCAACCTTGCCCTCTCAATGAAAGTCAAGACCAACTGGCTTAAAGAAATAGAGGAAGATCTTCAGGAAGTTGGCATCGTTGATGAAATCATACAAGACAGATCCAAATTCAGAACAATTGTCAACAACTATCATTTTGTGGAGAAGATCAGTACCAGTACCAGGAAACCATGGACTGAAGAACGGAAGAAACTCTTCAGTGCTCAGATAAAGAGATTTTAGGAGAAGAAAAGATCAACATCATTTGCTAAATGAGTATCTCGATGTGAAAATAATAATAATAATAATATAACATTGCATATCGTATTTCAGGGCCAAGTATTCAAACTCCAATAAATCTTCTAGGTATTTACCACGTTGGTAATTATTATTATTATTATTATTATGATTCTTTTTACATCGTTATGCCCAAAAGAGAAGCTTATTTCCAAAAGATACCAAATCCAAAAAAATCGAAATTGAGATTATGATGGAAAACGTACGTTGGTAGGAAGCTCCATCATATGAAAGAAAAAGAAATTGCCAAAACGACCTAAATCTATAACGAACAGGGAATTAAAAATCTCGTTTGATGTCAATAAGTAACAAATCCTGTGGCCTGAATGTGCCAATAAGTACCGTATCCATGCATCCAATGAGAGGCCATTTCTTTTAGTACTGGATAATATTATCCATTGTCCAGTTCACAAGTTATTTACCACATTCATGTTCTTTAGACACAAACTACAATCATAATTCCAAAAGTTCAGCACTGGTAAGTTACTTTGCATAATTGTCATTGTTTTGTTCAATTTTATTTAATATTATTTAAATAATCTATGCCTTCACTGTAAATACCTTAAATCTAATTATTACATAACTAAATACAATCAGTTTTCTCGAAGATTCTGGTGACTGCTGTGAAATATATGTCTTTCCGTTGAAAGTACGAGGGCAATTCAGAAACTAACCTCCGGTTGATTGAAATAAAAATACACCAAGTTAAGTAAAAATATTTTAATATATACATCTTACAACTACATCTTTGCACTATTTTTCGACATAGTCTCCATAACGATTGAGGCACTTATCGTATCTCTTCACAAGCTTTGAAATTCCTTCTGCATAAAAATCACCCGCTTGTGCCTTGAGCCAGCCTGTGACCGCATCTTTGAGCTCTTCGTCGTCATCAAACCGCTGGGACCCGAGCCATTTCTTCATATGCATGAAGAGGTGATAATCGCTTGGCGCCAGATCTGGGATGTAAGGTGGATGGTTGAAAACGTCCCACTTGAAGGACTCAAGAAGGGCTGTTGTTCTGCGAGCAGAGTGCGGACGGGCGTTATCGTGCAAAAAAACGATACCGGAAGTCAGCATACCACGGCGTTTGTTCTGTATAGCCCGTCGTAATGTTTTTAGTGTTTCACAGTACACGTCTTGATTAATGGTCGTCCCACGTTCCATGAATTCAACCAACAACACCCCTTTGGCATCCCAAAACACCGTTGCCATCAGTTTTCTGGCAGAAAAATCTTGCCGGGCTTTTTTTGGTTTGGTAGGCGAATCTGAATGTGCCCACATCTTTGATTGTTCTTTTGTCTCAGGGTTCACGTACTTAATCCAGGTTTCGTCACCGGTCACGATTCTGTTTAACAATGGTTCTCCTTCGTCCGCATAACGTGACAGAAAGTCTAATGCAGAGGCCATTCTTTGAGTTTTGTGGTGGTCGGTAAGAATTTTGGGCACCCATCGTGCACAGAACTTACGGTAACCCAATCTTGCTGTCACTATCTCGTAAAAAAGAGTCTTAGAAATCTGTGGAAAATTAGTAGACAACTCCGCCATTGTGAAACGTCGATATTCACGAACTTTTGCATCAACTGTCTGAACGAGTTCGTCAGTCACCAAGGATGGCCTACCACTCCTCTCTTCATCATGAACGTTTTCTCGTCCACTTTTAAATAAACGTACCCATTCACGGACAACTCCTTCACTCATAACTTTTGGTCCGTACACGGCACAAAGCTCACGATGAATAGCTGCTGCAGAGTATCCTTTGGCTGTAAAAAACCGTATAACAGCACGCACTTCACATTTGGCGGGATTTTCTATTGCAGCACACATTTCAAACTGCCACAAAAACTAAACTAGCGCAGGTACGATGTTCACTCGACTACGGCTTGCTGTCGACTGACCTGCTGAGCGCGTGAATGCACAGATGGCGCGCTACTCCCCCCACTACCCGCCCTGTGACCAATCGGAGGTTAGTTTCTGAATTGCCCTCGTATTTAGAGTTTCAGTGCCAAAAAGTACCAAATCCATCATTTTCTTTGAATATTTCCTAAACTGCAAAAGCCTAAACAGAAATACTAGGTATAACAATGCATTTATTCTATCTGAACATAATAAATGTGCTCAAATGGATTTTCAGATGAAATTTTACACTCTGAGCGTTTTTCCTCTCTCCTGTAAAATATTACTTTTTGGATTTGGTACCTTTTGGAAATAAGCTTCTTCTCGAGTGCGATAGAACTTACTTGTAACTTGTTTTCTTCTCCCAAATTCTCTTCATCGGGACACTTCCTTCATTCGTCAGTCCGTGATTTATTCATCTTTATTTTATTATTATTATTATTATTATCATTATTATAATTCCCTCAGACTGCAGCCATGTGTGGTGGATCGATGTGTGCTCCACATCCAGTTATTGAAGAATGATACACGGCAAGGTTAAAGACAATGGGAGGAGTCAATATGTGGACACGCGACACTGTGCGGGGAGGAGAATACGATAAGTCCCGCCTCCTCACTCATCATTCATTCAAATTACAAAAGTACACGATTTTTTATCTCCAATTTTATGATTTAACAATGCGATGTGGTATTCCTTGATGTCTTCTGCGTGTCTTCACTGGGGTTTCACACCACTAGTTACTACAACGATGGGATTTGGTCATGTAGCCCCGTGTATTTGGGTTCTCTGGGATGGCTGTACTAGTGTGTGTGGAAGTTAGAAGCCATCCCGGCAAACGGAGAGGATGTAGGTTCGAACCCCACTTCAGATGATTTTCCATGTATGCCCATTTAGATTGCGTGGGGAGTTATTGTTGTTTATTTTAGTGGCTACCCCTTGTATTTTAATGTTGAAAAACCTTAGAAATGACGATTCCATCAACAATAACAGTCTTCATCCCCCAAACTAATATTCGAAGGAGTGGCTAAATACACTTAAGCAGTAAGCCATAAACTACTGTAGAATTGTAAACTAATATGCAACAAGTAGCTCCGTGAAGAACTATAAAGCCTATTTTCATATATCCTACTGATGCTATTTGCCTCTATCAACATACAAAATTTCAGTTTGATTGCTGTAATAGATTCGTAGATATTGACAACCCTCTAAATATTTCGGATGGTCGCCATGTTGGATTGGTATATGTAGGTTATATGCCATAGAGTTATGTACCACTAAATGAAAATTATTGCGTAGGTTCATTCAAACTTTCACTTCGATCGCATGATTACGATACAAGAAATAAAAACTTAAATTTAAAATTTCGCACAGCCGCCATCTTGAGGTTATGTAAACAATTGAACTAAATTAGATGCCAGTGCATTAAAATGTGTACAAACATTTACTGTACCATATTTCACTGTGCTCAGATAATGAATTCGCCATAAAAGTGTATTAAGATGCTAAACCTTCGCTTGGCCGCCATGTTCGTTTTGTATTTTACGGGTTATTGATAGTCTCATAACTGAACTTCTAGTAGAGCTCTTTATTACCGTACAAAATTTTAGGGTGATATCAGTAATAGTTTCTGAGATATTGAATGCTTGTGAAATATTTCGCACAGCCGCCATGCTGGATTGGTGAGACGTAACAAAATTTGAAGGGCACGGTACAAAACTATAACTACCGTACACCATAGAATATCATTAATGTATTGAATTATCTGATATAGAGACTTATCTGAATTGAGGGATGTCTAGATGCTGCTTTTGATGTGAATAAAATCCGTCCAAACTATTACACTTAAACTCAGCAATTCTTCTAGGTTTTTGCCTTGTCTTGTGTGGGGTTTCGCCTAAGACACCAAGCTGGCTCATCAGCGGGCTCTTGGTGTCCCCGCCCGGACCCCCACTGCACAAACCTAGAAAAATTGCTGAGCTTTATTTCACTGACCGTGAAAGCCAATATACCATCTTTTTTGGAAGCCTTCATAGGGAGGTTAAGGCTGCTTGAGCTTTTAGTTCTCGCAGTCAAGTGGTGCAGTTGCACCTAATAAAAAGGGAGGTGGCGCGCAGTTCGTTACTCCTGTGGGGGTCCAGGTGGGGACACCAAGAGCCCGCCGATGAGCCAGCTTTGTGTCCTAGGCGAAACCCCACACAAGACACGGCACAAACCTAGAAGAATTGATGAGTTTTAATTCATCTTTTTTGGAAGCCTTCATAGGGAGGTTAAGGCTGCATGAGCTTTTAGTTCTCGCAGTAAGGAAACGCAGGAGCGCTTCATAAAAAGGGAGGTAGCGCGCAGTTCGCTACTCCTGTGGGGATCCAAGCGGGGACACCAAGAGACAGCTGATAAGCCAGCTTGGTGTCCTAGGTGAAATTCGAAACAAGACACGGCACAAATCCAGTAAAATTGCTCAGTTTTAATTCACAGGCCGTGAAAGCTAATATACCATCTTGTTACACTGAAGATTAAACCTTTGAATTTGAGTAGCTTTTATGACAGCAGTTACTTACCTCGTGAAAAGTTTTCAGATTATGTAAGAATGAAATAACGTATCCAAGGTTACATTCCAACAATAGTGTAAATGATGAAACAGCTATGCTGTAGAACATCTAAAAATCAAAGCTATTCGATTTCAAAGAATTTTTGAATTGATTAACCCTTTATAGGGCAAAACTATTTTTATTACACTATGTGTTTTTACATATTAATTTATTTAAATTATTATAAATATTAATAATCTTATTTTTGTTTCTCTAATTTTAATGTTTATATATATTTTTAAATTTTTCAATTTATGTTCTTATAGATTTATTTTTGGTATTTCTTATTGAATTAATTAACTATTTTGCAATTGAATTTTACAATTACAGTATTTTCATCATTCTTTAAAGTTATGTTCATTATTTTAATTTTATATTTCTTTTATAATTTTAACTAACAACCCTACCCAGCTTCACCCGGGAACAGTTATGAATGCATTACGTGATAAGCGCTTTTTTTTTCAATGTCAATGAACAACGACCAATATCCGTTTTACGTCTCGGCATGATGGGTTGAAATCACTGACTGGACTATTAATTATATTATCATGGAGATGCATGTGCAACAAATTCTTGTCAGACGTAATTTAAGAATGGTGAGGTGCATGAAATACAATCTTAACTTGTGAATTTTGCGGAACGAAAAGTTCACAGGCGAAATGAAGAAAAGCAGAGTTGCACTTCCACGGAAACTCCAAACACAACCATTCATCTCTAAAGTTTTTAACTCAACACGTCTCGACAGTTTGCTGGTGGCTGTATCTGGGGCAATAAGCTCGTCCGCTAGCTAAGCTGTAACTGGGGTGATACACTCGCCCCTAACTAGCTCATAAACTGTCGCCTCAGTAACTGAATGGAGATTGTTGGAAGAAATGAGAACGTAAGAACACTTATAGAAGGCGATGTATTGAAGATAGAGATATGCTCTCCCGGGCTTTTTTGTAGAACTTTTCATGCTGAACAATTTTTACACTCATAGTATATAGATATTTTAAACGGTTCGCCCAGCGTAAGCTTAAATAGCGCACGGACACCAGTTTTTTTCCCCACCATTTCACTGAAATCGTTAGTACTTGACTTCCTTTGGTCATAAATAAATTATTTTGTACATAAACCTTCCTCTAGATATCCTTTACAGAATGGTGAAAACCGCATCAAATTCAGTGGTTCTCGAGATTACCAGTGACATCCAAGAATCGGGGACTTTGTTTTATACTAAGTAGAGATTATACGCCAATCAGTATAATCATAAATTGTTAATTTTGCGGAACGAAAAGTTCACAGGCGAAATGAGAGTTGCACTTCCAGGGAATGGCGAAGTGAATGAAACTCAAATCCCCCCTCCGTCCAATCTTAACTTGACTGTGTTTCACAGGCGAAATGAAGAAAACCTTAGTTGCACTTCCAGGGAAACTCCAAACACAACCACCCTTCTCAGAAGTCTTAACTCAACACGACTCAACGGTTTGCCGCTGGCTGTATCTGGGGCAAGAGGTTCGCCCGATAGCTAGGCTGTAACAGGGATGATAGACTCGCCCTTTGCTAGCTCGTAAACTGTCGCCTCAGTAGTTGAATGTACATGGCTGGAAGAAATTAAAACGTAAAAACACCTATAGTGGGCGATGTATTGCAGATAGACATATGCTCTCGCGGACTTTATTGTAGAACTTTTCATGCTGAACAATTCTTACACTCATAGTATTTTGATATTTTTAACGGTTTGCCCAGCGTAAGCTTACAAAGCGCTCGGACGCCAGTTTATTTTCGACTTTTCCAATGAAATCGTTACTGCTCGGCTTCCTTTGATCATAAATAAATTATTTTCTACAGACATCATCCTTGAGATATCCTTTATAGAATAGTGAAAACCGCATCAAAATCCATCCAGTGGTTCTCGAGATTACCCGTCTCATCCAAGAATCGGGGACTTTGTTTTATACGAAGTAGAGATTTAATTTTCATAATATTTATTTCTATAATTATATTTTTACACTTTTATTGTTAATGTTTTTTTTTGTGACAATTTTATCCAACACATTTCGTCAAGTAGATGAAAATGAAAATCCACAAACTGCTTCCATTCGCCCGAGCGTGTCAGGGAATGGAAGGAATGAAGCCCCCATCTAGTGGTGAGGATATGAACTGTGCCGGCTGTCGAAGCCTGTCTCACTCCCCTGGGGCATTGATTAAATGAATGACAGATTAAATGAAATGACAGTGGAGAGTGTTGCTGACATGAAATTTGTGACAGGGAAAATCGGAGTACCTGGAGAAAAACCTGTCTGCCCCCGCTTTGTCCAACACAAATCTCACATTGAGTGACCGGGATTTGAACCACGGACCCAGCGGTGAGAGGCCGGCGTGCTGCCGCCTAAGCTACTGAGGCTCGCACGTCAAGTAGATACGTAGGTATATTTGATTTTTAGAAATACTAGCACTTCCGCATGAAAATGCTTGAAAATTTGGCTGAAAGATTCAACTATCAGCATCTTTGAAAGCATAAACTGTCCTTATAACAGGTGGTTAATATAGAGGGTTAAAGTCATATGCCCTTCACCCAAGAACAAATCATCATCATCATCTTGCACAGTTTCCAGCCACTGGCCGGGTCTGTTTGGAACACAAGCCTCTCCAACGTCTTCTCTCTTCCCACCATCTCTCAGCCTCCACCCTTGTCCAGTCTTCTCCTCTCTTCTTCACGCTTTCTTCCACCCCCTTCAGCCACCTGACTCTCGGCCTTCCTCTCGGTCTCTTTCCTTCCCACTTCGTCTCGTGTACTCTCCTGGGTATCCTCTTCTCCTCCATTCGTTTTACATGTCCATACCATCTAAGTCTAGATTTCTCTATACCATCCTGTAATGGTTCCTCCTTCATTAATTCACTGGTCCTCTCATTTCTTATTCTGTCCATCTTTGTAGCTCCAATACTGCTTCTCAAGAACCTCATCTCTCTGGCCTGTATTTTGCTCTTCTCCCTTCCTTTCATAACCCAGGTCTCCGAGGCATACGTCAGGATAGGGACATAGTACGTCCGATATATGATCTTTTTGCTCTTCTGAGGGACATCCTTGCTCCATAACATGCTTTTCACACTCCTCCGAAATGCTTCTTCCTGCCTCCCCCGCTCATTTATTTCTCTATCGTTTCTTCAATTATCTTGTATCAGGCTTCCCAGATACTTGAAACTCTCCACTTTCTTCAGCTGTTCCCCACCAATTGTTATTCCCGTTGTTGTTCTTTCCTTCTTCCTTGTTGTGATCACCATCTCACTCTTATTTATGCTAAATTTCATCCCATATCCTTGTATTATTCCTACCCACACGTCCAACTGTTCCTGTACCTCCTCCTCCTTGTTTCCCCAAATCATCTGCAAACACCATTGCTTTCATCTTTCCTTCCCCAATTACTTGTGCCACTCGGGTCATTATGTCATCCATCACCACAATGAAAAGTAACGGTGACAGTGCACTTCCTTGTTTCAGGCCGTTTCTCTGTTCCAACCAGTCTGATCTCTCTCCTTCCACTTTCACACAGCTCACGCTTCCCTTGTACATCTCCTTTATCCTCTTTATAGTCAATTTCTCTACTCCTCTATCCTCCAGGGACTTCCATACTTTGTTTCTGCATACACTGTCATATGCTTTCTCAATGTCCAGGAAGGCCATCAGTAGATCTGTTCCATACTCATAGTGCTGTTCTTGTAACTGCCTTACAGCAACAATCAAATCCACTGTGGACCTCCCTGCTCTGAAGCCATGTTGTTCTTCCCTCATCCCTCCTTCTATCCTTGTCCTATTTCTCTTTTCCAAAACTTTCTCGAAGATCTTTGCACAATGACTCATCAGTTTTATTCCCCGATAGATTCTGCAATCTGTTCTACTACCTTTCTTGAAGATCGGGACAATTATTCCTTTTTTCCAGTCCTCTGGGGTCTTCCTTTCCTTCCATGCTGTCCTCATCACTCGGTACAACCACTGTATCCTCACCTCTCCTGCTGCTCTCACCATCTCCACACTCAACTCATCCACACCCGGTGCCTTCCCTCCTTTCATCTGGTTCACTGCATCTTCCACTTCTTTCCATGTTAAGTCCTTTTCTGTTTGCAGTTCATCTTCCCCTTCCCCGATTTCTTCCTCCTCACCATCTTATCCATTTGGGTTCAGAAGTTCTTCAAAATATTATTTCCACATTTTCTTCAGTTCTTCCCTATTTTCTATCTCTTGTCCCCTTTTGTTCACCATTCTAACATAATCCGTAGGATCCTTCCGCCTCTTATTTTTTACCATCCCATACAGGACCTTTTTTGTACCTTCACTATCCTCCTTCATCATCTTTGTCCACTCTTCCATCCACTTTCTTCTCTCCTCAGCCACTACTCTCTTCGTCTCCTTCTTATTTTCCTGGTACTCTTTCCTTGTCTCTACCGTCCTATTTTGATACCACCTCCTAAAAGCTCTATTCTTTTCCCTTACTATATCTTTTGTCTTCTCATTCCACCATGGTGTTTCCTTCCACCTCTTCTTACTACTTGTCCCACATACTGCTTCTGCTGCACCTACTAGTGTCTTCTTAAATCTAGCCCATTCCTCTTCCACCCCTCTTTCTTCATCTGTTGGAATTCCTTCCTTTATCATTTTGAGGTACTCGACCCTTCTATCCTCTTCTTTCAGTTTCCATATCCTTATACGTCTTTCCTGGTTCTCAGTCCCTTTCTTCTCCTTACTCCCTCTCAGCATGGGCTAATTTCAGCTTTTTAACTGGGGTGGCAAGTTTTTCCGGGGGGTCTGGGGGGTATTCTATACCCCTAGACAAAAGGGGGTACGGGAGCCCTCCCCCGGATATTTTGTAAAATTTTGCGTTAAAACTGTAGTTTACAAGCACTTTATAAACTGCTTTACATACCAAACCAGCATAAATGTAAATCATTTTTACCAATGATCTGTGTTATTTATACCAAAATGTGTATTTTAATAACATCAACAACAAAATCGTTTGAAAACAAGTAGTTCCGTAAAGAACTATACAGCCTATTTTCATATATCCTGCTCATGTTAATTTCTTCTAACAACATACAAAATTTCAGTTTAATTGCTGTAACAGATTCGTAGATATTGAGAACCCTCTAAATATTTCAGATTGTCGCCAGGTTGGATTTTTATTTTTGTACTATTACATTAAGATTATTGTGTACGTGTGGTATTCAAACTTCAATCGCATGATTAGAACACAAGAAGTAAAAACGAGATTTTAAAAGTACGCACACCAGCCATCTTGTGATTATGCAAACAATTGAAATAAATTACATGCCAGTGGATCAACATTTGTATAAGCATTTAACGTGCAACGTTTCACAGCACTCGGATAGTTAATTCGCGAGAATCGTCCATTTAAATATTTATACTTCGCGTCGCCGCCATGTTGGATTTGTGCTCACCAGGTTAATGAAAGTCCTATAGGTGAACATATGTTCATAGTCTCTATGAACATTAAAAAAATCAGTTTGGTTGCTGTAAAAGATTCATAGATATTGAGAACCGTCTAAATATTTCGGAAGCTCGCCATTTAGGATTGTTATATGTATAGGCCATAGAATTATGTACCATTCAAGGACAATTATTGCCTAGGTTCATTATTCAAACTTTCACTTCGATCGCATGATTACGACACAAGAAATAAAAACTTAATTTTAAAATTTCGCACAGCCGCCATATTGAGGTTATGTAAACAATTGATTTAAATTAGATGGCAGTGCATTACAATCTGCAAAATCATTTACTGTACCACATTTCACTGCGCTCAGAGAGTTGAATCACGAGAAAAATCTATTAAAATATTTCAAATTCGCCTTGGTCGCCATGTTCGTTTTTTACTTTACAAGTTTATGAAATATACATAGGTAAACTTGTATCAGTGCCCTTTATCACCGTGCAAAATTGCATGATGATATCTGTAATAGTTTCGGAGATATAGAATGTCAGTGAAATATTTCGCACAGCCGCCATTTTGAGGTTATGTAAACAATTGAACTAAATTAGACTCCAGTGCATTACTATGTGTATAAACACTTGCTGTACCTAGTTTCATTACGTTTTGATGGTTAAATCGTGAGAAAAGTCTATTTAAAAGTCTCAACTTCGCTTGGTCGCCATGTTCGTTTTCTACTTTACAAGTTTATGAAATATACATAGGCAAACTTGTATCAGTACCCTTTATCACCGTACTAAATTGCAGGGTGATATCTGTAATAGTTTCGGAGATATAGAATGTCAGTGAAATATTTCGCACAGCCGCCATTTTGAAGTTACGTAAACAATTGAACTAAATTAGACTCCAGTGCATTACAATGTGTATAAACATTTGCTGTACCAAGTTTCATTACGTGTGGATAGTTAAATCGCGAGAAAAGTCTATTTAAAAGTCTCAACTTCGCTTGACCGCCATGTTGGTTTTGTAGTCACCAGGTTTTTGAAAGTCTCATAGGTGAACTTCTAGTAGTACCCTTTATCACCGTACACAATTTCAGGGCGATATCGGTAATAGTTTCGGAGATATTGAATGCTAGTGAAATATTTCGCACAGCCGCCATTTTGCATTGGTGAGACGTAACAAAATTTGAAGGGCACGGTCGAGGTCGCCGGGAATAGTGCTATGAACATACCGAGTTTCATTGAAATCGCTCCAGCCGTTTAGATTTTATTAGGGGGGGACACACACACGAATCACACACACACACACACACACACACGCACACACACACGGACAAAAGGTGATCTCATAAGCCTATTTTTTCAAAATTGAAAATAGGCTAAAAAATACCATCCATCCATAGTTTTTTAAAATTTGGTCTGTTGTTGATAATTATTAATTTTAATGCTTACCCTAGTTAAGTATAAATTAAGAAAACATCATACTAAAATAACAATGCTCTTTTGAAGTTTTACTTGATAACACCATAAGTTGTACAAAAACTATTTTACACAAAATGAAGCCTTCTCTTTTGTTTTGAGTTAAAAACATCAATTACTTGGGGAATATCTATTTCAACACTCCTTTCAATTGCCAGAAGGGCCAATGACGACAACCTTTCTTGGCCAACAGTATTTCTGGTGTAGGTTTTTAACCTCCTTAGACATGAAAAAGACCTTTCACATGATGCTGAGTTCATGGGAATTGTAAAATATAAGCGGAACAGTTCAAAAAGAAGAGGGAACACACTTTTCAAAGATTTTTTAACCACAAGGTCAGCTCTTTCTTGAATACTCTTTTTCTTTTTGAACTCATCCATGTTGTAAAAACATCTTAGTTCAGAGAGGAGCTGTTCACTTTCCATACTGTAGTTCTTGCACAAATACTGTACACTGGAAAGTTCCACATCAGTTGCACCAAGAACTTTGCTTAAGTGGTTCAGTACATCTAGATTGTTTTCTTGAAGCTTGGCTTCTATCTCTTGCACCAGGATGTCAATAACTGGATAAAGGGTTGAAATATTGTAATATTGTTCCACTGTTTCAAAAGGAGTTTTATCCCCACCACCAATGTTTGATGGAATTCTCCCTCTTCTTGGCATGTGTGCTGCTTGGAATCCGCAGTGCTCAGAGATTTCTGTGCAGTGATTAAATAACTTATTAAAATTCATCTGTTCTGAAGGATTGTGAGACTTCAATTGTGCTGATTTTGACAGATTTCACAACTTCGTAGGTCACATCGCTTGCTTGTAATGTTTTTGACAGTACATCACATTACGTAAGAACTCTCATCAGTAACAGCAAGTCAAACACAAAGCTGAAATCCTCCATGCTCTTTAACAAAGCATTGGCCTGTCCACCACTATCAGGGTCTATGTGTGCAATTTGTTGTAAAGTGTTCAAAGTTGTTTCGAAATTGTCTAACAAAGACCGCACTGCTTCAACACGGCAAGCCCATCTGGTATCACTTAAAGACTTTAATGTTACAGTTCCACCACTAAAGCTTTTGGAACTGTTTTGAATTTGTTCAAAAACAGCATGTCGTTTAGTTGATTTCTCAATAAAGTTGTAAAGACTTTGAAGCACAAAAAAAGTGTTTCTTATTGATGTTACGCTTGTACAACTGCTTACAATGCACAAATTTAATACACACATCAAAAAAAGTTTTGCATCACCTCGGTTCCCAGATCTCCGGCATATAGACGTTGACTGTGTATATTGTATCCAAGATACAGTCCCTTTGACTGTTCATAGATGTCACTAAAACTGCTCAAAGATGTAAACAACCATGCATGAGCAGGGCCTATTAGACGGAGGGGGTACGACAGCCGATCAGTTCCAGTCATTCCACCAGGACGAAGGTACGCTGCTCATGTTGTCTGTAGTTCTACCATGCCTAGAAGGTCAATACCGCAGTTCGATCGCGTCCGCATTGTTACTTTGTGTCAAGAAGGGCTCTCAACAAGGGAAGTTTCCAGGCGTCTCAGAGTGAACCAAAGCGATGTTGTTCGGACATGGAGGAGGTACAGAGATACAGGAACTGTCGATGACAGGCCTCGCTCAGGCCGCCCAAGGGCTACTACTGTAGTGGATGACCGCTACTTACGGATTGCCGCTCGGAGGAACCCTGACAGCAATGCCACCATGTTGAATAATGCGTTTCGTTCAGCCACAGGACGTCGTGTTTCAACTCAAACTGTGCGCAATAGGCTGCATGATGCGCAACTTCACTCCCGACGTCCATGGCGAGGTCCAGCTTTGCAACCCCGACACCATGCAGCGCGGTACAGATGGGCCCAACAACATGCTGAATGGACCCCACGGAATTGGCATCACGTTCTCTTCACCGATGAGTGTCGCATATGCCTTCAACCAGACAATCGTCGGAGACGTGTTTGGAGGCACCCTGGTCAGGCTGAACGTCTTAGACACACTGTCCAGCGAGTGCAGCAAGGTGGTGGTTCCCTGATGTTTTGGGGTGGCATTATGTGGGGCCGACGTACGCCACTGGTGGTCATGGAAGGCTCCGAAACGGCTTTACGATACCTGAATGACATCCTCCGACCCATAGTGCAACCATATCGGCAGAATATTGGAGAGGCATTTGTCTTCATGGACGACAATTCTCGACCTCATCGTGCACATCTTGTGAATGCGTTCCTTCAAGATAACGACATCGCTCGACTACAGTGGCCAGCATGTTCGCCAGACATGAACCCTATCGAACATGCCTGGGATATGTTGAAAAGGGCTGTTTATGGACGTCTTGACCCACCAACCACTCTGAGAGATTTACGCCGAATTGTCGTTGAGGAGTGGGACAATTTGGACCAACAGTGTCTTGATGAACTTGTGGATAGTATGCCACGGCGAATACAGGCATGCATCAATGCAAGAGGACGTGCTACTGGGTATTAGAGGTAGTGGTGTACTGCAATCTGGACCACAAATGCTGAAAGTCTAGCTGTATGATGGTACAACATGCAATGTGTGGGTCTCATGAGCAATAAAACGAGCTGAAATGTTGTTTGTGTTGATCTCTATTCCCTTTGTATTTAACGGTTCCGGAACTCTTGGAACCGAGGTGATGCAAAACTTTTTTTGATGTGTGTATATGTGCATTGTTGTGAATATACATTGCTGTTGGGGCTTCTTCCATAATTCTAGCTGCCACTCCTTTATATGGCCCCCTCATGTTTGAGGCCCCATCGTAGCACTGAGCACGCAGATTTTTAATGTTCAAATC
Source organism: Meconema thalassinum (assembly GCA_946902985.2). Taxonomy (NCBI): domain Eukaryota; kingdom Metazoa; phylum Arthropoda; class Insecta; order Orthoptera; family Tettigoniidae; genus Meconema; species Meconema thalassinum. Next base: position 106,090,909 of record OX336395.1, read on the forward strand.
CAGTGAAATCAAAACATTCTTTAGTTCATTTGCCAGAGTTTCACCATCATTTTTTTTTTGGCTCGATAAAATCCTACAAACGACTAATAAACTTGTAATTTATCGTTGACATGCCTTAAAACGGCAGCTACTTGCACGTGCTTTCCTATGTCTTGAGTCTCATCAGCTATAATGGCAAACACTTTGGACTCTTTAACTTCTTTGGCAATGTGCAGCTTGATTTGTTCTCCAATAATGAACAGTAACTCATTCTGGAAAGTCGCTGAAGTGTACTGAAAATTCTTTCGATGATCAGTGTAGAACTTCTTGATCAAATCACTATCATTAGAACGAAGCACCATCAGCTCCAAAAAGTTTCCTATGTTCTTTGATTCTGCAGATTCATCATGTCCTCTGAGAGCAATGGATTTCCTGCCACAAAATATTAACGATTCACACAAAGCTCCTAAATACAATCGGTTTTCTTCAACTTCTTTGGAGTTCTTTTCATTAACTTTTTCAATAACAGTACCACTTCTATCTGCTTCTTGTAGAGAGGTGAACTTAGTCATACTAGTCTTATGCAAATTACTACAATCATGTTTTTCAAACACTTTTACAGCATTCTTCCACTTCGAAAACCCACTGATTGTGAAAGCGTCTTCAGCATTTTTTCCGTCTTGTAAAACACACGCTCAGACAAAACAGAATGCTTTATCGGTTAGAGGACTATATTCCAGCCAAGAAAACATTTTGTACCATTCAGGCCTAAACTTTCTTCCATCCTTTTAAGGGAAAACGAAATCTTGTGGTTGAAATGATCCTTCCTTAACATGCAATATGGCCAGATCTGGACCATGGGCAGGATCACGCTTGTTGATCAGTCCAATTGACAATAATTGGTCAATTGCAGTAGAGGAACAGCTGGAACTTGGTAAATTTTCCTCACTCGAAGTACTTCCCTTCGTATGTGTAGATGACTGAGTGGATGAGGAGCCTAACACTTCTTCTGTAGGCTGAGGTGGCTCTGACTTATGTTACAAAGAATCTTTTTCTGTTGGTTCATCTTCTAGACGCTGTTTCTTCTTGCTTGGTGGGCCTGAGCAAAAGTAAGACAACAACGAACTTTGTCCCTTTTTGTTCTTTTGAGCCTGAAAAGAAAGGGATTAAACTTGTTTTCAAACACCAACAATTCAAACATTTACAAGATGTCTGTCTCATGGTAAATAAAAAGTTGTCTAGGGCCTACAAGCTACATTTTTTTACAAGTTGGAAGTTTCTTTTTACCATAGTATCAACCTCAAGAAAAGGGTTTAGTGTAATTTGAGGGGAAAATTAGACTCAGTTTATAAACAACAAAATAAGGCTGGCTTAAAATGACACACAACACGAGGAACGGTGAAAATATACTGTATGTTTTGAGGCAATTTTTCCCTCGTTAGAACAAGATCAAAAAATAATAACTGTAATATGATAAGGCAAATAATGTGAACTTGGAGGAACGGAAATAACGTGGAAAACTGCAAAAATAACTAGGCACACAATATTTTTCTTTCAGTAGCAACGTCTTAGAAAAAAATAAAATTTGTTTGGATTTAAAAAAAACATTTAAATAAATCTAACCATATCAAAGTTACTAAAAAACGCAAAAATATTTTGTTTATTTTTTGTTACAGCACATTGGACAACACTAGACTTGTTCTATGCTATGCGTTTGAGGTTATGTTTCTCTGACAGCTGACTCTGTGGCGAGTTTAAATTTCGCGTGGTCTCAGTTTCCCGCGCTCGGATCTTTCGTGGCGCTTTATTTTCGCGGTTAGTGCATTTCTCTGTTCGCATATTGGGAACATAATGAGGCCAAATTTCGCAGTCCAGGTGTTAAACCGCAGTGTAAGTGAATGGCCGTCTTTCATTTTACTCAAGACCGTTCTCAGACGAGTGATTTTGCTTTCTCTAGAGTCTAGACCTCATCAATATTGCGGACACTGGCTTCACTATACTATTCTGTGCACTGTGGGAGAAACTGGCTTATAACTTAACCTATAAAATAGGTAGACACTTGAACTGAAATTAATTTAACTTACCATGTCACAGTACAGGAAATCCAATCCTATGATGCAGATAGTTCACTGAAAGAAACTTAGAAACTTCAAGAAAATGAAGGCAACACGTTACAGGTAGAATAGTATGAGTAGATCTCTTTCGAAAAGGCAAACTACAGACAACAGCTGATGTCTGCTTTGCATTACATATTACAGGGTTGCCACCTAGTGACATTTATATCGCTTAATCGCTTAGTCCCATTATTCACGCAAATGGTTTTATTACTTTCTGCGCCATCATTTTGAAAATGAAAGCTATTATTGTTTGGGTAATTAAATTGTTTCTGAGAGATACAGTTAAAAACAAAATCAAGATTGTACTGTCCCCGATAATCCGGATAGTAGGCTGTCAGATATCCGCCCCCTCAATCGGATTGCCAATAATCAATCGCACCGGCACAGCTACATCAATGAAAATGGCACTGACAGATAATACCGAGATTAGAGCACAGCAGTTAACAAGAAATTATTGTGGAACACACCAAAATATACGGGGGTTCATACCTTCTACTTACCTCTTCAAATTAATCTCGGGTCTGGGTTGTCAACTGGATCACTTAAAAGTATGCCCTCACAATAACCTCCACCATGATATTTAAAATGAACCAAGACGGAAACAAGAAACTTTAAACTGTACAATAATTTATTTCACATAAAGGGAATGATTCTAACAAAAATTTAACAAAGTAAACGTGGCAATCAGAAGCCATTGTCAATATAATCATGTCCTCCTGTAGGACTTGTAGACTTTACATACAAATTTTCATCTTTCTCCAGCTCAAAAGAGCGTAATAATAATAAAACACTTGGAATGGATAAGGGAGTTGGGACGAGACATATAGCAATTGTTTTCCTCTTTCATAAACATCACACTTTTATTTATAACTGCAAGGCTGCTATGTAGGCGACCTTGGCCTCTATCATACAGTTGTCTGGCCAGCTGCGATACACCCTGCATCATGTCGCATGCTTGCATCGTCAAATGGACTCACCTGTCCAGCCAACGTTAGCATATGCTAGTTACATCAGAGCCTAGCTCCTTCTCAAAACACTTTAAATGTCCTCAACTCAACTCAAATATTATCACGCAAATCTTTTAAATGCTCCATCCAAATATCACTGGATTACTCTAATAATCCCAAAACTTGTTTAATTATAATCCAAATGTTTATCTAGCGTTGTTTAAAGTATTATAACAAAACGCTTAATGTTTATAACAAATGCTCATTAATTATTTATAACAATTTAAATTGTTTATAATATTGTCAAACGACAATTGAAAAATTTATACACGCCTCTATTAATTCCTTTCGTTTCAAATTATTATTAAAGATATATACAAAATTATTTACAATATTTTATTATTAATATTAGAATTACATTAAACCACACGTTTATCCGGTTGATAATTACACAAATCGTGTTGATATAATCGACCAATGAAGGTTAGTTATATTTAAATGTTATTTAGCTGCAATAAATATATTATTAAATGTTATCTTTAGGTTTAATAAGGTTTAATAATTATTATTATTATTTGTGACGGTAACCTCCATTCAAAATCGTTATCTCAAATTATTTAAACACTCTTGTTAATTATAACAGTAACTTCACATGATTAATTTTCAAAGGACCTGGACAATACACTCAGCGGAAAATACTTCGCTCAAACGCACAAATTTGCACAAAAATAGGCCCAGAATTCATCATATATCTTAATATATATGGCATCAAAATCTTCCACAATACATACAAAAACCTCCACTTACAAATTCTTCAACATCATTAATTACTGTGGGAACCTCCTTCACTTATTCAAGGGCATTATTCATCAGTGACTTTTACACGTCCACTGAACTAACGATTACACATCCATAATTCCACTTTAAAAATTCTTATATTCATTAATTGTTTCAAAACTGTTATTATATTTAACCTTCGTGGGTTTCATTCATGAATCGATATGAAGTAAAAATTTGCCAATCACAAATAAATTTAATAGCAAATACGATTATACACGCCTCCCTGGTCTATCAAAATTGAGATTAATATCATCAAAGCATCGCAGTATAAAATACTATCTTCAATCAAAGTTCATCTAAACTGCATAAATAATCGAATAGAATCCAATTAGACTGTGGAATGCAAACATTATTGTTCCAATCTAGAATTGAGAAAGACTCCTATCAAAAGTTCATTACTATAGTGTAATCAATAAATCGTAATCAAAGTTCATATTTCATAAAATTGTCTATAATGCAATGGTATTTCAGAACTGACGATAAATGTCTATGTTGCAATCATGTTCATAAAACGACTAGTATTTCCAAGATCGTCGATACAGTAATAGATTTTAACGCTCTAAAATCTTTTAATTATTCTTCTTTCTTGATGATGACAGAAAATTGGTCAAAGTAATTTACTAAATAGAATTACTTTAATATAATGACACGCTGTCTGAATTCAAATTTGCCATAGAAAATCGTTAACTTTACAGTCAAATCGTGACTACAAAAATATGCAAATAACTGAAAGAAAATAAATTATCAGTCTCAACTGATCCAAAATTATTTAACTATGCCAATGACATAACAATGTCTCAATAAATCGTCGAAAAAGGCATAACACATCAAAGCGTACTGAGTACAGAAATATCAAGCAAGAATATGGGGCAAAATATGTAGGACAGAAAATATGGGAAAAATGGTTGCTCAGATATCGCTAAATGGCTCAAATAAAACAAGAAACGTTCACGACTACCTTATCTGTTGATTGAAGTTCTAGAGGAAAATTTCCAAAGAAGACTGCTGATGGTTCCATTTTACCAGCGTAAAGATGTGCTCCGACCTCGAACCTGGAACCAGCGCCCTCGGAGAATAGAACTGCTTCCTCCTCCGGAAATTGCACTGCTCCGTGTAGACGATAGACATCCTTCTGGCAAAACTCTTCTTTGTGAGCCGGGTCCACCCTGGCCTCTCTTGATAGTTCCCTGAAGTTCTGGCAAAACTCTTCTTTGTGAGCCGGGTCCACCCTGGCCTCTCTTGATAGTTCCCTGAAGTTCTGGTAGAAATTCGCCATGAAGTTTATTGCAATTATTTCCGCAGAAATGTTCATAATTGTGGAGTATGAAAATATTTCCACTGCCATTTGATATAATTCAGCGTTGGACTACGATGCATGAGTGTAGTTGGATGTTCACTACATGCTCGTTTTTGTAGAATGGCGATTAACGAAGTTCCATGCTGCTATTTCACTCCATTGATATATGTCCCAATTGCATTAAAATCTTAGCCTTCCATCTTCACTTCCGTTATAATGATAGTTGAAAGTACTGCCAGATTATACTGTTCCATATTAGAATGTAGCGTTGTATCACCAAATGCAATCTTCAGTATCACGGTTGTAATACACGTGTCAGCCGTAGCGTAGAATGTGATATTATAAAAGTGCTTCTCAGGTGGCGAGAAAATCACTTTTGTCTGCAGTCTTAAAATGCCAATATCTTCCAAAGTATAATCGTGAAAATGTTCAAGTTTCCTACACACCTCAATATAGTACTGCACAATTGAATTAGCTTATAGGCAGTAGCTAACTCTTGATAGCTAATCTTGTAGACTCGTTTATGTGTGCGTTTCAACTTCGCCTAGTTTCAATCACCGTAACATTGTACTGCTTGCACGCCCGAAGCTTGTTCGATGCGGTGGCTCTACCACACGTTCCAATGACGACTTGCTTCACTTATTCACTCGAAGTCTGACCAACTCAGAAAAACGACTATCAGACATCAGAGATGTGAGACATGAAAAATGAGATATCAGATATGAGAGCTCCTCACTGCTGTGCAAGACCTTTTATCAACTTCTTAAGGGGCGTATCCATCCCTTCCATAGCTTGTTCCTCCGTCATTGCTAAAAGTTCTAACTTTGGCTATACTTGACGGATTTTCAAATTTCAAAAACTCAAAATTAATTTCTTCAAAATTCCAAATCAATGCCATAACTGAAAATGGATTTCCACAATTCTGCATTCCAAAAGTAATTAAATATGGTAGTTTCAGTAATCTCCGTCTCCCTCCAAACTATCGTTCATTGGTTCGAGCCTCTCCTCCAATAGCGTAACTTCTTCCTCAGCACAATTCCATGTTTTCCTGCGACTGCGTCGTAAATCTCAGATCTTTCTCGAACAAAATCATGACGTCACCAAGAATCTCAGCTCAAGCAGCCTACTTGCATGAAGTCTGCGTCATCCGTGCCTACGTCAAGAATATCCACGTCACAACTATGACAGCCATAACTTAATTCATATTTGCCAATACAGCCACCGTGGTCTCAATATAATTCAATTTACGGGGGCAGTACCAAGTTTATAAACTAATTTTTTACTTGTTTGTAGGCAAAAAGTGGGGTTTGGGAATTCTGGGGTGGCAACTGCCACCCCTTGCCACCCCGTAATTACGCCTTTGCCTCTCAGGTTCATTACCAGCAATCGATGGTCGCTATCCAGGTTCTCCGATGGTATAACCATGATGTCCGTGATGTTCTTATTTAGTTCTTTCTCATACAGTATATAGTCGACCACCGACTTCCTGGTCAAGTCACCAAGAACAAATCCATGTCATAATAAGACTGCCTTGCGGTCATGTGAAATAATGCAATACACTTTCTCATAATCACGACATGGACTCCACAACACCCCCCAGTCTACATCTTGATAGGTTGCGAAATATGCAAATGCTATTTTCTTTATATGCTACTTCTCCTATTCCTTGTTCTTCAGTGGACCAAAAACGTGGAAATCATTAGAGGCGAGATCGGGACTGTTTTTTGGATGGTCCAGACTCTCCCAGTGAAATGACCGGAGCTTGTTGGTGGTTCTGGTTGCCACATGTGGTCTCGCAATATCATGGTCCGCTGAAGAAGTTCCTGGACGGAGAGCGATTCACGTGCAACGATGACGCCAAGACATCAGTCCGAGGATGGTTCCACAGTTAGCCGGCTGAATTCTACCGCAGGGGCATCTCAAATTTAGTGCTGCAATGGGACAGACGTCTGAACAAATGTGGAGACTATGTGGGTGAATAGTGTAAGGTACATACAACAGTGAGTAAACAGGGTCTTTCATATAAAGTAAGAACGGCGAGCGGCGGATTTGTTATCCGTTGCTGCAGCAGCCATGGCCGAGCTTGTGGCGCACCACGGCCCCCTGCTGTAGTATTGAAAGCGTGCGCATAGTATATACTTGACCCTGCAATAAGCGTGCAGGTGTTCAGTCACCAGTCTGAATCCCAGATGCTAACATGGTGGGACTGTTATCATTACAACATCGTATTTTTGTAAGTAAACCTTATTTTAAATACGAGTCGGCTCGGCGGGTACGTGATGCGTTTGTTCAGCAATTTCCCGATGAAGTGCCACCTTCACTAGCGCAGATTGACGTAATTGTAAATAAGTTTGATACTACTGGCTCAGAGGTCAATAAAATACATAAAATAAAGGATCAAAAACATTGTAGTGGCAGAACTCACTCGCGTCAGCCAGAATGTGCTTACCTGATACAATGCCTGTATAACCCAGGAAGGACGATACTTCCAGCATCTTTTGTAAGGTAATATTTCATATAGGATTGTACACACGCATAAAGCAGGGGGCCACGGTGCGCCACAAGCTCGGCCAAGGCCACCGCAGTAGCGGATAACAAACCCGCCGCTTGGCGTTCTTACTTTATAAGAAAGACCCTGTATTTGTAATTACCTGTATGTATATACTTTTTTAATAGGTGCCAAGACTTTTCAATCCACTCTCGTACAAACAAACAAAACTTTTTGCTGTCATAGGTGACTTCGGTGGCGTAGTTGATAGCATGCTGAGCTTCTATGCCGAAGATCGCGGGTTCAAAACCGGCCGAAGTCGTCGGATTATTTTCATAGCCTTAAAAATCCCTCAGTATGCCTTCTTGCGGACGGGAAGTTAAGACGGCGGGCCCATGCCATAGATTTATGGCATGTAAAAGAACCTTCCACTAAAAATTGTGTGAAACTATAACTTGTATAAGTTCCAACGTTTGGCACTAGGTGCCGGTTGCGGTGGCATCTGGTAGACAAGTTCACGACTAGGTGTCATTGGTTGTATTTGTTAGCAAAAGTAGCAATTACTTGAAATTGATCGTCTGCAGTCCTTACCTGAATTACAGATAACACACACTAATACAGTCATCACAATTAACACCGGTTATCAGACAGATTCTACACACACCCAAAGTACACGGGGCTACATGACCGCGTTGTCGCAGCCCCTAAACTGAGGAACCCATCATCTTGCTGTCATGTTCATTCTTCTCCGAGTACATCTGGTCAGTTAACGGTCATTACTCGATGCATATGCATTTTGATCGATTTCCCAATGCCTTAAACCTTACCTTTTAAGTTGTATAAATATCTTTCCCGGAGTTACTGAATTTGTCCTAGGTGTGTTCGTTGTAACATGTGTTGGTTACTTGGTTCCTCAGTTGAGGGGCTGCGGTCATGTTGCCCCGTGTACTTTGGGTGTGTGTAGAACCTGTCTGATAACAGGTGATAATTGTGTTGGCTGTATTAGTGTGTGTTATCTGTTTTTAATAGCTTGCCACGGTAGGTGAGTGGATAGCGTGTCGGTCTACTAACCCCAAGATTGCAGCTTCGCTCCTGGCCGTAGTAAGTGATTTTTGAAAGGCGGCAAAAATACAACACGCACGTCATACGATGTTGGCATGTCAAAGAACTCATTTGAATTCAGTAGGTCGTGTTCATAATGACAAAATTAATCTCGCGAGTTTCCGCCAACACAAAGTTCCTCATTTCTCTACTAGAAAGCGCCATAGTGTTCAAGGAGCTTAGATACCTAACCTTCTTGACTTTCATAGTGATTCAAGGAACAACGAAATTCGACATGCAAGCTACCCTTTGGGCGTCAAATTACAAAGCTTGCACCCGGCATCCGAGGCCATACGATATTATTATTATTATTATTATTATTATTATTATTATTATTAGTTTTTAATTCGAGTAAGGACTGCAGACATTCGATTTCATGTAGTTCCAACTTTTGCTACCAAACGCCACCGTCAACGCGAACTACTTCTGAACTTTGTTACTAGAGGCCACCGCTGTCGGTCCTGGTGACGAACGTTGGAACCTAAGAGCGTTAGTCAAATATAACCTATAATTTAGCTTGACACAAGTGTAATTAGTGGAAGGTTCTTTATCATGCTATAAATCCATGACATGGGACCGCCAGCTTTACTTCCATTTCGAAGGAAGGCAAAATGAGGGATTTTTAACGGTCTAAAAATTCCGACGACTTCAGCTGGCTTTGAACCCGTGACCTTGCGTATAGAAGCTCAGCATGCTACCAACTACACCACCGAACACGTGTCACGTTATTTTCTGCAGGCACTAACTGTGATTCCCTGAAACTTCCCGTGCAATGTAACGAGGACTAGACTACAGTAGATAATAAAGCAGATGAAATGCATTGCCTTCAAGAGCTTAGCTGTGCCAGATGATTGATATCGTTGCGATAGGGAATGGCCGCACGAGTAGATTGATGTGACGGGACAGTGGAGATCGCATCGCGCACAATGCTACCAACCTACCCAAACGTCCAATGTGTCTACTGCTTATTATTCTAGTTTAGAGGGCCATGGATGAGACAAGATGGAGATCGCAACGCATACAGTGCTACCAACTTACCCACAAGTCATGTCTACCGCTTAGGGGGCCATGAACGAGACAAGATGGAGATCGCATCGCACACAGTGCCCAAAAGTCATCAAGTGTGTCAACTGCTTATTATTCTAGTTTAGAGGGCTATGGATGAGACAAGATGGAGATTGCAACGCACACAATGCTACCAACTTACCCACAACTCAAGAAGTGTATGTACCGCTTATTATTCTAGTTTAGGGGGTCATGGATGAGACAAGATGGAGATCGCATCGCAGACAGTGCTACCAACTTACCCACAAGTCATCAAGTGTATCTACCATTTATTAATCTAGTTTAGGGAGCCATGGATGAGACAAGATGGAGATCGCAACGCATACAGTGCTACCAACTTACCCACACGTCATGTCTACCGCGTAGGGGGCCATGAATGAGACAAGATGGAGATCGCATCGCAGGCAGTGCTGCCAACTTACCCACAAGTCATCAAGTGTGTCAACTGCTTATTATTCTAGTTTAGAAACCGGGTGAGTTAGCCGTGGTGGTTACGGCATGACTGATGGCAGTCGCTCACATCCGGGAGGCGAGGAGGTTCGAATCCCCCCGCCAGCAACCTTGAAGATGGTCTTCTGTGGTTTCCCATCTTCCTTCCAGGCAAATGCCGGGGTTGGTCCCTAACTATAGGCCACAGCCGCTACCTTCCAACTCCTGAGTCCTTACATTCCAACTTCCCTCCTTCTCTCCCCAACGGTACTTGTAGCTCACCCATTGGGTGTCCGTCTCGAAGCAGCTACAAAACTGGCGAGCCGAACATGTCCTCGGACACTCCCGGCACTAAAAGCCATACGCTAAAAAAATCTAGTTTAGAGGGCTATGGATGAGCCAGAGTGCAGATCGCATCGCACACAAAGCTACCAACTTACCCACAAGAAAAGAAGTGTATCTACCGCTTATTATTCTGGTTTAGGTGGCCATGGATGAGACAAGATGGAGATCGCAACGCATACAGTGCTACCAACTTACCCACAAGTCCAATGTGTCTACCGCTTATTATTCTAGTTTAGGGGACCATGGATGAGACAAGATATAGATGGCATCGGACACAGGGATACCAACTTACCCACAAGTTCTGTCTACAACTTATTATTCCAGCTTAGGGGGTCATGGATGAGACAAGATGGAGATCGCATCGCACACAGTGCTACCAACTTACCCACAAGTCATTAAGTGTGTCAACTGCTTATTATTCTCGTTTAGGGAACCATGGGTGAGACAGAGTGAAGATTGTATCACACTCAGGGCTACCAACTTACCCACAAGTCATCAAGTGTGTTTACCGCTTGTTATTTTAGTTTAATGGGCCATGGATGAGACAAGCTGGAAATCGCATCGCACACAGGGCTACCAACTTACCCACTTGTCAAGAAGTGTATCTACCGCTAATTATTCTAGTCTAGCGAGCCATGGATGAGCCAGAGTGGGGATCGCTTCACACACAGTGCTACCAACTTACCCACAAGTCAAGTATGTATAATAACAATTATTGTTTCCGTTTAGAAGGAAGAAGCCTCCGTGGCTTGGGTGGCAGCACGCCGGTCTCTCACCCCTGGGTCCGTGGTTCAAATCCCGGTCACTCCACGTGAGATCTGTGCTGGACAAAACGGAGGCAGACGGGTTTTCTCCGGGTACTCCGGTTTTCCCTGTCAAAATTTCATTTCAGCAACACTCTCCACTATCATTTCATTTAATCTGTCATTCATTTAATCATTGCCCCAGAGGAGTGCGTCAGGCCTCGGCAGCCGGCACAGTTCATATCCTCGCCGCTAGATGGGGGGCTTCATTCATTCCATTCCTGACCCAGTCGGAGACTGGAAGCAGGCTGTGGATTTTCATTTTTCGTTTCCGTTTAGAAGGTAATGCATGAGGTGAGATGAGCTATTTGTGGCCTAACTGACGCCACCTTGATGAGGGAAGTTAATGTCAAACGAAATGAATGGCATGAGTCAAATATGACAAGTACTAGGTAGTTGGATGGAAACAGCCGTGGGCCAGAACATTTTCGTCATCAACCCTGTCTTCTTAACTGTCTGATAACCTGTGTTATTTTAATGAGTCTCGTAGTGTCTGTGACTGTATGAGTGAACCCGGTGTGCCTTGATGAGAGGCAGGCAGCTTGAAGTCTGCACCACCACGCTTGATTATTATTATTATTATTATTATTATTATTATTATTATTATTATTATTATTATTATTATTATTTTTGTTTTGGGCGTCTGGGGACCACGAGCTAATTTCAATGCTTTGTCCTTTGCTGTTCCTTCTTCTTCCTCCAGTATTCCTTCATCATCTCACTATGTCTCCTCTTCCTTTCCTCGGACCATTTCGAGCCGGTATTATTTCCCTTCCTCCCTTGGAATCCTTCCATTTTTAGCACTTTTTCCTAAAAATATCTCTCGGTGGTGTATCTTCTTCTCTGATATTGTTTATTTCCAAATCCTTTTTGACTTCTTGTTCGCAGGTTGTTGCTGACTTCATGTTCCGCAGGAATATTAAGATATGCTTGGTTAACCTACTGTCATCCATCCTGTACAATTGTCCAAAACAATAGCAATCTCCTCTTCCGTATTGTTTCTGATATGTTGTCTATTTTTCGAAATATTTCTTCATTACTTCTTAATTTCCAGAATTCTACAGTTTTTAAAGGGCCGAGTATTTTGCGTATAATTCTTCTTTCTACTATTTCTATTTTATCTAATTTGTAGTTCAGTACGAGACATTCACTCGCATACGGTGTTGTAGCGCTGTATTTTCAGATCTTTAGACAATCACTTTTATCATTATAAATGATCTTGTCGACTTCGTCGTTACGCTGAGGTCTAGCGTTACGTTACGGTGACGGGACGAAATGTACCTAGAATGCACTGAGGTGTGTGATGTCATAGTACGATGTAGCAGCCGAGTACCAAGAAGGCAGTGCGAGAACAATCAAGTAGGCAGTGAAGAAACAAAATAGAATCTTGAAACTCTGTTCTCGCACTGCCTTCTTGGTACTCGGCTGCTAGCATTTAAAATGATATAAAGTCCAGTCTTTCAGACTGACTATCCGTGTCTTTTTGTTGTAGGTATTCCTAGTTATGCCAAACGCTCTTTCCATCTTTCGTATTCTTTCTTCTACAGCAGTTTTTTCCAAACTCTTTTCTTGAATAATTTCCCCCAAATACTTGAACTTCCTTACCCTCTTTACTTGGCCAATTTTTGTTACTAGGATTTCTGGAGCATTATATATGTTTGTCATATTTTTTTTCTTTTTTACAGAAATTCTTGAACCTATTTTGTTGGCTATCTCTTCTAAGAAACTGAACTGTATTGCTGATTATTATTATTATTATTATTATTATTATTATTATTATTAAGGCAGCTAGAGCAGCAATGTCCCTCAGTCGGCTCGTGGCCAATGTTGGTGGGTAAAAATCTAGTGAGAGGAGACTACTAATGACAGCCAGCCATTCAGTGTATAGGAAGTCACTAGTGCAAGTGCAAAGGCGGGGAGCTTTGCGCGAGGCATCTGCATATCGCACGGTCTCTTGTTATTACTGGGATTATTCCAATTCATTTTCTTGCGAAAGAACGCAACTACATTTACTGGACGAAATCTGAGGTAGGTTTACAAAATGCAAGACGAACAAACCTTTCTTAATTGGCAGATCAAATGGGAGCAAGGAGACCGAAGCCAGTGGACTAAGGGAATGATCCCTCAGGTGCAGGTTTGGACAGAGAGGAAACATGATGAGGTTGGTTATTATCTCAGTCAGTCCTGGACTGGGCATGGGTACTTCTGTTCCTATCTTAAGAAGATGGGGAAGGTGGATTCACCAGCTTGCATCTACTGTGTTAATGAGCTAGATAATGCTGCTCACACCTTCTTCTCTTGTGGACGGTGGGTCCAAAATAGGCAGTCTCTTCAAGATCACATTGATGTAGAGATATCTCCGGACAATATTGTTGCGGTAATGCTACAAAATGAAGAGAATTGGAACCTGGTAGCATGTTTTGTTGGAAATATTCTCGGAACAAAGAAGACAGATCTGGATCACCACTACGGAAGAGTGCCCTACGACAAAGATAGAATGACCCTAGCCTGAAGTAATGTGATAAACGATTCGAGGCTAGTGTTGAGAAGTAACGGGGGGGGGGGGGGGGGGGGGAGTTTTAGCCAGTAGTTTGCCACTCAGGAGCCCGACAATACGTGCGTAAATGCATTCCCCCCTCCCTCCCACCCTTCCTACACACAAAAAATTATCTATATATTTAATACGCTAAGGTGATTTTTGTTACCGCGAGATTGAGATAACGTCTTAACCGATTGACTTAGTAAAGCATTCTAACGAGAGCTCTTGGCATGTAGATTTGCAGAGTGTCCTTTAAAAGGAAAATGTATGTTAGGGTATATTTTTAAATTATTAAAGAAAAATGTAATATTTGTCGCTCCCGCGCTTGGGCACAATGGCTCTATTGCATCAGAGAAATGGCGGATTGCGCCGCGTCTTACTGAGATCTTTGTTTATGAGAATTAAAAAGGGAGGAGATATTGTTGTGGCTCTATGGCTCAAACATTTAGAGTAAGTATATGTGGAGGCAAATCACTTAATGGACAGAGAGCTATAATCCTTCGACTTGATTTAACATCTTCCGATAATACACTTCAATTTTCCAATTTCCAATTCGCTTGGCGTACTTTATCACAATCAATAAAGCTCAAGGGGATACTCTAGAACGTGTAGGTCTCTATTTGCCTCATCAAGGTTTCAGTCATGGCCAGTTATATGTTGCGAAATCGATCTTTCGACGCCCTTAAAGTTGCAACAGTGTCAAAAAGTAATCGTTCAAAAAATGCATACTGTATAAGAGAATACGTCCGTAAATATTTTACCAATGACCGTCATGTTTTGACGGGTATCAACTATTCACAAATGCACAATGACTTCCGTAGTACATTGGCGCTGCTCGTGGTGACATTTGTGCCTTGCAGCGGCCTTATCAATATGTACTAGCCACGCGTCTTGGAGAGGTGTACCAATTCCAACTGAAGAGCCCAATGGTACACTGGGGCGAAACGCTGGCAACTATTTTGAGTTAACCGGACCATTTTATCAAATTTCATTGTGAATTTGTTAATATACATAACTCAATCGGACAATTTACATCCTGTTTCTTTCGGGAACAGATATTTCCAATTGGGTATCAACTAGTTATTATTATATTACCGATTCAAAGGTGAACCAATGTGTTCTCCATAATTCTTAATTGTAGCTGCTGATTTGAGGATTATTTAACTTGTCGTTTGAATTGTGACGAATACGATGTTCGCGGTAGCTATAAAGAAGACGTCTCCTGGTGAAGTGGCGCCCGATCCTCACACACATACCGCTAAGTGCTCTGCAAACACTGCTGTATCCCCAGAACAGCGTCACCCGCACGTCCGCTGCTCACACCTGCGTCTTAGAGCTCCTACACTGAATTGCGTTTAATCCTACCATTCTTAATATTAATTGAAAGTTGAGGTGTGCTTCCACTCTCAGAAGAGACTTCTGCTTCACAATCCCAAGTATTCCCAGAGAGAACGTGACCATAAATCCAGAGATCTTCAAGCGGTCTCGGTCTCTTGGACATAAATAGTACTTTCTGTACATTGGGGATGCAATGTATCACATGATCTTTCTGACACTGGTTTGTGAACCTATCACTGATGGTTCCTCTTGTGGACGTCTCTTCAATCTTCTCCATCTACTGGATAGACCAAAACAAAAACTAAGTAAAACCAAATAGAGACCAAAACAACTACAACAAAAGCAAAAGAAACAAAGAGAACGGATACACAAAATTCAAATTAAAAATATAGGAAAAACAAGTGTAAAAAGGAACATCAAAAATAAAGACAATAACAAATACAAAGTCACAAGGGAAAAAAGAAAACAAAAACAAAATGAAAAACAAAGAGAAACAAAACAAAACAAACCTAAACCTCAAACCATAAAGTAAATAAGAACAAAAAAACAGTAAACAAAAACAAAAACAAAAACAAAAACAAAAACAAAAACAAAAACAAAAACAAAAACATAAACATAAACATAAACATAAACATAAACATAAACATAAACATAAACATAAACATAAACATAAACATAAACATAAACATAAACATAAACATAAACATAAACATAAACATAAACATAAACATAAACATAAACATAAACATAAACATAAACATAAACATAAACATAAACATAAACATAAACATAAACATAAACATAAACATAAACATAAACATAAACATAAACATAAACATAAACATAAACATAAACATAAACATAAACATAAACATAAACATAAACATAAACATAAACATAAACATAAACATAAACATAAACATAAACATAAACATAAACATAAACATAAACATAAACATAAACGGAAACGGAAACGGAAACGGAAACGGAAACGGAAACGGAAACGGAACACAACATAAAAATAAACAAAATCAAAGTCAAAAACAAAAACTAAAACTAAGAAAATAAGTAAAATGAAGAGTAAAACAGAAAAGAGAAACCAAAACAAGACGAAGAAGCAAACACAAAACCTACAACAAATGTAGACTAATACCTAAATACAAATGAATCGCTTGATATTAAAAGGGGACCTCAGCAGGTTTTACAGAACATTAGTTTTTGATGCTATACTACAGATGGCCCACCGTTTAGTCCACTCCACGGCTGTGCCGAGCTTGTGTAAATTATACACTTTGTGCATAATATCAGTTTTTAACCTACTTTTCACATTTTGCAAAAATAAAGAAAAAGTGGACTTATGAGATCGATCCGGGAAAATGTGTGTCTGTCTGTCTGTCCTTCTGTCTATCTGTCTGGCTGTGTGTGTGTGTGTCCCCATATCAACTCCTAAACGGCTGCAGCTATGGAAACCAAAATTGGTACAAGTAAAGATCTATGCTGGAATATCTCAAGGCCATTTATTTGAAAATGATGTCAGTGCTACCAACTGATGAAAAATCGCAATTGAAATTTGAGCTCAATGATGGATATTCTGGAAGGTATGCATGGGAGCTATTCCAAAGTTGGCACACATATACATAATAATATTTCAGTTTAATTTCCAGGAGACCTTACATGGCAGTGTTGCCAAAATGATTATAAGCCTGCTGATAGATCCAATCTTTAAATGTATATAACTTCTACACTACCATTTGGATTTCAACCAAATTTCGTATGTGCTATGTGAACCATATCAGATATGACTATGCGTATTCTTAAGAGCAACCAGGGCTGCCAACTGCTAATAAATGCTGTCTCTATTTTTGTTACCCTAATATCAATATATCAGAAAGTATGCAAGCCAACAGCTCTAAACTTTGCACACGTATAGTACCTGGCATTCTAGATTAATTTGGAGTAACCAATATACGTCAGTGCTGCCAACATGATTCTAAGCCTGCTGATACGTCCAATTTAAAAATGCATGTAACTTCTATACTAACAAATGGATGTCATTCAAAATTGGCACAACAATAGATCATATTATTTCAGATTATTTCTGACCAATACACGTATGTCATTGTTGCCAACATTATTTTACGCCTGCTGTTAGATACCATGTTAACTGCAAGCAACGTCCATGCTATCCATTGGACATCAAACAAATTTTGTATTCTGTAACTTAAGTTATGGTACTAAGAATATATTCAGTCACCAGGGCTGCCAACTGTAGAGCTCTATAAGGCTACATTATGCCAGGTAAACAGTATTTCGCACTAATTAGAAATGTGTATATTACCAACTTAATTTCATCATTATTCTAGATAGATCAACATAGATTAATCATTGGCATGAATCTTAAATATTAAGAAAAGTAGGCTCTTTAGTTCGTCGCGAAACTACTTGTTTCCTTCTCCTGTAAAATCTACAGTGTCAGAAGTCCCCTTTCAACATCAACCTGCAGACCAGAATTAAATTGCTTAGCATAACATCGACTGAGTGGTAATACCCCCCAGGGGCTTACATCTAGTGGGACGTGGGTTGGCGACCACGGGACCCCAGCTGAGTCCGGCACTGCTTCCACTTACTTGTGCCGGGCTCCTCTCCGTCTTCTTACCTGTCGACCTCTCTTGATCAACTCTTGTTCTCTTCCGACCCTGACGGTATTAGGGTATCCAAGGCCTAGGGAGTCTCTTCCTTTCCCACCTTAATTGGCCCTTGTCACATCTTTCCAGATCCCTCCTTCTGCGACGGGTCAACCTTCTTTTTATAATTTTAAATGATTATGTCGACTTCGCTGAGGTCTGGCGTTAAGTTACGGTGACGGGACGAAATGTACCGAGAATGCACTGAGGTGTGTGACGTCATAGTACTGCTTGAGCTTCTTCTTTTCCCCGCGCTCTCCGGTGAGCCTGACATCATCCAGCCAGTTACCTCCTTGGACCTTTTGACCTTGGTTTGCACTTGCTGCTTTTTTTTTTTTTTTTGCTAAGGGACTTTGATTTCACGCAGCATTTGTAGCATTTAAAATGATATAAAGTCTAGTTTTTCAGACTGACTATCAGTGTTTTTCCTTTCATGTTATCTCCTTCCTTCTGCTCAAGGTCCTCAAGGGGGCAGGGTGTGCTACACCCTCAGGGGCTCAAGACTGGTGAGTTAGGGTGTTGGTGATCCCGAGGAATTCATGAGCTGTGTCCGTTTGTCCCCTTTTTCCACTGACTTTGTGGCGGGCTCTCCCCACTTTCCCCTTTCCTATCTGCCTTTCATGGCTCTACTTCCTTCCAAGTCCCTCAATCCTCAATATTCGAGGGTTGAGGGCATTTCTTTTCTTCCTGTCGTCCTGCCTTTTCCTTTATTTGTTTACAATTTCTTCTTCTAGTATGTAAGTTTGTAGTTAGTATCATTATTATTCCATTCTCATCTCATCTTTCACCATCGCCTAAACCCAGATGTTAGGTCCCTTAAAATAACAATTATTATCATCAACTTCGTCATCGCAGTGGTAACGTTCTCGACTGCTGATCCCAGGATTACAGGATCGAATCCTGGCGCAAGCAGTTGGCATTTTAAGATGCGTAAACCGAGGGAGCCGTGTAAATTGATTTACAAGCACGTCAAAGATCCCCTTCTAGGGAAAATTCTGGCACCCCATGGTCTATAAAAGCCGCAGCATTTAAAAGAGACGTAGAACCAATAAGGATAACCTGGATTTGAACCAGGAACTCCAGGATGACAGCCACTGCACAACAACATGCGTGAATCTTGTAGCGGAGGAAATGTACGGATGTTGTGGTTATACCACCCTTCAGTCACCGAGCAAGTGCGGGTTGCATCTCACCTGATGAAAGTGCGCGCGCGAGAGTATAGGACGCCACAGCGGCTAGCGTCGGTCCCTCCATGGGTGGCGCCGCTAGTTCTGGAGCCTGCTGGTGGCGCCAGCTCCCCTTCCTCCTCCCACCTCTCACACGAGTGGGCGCACAGCCAAAAATGCTGCCACACTAGGCATAAAAAGAGCGCTCCTTGTCATAGGGAAATGAGTGATGGCTCAACCAGAAGATTGGGCGCTCCAAAGCCCCCTAGAGCCTCTCTTCTTTATCGATTCCAAAGCCCTCTTCCTCCTCCCCAACAATTTGCATGTCTAGACTTTTCTCTATGTGCCTCGCTCTGTTTTTTTTAGTTCCATTTTCCACTTTTTTCTTACATTCAATCCGAAACACACACAGGTCAAACATTGAATTATAACTCATATATAGCATTATGTCCCTAATATAGATGCATACGACAGCAAAGAAAAAGAGAAAAATCAAAATGAGAAGAAAAAAAAGCCACTTGCTATCCAAAAGAATTTCATTGCGGTTTGAGATGAGTTCGATGGAACGAGCCGATATAACGCGAATCACAATCTATCTTCACTGGGAATGTTTAGGCTAAGCTGTCAACGAAGAACGAAAGGAAAGAAGGAGGAAAGGTAAGAAGAACGGAAAGAAGAAAGGAAGGAAGAAAGAAAGTTAAGAAGAAAGGAGGAAAGGAAGGAAGGGTGGAAGGAAGGAAGAAAGGAAGGATGGAAGAAAGGTAAGATGAACGGAAAGAAGAAAGGAATGATGGAAGGAAGAACGGTAGGAAGAAAGGAAGGAAGGGTGAAAGGAAGGAAGAAACGAAGGAAGGAAGGAAGAGTGGAAGTAAGAATAGGAGAAAGTATGGAAGGAAGAAAGGAAGGAAGGAAAAGGGGGAGGAAGAAAGGAAGGAAAATGGTAAGGAAGAAATGAAGAAGGAAGGAAGAAAAGAAGGATGGAGGAAAGGAAGAAAGAAAGGAATGAAGGAAGGTAGGAAGGAAGAAACTGAAGAAGAAAGGAAGAAAGGTACGAAGAAAGGAAGAAAGGAGGAAAGGAAGGAAGGCAGAAAGGAAGGAAGAAAGGAAGGAAGAAAGGAAGGAAGGAAGGAAAGGGGGAAATGAGAAAGGAAGGAAGAAAGGAAGGATGGAAGGAAGGAAGGAAGGAAAAAAGGAAGAAAGGATGGAAGGAAGAAAGGAAGGAAAAGGGGAAATAAGAAAGGAAGGAAGAAAGGAAGGATGGAAGAAAGGAAGGAAGGAAGAAAGGATGGAAGGAAGAAAGGAAGGAAGGAAGAAAGAAAGAAAGGAAAAGGGGAAGGAAGAAAGGAAGGTAGGAAGAAAGAAAGGGAGGAAGGAAGAAAGGAAGGAAGGTAGAAAGGAAGAATGGAAGGAAGAAAGGAAGGAAAAGGCGAAGGAAGAAAGGAAGGAATAAATGAAGAAAGGAAGAAAGGAAGGAAGAAAGGAAGGTAGGAAGGAAGAAAGGGAGGAAGGAAGAAAGGAAGGAAGGTAGAAAGGAAGAATGGAAGGAAGGAAGAAAGGAAGGAAGGAAGAAAGGAAGAATGGAAGGAAGAAAGGTAGGAAGGAAGGAAGGAAGGTAGAAAGGAAGAATGGAAGGAAGAAAGGAAGGAAAAGGGGAAGGAAGAAAGGAAGGAATAAATGAAGAAAGGAAGAAAGGAAGGAAGAAAGGAAGGAAGGAAATCTTACTGTGAACTTTTGTCTTTTAGTTGCAACAAGGATTGGGGAGTAACACATTATTGTAACGCCTTTATTAGTAACAGTTAGACTACTTTTAAGTAACGAAATAACGAAGAAGCTCGTTACTATTTTCAAAATGGAGCACTGGTGTTTGTTCTGAACAGTGGAAAGCTCTTAGATTACTAATACCGAAATAAATAAGCACTGAAAGAAGGAAATGTCTACATGTCGATTTATCTGAATGTGCCAAGACAAACACAAAACCCATATAAGTAGTAAAACCACCTACACTGTGCGCAATGAAACCTCCTCACTACCTCAAGTGGTAATAGAGCTAAGAGATGGTATATTGGCTTTCACGGCCGGTGAATTAAAACTCAGCAATTCTTCTAGGCTTGTGCCGTGTCTTGTGTGGGCTTTCGCCTAGGACACCAAGCTGGCTCATCGGCGGGCTCTTGGTGTCCCCGCCTGGACCCCCACAGGAGTGACGAACTGCGCGCCACCTCCCTTTATATTAGGTGCAACTGCACAACTTGACTGCGAGAACTAAAAGCTCAAGCAGCCTTAACCTCCCTATGAAGGCTTCCAAAAAGATGGTATACCCAAGAGCCCGCCGATGAGCCAGCTTGGTGTCCTAGGCGAAACCCCTCACAAGTCACAGCATAAACCTAGAAGAATTGCTGAGTTTTAATTCACTGTCTGTGAAAGCCAATATACCAACTTTTTGGAAGCCTTCAGGCTGCTTGAGCTTTTGGTTCTCGCAGTAAAGTAGTGCAGTTGCACTCTATATAAAGGGAAGTAGCGCGCAGTTCGTTACTCCTGTG
The DNA here is from genome assembly GCA_946902985.2 of Meconema thalassinum. NCBI lineage: Eukaryota > Metazoa > Arthropoda > Insecta > Orthoptera > Tettigoniidae > Meconema > Meconema thalassinum. The sequence continues at coordinate 106,112,584 of OX336395.1, forward strand.
GGGGTCCAGGCGGGGACATCAAGAGCCCGTCGATGAGCCAGCTTGATGTCCTAGGTGAAACCCCTCACAAGACACGACACAAACCTAGAAGAATTGCTGAGTTTTAAAGGTAAGTGAACTTATCCGAATCTAAGTTTTATCTGATTGAATCCAACAGATCAACAGCGTTATGAGATCTCTGTATTAAGACATTGTAAATTCCGAAGACAACTTATATTAACTTTTCTATGCAATATTGTAATTTGGGGTGATTTTGTAAAATCAAAAGTAGAAAGTTTTACGCAAAAGCATATGCAACTTGTGGGTATAAGCTATGCCATGATCGGTGAAAGCCTTTTAATGGAAACACTTGAATCAAATAACTTATACAAAGATTGAATTAAAACGAAAGTATCGTTGTTCTGTGAAAGTTGAACGCAGGTAATCGACTATCGAACCGCTCCATTATTAATGTTAAAATCATGATCTCTGTTAATATATACAAACACTTTATGTAATCTCAATAACTTCTCCTGTTTGTCGAGTTAAATTACATGTATTCTGTTGGATTTTTGTCAGCTGGTCGTTCTGCTAAAATATATAAACAAATAAATAAATAAATACACAAATAAATCAATAAATAAATAAATGAGTATATAAATATATAAAACATAAATACATAAATAAATAAATAAATAAACTAATAAGTAAATAAAATAAATAAATAAATAAATAATTAAGTAAGTAAATAAATACATAAGTAAATAAATAAGTAAGTAAATAAATACATAAGTAAATAAATAAGTAAGTAAATAAATAAGTAAGTAAATAAATAAGTAAGTAAATAAATAAGTAAGTAAATAAATAAGTAAATAAATAAATAAGTAAATAAATAAATAAGTAAATAAATAAATAAGTAAATATATAAATAAGTAAATAAATAAATAAGTAAATACATAAATAAGTAAATAAATAAATAAATAAGTAAATAAGTAAGTAAATAAATAAGTAAATAAATAAATAAGTAAATAAATAAGTAAATAAATAAGTAAGTAAATAAGTAAGTAAATAAATAAATAAATAAGTAAGTAAATAAATAAATAAGTAAATAAATAAATAAGTAAATAAATAAATAAGCAAATAAATAAATAAGTAAATAAATAAGTAAATAAATAAATAAATAAGTAAATAAATAAATAAGTAAGTAAATAAATAAGTAAGTAAATAAATAAGTAAGTAAATAAATAAATAAGTAAATAAATAAATAAGTAAGTAAATAAATAAGTAAGTAAATAAATAAGTAAGTAAATAAATAAGTAAGTAAATAAATAAGTAAGTAAATAAATAAATAAATAAATAAGTAAATAAATAAGTAAATAAATAAATAAATATGTAAATAATTATGTATGTAAATAAATTAATAAATAATTAAATAAATAAATAAGTAAATAAATGAATAAATAAATAAGTAAATAAATGAATAAATAAATAAATTGTTTAATCAGTAAATAAATAAATAAATTCATAAATAAGTAAATGAATCAATAAATAAATAAGTAAATAAATAAATGTTTGGAAATATATCCCAATGTAGCAATACTTACTTTTATTGGTTCTGCTTATTTCAGTTTTCGTAACATACCATAGCAATAAACAAACGAGAATCCCTCTGGTTGCCCAGAGAAAACAACTATTTCTCATTGCCTCCTTGATCCTGCTCCCTGAGCCCGGCCACATAGGAGGTGCTACACTTTGGAGTAGTGTTGTGGTTTCACCACAAATGGAAAACCACGTGTAGGAAAGCTGAGGTGGGCATTGAACCCCTCTCTTCTGAGATCTGCCCGTTCCAACCTTCAAACCACAATTACATTTCCCTTCAGTGCCACGAATCAATCCCGGACCTCTACCGTCAAAGTGGAATTACGGGACTTCAGTCAGTCACTCCAGCAATCAATAAATAGGCCTAACCAATAGAAATAACACAGCCTTCAGATGTTTCTCATAACAGATAATAATAATATCGTATGGCCCGGGATGCCAGGTGCAAGCTTTGTTATTTGACGGCCAGAGGGCAGCTTGCATGTGGTTTTTCCTTTGAGAGCTATGATTGTCAAGGAGGTTATATACCGCTTTCTAGTACAGAAAGGAGGAACTTTCATGTTAGCGGAAAATTCCGAGAGTAATTTTGCCATTATGAACACGCCCTACTGAATTCAAATGGGTTGTTTAAAATGCCTACAACGTAAGACATGCGTGTCGTGATTTTTATCGCCTTTCAAAAATCACTTACCACGGCCTTGAGCGCACCTGAAAGCTTGGGGTTGGTACTCCGACACGATAACAACTCACCCACCGTGGCAAGCACCACTCCTGGTGCACCCTGGATATCGCTACACCCTCAGGGGATCATGACTCGTGAGTTCTGAAGTTGGCGATCCCGAGGGATTCATGAGCTGAGTCTGTTTTTTCCCTCCTTTTCCCCTGACTTTGGGGTGGGCCCTCTCCTATTTCCCCTTACCTATCTGCCTTTCATAGCACTCTTTCCTTCCAAGTCCCTCAATCCTCATTCTAAGAGTTGGCCATTTCTTCTCTTCCTGTTCTTTATTTGCCTTCTGCTTTGTTTGTTTACCATTTCTTCTTCTAGTCTGTAAGTCTGTAGTTAGTATTTGTTACAGTTATCATTCTCATCTCATGTTTCTCCATCACCCAACACATTAGGGACCGATAACCTAGATGTTACTCCCCTTAACCTTTTATAGGTCAGTGCTCAGTATATCAACCACCTGCTCTCAGGACAATTTATGTTGCTAGTTCGTTAGTTATTGTTGTTTAAACGGGAGGAACAGCGAGGTCATTTGCCCTAATTTATATTGTCAAAGATGCTGATGTTTTTATCTTTCAGCCATATTTCACCGAATTTTCTTTAGAATTGTTGATATTTTTGAAACCAAATATTATTTCTTTATCTCCTTGACCGAAGGTGTTTGATATTTTAGTAGTACATTATGCAACGAGCCTTTAATGGCAATAATTAAGATACGAGTATGTTTATAAAACGAGCGTATGCGAGTTTTATAATTTCCATACGAGTGTCTTAATTACCATTATAGGCGTTGCATACGACTGTTTATGTTCGACGATTATTATTATAACTATTTTATGCTCGAACATAAATATTCATCAATATCTGTCGAGATTTCGCTAGTTTTATGTACTGAACAGAGCACATGAGACGCAGAGAATGCCTTGTATTTGACCATGGCCTCCTCGATTACCCTACTATGACACTAGGCCACGCAGTGAAATTTAAATTAGAAGGCCATGGAACTCAGCGCAGGCTTGATGCTATCGTTATCTAATTGGTCAAACATGTGTTTCTTGAGCTCTGATTGGTGGGAGAAACTGTTTCATAATGAAAAATAGTGTTATAATGAGCCTCATTATAGTACAGTTTTCTGACATATAATAGTCAGGGTCGAACATAAACAAATTAAAATTATAAGAAAAATCATGAACATTAATAATAATCATAAAAATAAGGCAAAAATAAATTGAATTTCAATACATTCAAATAAAATACCGAATCCTTAATAATAGTCTGCCATTTAAAGATTTAATAGAACAATTATCATCGTCATCATCATCATCATCATCATCATCATCATCAAACATGGAAAGATAGGCATAAGGATTTGTTGATTATTTTCCCTCGTACATTACGAGGCAACGTAGAAATAATTGAAAGAGATCAGTAGCATTCAACCCTTAGCGCGTCCCAACTCAAGACTGGTAAATGAAGCTATTTGAAATTCTCAAATGTGCAAGCAGATAGCTGATCATTAATATCATCTGAGATGCATCAGACTTCCGTAGCGATATCCATTTCCAGAGCTACTTAACTTTATTATAAAGATGTATAAATATAAAAATGTTCATTTGGCTATTCTGTTTGTACAGAATAATTGATGCATCGTGCATGTTGCATGAGACAAACAAGTGCTTCATCAAATTTGCAGAGCGACATTCGAATGAAACTTGGTGAGTAATGAAAATACAGTATCTTTATATTCCGAGATAGACCTAGCCTGGCTGCCTGATGATTGAGCTTAAGGCAAGAGACAAGTATTTACTTAGCGCATGGCATACAAATACATACATTACTGTAAGAGGGAGTTAATTTGTGACTGTAGAGGTTACTTTGTGACACAGTGATAATTTTTTAGGCTATTTTCATTTTATGAAAATATAGGCTTATGAGATCACATTTTGTCCGTGTGTCTGTGTGTGCGTGTGTGATTCGTGTGTATGTGTGTCCCACCTTAATAACCTCTAAACGGCTGGAGCGATTTCAATGAAATTCGGTAAGATCATAGCATCGTTATGGCCGACCCCGACCGTGCCCTTCAAATTTTATTATGTCTCACCAATCCAACATGGCGGCCGTGCGAAATATTTCACCAACATTCAGTATCTCCGCAACTATTACAGATATCACCCTGAAATTTTGTACGATGATAAAGGGCACTACTAGAAGTTCACCTATGAGACTTTCAAAAACCTGGTAACTACAAAACCAACATGGCTGCCAAGCGAATTAGAGACTTTTAAATATACTTTTCTCGCGATTTAACCATCCAAACGTAATCAAACATGGTACAGCAAATGGTAATACACATCTTAATGCACTGGCGTCTAATTTGGTTCAATTGCTTACATAACCTCAAAATGGCGGCTGTGGGAAATATTTCACTGGCATTCTATAACTCCGAAACTATTACAGATGTCACCCTAAAATTGTGTACGGTGATAAAGGCCACTATTGCACGTTTGTCTATGTAACATTCAAACACCTGTAAAGTACAAAACGAACATAGCGGCCAAGCGAAGTTGAAATATTTTAATAGACTTTTCTCGTGATTTAACCATCTGAGTGCAGTGAAATGTGGTACAGAAAATAATTATACATATTGTAATGCACTGGCATCTAATTTAGTTCAATTATTTACATAACCTCATGATGGAGGCTGTGCGAAATTTTAAAATTGAGTTTTTATTTCTTGTGTCGTAATCATGCGATCGAAGTGAAAGTTTGAATAATGAAGCTATGCAATAATTTTCCTTTAATGGTACATAACTCTATGGCCTATACATATAACAATCTAAAATGGTGAGCATTCGAAATATTTTGACGGTTCTCAATATCTACGAATCTTTTACAGCAATCAAACTGATATTTTTATGTTCATAGAGGCTATGAACGTACGTTCACCTATAGGACTTTCAGTAACCTGGTGTGCACAAATCCAACATCGCAGCGACACGAAGTATAAATACTTAAATGGCCTTTTCTCCCGATTTAACCATCCCAGTGCAGTGAAACTTTGCACGTTAAATGCTTATACAATGTTAATCCACGGGCATCTAATATATTTCAATCGTTTTTATAACCACAAGATAGCAGCTGTGCGAAATTTTAAAATCTCGTTTTTACTTCTTGTGGCCTAATCATACGATTGAAGTTTGAATACCACACGTACACAATAATCTTCATGTAATAGTGCATAAATAAAAATCCAACCTGGCGACCATCTGAAATATGTATACGGTTCTCCATATCTACGGATATATCACAACAATCAAACTGAAATTTTGTATGTTGATAGAGGCAATCAACATGAGTAGGATATATGAAAATAGGCTGTATATTTCTTCACGGAACTACTTGTTGTATTTTGAATCTCGCGCTTTGACCTTGAGGCCAGGGAAGATAAAATTTGCGCCAGCATTTTGTCTGAATTTTAGCTTCCCTGGCCTCAAGGTCGAAGTGCGAGATTCAAAATAAAATATAAATTATCTCTGTGTCACAAAGTAACCCCGGTATTACAAATGAGCAATAATTGTCACAAACATACATCTAGACCTTGTATATACTCAATACATTTTGAGATTGCCAACAATAAGTCCTCAAAACGCTCTCCGTATGCTCTGATGTGCTCAACAGTCTGTCCCGGCACACCTCAGTCGCATACTGGTGAGGACACCATTCGCCATTTAAAAAGTGAATCCCCGCATCTTCCATGTCCCGTCCTAAGGCGGTTGAGCATTGACCATATCTTGCGAGGTTGATCAAACCCAGGAACTGTCTCACTGATGCATGGCATTGCCTGGCATATAGCTGGAGCATTTTGGGTCCATTCTCTCCTCCAAAAATCGGTAGTGTTGAGGTTGCTGACAAGTGCAAGAGGTGGATGTCTCGAACGGAGTCTGTTGATCCTGAGGTCTGAGATGTCAGAGTGTACCGGTAGTCCAGAGTTCACTACGATTTGTTGTATTCTCTGATCAAAGCTACTTTCCTTCGCAGATTAGAGGGTGGTATGTTACTTAGGACAGGCAGCCAGATGGTGGATGTAGATCTGATTGTTCCCGAAATAATGCGCTCAGTACAGGGGAGTTTCAATGCATAAAATATGAAAAAATATCAATTTTCAGATTTGTATACGATTTAAAAGCTGGCCACTTTGACGTTTAAAATGATGTATAACACTTGGTATTTGTTATTTGGAAAACATGTCTAATATTTATTTAAATAATACAGTGCTCTTTAGACAACATTGATAATTAGAACATACAAAAGCATTTTCTAAGAACTTACTTTTTGCATATAAATGTTCCACATTTTTCAGTTGCTACTTATCACAGAAGTCTCAAATTTTTACCACCTGTAGCTTGGCTTGTAAATGAGATTTTAACACAGGGATTTTGTTCTAGCTCAAATACTATATGAAAAAACTGGATATATCTAGATTTTTAAACGAAAAATTTGAGATTAAAGAAAAAAAATATTGATACGTGCTACCCCTAGTAGCAAGTTGGTTAATTGGATCACAGTAGGTAAAGCACAATACAAATGGTCCTTTAAAGAAATATTAGCTTTATTGCAGGTCAAAAATATACATTACACAATAGGCACACTGAGTCTCACTTCATAAAAGACTACTAGTCACTATTAGTTTCCACTTGTAGAGGACACTCACCCTTTCACTTGCTCATGCAGTTAATCCCTCACCAATGAGGCCGGTGTCCTCGCTAGAAATAACAAAAACTCTTCCTCAAGTTCACAAGCCACGGTCTGTCACTCATTGTTCTTGAATACACACTGTTTCGCAATTCGCACGTCACTGTAACACCTCTATCGCACTGGAAAACACACAACATCCCCTTGGTCAGGGACGCTCTTATATAGCGGGGCTGATGACTCAATAGATGTTTCTAGAGTAGACCAGGGTTCACGGTCACTCTCAGAACTTCTCGAGAATTCCAACACCAGGCGGGCCGCGATACTTCGAGACGGGATCCTTTTGTCTTCACTGCTCGTTGCGTAAACTGCTGAGTGACACAGAGTCCCGGGGTAGCCTGGGGCGAGCTGGAGTTATGTGCCAGGCAGCGAAGCAACCCAGCACTCGTAACACCATTATTATGGTCACAATAGTAGAAACACCGAACGCCCGTGTTAAAGTACTAAGAATTGATCACTAATTACGGCAATAGACTATCATCTAAATCTACCCTGTAGTTCCTACGAAATATGAACATGAATTTATTAAAAATTAACATTATGAAGATAGGCCATTAGAACTCCCCTTAGCTGGACATCAACTTTGTTTAAGTGGGCACTGTTCAACCATACTGAAGTGAGAGCGGCGATCTCAGACTGTATTATTTATTTATGTTCGACCCTCACTATTATGTGTCAGAAAACTGTATCATAATGAGGCTCATTATAACACTATTTTTCATTATAAAACAGTTTCTCCCACCAATCAGAGCTCAAGAAACAGTTGTGTGACCAATTAGATAAGGATACCTTCGCGCATGCGCTCAAAATCCAACATGTCTATATAAATTACCGAAAGTGCACCGTCCTTATGTTCGCGTAAATAAACTGGTGAATATGAGACAAGAAATAGCACTGTACCTTAATATCCCCAAATCCAATTTCTATACAGCCCGTGATTTTCAAACGACTTCGGTGACAGGTTTACTGAATACTGGTGCACAATCTGAACATATGGCATTGAAGCACACAGAGCGCATGCGTCGGTCGGCCAGAGAGTTTGGAAAACAGAGATATACTACCCAGCGCAGCATCCGATCACAAAATTCTAGTGACAACAGATATTTATGAATATTTATGTTAAAACATATAATAAAGTTATAATTATCGTCGAACATAAACAGTCGTATGCAACTCGCCTATAATGGTAATTAAGACACTCGTGTCTTAATTATAGCCATTATAGGCTCGTTGCATAATGTACTATTATTCATTAGAGTCAGAAGTAATTAGGCCTACATGCAGTACACTTATAAAATAATGTCTCAGGTTAGATGATCTCCTCCCAGAAATGGGCCACTCCCATAGCGCTATCACAACCTTAGATTAACTCTTGTGTTGTGCAAAAATATGGACACGGCTCACAGGTGTAACATTGTCTGACCCTCACCACATTTCCTATCCTGCCACGGTGGGTGAGTTGTTATCGTGTCGGACTACCAAACCCAAGCTTGCAGGTTCGCTCCTGGCCTTAGTAGGTGATTTTTGAAAGGCGACAAAAATCACGACACGCAAGTCATACGTTGTTGGCATGTAAAAAGAACCCATTTGAATAGGGATGTATAGAACTAGCACCGATAGAGCGCACTGCTGTTGTAATGGTAAGCGCAAGGTGATCGATCATCAGTTGTCTCCTGTGTTCTCATGCCGCTAATATCCACAAATGTAAGATGTTTAAATTTTTTCGTGACTATGCCGAGCTATTGCAATGTTCCTCTTTGCAAAAATCAGGGAAGCCCGTTTTCGTTTCACCTATTTCCACAAAATAAAGAAATGAGGAAGAATAGTTACATGTTATTAGATGAAAAATTTCGGTTAGAAAAATCTGACTGAAAATATTAAAGTGTGTTCCCGTCATTTTCAACCCGATAACTTCACGAATACTGTGTTGGGTAAGTGTGATGCACAAAGGGAAGTAATTCCTATTTTGTACCTATAAACTGATTAGACATTTCGATAACAGCCACTGACTTTATGCGTTTGTATTTGAAGGCGAGAGAGCAAGATTAAAACTGGGCGCTGTTCCATCGCTTTTTCCGCGAACACGAACACTACAAAAAAGGAAGAGGCCATACACAAGAAAATTGCCGGATTTCAACGATAAACCTACAATATCGGAATCTGCAGAAAATATCTCCATTGAAGTACGGGAAGAAATCGTCAATATACACGAAGAAGTGAATGTAACATTTGTGACTCCCATGTAAAAGTATAAACCCGCAAAAAACAGGTCCTGCATTTTTTCAGAATTTGTATATTTATACCAAAAAGATCCCCAACTATTGCTAAGTCAAAAAAAGAAAATTGATGGCAATACCTGCAACCAGTTGGAATAAACAATACATTGTACAAAAAGATGGTATATTGGCTTTCACGGCCGGTGAATTAAAACTCAGCAATTCTTCTAGGTTTGTGCCGTGTCTTGTGTGGGGTTTCGCCTAGGACACCAAGCTAGGCTCATCGGCGGGCTCTTGGTGTCCCCGCCCGGACCCCCACAGGAGTGACGAACTGCGCGCCACCTCCCTTTATATAAGGTGCAACTGCACCACTTGACTACGAGAACTAAAAGCTCAAGCAGCCTTAACCTCCCTATGAAGGCTTCCAAAAAGATGGTATATTGGCTTTCACGGCCGGTGAATTAAAACTCATTAATTCTTCTAGGTTTGTGCCGTGTCTTGTGTGGGGTTTCGCCTAGGACACCAAGCTAGGCGAAACCCCACACAAGACACGGCACAAACCTAGAAGAATTGCTGAGTTTTAATTCACCGGCCGTGAAAGCCAATATACCATCTTTTTGGAAGCCTTCATAGGGAGGTTAAGGCTGCTTGAGCTTTTAGTTCTCGTAGTCAAGTGGTGCAGTTGCACCTTATATAAAGGGAGGTGGCGCGCAGTTCGTCACTCCTGTGGGGGTCCGGGCGGGGACCCCAAGAGCCCGCCGATGAGCCTAGCTTGGTGTCCTAGGCGAAACCCCACACAAGACACGGCACAAACCTAGAAGAATTGCTGAGTTTTAATTCACCGGCCGTGAAAGCCAATATACCATCTTTTTGGAAGCCTTCATAGTGTACAGCCTCCCAGGGGTAGGCACCCCTTGGAGTCCATCCCCCCGGCATCTGGCCAAATCCCCTAAAATGGCAACCCTTGGAAAGCCGGGGCAACATCCATTAATACTGTAAGGACAGCTTGCTACTCCATAAAGCAGCTCAAGCCTTACGTAATCATTACACTCAGCGACATAGTACTAACTGGGGCGGCATGCCAACACAATGCTGACAGCAGGACGTCAGAAGGTATAAGAAGGCATCCTAATGGGGTCAAAGGATCTCTCCATTGTCAGTGCTTCATCGAGACGGCCCGAGGCTACGCTGGTGTCAACCGAGGTGAGTCAGTCAATCGTGTTCAGAGTTCCTACTTATGTAACCTGCAACCCACAACTTGTATTACATTATAAACATAATTTCATTCCCTACAAGGGACTCACAATCAGAATCACAGACCAATAAAACACTTGGTCCACACTCTACACTAGCATTACTGTTATACGCCTCTTTACATCCCAACGCCCTTCCTTACTCCCGTCACGTAAAGACGTGACAGACGGTAAGCCATTAGCGCTAACTCAGGTACCTTTGTGTTTCTCGAGCCGGCTCGGCTGCCAGTAAGCAGCGCGTGCCACTCGGCTGATACGAACAGTGTCAGTTACATAATAAGCAGTCAGCTGAGCTGGGCGACCAGCACAACGACCCTTTGCAGTGGGTCCCATCCCTCCAAACACTATTACATTATTCATAGGAACGCCCCCTAGTTCCTAGCACACCACAACACTCTACACTGGTCAGCTTACCCTGGCAAGGGAAGCTACCCTTTTAGGCACCACTTTATAAATTAGTACAACAACTCTCCCTTTTAGATCCACCCCCAAATAAGGGATCTAAAACACTGGTGGAGGCGCGGTCCTACGCACAGTAGAACGGGACTCAACCAACGAGCCCTCGTAGGTAAAACGACCCCTTCCGTACCGCAAAAAGCCAAGCAGACAGTGATTTTTTTTTAAACCTCATATTACGTCACACATTTTTTTTTCAATTAAATGTCCACATTTAGAACTACATTAAGAGACTTTGCACACCATTTGTCGGCTAGTACGACTCCACTCCTGCCGAAGCTAAAGATTAAGAACGGTGACTTAATAACTGACCAGACTGCAGTACAACTACTCAGGGACCTTGAATTCAAAACAGCACAGATCCGTGCTCAACACCCTGCCGCCGCAGCACAAGTTATACATTTTACACGGTCCCAGGCCAGTGAACACACACAAGAGTCACCGGTATCCAGCGCTAGTGAGGTAGATTGCCTGCCAACACTCCATCCCCTATTGTTACAGCAACTGCAGATCACAGAGCAGAAAGCCAGTAACCTGCTCGAGCGCATTTCAGAGCTATTAGAGACAGACACTATTAAAGCCAATAATCACACGACAGAAGCGGTTCTTGACATCCACACTATTTTGGAGACAGTAAAACAGGATTTAGACAGAACCGTACACATAGTCGAATCTACACAGTACGACAATACACCATCCATCAGCACAAGCATATCAGGTGACGAGCCACCTGGTAACGTAACACAGGTGTCGTACACGGGAAGCGAGGCTAATTCCCCTCTAAACAGCCCAAATACCTCAGCACACGACAGCGGGGTGAACGGCACAAACAGACCCGAAGCACTACACAGCCAACGAGACACAGCTGAAAGAGAGATGAATAGACACACTGAATACCCCATGATCCACCCCACAAAGTTCACGGGGGAAGGCCAGGATCCCGAGGAATACCTCAAGGCCTTCAATAGAACGGCCCGGATCAATGGTTGGAGCGAGGAAGTTAGGAAACGGCTCCTTCCTGCCTACCTCACAAAGGCGGCCATGACGTGGTATGAGCTCCATGAGGACACACTAGAAGCTGCCACATGGGAGGAAACCGCTTTACTCTTAAAAGAGGAGTTCCAGCTCATACCAGACGATGACGATCTCTATGACCAGATTAGACAGAGGTCACAGGGACCCAAAGAGAGCGCCCAGGCATACATCAATGTTAAATTGATAATGTGCGAAAAGTACAATACAGCAATGACAAATAAACAGAAAGTCAAGCTGTTAATGCAGGGCCTCAGACCAGCCATAGTAGAAAAGCTATGCATAATGAACAACCTCACGGTCCAACATATGTTGAATAACATAAAGACCATAGAGGAGGGGAGAAAGATCACGGAAAAGGCTACGGAAAAAGCCGTGGATCTGCACTTCCAAAATCAGAAAGACGACACTAACGCAAAAATGGACGAATTAGTGGACAGGATGGAGAAACTGACCATAGCTGCCATCCAAGCGGGCGGGAGACCGCCAAGGGATGAGCAAGCAGACACACGAGAACACTATCATACTGAGAGGGACAGGGGGTACACAGAGAGGAGACGCTACGGGAGGGAAGAAAATTACTACCCTCCACAGCGGCCAACAACACCTCCCCCACAGGATAGGCCACACTACCCTCCTCGGTACTCACCGATAGCATACACGGACACAGAGCCGACATACCCCTCAAGGCGGTCACCATCTCCGTACACACGGGAGTACTACCCTGAGGAGTACGACCACGACATCCCCCGACGAAACAGCCCGTCACCACATAGACAGTCCTACGCTGCCCCACAATACAGGGGAAATAGGGAATATCGGGAAAACCCGCCCCCACGCAGCCAAGGCTATGCTGCCCCGCAGTACAGGGGAAATGGGGAATATCGGGAGAATCCGCCCCCACGCAGCCAAGGTTATGCAGCCCCGCAGTACAGGGGAAATGGGGAATACCGGGAGAACCCGCCCCCACGAAGCCCAGGCTATGCGGCCCCGCAGTACAAGGGAAATTGGGAACAGCGAGAAAACCCACCCTCGACCAGACAGGGGTATGCAGCTGACCAATATAGGGAAAAGGGGAACCGACGGGAACACCCGCCCCAGCAGCAGCAGACATACACCCCACCCTGGCGGAGACAGAATAACGGACAACAGGGCAATAACCGACAAGGAAGAAAACCCACTAGAGAAAGGGACAACATAGACAAACACACGAAGGGCCCAGAACACTACCCCCTCCCAGACGAATACCCGAGGGAGTTCAGGGATGAAGCACCCCGCCGGACAGACAGGGGGGCAATACTCCCTACACCTACTTACACACCGCAAACGGGGAGTTGGCGCAGCCACCCCGAGGGGGGGGCGCACATACAGTACAGGTAGGCGTACACCCACATTTTCAAAAAACGCCAAGACGGGGAGGTTCGGCTAGCTGATGAAGCAGCTGAGGTTCCTCCCCCAACACAGCACAAGAAAGGCCCTTCCCCCAAGAAAACTCGTAAGAGTAAGGGGAAGAAGCAGCCAGCTAAAGCTAAGGCTGACGATCCGCCCCCGGACCGTTTCCAAACACACCCCGTGCAAGGAGACGGCAACTGTCTGTTTAGGGCCATGAGCTTTCTAATCCGGAATACCGAGGATTATCATGGGGACTACAGACAGAAAACGGTCAAACATATCCTGGCCAACTGGAAAGAGTACCGGGACTTTGTGTCGGACGAGCGGGAAAACCCATTCCAGACCGGGGCGGATTACCGAAAATACATGGGCAAGGACGGCACCTATGGCAGTGCCGTAGAGGTAACCGCTCTCGGCAAAGTGCTCAAAGCCAACATCCATGTATATACGGATGTGCACTCGCCTCCGCTATTCTCAACTGCGGGATTCAATAGGGACCTACACGTACTTTTCACAGGAAACCCTAAGGCGGGACATTACACACCCCTCACAATCAGAAGCAAACAGCCCGAGAACACGCCCACACCCTCCAAACAGAAAACCCCACCCCCTTCACCACACCACAGGGAGGGAATTGCCCACACACAGGCGCATGACGCGAGCTCGCTCGGCATGGGGAAGCCAGCAACAGGAGTCGAACTCGCGACCGCCTGGAACAAAAGTCGGGGTAACAAGGGCAAGCTCAGGGTCACATTTGCAGACACACCTTCCCGAGAGGAAGAAACCAACAACAACACAACTACACAAAGGCTGGGAACGATTAATACATTAAACGTTCGCCAGCAGACTCCTAGTCTCACAGCAAGACCGGTTAAAGGAGATGGCAATGTACTCGGCAAACGCACTTTGCTGACCGGGGCAAAGTATTCAGGACAGGAAGTAAGCCTAGAGGCGAAGCGTGCCAGGTACGATAAACGGACAGACCCATGCCTGCCCAGCACAAATGTCACTCCGGCAACAACAACAACAACAACATACATCTTACACAACACATCGGTGCAGGGCAATGGATTTCAGGTATCGGCCCTCACGATACACGCCACCATAAATGGCCACAGAGTGCAGGCCGTAATTGATACCGGGGCAGCCGTAAGTTGTGTTAATAGACGACACATTGCCGAGGCGCAAATACAAGGTGTCACGGGAAACATTCGGTTGGTAGCGGCCAATGCTCAGGCGCTGGAAAACATGGGGGTAGCGAACATACATATTAGGATAGACCATTTTGCCACAACGCACCCCATGTTCGTTATCGAACACCTTTCTGCGTCAGCCATAATTGGCATGGATTTTCTCGCTAGATATGAGGCTAGCATAAATTTCGCTAGTGGTCAGATGCTTTTAAAGCACGACCAGAGGCTCACCACACATCCCATGGTATACACCAGGAACAGAGATGGGATTCGAGCGGAGCGAGAAAACCACGAGCATCAGGCCCCTACACTGCACTCTATCAGCCAATACACAAACACACACACTGATAAGGCGGCCAACCAGAACCACAGGCAGGACCTGACTCCGGAGCAAAATAAAAGGCTCACGGAGCTCCTGGAGACCAACAGAGATATTTTTGCCCACTCAATGAAGGATCTCGCTGTGACAGACCTCATTGAACACCACGTCACACTCACTAGTGACCGACCAGTACACCAGCCTCCCTTCAGAGTGAGCCAGAAGGAGAGACATGCCATCGATGCCCAGATCTCAGAGATGCTCGAGGCAGGGGTCATTGTTCCAGTTATTTCTAACTATTCCTCTCCAGTTCTGCTGACCAAAAAAAGGGACGGATCGCACCGATTTTGTACTGACTACAGGAGGCTCAATAAGTTGGTCGAAAATGATAGTTATCCACTACCAAGGGCAGACACCTATTTGGACGCCCTTGGTGGAGCTAACTGGTTCAGTTCGATGGATTGCTATAGCGGATTCTATTCAATCCCCGTCTATGAACCAGATAGGCACAAGCTGGCGTTCGTTACAGAGAACGGACTATTTACCTACACCCGTTTACCGATGGGTCTCCGTAACGCCAGCCAAACCTTCCAAAAGCTAGTGGATAAGACATTTTCAGGGCTTAAATGGCGTTCCGTATTAGTGTACGTGGATGACATAACGGTCTTCTCCAACACTTTTGACGAACACATCGTACATTTGGAGGAGGCTTTCGCAAGGATCAGAGAAGCTAAACTAAGGCTTAAACCTGCGAAATGTCAATTTGCCAGACAGCAAATTAACATATTGGGCCATATTGTCAACCGGGAGGGCATTATTCCCGACCCAGCCAAGACTGACGCAATAACGGGCATTCCAATGCCCACAAATTTGAAACAATTGCGCAGTTTTATTGGCTTGGCTTCGTACTATCGCAAGCATATCTATAGGTTTGCACACATCGCCCATCCCCTAACTGAACTCACACGGGAAAAAACGCCCTTCAGCATCACGCAGGAACACATAGATGCCTTCAACACACTGAAGCAACTATTGACCTCACCTCCATTGCTGCAACATTTCCATAGTGATAGGCCCACATTTTTACACGTGGATGCCAGCCTGTATGGGTTGGGAGCAGCCCTATTGCAGGAAGACGCCGAAGGGCGCAAACGGCCCGTCGCCTACGCTAGCAGGAAGCTAACGGCCGTTGAGACTAGATACTCTGCCACAGAGCGGGAAATGCTGGCATTTTCGTGGGGAGTGAACTATTTTAGAGTATACCTCTATGGTATCAAGTTCACGGTAGTGACTGACCACGCGAGCTTGCTTTTTTGGGACAAATTTAAAAACCCAAATTCGCGACTCAACAGGTTTATATTCCGCCTGTATGAATATGACTTCGTGGTCAAACACAAGAAGGGCGCAACGCACCTAGACGCAGATGGGTTGTCTAGGCTGCCAGTAGCCGAGCCCCCGGATGACAGTAAGGACCACGACTGGGACGATATGCCCACCTTTGCCCTGACGGTGGTTGACATCAAACAGGAGCAAGAAAGTGATCCGCACTTGAAACAGATTCTATTGGCACTAGACGACTTGGATAAAGTGGACTCCAAGACAGCACGGATGTCTAGGCGATTTTTTCTAGACAAAGACGGGGTACTGAAATTTAAGCCCACAGCCATGCACGATAGCGCACCTATAGCGGTTCCGGAATCATTGAGAGAAAATATCATGATCGGACACCACAATAGCCCACTGGCAGGGGCACATTTAGGTACGCATAAAACATACCTTAGAATCCGTGACAAGTACTATTGGGTGAACATGAAGGCCGACATAGATACCTTTGTAAAGAGATGTCACACCTGCCAACGATTCAAAACAAGACCTGGCAAGCCTCATGGACTACTCAACCCAATTCCCGTGGGAGAGTTATTTCACAGAGTCGGGATAGATGTGAAAGGCCCCATTACAACAAGTCAGAAAGGCAATAAATATATCCTGGTGGCCACCGAGTATCTCACACGATACATGATTACAAAGGCTGTTCCCAAAGCAGACACGAACAGCATAGCCGAATTTCTATTTGACATAATTACACGATATGGCCTATTCCAAACCTTATTATCCGACAGAGGTACTATTTTCACCTCGAGAGTGCTCCAACAGTTTCTGGAGATACTCAGGATTAAGGCATACACTACCACGAGTTTTTCCCCGCAAACCAACGGACTCACGGAGAGTATGAACAAAATACTTGGAATAGCGCTGGCTAAATTTACAGAGGACGCAGGAACAGACTGGGATGAATACCTGCCAAGTATTACTTTTAGTTATAATACCTCTGTATCTACGGCTACGAAACACTCTCCACACTTCCTACTGCACGGATACACACCCAGGAGTCCCATAGACAATATATGTATCCCACAGGACGCCCACACAGACAATGCGGCTCGGCTAGAGCATTTGCAGATAGCCCGCATGGACGCTAGAAAAAACATAGCCGAGGCCCAGAAAAAGCAAAAAGAGCGGTACGATCGGAATAGAAAGACCGTGGAATACACACCCGGGCAATTGGTCATGGTCTCCAATCATGCCCGTAAGAAGAACGTGTCCGAATTCCTCCTGCCACGATGGGCAGGTCCCTTCAAAGTCTGCAGGAAGGTATCTGACCTAAATTATATAGTGAACGTGCGCCACGGGAGGATACTCATAAAGGACACTATTCACGCCCGCCGGATGAAGGCATATCACACACGTAAAGCTCACACACCTACACGTAAAGGCGGGCACACTGCTAAAAGAAAAGGAAACGGTCCCGTTGGCAGACGTGGGAAGAAAGCCAAGAAATAGCCCACTGACCGAACCGGGATACGATCCTAACACTCACCAGAACTGTCCCGGAGACACAACCTTCATGGTGCCGGAAACAATTACTCTGGGTAAAAGACGGTCTCCAAACCCGCAACCTTCTGAGTACCAGGAATATAAGGTTGAGTAGATACCCAGTTCTAGAATAGAATAATGGGAAAGCTAAGACAAATTGGGACAGTCCCACTAACAGCGGGTCATAAACGAAAACCAATACAATCGCCTCTGGCATCTGGTCACCAAACACGCGACTAGCGGACCAGACACTCGCGTACAACGACATTTTCTCCAGTGATAAAGAACATACTTGAACAACGATACAGTTAACACAAAATCTGGGGACACACATGTAGTCAATGGAAGGTTCTTCTATAGTACGGCCAACGCATATGGGATTTCCGAAGTGAAATGCCATGGCCTGTGGTTTGGATTCCAAGTAAAACGGAAATCCCGGAGCTCATGATCTCCAGATACGGTCACGTTAAACCACAAATTCCCCTCTTTTCTGTCACAATGCGAAAAGCACTCATCACAGTCACAGAGAAGTAAGCGATTAAAAACACATGTGCCGGACATACAACGTTATCAAGACAAGTAACGAGCGTGCGCGCAGGACATTGCAATCCGATACCGCCATACTCAGCAAGAACGCAGGCCTCAGTGATAACCTGTACGCTCACAGACAACAGCTCTCAGAGCAGAGCGCACGGCATCATTCACGCCCGATTTAGAGACCCTATATCTTCCAAAATTACACTACAAGGAGAAATCAAAAACGTACAAACTCTACACAGGTATGCATGCTTTCATTTGCGCACTGCGCATCAACGGGAACGTGCCATTTTAAATGCGGCACGAAAATGATCACACCAAGTCTTTACAGACAACCGGATTCGAACCCATGACCACACACCACACGCGTACCAAAAACTAACTATCCAATGGTATTTTTGGTACGCGGAACACAAGCAAAAACCACACTGGGAAAGCCCCAAGCCCTGGAACACAACGCAAACATAAAACACAGAGAATGACATAAGGTCACGGGTCTGAGTTCCAGTGAAAATTTAGACGCAAAGGAGAACAGCTATTCAGGCGTCCAACCATACTGAAATTGGCCCATACAAGTGCATAAACAGGGAATACTACATTTCCTCCCACCAAAAGCCAGACATAAAATTTCGAATTACACCAGACATAGGGAATACGTTTCACGAACACAGGTAGGAAAATTTCGCAAGACACAGGTCTTAGAGAACAATGGCCACGCGACGTCATTACCTAACTAGGGCGAATTGCTACATTAGGCTAGGAATCCAAAACAATGACCACACTTGCATACTTGCAGAATTGCACATACTAACTGCTGACAGCAGACTAGTTACACTGCAATACTGCGGTGACGAGACACTATTGCGTATCGCCCGTGACCGTGAAATTACACACACATAACTATTATAACACCATACATTTTTTTTCCACACTGCAAAAACATTTGGCAATGGACAAGACGAGGCACAGCGGAACTTATCTTGGGCCTATAGGGCACGGTCGCAGGGACGGTGGCAAGCCACGGGCGCCTTCTGCCCACACAGGCGATACATATTACGACTTGGCCTGCAACAGACCAACCGTCCGCGTGGTGTAGCGGTACATAGGCACACACACGCACACGCACTCAACAATTAGGAGCAAACACAGATAAGATCTCCCCCCTAATAACTTCTCTTATCGCTCATAAGGCATAAGAGTCATTACAGATAATTAGCACATGACCAGTCGCATTACGACCACTGGCCACATCTACACTGCAAATGGCCGACCAGATTAGGTCATGCCACTCTACTATCCCAAGGCGCGGATAGAAAGCCAACATGGACCAAGGGAGGACGACAGGAGAACAGGCTACCAGCGTACCACCTTACTCCCTTCCCATAACCTTCTCACGCCCAACATAAACATCGCAAACACATCTACACGACCAAACACAGCTACACTACATTACAAAATACACACAAGGGGTTGATGGACTTCATGCGTCTAAAGAGCAGGCATGCTACGCCTTGAGCCCCGTTGCACCGCCTGAGTATTAGGGGTGGCTCAGCAAACATTAAAGAAGCATAATGCGCCTCTCCAAATGAGAGAGGAGGCCATAGATACATATTAACCATGCTTTAGTACTTAAGCTCTCCCGCATGAAAGGAACATATGGTATTATGCCCCATCCTACACCTATCCGTACATGAAGGCAGAAACTTCATATCCAGACACATGCATGAGTATCCCATCCAATTACCAGGGATTTTAATATCAAACCTGCATGAATTTTCGTATTTTTGCAATCCCGGGAATTACCTCCCCACTCCACTCACTATAGAAGCATCCCAGTGGCATCACCGGTTTCAGGCCACCACTAACGTGGAACCCAAAGGTGCGTAAACCCTTCCTACCATACTTTAAGCCCACTCAACAAATAACTACCCCCAAATCCTAATAACAGGGTACCTGACATTACAGACCCTACTAACACCTCCATTAAGGTAAAGAAGGCATTATTGCTGGAAAGCTGAGGTAGCGATGGTAGGCCAGAAGTAGCCTAAGTACTTAGAAGATCTACAACCCCGCTACACTGGAAATATTTTACATTTTACACGGAGATTGAACCATTTACACAGGTTACGACACATTTTTTTTTTCTCTTACAAAGGAATCTGATACGAACTGATGGTTGACAACGGTGTAAGCCGAAGGTCGGGTGAACCACACTTTGAGAGCTGGGGAAGGCGATGTGGACCCTTACCCCAGTTGGCTCATCAAATCACTGACTAGACCAAACAGACGAACTACGTAAGGTCAAAGCATTCGCGGCCTGGTCGGGCAAGCTCTGGAATCCTAGGTGCGCATAAACCGCCCCTGGGAGGAAGGGATGCTACACCCACTTTGTGCCACGGTCGTCGAGGCCAAGACCTGCAGGGAGACTTTCTGAGAATGGCGGGAGAAATAGCTCACTCCGCGCCGGCCTCGGGAGCTATCCCTAGAGACGACCCCTTTATGACTAGACTTCTAGTTATGTTTAAATTTAAGTAGGCACGGCTTCCATAGCGGGAAGCAAAACTCCTATGCGTTGGAGTGGCAGATAACTGCGAAATACATATTACTGCGGCCCATAGCGGCAAAATCATATATCAATGCGAAAAGCATACTACGGCGGCCCATAGAGGCAAATATCACTGCGAAAAGCAGATTGCGACGGCCGATTAAGGCGAAGACAATATTATGCCATTGGACCATACTGTCCAATGCCCACATAAATGGCGACGCAGCGGGCAGTCAATGGGCATTAAGAGAGGGGCAGTGCGCGCACCTCACAGGAGCCAAGTGGGCGGCTCAACTACGTTAAATCGGAACAGCAAACGGTCATGAACAAGGAAGTTACAGCGGGCGAAACGGTTAGCTTAGTGGCACCGTAAGCCGCCTGCGAATAGGGTAGTACTAGTAATAGACGTCGACACCTAGAGTTAAGGGGACGGAATCTAGCGACCCTAGAGACAACCGGTGTTTCTGGGGCTCGTGCGGGTGGTGATCTGGGGATTTAATTGCCCCAGGCGATCGTCCTAGGCCAAATTTAGTTGTAAGACGGTTGCATTTGACACGCAACCTAGGATTAAGCAAATTTATTCACCGCTGTTGCCAGGTATAGCGCAGCACATTTCGGCAATAGATTAAGGCAACCCTCTCGGCTTAGTAATAGTTTTTTTTATTATTAGACCATAATTAAGATAGATAGTATTAAGTAACGCCGGTCGGCTCCTGATGACCGCCAAACCCGGTATCAGGGTAAGTCCGACAATACACTATCATATAGGATAAGATATAATATAGTACAATAGGGATAATCAAAGTGGAATATATCGGCACCCGGTAACCACAATTCCGCTACCGGGGTAAGACCAACTACATATTATTTACGGCATTACGGCACCGTATAGGGTAAGCCCGGTCATGCAGCAAATTACCATTAATCATGCTATTTTTTTTCAGAGAAAGAAGAGCTTCAGCCTGTAAACACTGTGACACAGGAAGCGACATAGAGAATATGGCATACTCACGTGTATTTTCTAAACCTCGCCATTTTTTCACAGGCATCGTCACCAGATACAGGAAACTGGTGACAGGAATTTCACTGCCATATAGCAGTGGCATATTATTTACGGCATGCCATGATTATGTACTATTTTTTTTTTATATTTTATATACGTCAACTTGCACTAATCCCGACACACTCTCAAACACTCACCACATTTTTCTTTTTCAGCTACACACTCCAAATAAAATCTGCACAGCAGGACTGGTGCCTGTGGGGTACCAGGCTTACTGGCAGATCAACTAAAATATAAACACATAAAGCGTCAAAATGCGACGCAGATTACGACAATGAGGGCGCAACCGATTTGTGGCAGTGACTCTCATTGTCAAGTGTGAAAGCATTCACCCACAGAGGATGCTTCACAGAGTAGGTATTATGAATACGTGCAAGCGGTACGACCACTATACCGTACCAAGAAGTGGCCGTACAGGAGCAGCCGTGAGACGGCAAGCGTACGTACAGACGGGTAGCGTGCACGCGAGGTACCTCACAAAAACTATAATTATAAGGGATTAGCGCGATTAAGTAGACATAGGGTCATTGTAATTTATAACTTTTAAGGATGAACTTTATACAATTATTCCACTAGACATAAGGTCATTGTAATTTATAATTTTAAGGACAAACTTCATAAACATAGTACATTAAACGCTATATATTTTTGTTTGTTTATCAAGATGCCAATGTCCATCATGTGTATGATTTGTTTTCTTTCATTTTTCCTTCTTCTAACTTCCCCATTTGTCAGGGTGTTCCGTTTTTTCCCAAACAAATAAATACTTTTGAATATTTCCCTTAAATTATACCCTGGAACACCCTTTTTTCTATTTTCTTCTACCTTTCTTATTGCAGGGAGCATTTTTTCCCTAAGATGGGGCGGACGACGCAATCATCCGTTCGGCCCTGGGTTTTTCCTCCCTGCACAAATATGTAACACATCACCATCAGAAACCATGTTTTTTTTAAACTAGCAATATGCCAGCAAATGCAAGGGCAATTTTTTTTTACATGTCGAATTTATTTTAATGTTAACTTTTTCTCAAATGTCAATTTTTTTCCCAATGTTAATCAAATCTTTCGCAATGTCAATTTTTTTGTTTGTTTTTTCACAATGTCAATGTATACATATATCTGTAAATCCCATAACCCTCCCCTCTGAACACGGGCTGACCTCACACCCACACTTCGATACGACGCCACCAGGAGATACGAGGGGGTTTCAAGGACCACTACGTCAACATCCCAACTTCCAGTTCCGTTCCCGTTCGCGAGGACGCGAACAAATGAAGGAAGAATCTTGTACAGCCTCCCAGGGGTAGGCACCCCTTGGAGTCCATCCCCCCGGCATCTGGCCAAATCCCCTAAAATGGCAACCCTTGGAAAGCCGGGGCAACATCCATTAATACTGTAAGGACAGCTTGCTACTCCATAAAGCAGCTCAAGCCTTACGTAATCATTACACTCAGCGACATAGTACTAACTGGGGCGGCATGCCAACACAATGCTGACAGCAGGACGTCAGAAGGTATAAGAAGGCATCCTAATGGGGTCAAAGGATCTCTCCATTGTCAGTGCTTCATCGAGACGGCCCGAGGCTACGCTGGTGTCAACCGAGGTGAGTCAGTCAATCGTGTTCAGAGTTCCTACTTATGTAACCTGCAACCCACAACTTGTATTACATTATAAACATAATTTCATTCCCTACAAGGGACTCACAATCAGAATCACAGACCAATAAAACACTTGGTCCACACTCTACACTAGCATTACTGTTATACGCCTCTTTACATCCCAACGCCCTTCCTTACTCCCGTCACGTAAAGACGTGACAGACGGTAAGCCATTAGCGCTAACTCAGGTACCTTTGTGTTTCTCGAGCCGGCTCGGCTGCCAGTAAGCAGCGCGTGCCACTCGGCTGATACGAACAGTGTCAGTTACATAATAAGCAGTCAGCTGAGCTGGGCGACCAGCACAACGACCCTTTGCAGTGGGTCCCATCCCTCCAAACACTGTTACATTATTCATAGGAACGCCCCCTAGTTCCTAGCACACCACAACACTCTACACTGGTCAGCTTACCCTGGCAAGGGAAGCTACCCTTTTAGGCACCACTTTATAAATTAGTACAACAACTCTCCCTTTTAGATCCACCCCCAAATAAGGGATCTAAAACAATAGGGAGGTTAAGGCTGCTTGAGCTTTTAGTTCTCGTAGTCAAGTGGTGCAGTTGCACCTTATATAAAGGGAGGTGGCGCGCAGTTCGTCACTCCTGTGGGGGTCCGGGCGGGGACACCAAGAGCCCGCCGATGAGCCTAGCTTGGTGTCCTAGGCGAAACCCCACACAAGACACGGCACAAACCTAGAAGAATTTCTGAGTTTTAATTCACCGGCCGTGAAAGCCAATATACCATCTTTTTGGAAGCCTTCATAGGGAGGTTAAGGCTGCTTGAGCTTTTAGTTCTCGTAGTCAAGTGGTGCAGTTGCACCTTATATAAAGGGAGGTGGCGCGCAGTTCGTCACTCCTGTGGGGGTCCGGGCGGGGACACCAAGAGCCCGCCGATGAGCCTAGCTTGGTGTCCTAGGCGAAACCCCACACAAGACACGGCACAAACCTAGAAGAATTTCTGAGTTTTAATTCACCGGCCGTGAAAGCGAATATACCATCTTTTTGGAAGCCTTCATAGGGAGGTTAAGGCTGCTTGAGCTTTTAGTTCTCGTAGTCAAGTGGTGCAGTTGCACCTTATATAAAGGGAGGTGGCGCGCAGTTCGTCACTCCTGTGGGGGTCCGGGCGGGGACACCAAGAGCCCGCCGATGAGCCTAGCTTGGTGTCCTAGGCGAAACCCCACACAAGACACGGCACAAACCTAGAAGAATTGCTGAGTTTTAATACATTGTACCTCTGAAAATTGTGATTTTTTGGTGTGACATCCTAACAATTTATGGTCGATTTTTCCTTGTTCTTATCACGCTTGTCGTAAGGCTTCCTTGCTTAGATCATAAATATAATAGATGGCTGATGACGTCACATCGGTGAAACCAACATCTCGATCAGCTGACTAAAGGGAACTGCCGGAAACTGCGGATAGTTTGTAGCACTTATATACTACACGTGATGATAGACTTGGGCTATTCTATTCATTACCGTACTAAGCCAGAATGGTGTGTTACTGTGTAGCGTATGGTTGTAAGGAGACGTTTTGGAAAGGATCGGGCATTTTTTTCCATACGTAGGCCTAAGTTAATTCATTGTAAAATAACCCTAAAATTCTTGACTTCACAACTTGCATTTCTTTACGTTTCCTCTTAACTCCGAAACATGAAAGAAAAATAATTTAACATGTAATTGCGGGCATTTATTACAAATTATTAAAATTTACCCTATCCCTTACTCCAAACAGGCCTATGAAGCAAAATTAGGACCATCACAACATCAAAGAACCTTCCTTTTCAATCATGTTCAGTGTCAAATTGCAGGTTGACACTGGTTATGCTACTGATGTGACGATTTAGTCTTCGATAATAAATACCCTGAGGTAATATTTGTCATCTTATTAAACGTATGCAGCCCTAAATTAGTCTATTCTTCGTAGAATTTGAATGTTCTGGGTTATTTTTGCGAAGGTTTCTATGATTCATGGAAAATGGAATTTGAAAGTAAACAGTTCATTGCTTGTAAGATTTTCCTTTGTAGCAAATGTAATGCATAGTTAAAAGCAACGCTTACTAAATCAATAGACTTCCTTATTTCCATTAGCCCATGTTTTGTTTACTTTCATAAAATACTGAAGTGGAAGGTAACGCTGAATGAGCTAATCGTACGATAACATTTTGTAAAGTAATGTACTGAAATTGGCAAAAATACATTTTCTAATGATGAAAAATAAATTAGGAAATTATGTAGTAATAGATTGAACTTGTTTGGAGCTCTCGGGCGTAAAATCAAAAATGACCAGCTACACAAACACAATTCTGTTCAAAAATCAGTACGGTAGGCCTAATTCAGAGTTGGATTTGTTATTAAGCTTCCTTGCTACCTACTCGCTTCTAGCTTGTCGTGTCTAGTAGTTCCACTTTCACTCAAGAGATGGCATTCAAGCGCAGATTTCTGGCTTGTGGGATTTCGCCGTGACATTATTTTGATGTCAGCAGTGGATAGTCACTGGCTTGAAAAAGTATGAACTCGCAAAAAAAAAACTGCATTTTTTCGGAATTTGTATATTTATACAAAATTAATCCCCAACTATTGCTAGGTCTAAGAAAGGAAATTGATGGCAATACCTGCAACCAGTTGGAATATACAATACATAATACCTCTCAAAATGGTGATTTTTTGGTGTGACCTCGCAACAGTTGAACAATCATAACTTCTACAATACTTGGCCCAATTGAACGAAATCAGGACGTATACATTCTACTAGTTGTAAGAGCTCAGTAAGAAAATCGCAGAGCTCCAACGCCACATGTTTAGGTTTTAGGTGACATATCATGATGTCCTTATGTGTATGGGGCGTGGTGGCTCAGCGGTCTAGCTGTATGCCTCTCACCAAGGCGGTCCAGGTTCGATTCCCGGTCAATGCATGTGAGATTTTCGAAGTGAAATGCCATGTCCTGTGGTTCGGATTCCACGTAAAAAGGAGGTCCCGTGGCTCATAATCACAAGATTCACGGTCACGTAAAACTACAATCTTCCTTCCTTCCTTTCCTTTGTCCTTATGTGGTCCTAAACTTTTGACCGGTACTGTAGTTTCTAGTGTTTGGCAAGGTGGCTTTTATAATTTGAGATACAATAAATAAATAAATAAATAAAAATAATTTTAAATACATACAGTACGTAATTTAATTAATAACTTAATAGATAAATGCTTGTACCTCTTCTACTTGTGCTATGTTCGCCAAAACACTGAGCCTCAGGTTTCTGCCCGGAGCTAAAGAATTAATATCGCGAGTGGGACCTGGTGACGATAATTGAATCTGGATGTTGTTCGTGTTTAGGCTCATCCATATGTATCTGTCTTAGTGGAGGATTACCTCGCGAGATTGGCTCCGGCTTGTGTATTAATGCATTTCCTCTTCTTCTGCTATTTTATTTATCACTGCTCACTCCAGCTCCTTTCTTCATGGCTTAGTGCACGGGCCTTGGAACATTCAGAACCAGGCTCCAATCCCGGCCCTGTTATTAAATACTCTTAGCTCAACAACCCCAGTTCAGGCAAATTCTGGGATGGTTATTAACTCCAAGCCACGGTCTCATTGTCTCAATTACAATTAATCAATGGCGGTTGGCTGGCTGGCGTAGGAAATCAGTTGTGTGCTCCCCTTAAAAAATAACTAGTGTAATAATTTCATTTCTTTGCCCAAGGTCGTGGGTTCAAACCCGGCCGAAGTCGACGGATTTTTTAAGAACGTTAAAAATCCCTCAGTGTGCCTTCCTTCGGAGGGGGAAGTAAAGCCGGCGGTCCCATGTCATAGATTTATGGCATGTTAAAGAACCTTCCACTAATTACACCTGTGTGAAGCAAAATTAACTATAGGTTAGGGTTACTACGTTCGTCGCCAGGAGCTGACAGCGGTGGCGTCTACTAGCCAAGTACCGAACTAGTAGTTGTTGACGGTGGCCTTTGGTGGCAAAAGTAGGAACTACTTGAAATTCAATGTCTGCGGACCTTACTTCAATTAAAAACAGATAACACACACTAATATAGTCATCACAATTAACACCGGTTATCAGACAGATTCTACACATACACAAAGTACAGAGGGGTTTATAACCGCGTTGTCGCAGCCCCTAAACTAAGGAACCAACCAACCAACCAATAGTTTTATAGCGCACAATGTGCAAAGAATAAAACATAAATTTGACTATCTACAGCCCTGATGTACAGTTCTTGGTCACTGCTGAATCTTTAGTGATAACCGTCGTTCACAACATAGTCCATGCTATTTTGCACAATGCTTCCCACACATCTTACAAATACACTCTTCATCTGGAGTGTGGTAAGTTGGTCTCACGCACACTCTGAAGTAGAATCCGTGCACTGCGTAGTGTGTCCAGGTGTGACCCAGTTCATAATCTGGTCCTTTGCATTCTGGGTTCAGCATCGCTTCAGTTCCGTAAAATTCCATCCAAATTGCCTCACGCTTTTCCTTATGTTCGGCCATTAATTCCTGATAGGCTCCTGTGTACGGTAGTAACACCTTCATCCGGAGCTGTTCTATTAGAAAAGGTTCGCTAGTAAGCTCATAAGTCAGCGTGGATGGTGTGAATCTATACACACAAAGAATTTTCTTGAGAATAGTCGATTTAACTTTCTTGAGGTTGGTTTTATTCATAACAATAACAATATTTAGAAACATACTGGAACATTCACTCAGAAACACTCAAGAGTAAGATGAGAGTGTTAAAAAACCTTCTGGTGGGAACAGCTGATAGCTTCCTCTATTTATTTTTAGCCTACTTTTCACATTTTGCAAAAATGAGGAAAAAGTAGACATGAGATCGGGCAAATGTGTGTCTGTCTGTCTCAACACTTATGCTTATATTCTTATGTCGTATTACAGATATTCAATCTTTCCAACTCTCACTTTCTTATTTAATCGCTATTTAGACATCTAAATAACCTTCTTCATCCATTCAAAATACTTCTCTTACTTAATTCCTGTCGCTCCTTCCGGAGCATAGGGCCTTGGCGAAATTTCTCCACACAGTACGGTTCCTGGCCATTCTCTTCACTTGACTCCAGCTCTTGTCCAGGCCCAGGTCCTCTTCGAGGTCTTCTTAGGTCGACCTCGCTTCCTGGCGCCTTGAGGATTCCAGTCTAGCGCCGCCCTCTCAACAGCTCCATCCGGCTTCCTTAGTGTGTGACCAATCCAGCGCCATTTCCTCTCCTTGATCTGGATAGTAATCGATTGTTGATTGGTGATGGTCCAAAGATCTTCACTTGAGATTGTGTCCGGCCACCTCACATTCATGATGCGACGCAGACAGCTGTTAATGAACACCTGTAGCTGATTGTTGATCGGTTTTTGTGACTTTCCATGTTTCACAGCCGTAGAGAAGAATCGACTTTACGTTGCTATTGAAAAGGCGGAGCTTGGTCTTCCTGGAAATGTTTCTAATTCTCCAGATGGGGTAGAGCTGGACAAACGCACCATTTGCCTTCCTGATACGGCTTCGAACATTTTCCTGTGCTCCCCCATCATTTATGACTATCATTCAAAATACACTACATAATTAATCTTGCTCATACGTTAGTAATGACTTATCATCATCATCATCACCATCATTAGTCTACATTTTATCTGTATTTCCTTTCCTTACGCTAATTTTAAACTTACTTCTAATATCATATTCGCCTTAGCAATAAATTAGCAACACAACGATTTCCTGCCTATACCAGGACAATCTGTTTTTATATGTATTTTATGTTCGACCCTAACTATTATGTGTCAGAAAACTGTATCATAATGAGGCTCATTATAACACTATTTTTCATTATGAAACAGTTTCTCCCACCAATCAGAGCTCAAGAAACAGTTGTCTGACCAATTAGATAAGGATACCTTCGCGCATGCGCTCAAAATCCAACATGTCTATATAAATTACCGAAAGTGCACCGTCCGTATTGTGCCCATTCAACAATGAAATATGCAAATCACAGTTTGCCAGCAATGCTCAATCGGGAGTATCGGGTTTCATGGTTTGTTCTCCCACTCTGCGACTTACACACTTTGGACTAAACAGAGGATACACTTCCAAAAAAATAAACAAAAATCAATTCCTACTATTTAAAACATTTAATTATCCACATATATGGCGCTACAAAAAATAACCAAATAAAATACTGACACTTCACTTCACACTTGTCCAAAGTTGAACAAGGAATTCATATTAAACAATTATAAGATCATAATGACTGGTTTTCCACAAACCAACAAACTTCTACTAAGTTTCACTTCCATATAGTGTCACTTCAAATTCTTTAAAATAAGAGCTCCAAACGGCTCGGTAATGTTTACCTACACTGTGTTATCAATTTAATACACATCCATTACTATTTACATGAGTATATCTTTTAATCATAATATCAAAATTTATCAAAGTATTGTTAATCATCACTTAATTTTGGGCTTTCACAATGCTCATATGTTACCATCCCTCTCTCTCAAGTCAACAACTCACTACTGTGATTGGGAAAAACTTGCGTACTCCCGAGCTATAGAAGACTACTGAACAAGTCAAAATTAAGATCACTCCCGGAATCTAATGTCTTCAATAGAACTCGTGAATCACTGCATCATATAATCATTAAGTTAGGGATTTATCATTATTTGTCTTAAAAGACCATTATATTATAAGAAAGCAACGATCTGAAATCTGCAAGCGATAATCATTTATATAAAGGGACCTCGGTTCCAAGACCGGGTCGTTAAAACAATCTCTAAACACTTCTGTGTATTATAACTCAAACAGACCGTTCCCCGACCTACCGCAATACATCGAGGGTGAGGTTCTAGCCTTGACTACTTAGCGTGATTTATTGCAGGGAGACAGAGAGTCCATAGTCTCGCTGCTACAAGAGACTGGCTACCATCAGCTTTCCATCCAGCTGTTTCCAAATGCAATTCTGTGAATGGCAAGGCTTCGAATACAGATTCTTAAAACAACATATTTAGGCTCAACAAACCTATTCTATTGGCTTCGGTATATAGTAATTATGAAGTGTCCTCATTGGCGGGTAAGAAAAATTCATTAATACAACCAATATTTAGGGGCTTCAACACGGACGACTCTGAGTTCGATCCTTTCAAATGCCTCGGGAGCAGTATCCCAAAATGGAGGACTTATACATTTGCGACTTAGGGCATGCCTTGCCTTATACCAGCGCTCGTAATACAACATAATAGCACCCTTTTTACCATACAACATACAATGCCCCGTGATCACTGTCACAACTATTGAGGACTTACCATAGTTCAATTACCCCGACCAACTGTCCCTCATAATTAGTTTTACCGAGCATTTCAACGCATTCCTAGCGTGATAAATTACTTCAATGCACTACATGGCGCTTATACTTTAATTAGCAAAGTTGCCTTCTAAGATTTAATAAATTCAAAATCAACGTTTGATCTATATCTCAAATATACATTACTCTTCTCCCTTGACAATAATCATTTTACCATAAAGAACATGTATTCATAACATGCATTAATTCATTTAAAGGAGCTCGAAAGCTACTACTTTCCGTATAAAACTCATCATACTATTTATATAGACTACTTTTTTTTTTATTATTACGCTTGCTTTCTCATATTTATATCATTTATCAATTACTCTGATATTTTACTGAATACATTCCCCAAGGGATTCATTTACATTTCACATATTTATTATCTTTATCTCAAATTAATCGTTCAGATCGCGCTATTATTCTTTTACTTGTTATTCAACATCCCTACTCTTTCTTTCTCATGAGGATTATACGCAAATCTTCCCAAACACATATCATAATGAAATAGTTACTCACATGACTGTACGGTCAGCGACCGAATCCTCCAGAGATGGAACATGTTTGCCCACTCACTGCTTTTAAGCCATTTCCATAGATAGACTTACACTCAATGACACTTTTTTTAACAACACATGACATATTTACCTTAATCACTTGGAATATAATGAATACCATTTTGTATTCGTTTCACTTAACACAATATAAATTCACAAGAATTATTACACTCAAAAATTTTCACTATATTTACATTACGTAACAATTTTATCACTTGGGCGTTAATTATTCGCCTTACACACGTGATTTCTTTTCTTTCCCGTTTCCAAGGGTGGCACTTATAGACGTCGGCTTCCTAATCTGACGAGATGATGGAAAGTCTCGATTGAATTACACCTAACTGGAATGGCTGATCTTCAAATCCGGGGTTTGACTATCGGCTTCTATACTTGAACTGCACGATGTCGTTTCTGACTAGACGCTAACTTGTTCGTCTAGAAAAAAAGTCTGTCCTTAATGTATTACTATTACGGCCGCTCGAATAGTTTATCGGTGACCTAGTAATTTCCTTGCATTACTTGCTATTACTTTAATTCGTAGCTTCTTGGAGTACTCCCCAATGTTTACTGTTCATTTGTCTACTTAGACAAAGCCTGGAACTACAATTCCTAATTCTTATTGTCCTGCGCTCTAGTCCCTACATTTCCGGAACACTAGGCGTTACTTATTTCGTTCTACCCTGATCTGGTTCCTTAACATCGATATAACTGTTTATTTCACATCCTTGGGTACTTCGAAACCTTATGATGCGTTGTTTTCTTTAACTGAACTATTATTCGAGTACCTATCGCCTGTTATTTCTTCAAGTTCACAGCCTAACTTTGACTATACTGGTGAACTTTGACGATACTTGTTTCTGCGTGCAGCGTCTACGCGCTCACTAAATTAACTTGTTATACTTTGCGACACAGTATTACGCTCTCGGGCGTCTTTTATAACTGAATATACTTTGATGCAGCCCTCCTGTACTAGGAGTTTACTTGTAGCTTATCTTGTAGTCGATGCTTCATCGTGCAGCGTCTCGGCGCTCACGGAACTGGATGGTTGGTGAAACAGTACCACGCTCTCCGGCGTCTCTGGTAAACTGAATGTGCTGTGATGCAGCACCTCCGTATCCCGTCTGTTGTAAACTGCATGATCTTCTGCGAAACAGCACCGTGCCCTCAGGCACCTATGGTAGACTGAATGATCTTCCTGGCTTTGCCAGGCTTTTTATACAAATCGTCGACAAAAAGATAAAATCCGCGTCTTCTCCAGCACTAACTTTTGAAGTAATCGTCGTATAATTTTGAAAAATATATTTCTGGAAAGCTCTTGTTCTAAACGTTAACTGGTTTCTTTGGTCATGAAAATCGATCGCACAATTCCAAGATATTAAATAATTTTGCTCTTCAGATACGTGGGTGTTGCAGTTTATTTTTCCATCCCTACCAACGCTGGTCTCGGGGAATTTCTAACAACGTCATGCTGCGTCTGCACTTCTTTCCTGTGCAAATATTATGAACTTTTTCCCCTCACAAAAATCTCTCTTCCAAAATGATCAACCATGATGTGTTTCTTTTATTAATTAAATGCTCGCAAATGGCTTATTTCTCTTCTTGCGCAATTGCGAGGTTGTCATTTTATTGCTGCGTAAGGTCTATTTCCGAAACCTCTTCTCTCTTACACGCAGTGGAAAGTTTTTATCGTTCTATTAATAATCATGAGCCGGCTCCTTATCAATGCGTCATGCATGATATCATGTCCGCCTGACTAGTGGTCACCTATTCTTGCGCCACGTTATAACAGCCCACTTCTTGCAATCTTTCTAAGTCATTCTAAAGACTGTATTTTTAGCCTACTTTCGATTTTTGCAAAAAATGAATGTAGACTTATGAGATCAACACAGGGCGAAAAAAGTGTGTCTGTCTGTGTGTGTGTATGTGTGTGTGTGTATGTGTGTGTGTGAGTCTGTGTGTGTGTGTGTGTGTGTGTCTGTGTGTGTGAGTGTGTGTACTCTGAATGTCTGTCCCCCCCCCTATCAATTCGAACACGGTGAATGCGAATTGAACGAAATTTGGTACAAAGGTAGCATTAGCAAAGGACACCTCAGTGTCATGTTTTATATCGCCGCCATCTTGACGGAAACGTAATGGCGGCCAAACAAATTTTCAAAGCTTAAATCAAATTACGACTAACCTAATCATCCGATCTCTACCAAATTTTGCAACAATATACCTTTATGGGGGGAGCATCCTTTGACCATACCAATAGGCCATTAGCGTAATAGTTTGCGGATGGCGGCCATCTTTGTGTGAAAATCGATTCCCCCTATTAATTCGAACACGGTGCAACCAAATGGAACGAAATTTGGTACATAGGTAGTACTAACAAAAGGCGCCTCAGTGTCATGTTTTATATCGCCGCCATCTTGACGGAAACGTAATGGAGGCCACACAAATGTTCAAAGCTTAAATCAAATTACGACTTAGCTAATCATCCGATCTCTACTAAATTTTGCAACAACATACCCTTATGGGGGAGCATCCTTTGACCAAACTAATAGGTCATCAGCGTAATAGTTTGCGGATGGCGGCCATCTTTGTGTGAAAATCGATTCCCCCTATTAATTTGAACACGGTGCAACTGAATGGAACGAAATTTGGTACAGAGGTAGTACTAACAAAAGGCACCTCAGTGACATGTTTTATATCGCCGCCATCTTGACGGAAACGTAATGGCGGCCACACAAAAGTTCAAAGCTTAAATCAAATTACGATTAACCTAATCATTCGATCTCTACCAAATTTTGCAACAACATACCTTTATAGAGGAAGCATCCTTTGACCAATCTAATAGGTCATTCGCCTAATAGTTTGCGGATGGCGGCCATCTTTGTGTCAAAATCGATTCCCCCTATTAATTCAAACACGGTGAAACCGAATGGAACGAAATTTGGTACAGAGATAGCAATAGCAAAGGGCATCTCAGTTTCATGATTTATATCGCCGCCATATTGACAGAAACGTAATGGCGGCCACACAAATGTTTAAAGCTTAAATCAAATTACGACTAACATAACCATCCGATCTCTACCAAACTTTGCAACGACATACCTTTATGGAGGGAGCATCCTTTGACCAATCTAATAGGCCATTAGCCTAATAGTTTGCGGATGGCGGCCATCTTTATGTCAAAATTGATTCCCCCTATTAATTCGAACACGGTGGAACCGAATGAACGAAATTTGGTACAGAGGTAGCACTAGCAAAGGGCACCTCAGTGTCATATTTTATATCGCCGCCATCTTGAGGGAAACGTAATGGCGGCCACACAAATGTTCAAAGCTTAAATCAAATTACGATTAGCCTAATCATCCGATCTCTAGCAAATTTAGCAACAACATACCTTTATGGAGGGAGCATCCTTTGACCAAACTAAGAGGTCATCAGCCTAATATTTTGAGGATGGCGGCCATCATTGTGTGAAAATCGATTCCCCTTATCAATTCGAACACGGTGAAACCGAATGGAACGAAATTTGGTACAGAGGTAGCACTAGCAAAGGGCACCTCAGTGTCATGTTTTATATCACCGCCATCTTGACGGAAACGTAATCGCGGCCACCCAAATGTTAAAAGCTAAAATGTAATTACGACCAACCTAATAATCTAGTCTCTACGAAATTTTGCAACACCATATCTTTATGTGGGAAACATATTCAGACCAAACTGCAAGAACATCAGCCCAATAGTTTGCAGATGGTGACCAAGTATGTGTGCAAATCGATTCCCCCTATCAATTCAAACACGGTGAAACCGAATTGAACGAAATTTGGAACAGAGGTAGCACTAGCAAAGGGCACCTCATATTCATGTTTAATATCCCTATAGCACGTTGTATTTCAACAAGCTACTACAACCAACATTCAATCATACTCCTTGAAAAGGGCAAAGAGTAATAACAATACCCATGCATTTAGGAGAAAGTAGGCTATATGTTCTTTACTGAACATCTTGTTTCCTCTCTTCTTTTGCCAATAAATTATGGATTCGACTCTTGAACCAATAGCATATGGGTTCAGCATGTTCGCGTAAATAAACTGGTGATTATGAGACAAGAAATAGTACTGTACCTTAATATCCTCAAAACCAATTTCTACACAGCGTGTGGTTTTGAAACGACTTCGATGACAGTTTTACTGAATAACGGTGTACAATCTGAACATATGGCATTGAAGCACACAGAGCGCATGCGTCGGTTGTCCAGAGATTTGGAAAACAGAGATATACTACCCACCGCAGCATCCGATCACAACATTCTAGTGACTGAACAGATATTTATGAATATTTATGTTAAAACATATAATAAAGTTATAATTATCGTCGAACATAAACAGTCGTATGCAACTCGCCTATAATGGTAATTAAGACACTCGTATGGAAATTATAAAACTCGCATACGCTCGTTTTATAAAAAATACTCCTGTCTTAATTATAGCCATTATAGGCTCGTTGCATAATGTACTATTATATTGTATCAACAATGTAATAATGTTAGATTTAAGTAGTATTGTATTGTTTATTATGTATCAATTGTATAATCTGGTCGGATGGATGAGAGGGGCCGATGGCCCTAATCTTGCCAGACAATAGTACATTATGCAACGAGCCTATAATGGCTATAATTAAGACACGAGTATGTTTATAAAACGAGCGTATGCGAGTTTTATAATTTCCATATGAGTGTCTTAATTACCATTATAGGCGAGTTGCATACGACTGTTTATTTTCGACGATAATTATAACTTTATTATATGTTTTAACATAAATACTCATAAATATCTGTTCAGTCACTAGAATGTTGTGATCGGATGCTGCGGTGGGTAGTATATCTCTGTTTTCCAAGCTCTCTGATCGACCGACGCATGCGCTCTGTGTGCTTCAATGCCATATGATCAGATTGTGCTCCAGTATTCAGTAAAACTGTCACCGAATGCTTTTGAAAACAACGCGCTGTGTAGAAATTGGATTTGGAGATATTATGGTACAGTGCTATTATTTCTTGTCTCATATTCACCAGTTTATTTACGCGAACATATGGACGGTGCACTTTCGGTAATTTATACAGACATGTTGGATTTTGAGCGCATGCGCGAAGGTATCCTTATCTAATTGGTCAAACAACTGTTTCTTGAGCTGTGATTGATGGGAGAAACTGTTTCATAATGAAAAATAGTGTTATAATGACCATCATTATGATACAGTTTTCATACATATAACAGTCAGGGTCGAACACAAAATAAATATATCTATCTATATCTCCCAGAGATGCTTTATGTCGTTCATAGCTCTCAATGTCGCGTGTATTCTCTCCTTGATGTGGGTTGTAAAAATTGTCTGCAATGTCACTCCAAGATAACTGAAGTGTGTTACTGACGCGAGAGGATTACGTTTATGTTAAAAGGTTGCAGCTCTCCCTCCCTTCCTGAAGGTCATTGTGACTGTCTTTGCCTCTTTAAGATGCAAGTTGTTTCTTTCTGCCCAGTCTGCCACTCTATTGAATGCCTGTTGTAGATCTTCGCTGTTGGTGGATATTAATGCCATGTCGTCTGCGTAAAGGTATATCTTCACGTTCACTGGTGCAGCTTTTTGACATCAATTACAATTAATGTACTGTATTACTGGTAAATTAGTGGCTTCGGTGGCATAGCTGGTAGCATGCTAAACTGCTGTGCCCAAGATAGCGGATTCAAACCCAGCCGAAGTCATCGGATTTTTAAGAGCGTTAAAAATCCTTCAGTATGCATTCTTTCGGAGGGGACGTAAAGCCTGCAGTCCCATGTCTTAGATTTACGGCATGTAAAAGATCCTTCCACTAACTAAACTTGTGTGAAGCTGAATTTCTAGGTTAGATTTCGTTGAAACGCTTTATCATAGTTCCAACGTTCACCACTAGATGTCAGTGACATCTGGTAATGAAAGTTGGAACCACTTGAAATTGAACGGAACTTGTAGCTCACCCCATGGGTGTCCGCTTGATGCAGCTACAGACTCTGGTGAGCCGAACATGTCCTCGGATACTCCTGGCACGAAAAGCCATACGCCAAATAAAAAATAATACTGGTAAATTGAGTTTCACGGCCAGCGAATTAAAACTCAGCAATTCTTCTAGGTGTGTGCCATGTCTTGTGTGGGTTTTCATCTAGGAACACCAAGCTGGATCATCAGCTGGCTCTTGGTGCCGGACCTCCACAGGAGTAGCGAACGGTGCGCAGGTGTGCCTCCACCGGGGAGGTTAGTGAGGAGATGTGAATGTCCTGTTATAATTTTGTAATATTGCTTTTCAGAATTTACACCAGTCTGAACGTAAAACATAACATTATAAGAGTTGCATCTTTATACAAATTATTCTGATCACAATAATAGATGATATAGCCAATCTAATGACAAAGCTACATAGTTTGAATAGCTACAACGATGGATTTCTTCAAGTAAGAATGATTAGTATTTATCTTTATTGAAATGCACAATCTGCATGAGTGTAACAATGAATTTTTACAAGACAATTTTTGATTCAATGAATTTCCTCAACAACAGTTTGTCTTTGCTACTTAAAGTAAACTTAAAGTCCACTACTATCAAACGTATAAGTTACAGTGCTGTGCCTTAAGAAAAAGGAATTATCAAAGAAAAGGAAGTTCAGTGATGAATATATTACCCCTTGAGAACTGGCGTGAAAAATTATAACACGAGGGCTGGTACCGGGTCATTTTGACCCATAGTGTGTCACTCCCTCTTCGTCGTAGTCGTACGGACTTGAATGAAGTAATTTTATACCTTGTGTCTTCCTATGAACTATTCCCAATATAAAATGACGTTTAACTTATTTATATTTTTAGCCTATTTACATTTATGAAAAAAAAATAGGCTTATGAGATCACCTTTTGTCCGTCTGTGTGTGCGTGTGTGCTGGTGTGTGTGTGTGTGTGATGATGCGTGCCCCACCTAATAACTTCTAAACGACTGGACCGATTTCAATGAAACTCAGTAAAATCATAGCACTATTCCGGACGACCCCGACCTTGCCCTTCAAATTTTGTTACATCTCACCAATCCAACATGGCGGCTGTGCGAAATATTTCACCAGCATTCAATATCTCCGAAACTATTACCGATATCACCCTGGAATATTTTACGGTGATAAAGGGAAATACTAGAAGCTCACCTATGTGCCTTTTGAAAACCTGGTAACTACAAAATCAACATGGCGGCCAAGCGAAGTTGCGACTTTTAAATAGACGTTTCTCGCGATTTAACCAAACAAACACAATAAAACTTGGTACAGTATATGATTATACACATTGTAATGCACCGACATCTAACTTCGTTCAATTGTTTACATAACCTCAAGATGGCGGCTGTGCGAAATATTTCACCAGCATTCTATATCTCTGAAACTATAAGCGGTCTCACCCTGAAAATTTGTACGGAGATAAAGGGCACTACTGGAAGTTCATCTCTAAGACTTTTAAAAACCGGTTAACTACAAAACGAATATGGCGACCACGCGAAATTCAAAATTTTTAGTAGACCTTTCTCGCGATTTAAAAAAACAAACACAATGAAACTTGGTACAGGAAAAGTTTATTCACATTGTAATGCACTGGTATCTAATTTAGTTCAATTGTTTACATAACATCAAGATGGCGGCTGTGTGAATTTTAAAATTAAGTTTTTATTTCTTTTGTCATAATCATGCGATCGAAGTGAAAGTTTGAATAATGAACCTACGCAATAATTTGCCTTTAATGGCACATGCCTCTATGGCCTATACATATAACAATCCAACATGGCGACCATCCGAAATATTTAGATGGATCACAATATCTACGAATCTGTTACAGCAAACTGAATTTTTTAATGTTCATAGGGGCTATGGACATAAGTTTTCATATAGGACTTTCAATAACCTGGTGATCACAAATCCAACATGGCGGTGACGCGAAGTATAAATATTCACATGGTCGTTTCTCGCAATTTAACCATCCCAGTGCAGTGACACTTGGTACAGTAAATCCTTATACAAATGTTAATCCATTGGCATCTATTTTTTTCAATTGTTTCCATAACCACAAGATGGCAGCTGTGCGAAATTTTATAATCTCGTTTTTACTTCGTGTGTCCTAATCATGCGATTGAAGTTTGAATGCTACACGTACACAATAATCTTCATGTAACAGTACATAACTCTAAGGCCTACATATATAAAAATCCAACATGGCGACCATCCGCAATATTTAGCCGGTTCTCAATATCTACGAATCTATTACAGCAATCAAATTGAAATTTTGTATGTTGATAGAGGCAATTAATATGAGTAGGATATATGAAAATAGACTGTATAGTTCTTCACGGAACTACTTGTTCAGATTTAACAAGCACAAAATGACAATAATTTATTGATAATAATGTTATTGGTTTAACGTCCCTTTTAACTACCCTGGCTTTTAGAGACACATATAATTTATTGACCTTGATAATGGCGGCAAAGCAGTCATCTCAATTTTTTTTTTTGAAGAAAGTAGTTGATGACCAAGGTGTCCCTAACCCCTAAACATGCATCAACAAGAACGTGAGCTATGTGATTGTGCTGCACCAAAATAGGTGGATTTTCTCCTTTATTTTTTACAGATTGTCCCGACTAACGTGAGCCGAACTGATAACGCGAGGGCTGGCGCCTTGGGTAAATCTGACCCGACCGTAAATAATATAGAAATAACTTGAGTGTTCAAAGAGGTATGGAGATGTTTCTTTTGCAGGGTGAAGTTCAAGGCTATGAAGGAAGGTACAGTAAGCGGCATTACTTTAGGGCTGACCAAAACGAAAATATAGAGCATTACAAAAAAAAAGCGATTGTCCTTGATCTTGAAGCCTGCGGGTGAGCCTGTACACAGTCACTCTCTCACCCTATCGCTTCACACTTGTCACCACAGATCGGATGTAATGGAATTCCAGACTTGAGCACATGGCGACACTGCCTTTGAGACAGTACAGTCCACGTCGAAGTATTGTGTGACGCGGAAGTACACTTTACGAAGTTACGAATAAAACGTCATTATATTTGCCAATGACTGTACTTCAGCAGGAGTGTCAGACAGCTTTGTCAATCATCGGACCGCTTGGGGCAGCTGATAACAACACAGGTACTGTAGTAACTCGCCTCCAGGCTTCCATTAAGATTTTTCACTCGTCTAAAACAAACGTCCGGCCTGTATTAAAGCCTCGGGTCAATAATACCCATGCGCCAGTCTTCGAGGGTTAAATATGGGAACCGTGATCGTGATGGAATTTGAAATCCGCAGTGTTTCTTATGTGCCAAAATTCTTTGCAATGACAATATGAGGCCTGCCATTCTCCAGGAACGTTTCAGTAAGTTCACCCGGGGGGTTCTGGAGAGTCGCTGGAATCACATGAGAAGAAGACGGCTCGATTCAAATCATCAGGTACATTACGTTACCGAAGTTAGGATAATGTTAATTACATAATTGATCCTTCTATGTATATAATACGCTAAAGTGTATGTTTGACAAAACTCAAGCTCCTAAACCAGAGGGAGTTAGAAGGTGTGGTTTGTATCAAATTCTTCCAAATTGTCTCAATAGTACAGGAAAAAACTTGCATTTCTTGAAAAGTCAACGAAAATATGTGTATTTGTTTATAAATTAATATTAAACAAATAAACAAGACGATAGCACCTGGCAGAATCGTTTCTCGTACATCCCGCATAGCACTAGAGACGGGCGGGTAGTCTGTAAACATGAGACGTGCACCACCCACAATATTTGTTCAAAAAGTGCGTTTAAACAAATAAACATAAGAATCCCGCATACCATTAAATCCAGGCGGGTGGTTTATACACATGTGAGAGTATTCGCACGGGTCCGCGAGCTATTAATAACTATGGCTAGGATTTTTAGGTGCTAAAAATCGGTAAAATATTTATTTTTTATGTATTAATAATACCCGAAATATGTCACAAAAAAGTAAAATATATAATTATAATTCAGTTTATTCATATGCAGTACTCACGAATGCAATTTATGCTATGTCTCACCGACTACTGAAGCATTACAATACACAACGAGATACATCTTCAGGTTGTCCATCACAAATGACCGACGATTATCGCCAAACACTTCTTCTGAAGTGTGAAACTGCGGCAATATGTTTCTTGCCCGTGAGGTGTTGTGTAACTTGAGATCGCTGTTTAGCCTTGATTACTTTCCCACATGGTTGGCAGAACGGAACGCCCCCATCAGAAGTAAAATTATCTTTATGTTCGACCCTCACTATTATGTGTCTGAAAACTGTATCATAATGATGGTCATTATAACACTCTTTTTCATTATGATACAGTTTCTCCAGCCAATCAAAGCTCGTTCATTGACCAATTAGGTAACGATACCTTCACGCGTGCGCTCAAAATCCAACATGTCGGACATTAACACAACATCGAACTATAATAAATCCCGACATGGAATACGCACCGTCCATATGTTCGCGTAAATAAACTGGCGAATATGAGACAACAAATAGCACTGTACCTTAATATAATTTCTACACAGCGCATTCATTGTCTTCAAACAACTCCAGTGACAATATTACTGCGGGGCGGCAGATGTTAACATATGACCTGCATATGGCATTGCAAGCACACAGAGCGCATGCGTCGATCGTCCAGAGATCTTGAAAGGCAGAGATATAACACCCAACGCTCGCTCTGCGATCACGAAATTCAAGTAGCTGACTCTCAACAGATATGTATGAATATTTATGTTAAAACATATAACAAAGTTATAGTTATCGTCGAACATAAACAGTCGTATGCAACTCGCCTATAATGGTAATTAAGACACTCGTATGGAAATTATAAAACTCGCATACGCTCGTTTTATAAAAATACTCGTGTCTTAATTATAGCCATTATAGGCTCGTTGCATAATGTACTAATAAATTCTGCAACAGACGATAACTTATAATTGTTTTTACTTTAGGCATCGTAGAACTGCCTTACACTTCACAGTGCCAGAAATGAACTGCATGCGAGTGACACTAGTTCCACGTAGCTGGGAGAGCGGGAGGTCTAGCACGTGGTGCAATATGCAAATCGACAAGGAAATCCCGGCTTCCACAGTGAGTGGCCCGGGGCGACAAGTTAAGAAAAACACAGTTGCAAACTGACATACGCTCTGCATGAAGATTAGATTTCTTACAGGTTCTTCCCCGTTGAAGTAACACAGAACAAAAATGCAACTGAAAGATCTAGCATACTGATTTAAAGAAAGTAAATATTATGTATTGTTATGTGCTAATAAGTTAGTTAGTTAGTTTGTTAGTTATTGTTTTTAAGGGAAGGAACTACGAGTTCATCTGTCCCAGTCCGAATAAGTGAAAAGCAGAACTTTATGTATTTATAGAAAAAATGCTTAAAATATGTATTTACATTAAAAATATATGTATTTACCTAAAAATCCGAGCCCTATTAATAACTTTGAGAAAGAGGGGGGGGGGGTGCATTTTTAAGTTTACTTTAGGGGGAGGTGTGAGAGTAAAGTGGTTAAGAACCCCTGGTATTTGAAAAATGACTACAATCAAGGACGATGAATTCTTTGAGAAATCAAATCGAAGTCTGTCATTTCTAATAAAAATGTGGGGCTTGGTGATAAAAGACGATGTGGCTCAGCATTCGGCTGCCATCACAAGTTTGTTCTTAATTAAAACAATCTATTCTGCGACAGGGACAGGGGAGCTGCGAGGGTGGGTAATCCAATATCCTATCAGTCAGTGTGTTGAGAGGAATCCTACCCTCAGCATCTGCATTCGTTTGTATCAGCATTGAGTTGATTTGTAACCCAATACATTTCCTGCGAGCAGCAAGTGCCGACTGTTTTCTCATATTTGGGGAACTATACAACAAAATCAGATATTAGCCTACTTTCCTCATATGGTATATATTTTGAACCTCATTCATCTGTACGCATTTGACGCATGTTTTAAGGAGAATTTATATAAATGCGTTCTTAAAGTAGATTCATAGATGACCGTATATTGTTTGCTTCGTACGAGGAGTTATTGATGTCAAAATTTTGTTGCAAGGGTCCCATTTTAAAATTCTAAACACTTGGTTGAATTCAGAATTGCCACTAATCTATATATACATTCTTATGAAGATCCATAGCGCTGTTTTCCGTGATGGAATTTGGGTCTGCAGACCAACAAAGGAATTTTATGAAAATACAGACGACATTATAGATAAATTCAGGAAGAGACGCCTGCAGTTCTATGGACA
This sequence comes from Meconema thalassinum, assembly GCA_946902985.2. Classification (NCBI taxonomy): domain Eukaryota; kingdom Metazoa; phylum Arthropoda; class Insecta; order Orthoptera; family Tettigoniidae; genus Meconema; species Meconema thalassinum. The sequence continues at coordinate 106,156,401 of OX336395.1, forward strand.
CATATATAGGATGAATGAGAGCAGACTCACTAAGAAGATTTTCAATATCCTGAATGCAAGCAAATGAATGATCAGTTGGATAAAGGAAGTAGGCCTATATGAAGACATTGAATTACTTAAAATCTCTGAAGACGACATTAAGGACAGAGAAATATTTAGAAATAAAATCAGAAACACGAAAATTGTACAAGTCTCAAGGAAGGACACATCAGGAAAAGAAATGGACAGAGAGAAGGAAGAAAAAACACAGTGAACTAATGGAGAGGTATGGGAAGAAAAGAAGAGAGGAAAAGGAAGTGAAGCTGTGATTGGCTGAAGTTCATACGCTCTCGTAAAGGGGAATAATCGGAAATAATAATAATAATAATACTAATAAATGTATATATTGGCATTCACTCGCGAGCTTATATGAATTAGTCTTTTTACCGATTTTCCATTTATACAACACGGTTGACAATTCAAACGACAAACTAACTGGTTGGCACCTGTAACAAAATTCACACTCCATTTGTTTTACTCATTTCAAGCACTGAGTAAAAATATTTGTTGATATTCGGCACTTGCTTTTCTAAATTACTTAATTAATTAATTTATTTATTTTCTAAAAGAGTCCTCCAATCTCAACCCACGGGAAAACGCCCGAGAGGACGCCCAAGAACACGATGGAAGGATCGAGTGACGACGATCCTTCAAGCTGTGGAGGATGATGCTAGAGACCGGAAAAGATGGAGTGCCATCTGCAGCAAATACCTCCTCTTATGATTGACTGACTTTCCTTTTATTGGATCCTTTTTTGTTTGTTTTTGTTTGTAATATTTTTTTCTTTTGTAATATTTTTTTGTTTTTTTGTAATATTCATCTTTTCCTTTTGTTATTCTGCTGTAGGCCTCAAAGGCCCGTTTATTGCAATAAATGGCGATGATGATGATGATATTTTTGAATTTTTAATATAATGCCCAATATTTTATTTACACTTACTTGCCACGGTGGGTGAGTGGTTAACGTGTCGGTCTACTAACCCCAAGCTTGCAGGTTCGCTCCTGGCCGTGGTAAGTGATTTTTTTTGAAAGGCGGCAAAAATTGCGACACCTTGCCATACGATGTTGGCATGTCAAAGAACCCATTTGAATTCAGTAAGCCGTGTTCATAATGGCAAAATTAATCTCGGGAGTTTCCGCCAACACAAAGTTCCTCATTTCTCTACTAGAAAGCGCTATAGTGTTCAAGGAGCTTAGATATCTAACCTCCTTGACTTTCATAGTGCTTCAAGGAACAACGAAATGTCGACATGCAAGCTACCCTCTGGGTGTCAAATAACAAAGCTTGCACCCGGCACCCGAGGTCAAACGATATTATTATATACTATTACAAAATTTCTTGTTTATCTAACTGTATTTTGATAAATTAAATGTGAAGCCCAATATTATATTTATTTTATTTACAATTAATATTACATTTTAAGGATACCAATTCTCATTTCTTTTAATATTTTGTTTCATTCTTTTAATTACAATTTATCTCATGAACATTTTCATATCAAAGAAACATTAGACTTAAGTGCATCTCTAGTATTTTATTTTTATTCTTAATTGATTCTATTATTAATTGAGCTGAAGAAGACCTCAATGTCAGGTCGAAAGTTGTACAAAATACAGGGTCATCGAAAAAGATTGCAGCAATTTCAAAAATCATATCTCCCGTTGTAAGTGAGATATATTAAAAATTCGACCTGAAAACTAATCAGGAACTCGTCGAGTTTTAGTTTTAGATGTGACTGTACTCCACCTGTGACCTTCAACCGATACACAGAAAGAGTGTGCGACAGGCAGCTGCCACAACACTGTTTCAGTAGTGTGATTGCAATGGCAACAGTCAGCAGAAACACAATGTGTGTTGTGGTTAGCGGAGTTTAAATCTGTTATAACTGTTCAGCGCACTTTCCGACGTGTAGTCTTCAGTCTTTTGACTGGTTTGATGCAGCTCTCCATGCTTCCCTGTCCTGAGCTAATCGTTTCATCTCTACATAGCTACCACACCCTACGTCCGAGGCAAACTGTTTAACATATTCTAACCTTGGTCTACCCCTACAGTTCTTGTCCTCGACCCTTCCTTCCATAACTAAGCTTGCTATTCCTGGGTATCTTAGTATGTGTCCTACCAACCTATCTCTTATCTTCATTAGCATTCGCCAGAAACAACACTCCTCTCCCACTCGTCTTAATACCTCTTCGTTTGTAACCCTATCTACCCATCTGATCTTCATCATTCTCCTGTAACACCACATTTAAAACGCTTCAATTCTCCTCTTATCTGCTGCACCAATAGTCCAAGTTTCACTTCCATAGAGCGCCACGCTCCAGACAAAGGTCTTCAAAAATGACTTCCTAACACCTAAATCTATATTCGATGTCAACAGATTCTTTTTCTGTAGAAATGCTTTCCTTGCCTGAGCTAACCTACTTTTTACATCCTCTTTGCTTCGTCCATCACTGGTTATTTTGCTTCCTAAGTAACAGAAGTCTCCTACTTCCTTTAGTTCTTCACCTGCCAATTTGATGTCCATAGAGGATTCTGATTTATTTCGGCTGCTTTCCAATATTTTTGTTTTACATTGATTAATTTACATCATGAATTCTTTCCTCAAGACGGAGTCCATACCATTCAAAAACTCATTCAAATGCTCAGGCGTGTCGTCCAAGATGACGATGTCATCGGCAAATCTCAGAGTTGAAATTATTTCTCCTTGAATCTTCACTCCCACTTTAAATGTTTCTACAATTTCCTTCATTGCTCGTTCAATGTACAGGTTGAAAAGTATGGGTGATAAGTTGCAGCCTTGCCTTAAACCTTTGTGAATACCAGCTTCTCTCTCATGTTCATCAGCTCGAATGACTGCTGTCTGGTTTCTGTATACATTGTATGTCACCCTCCTATCCCTGTACTTTATTCCAATCGTTTTCAAAATGTCAAACAATTTAGTTCAATCAACGTTATAAAAAGCCTTTTCTAAGTCTACAAATGCCATGAACTTCTTCTTATCTTTCCTTATTCTACCTTCCAAAATCAGCTAAGACTTAGTACAGCTTCCCTTGTTCCTACATTTCTTCTGAAGCCACACTGGTCTTCACCCAACTCCGTTTTTATCTGGCTTTCCATCCTCTTGTAAATTATTCTTGACAGGATCTTTGAAGCATGAGTAATCAAGCTGATTGTACGGTTATCTTCATATCTGTCAGCTCCCACATTCTTCGGTATAGGGATGATAACATTCTTCTTGAAATCAGAGGGTACCTCACCTGTCTCATAAATCCTACACACCAAGTGAAAAAACCTGATCAGACCTTCATCTCCTATGCAGCGTAGCAACTCAATCGGTATATCATCTATGCCTGGTGCTTTGTTCCTGCTTATGTCTTCCAATGCTCTGTCAAATTCTGATCTCAATATTAAATCTCCTTTTGCATCCTCGTCAATTTCCTCCTCCCCTTCCACTACTTGATTCTCCATCTCCTTTCCATTATACAAACTCTCTATGTAATCTTTCCATCTCTCAACCTTTTCTTACCTAGAGGCTTTCCATTTCTGTCCTTAATATTACAGCATTTAGTCTTCTTTTCCCCAAAAGTATTCTTAATCCTTCGATAAGCTATGTCTACTTTTCCTCATTTCAGACAATTTTCTATACCTGCACATTTCTCTTTCAACCATTCTTCTTTCGCTTCCTAGCACTTCTTGTTAACCTCATTTCTCAGACATCTGTATTCTGCTTTCCCCTTTTCATTTCTTACGTTCTTGAGTTTCCGCCTTTCATCCATCAATTCTAGTATATCATGAGTGATCCACGGTTTTCTACCTATTCTTTATTTCCTACCAATGTTTTCTTCAGAGGCCTCTACTTTGTCTGCTAAGACGAGGACTGCTACTTTGTTTGCTAAGATGGGGACCTCTACTTTGTCTGCTAAGATGGAGACCGCCACTTTGTCTGCTAAGATGAGGACCGCTACTTTGTCTGCTAAGATGGGGACCGCTACTTTGTCTGCTAAGATTTGGGACCGCTACTTTGTCTGCTAAGATGGGGACCGCTACTTTGTCTGCTAAGATGGGGACCGCTACTTTGTCTGCTAAGATGGGGACCGGTACTTTGTCTGCTAAGATGGGGACCGCTACTTTGTCTGCTAAGATGGGGACCGGTACTTTGTCTGCTAAGATGAAGACCGATACTTTGTCTGCTAAGATGGGGACCGGTACTTTGTCTGCTAAGATGGGGAACGCTACTTTGTCTGCAAAAATGAGGACCGCTACTTTGTCTGCTAAGATGAGGACCGCTACTTTGTCTGCTAAGATGGGGACCGCTACTTTGTCTGCTAAGATGGGGACCGGTACTTTGTCTGCTAAAATGGGGACCGCTACTTTGTCTGCTAAGATGGGGACCGGTACTTTGTCTGCTAAGATGAGGACGGCTACTTTGTCTGCTAAGATGGGGACCGGTACTTTGTCTGCTAAGATGAGGACCGCTACTTTGTCTGCAAAAATGAGGACCGGTACTTTGTCTGCTAAGATGGGGACCGGTACTTTGTCTGCTAAGATGAAGACCGCTACTTTGTCTGCTAAGATGGGGACCGGAACTTTGTCTGCTAAGATGGGGACCGCTACTTTGTCTGCAAAAATGAGGACCGGTACTTTGTCTGCTAAGATGAGGACCGCTACTTTGTCTGCTAAGATGAGGACCGCTACATTGTCTGCTAAGATGGGGACCGCTACTTCGTCTGCTAAGATGGGGACCGGTACTTTGTCTGCTAAGATGGGGACCGCTACTTTGTCTGCTAAGATGGGGACCGGTACTTTGTCTGCTAAGATGGGGACCGCTACTTTGTGTGCTAAGATCGTGACCGCTACTTTGTCTGCTAAGATGGGGTCCGCTACTTTGTCTACTAAGATGGGGACCGCTACTTTGTGTGCTAGGATGGGGACCGCTACTTTGTCTGCTAAAATGGGGAACTCTACTTTGTCTGCTAAGATGAGGACCGCTACTTTGTCTGCTAAGATGGGGACCACTACTTTGTCTGCTAAGATGGGGACCGCTACTTTGTCTGCTAAGATGGGGACCGCTACTTTGTGTGCTAAGATGGTGACCGCTACTTTGTCTACTAAGATGGGGACCGCTACTTTGTCTACTAAGATGGGGACCGCTACTTTGTCTGCTAAGATGGGGACCGCTAATTTGTCTGCTAAGATGGGGACCGCTACTTTGTCTACTAAGATGGGGACCGTTACTTTGTGTGCTAAGATGGGGACCGCTACTTTGTCTGCTGAAATGGGGACCGCTACTTTGTCTGCTAAGATGGGGACCGGTACTTTGTCTGCTAAGATGGGGACCGCTACTTTGTGTGCTAAGATCGTGACCGCTACTTTGTCTGCTAAGATGGGGTCCGCTACTTTGTCTGCTAAGATGGGGACCGGTACTTTGTCTGCTAAGATGGGGACCGCTACTTTGTCTGCAAAAATGAGGACCGGTACTTTGTCTGCTAAGATGAGGACCGCTACTTTGTCTGCTAAAATGGGGACCGCTACTTTGTCTGCTAAGATGGGGACCGCTACTTTGTCTGCTAAGATGGGGACCGCTACTTTGAGTGCTAAGATGAGGACCGGTACTTTGTCTGCTATGATGGGGACCGCTACTTTGTCTGCTAAGATGGGACCCCTACTTTGTCTGCTAAGATGGGGACCACTACTTTGTCTGCTAAGATGGGGACCGCTACTTTGTCTGCTAGGATGGGGACCGCTACTTTGTCTGCTAAGATGGGGACCGCTACTTTGTGTGATAAGATGAGGACACTACTTTGTCTGCTAAGATGGGGACCGCTACTTTGTCTGCTAAGATGAGGACCGGTACTTTGTCTGCTAAGATGAGGACCGCTACTTTGTCTGCTAAGATGGGGACCGCTACTTTGTCTGCTAAAATGAGGACCGCTACTTTGTCTGCTAAGATGGGGACCGCTACTTAGTCTGCTAAGATGAGGACCGCTACTTTTATCTGCTAAGATGGGGACCGCTACTTTGTCTGCCAAGATGGGGACCGCTATCTTGTCTGCTAAGATGAGGACCGGTACCTTATCTGCTAAGATGAGGACCGCTACTTTGTCTGCTAAGATGGGGACCGCTACTTTGTCTGCTAAGATGGGGACTGCTACTTTGTCTGCCAAGATGGGGACCGCTACTTTGTCTGCTAAGATGAGGACCGGTACTTTGTCTGCTAAGATGAGGACCGCTACTTTGTCTGCTAAGATGGGGACCGCTACTTTGTCTGCTAAGATGGGGACCGCTACTTTGTCTGCTAAGATGAGGACCGCTAATTTGCTAAGATGAGGACCGCTACTTGGTCTGCTAAGATGGGGACCGCTACTTTGCTAAGATTAGGACCGCTACTTTGTCTGCTAAGATGGGGACCGCTACTTTGTCTGCTAAGATGGGGACCGCTACTTTGCTAAGATGGGGACCGCTACTTTGTCTGCTAAGCTGAGGACCGCTACTTTGCTAAGATGAGGACCGCAACTTGGTCTGCTAAGATGAGGACCGCTACTTTGCTAAGATGAGGACCGCTACTTTGTCTGCTAAGATGGGGACCGCTACTTTGCCTGCTAAGATGAGGACCGCTACTTTGTCTGCTAAGATGGGGACCGCTACTTTGTCTGCTAAGATGGGGACCGCTACTTTGTCTGCTAAGATGGGGACCGCTACTTTGTCTGCTAAGATGAGGACCGCTACTTTGTCTGCTAAGATGGTGACCGCTACTTTGTCTGCTAAGATGGGGTCCGCTACTTGGTGTGCTAAGATCGTGACCGCTACTTTGTCTGCTAAGATGGGGACCGCTAATTTGTGTGCTAAGATCGTGACCGCTACTTTGTCTGCTAAGATGGGGACCACTACTTTGTCTACTAAGATGGGGACCGCTACTGTGTGTGCTAAGATGAGGACCGCTACTTTGTCTGCTAAGATGGAGACCGCTACTTTGTCTGCTAAGATGGGGACCGCTACTTTGTCTGCTAAGATGGGGACCGCTACTTTGTCTGCTAAGATGAGGACCGCTACTTTGTCTGCTAAGATGGGGACCGCTACTTTGTGTGCTAAGATCGTGACCGCTACTTTGTCTGCTAAGATGGGGACCGCTACTTTGTCTAATAAGATGGGGACCGCTACTTTGTGTGCTAACATTGGGACCGCTACTTTGTCTGCTAAAATGGGGAACTCTACTTTGTCTGCTAAGATGAGGACCGCTACTTTGTCTGCTAAGATGGGGACCACTACTTTGTCTGCTAAGATGGGGACCGCTACTTTGTCTGCTAAGATGGGGACCGCTAGTTTGTGTGCTAAGATGGTGACCGCTACTTTGTCTACTAAGATGGGGACCGCTACTTTGTCTACTAAGATGGGGACCGCTACTTTGTCTGCTAAGATGGTGACCGCTACTTTGTCTGCTAAGATGGGGACCGCTACTTTGTCTACTAAGATGGGGACCGCTACTTTTTCTACTAAGATGAGGACCGCTACTTTGCCTGCTAATATGGTGACCGCTACATTGTCTGCTAAGATGAGGACCGCTACATTGTCTGCTAAGATGGTGACCGCTACATTGTCTGCTAAGATGGGGACCGCTAGTTTGCCTGCTAAGATGGAGACCGCTACTTTGTCTGCTAGGATGGTGACCGCTACATTGTCTGCTAAGATGAGGACCGCTACATTGTCTGCTAAGATGGTGACCGCTACATTGTCTGCTAAGATGAGGACCGCTACATTGTCTGCTAAGATGGTGACCGCTACTTTGGCTGCTAAGATGGAGACCGCTACTTTGCCTGCTAAGATGGTGACCGCTACTTTGTCTGCTAAGATGAGGACCGCTACATTGTCTGCTAAGATGGAGACCGCTACATTGTCTGCTAAGATGGTGACCGCTATATTGTCTGCTAGGATGGTGACCGCTACTTGGCCTGCTAAGATGGAGACCGCTACTTTGCCTGCTAAGATGGTGACCGCTACATTGTCTGCTAAGATGAGGACCGCTACATTGTCTGCTAAGATGGTGACCGCTACATTGTCTGCTAAGATGGTGACCGCTACTTTGTCTGCTAAGATGGGGACCGCTACTTTGCTAAGATGAGGACCTCTACATTGTCTGCTAAGATGGAGACCGCTACATTGTCTGCTAAGATGGTGACCGCTACATTGTCTGCTAAGATGGAGACCGCTACTTTGCTAAGATGGTGACCGCTACATTGTCTGCTAAGATGAGTACCGCTACATTGTCTGCTAAGATGGTGACCGCTACATTGTCTGCTAAGATGGAGACCGCTACTTTGCCTGCTAAGATGGTGACCGCTACATTGTCTGCTAAGATGAGGACCGCTACATTGTCTGCTAAGATGGAGACCGCTACATTGTCTGCTAAGATGGTGACCGATATATTGTCTGCTAGGATGGTGACCGCTACTTGGCCTGCTAAGATGGAGACCGCTACTTTGCCTGCTAAGATGGTGACCGCTACATTGTCTGCTAAAATGAGGACCGCTACATTGTCTGCTAAGATGGTGACCGCTACATTGTCTGCTAAGATGGTGACCGCTACTTTGTCTGCTAAGATGGGGACCACTACTTTGCTAAGATGAGGACCTCTACATTGTCTGCTAAAATGAGGACCGCTACTTTGTCTGCTAATATGGGGACCGCTACTTTGTCTGCTAAGATGGAGACCGCTACTTTGTCTGCTAAGATGGAGACCGCTACTTTGTCTGCTAAGATGGAGACCGCTACTTTGTCTGCTAAGATGGGGACCGCTACTTTGTCTGCTAAGATGGAGACCGCTACTTTGTCTGCTAAGATGGAGACCGCTACTTTGTCTGCTAAGATGGGGACCACTACTTTGTCTGCTAAGATGGGGACCGCTACTTTGTCTGCTAAGATGAGGACCTCTACTTTGTCTGCTAAGATGCGAACCGCTACTTTGTATGCTAATTAGGGGAACTCTACTTTGTCTGCGAAGATGAGGACCTCTACTTTGTCTGCTTAGATGGGGACCGCTACTTTGTCTGCTAAGATGGGGACCGCTACTTTGTCTGCTAAGATGAGGACCTCTACTTTGTCTGCTAAGATGCGGACCGCTACTTTGTATGCTAAGAAGGGGAACTCTACTTTGTCTGCTAAGATGAGGACCTCTACTTTGTCTGCTAAGATGGGGACCGCTACTTTGTCTGCTAAGATGGGGACCGCTACTTTGTCTGCTAAGATGGGGACCGCTACTTTGTCTGCTAAGATGGGGACCGGTACTTTGTCTGCTAAAATGGGGACCGCTACTTTGTCTGCTAAGATGGGGACCGGCACTTTGTCTGCTAAGATGAGGACGGCTACTTTGTCTGCTAAGATGGGGACCGGTACTTTGTCTGCTAAGATGAGGACCGCTACTTTGTCTGCAAAAATGAGGACCGGTACTTTGTCTGCTAAGATGGGGACCGGTACTTTGTCTGCTAAGATGAAGACCGCTACTTTGTCTGCTAAGATGGGGACCGGAACTTTGTCTGCTAAGATGGGGACCGCTACTTTGTCTGCAAAAATGAGGACCGGTACTTTGTCTGCTAAGATGAGGACCGCTACTTTGTCTGCTAAGATGAGGACCGCTACATTGTCTGCTAAGATGGGGACCGCTACTTCGTCTGCTAAGATGGGGACCGGTACTTTATCTGCTAAGATGGGGACCGCTACTTTGTCTGCTAAGATGGGGACCGGTACTTTGTCTGCTAAGATGGGGACCGCTACTTTGTGTGCTAAGATCGTGACCGCTACTTTGTCTGCTAAGATGGGGTCCGCTACTTTGTCTACTAAGATGGGGACCGCTACTTTGTGTGCTAGGATGGGGACCGCTACTTCGTCTGCTAAAATGGGGAACTCTACTTTGTCTGCTAAGATGAGGACCGCTACTTTGCCTGCTAAGATGGGGACCACTACTTTGTCTGCTAAGATGGGGACCGCTACTTTGTCTGCTAAGATGGGGACCGCTACTTTGTGTGCTAAGATGGTGACCGCTACTTTGTCTACTAAGATGGGGACCGCTACTTTGTCTACTAAGATGGGGACCGCTACTTTGTCTGCTAAGATGGGGACCGCTAATTTGTCTGCTAAGATGGGGACCGCTACTTTGTCTACTAAGATGGGGACCGTTACTTTGTGTGCTAAGATGGGGACCGCTACTTTGTCTGCTAAAATGGGGACCGCTACTTTGTCTGCTAAGATGGGGACCGGTACTTTGTCTGCTAAGATGGGGACCGCTACTTTGTGTGCTAAGATCGTGACCGCTACTTTGTCTGCTAAGATGGGGTCCGCTACTTTGTCTGCTAAGATGGGGACCGGTACTTTGTCTGCTAAGATGGGGACCGCTACTTTGTCTGCAAAAATGAGGACCGGTACTTTGTCTGCTAAGATGAGGACCGCTACTTTGTCTGCTAAAATGGGGACCGCTACTTTGTCTGCTAAGATGGGGACCGCTACTTTGTCTGCTAAGATGGGGACCGCTACTTTGAGTGCTAAGATGAGGACCGGTACTTTGTCTGCTATGATGGGGACCGCTACTTTGTCTGCTAAGATGGGACCCCTACTTTGTCTGCTAAGATGGGGACCACTACTTTGTCTGCTAAGATGGGGACCGCTACTTTGTCTGCTAGGATGGGGACCGCTACTTTGTCTGCTAAGATGGGGACCGCTACTTTGTGTGATAAGATGAGGACACTACTTTGTCTGCTAAGATGGGGACCGCTACTTTGTCTGCTAAGATGAGGACCGGTACTTTGTCTGCTAAGATGAGGACCGCTACCTTGTCTGCTAAGATGGGGACCGCTACTTTGTCTGCTAAAATGAGGACCGCTACTTTGTCTGCTAAGATGGGGACCGCTACTTAGTCTGCTAAGATGAGGACCGCTACTTTTATCTGCTAAGATGGGGACCGCTACTTTGTCTGCCAAGATGGGGACCGCTACTTTGTCTGCTAAGATGAGGACCGGTACCTTGTCTGCTAAGATGAGGACCGCTACTTTGTCTGCTAAGATGGGGACCGCTACTTTGTCTGCTAAGATGGGGACCGCTACTTTGTCTGCCAAGATGGGGACCGCTACTTTGTCTGCTAAGATGAGGACCGGTACTTTGTCTGCTAAGATGAGGACCGCTACTTTGTCTGCTAAGATGGGGACCGCTACTTTGTCTGCTAAGATGGGGACCGCTACATTGTCTGCTAAGATGAGGACCGCTAATTTGCTAAGATGAGGACCGCTACTTGGTCTGCTAAGATGGGGACCGCTACTTTGCTAAGATTAGGACCGCTACTTTGTCTGCTAAGATGGGGACCGCTATTTTGTCTGCTAAGATGGGGACCGCTACTTTGCTAAGATGGGGACCGCTACTTTGTCTGCTAAGCTGAGGACCGCTACTTTGCTAAGATGAGGACCGCAACTTGGTCTGCTAAGATGAGGACCGCTACTTTGCTAAGATGAGGACCGCTACTTTGTCTGCTAAGATGGGGACCGCTACTTTGCCTGCTAAGATGAGGACCGCTACTTTGTCTGCTAAGATGGGGACCGCTACTTTGTCTGCTAAGATGGGGACCGCTACTTTGTCTGCTAAGATGGGGACCGCTACTTTGTCTGCTAAGATGAGGACCGCTACTTTGTCTGCTAAGATGGTGACCGCTACTTTGTCTGCTAAGATGGGGTCCGCTACTTGGTGTGCTAAGATCGTGACCGCTACTTTGTCTGCTAAGATGGGGACCGCTACTTTGTGTGCTAAGATCGTGACCGCTACTTTGTCTGCTAAGATGGGGACCGCTACTTTGTCTACTAAGATGGGGACCGCTACTGTGTGTGCTAAGATGAGGACCGCTACTTTGTCTGCTAAGATGGAGACCGCTACTTTGTCTGCTAAGATGGGGACCGCTACTTTGTCTGCTAAGATGAGGACCGCTACTTTGTCTGCTAAGATGGGGACCGCTACTTTGTGTGCTAAGATCGTGACCGCTACTTTGTCTGCTAAGATGGGGACCGCTACTTTGTCTACTAAGATGGGGACCGCTACTTTGTGTGCTAACATTGGGACCGCTACTTTGTCTGCTAAAATGGGGAACTCTACTTTGTCTGCTAAGATGAGGACCGCTACTTTGTCTGCTAAGATGGGGACCACTACTTTGTCTGCTAAGATGGGGACCGCTACTTTGTCTGCTAAGATGGGGACCGCTAGTTTGTGTGCTAAGATGGTGACCGCTACTTTGTCTACTAAGATGGGGACCGCTACTTTGTCTACTAAGATGGGGACCGCTACTTTGTCTGCTAAGATGGTGACCGCTACTTTGTCTGCTAAGATGGGGACCGCTACTTTGTCTACTAAGATGGGGACCGCTACTTTGTCTACTAAGATGAGGACCGCCACTTTGCCTGCTAATATGGTGACCGCTACATTGTCTGCTAAGATGAGGACCGCTACATTGTCTGCTAAGATGGTGACCGCTACATTGTCTGCTAAGATGGGGACCGCTAGTTTGCCTGCTAAGATGGAGACCGCTACTTTGTCTGCTAGGATGGTGACCGCTACATTGTCTGCTAAGATGAGGACCGCTACATTGTCTGCTAAGATGGTGACCGCTACATTGTCTGCTAAGATGAGGACCGCTACATTGTCTGCTAAGATGGTGACCGCTACTTTGGCTGCTAAGATGGAGACCGCTACTTTGCCTGCTAAGATGGTGACCGCTACTTTGTCTGCTAAGATGAGGACCGCTACATTGTCTGCTAAGATGGAGACCGCTACATTGTCTGCTAAGATGGTGACCGCTATATTGTCTGCTAGGATGGTGACCGCTACTTGGCCTGCTAAGATGGAGACCGCTACTTTGCCTGCTAAGATGGTGACCGCTACATTGTCTGCTAAGATGAGGACCGCTACATTGTCTGCTAAGATGGTGACCGCTACATTGTCTGCTAAGATGGTGACCGCTACTTTGTCTGCTAAGATGGGGACCGCTACTTTGCTAAGATGAGGACCTCTACATTGTCTGCTAAATTGGAGACCGCTACATTGTCTGCTAAGATGGTGACCGCTACATTGTCTGCTAAGATGGAGACCGCTACTTTGCTAAGATGGTGACCGCTACATTGTCTGCTAAGATGAGGACCGCTACATTGTCTGCTAAGATGGTGACCGCTACATTGTCTGCTAAGATGGAGACCGCTACTTTGCCTGCTAAGATGGTGACCGCTACATTGTCTGCTAAGATGAGGACCGCTACATTGTCTGCTAAGATGGAGACCGCTACATTGTCTGCTAAGATGGTGACCGATATATTGTCTGCTAGGATGGTGACCGCTACTTGGCCTGCTAAGATGGAGACCGCTACTTTGCCTGCTAAGATGGTGACCGCTACATTGTCTGCTAAGATGAGGACCGCTACATTGTCTGCTAAGATGGTGACCGCTACATTGTCTGCTAAGATGGTGACCGCTACTTTGTCTGCTAAGATGGGGACCGCTACTTTGCTAAGATGAGGACCTCTACATTGTCTGCTAAAATGAGGACCGCTACTTTGTCTGCTAATATGGGGACCGCTACTTTGTCTGCTAAGATGGAGACCGCTACTTTGTCTGCTAAGATGGAGACCGCTACTTTGTCTGCTAAGATGGAGACCGCTACTTTGTCTGCTAAGATGGGGACCGCTACTTTGTCTGCTAAGATGGAGACCGCTACTTTGTCTGCTAAGATGAGGACCGGTACTTTGTCTGCTAAGATGAGGACCGCTACTTTGTCTGCTAAGATGGGGACCGCTACTTTGTCTGCTAAGATGGGGACCGCTACTTTGTCTGCTAAGATGAGGACCGCTAATTTGCTAAGATGAGGACCGCTACTTGGTCTGCTAAGATGGGGACCGCTACTTTGCTAAGATTAGGACCGCTACTTTGTCTGCTAAGATGGGGACCGCTACTTTGTCTGCTAAGATGGGGACCGCTACTTTGCTAAGATGGGGACCGCTACTTTGTCTGCTAAGCTGAGGACCGCTACTTTGCTAAGATGAGGACCGCAACTTGGTCTGCTAAGATGAGGACCGCTACTTTGCTAAGATGAGGACCGCTACTTTGTCTGCTAAGATGGGGACCGCTACTTTGTCTGCTAAGATGAGGACCGCTACTTTGTCTGCTAAGATGGGGACCGCTACTTTGTCTGCTAAGATGGTGACCGCTACTTTGTCTGCTAAGATGGGGTCCGCTACTTGGTGTGCTAAGATCGTGACCGCTACTTTGTCTGCTAAGATGGGGACCGCTACTTTGTGTGCTAAGATCGTGACCGCTACTTTGTCTACTAAGATGGGGACCGCTACTTTGTCTACTAAGATGGGGACCGCTACTGTGTGTGCTAAGATGAGGACCGCTACTTTGTCTGCTAAGATGGAGACCGCTACTTTGTCTGCTAAGATGGGGACCGCTACTTTGTCTGCTAAGATGGGGACCGCTACTTTGTCTGCTAAGATGAGGACCGCTACTTTGTCTGCTAAGATGGGGACCGCTACTTTGTGTGCTAAGATCGTGACCGCTACTTTGTCTGCTAAGATGGGGACCGCTACTTTGTCTACTAAGATGGGGACCGCTACTTTGTGTGCTAACATTGGGACCGCTACTTTGTCTGCTAAAATGGGGAACTCTACTTTGTCTGCTAAGATGAGGACCGCTACTTTGTCTGCTAAGATGGGGACCACTACTTTGTCTGCTAAGATGGGGACCGCTACTTTGTCTGCTAAGATGGGGACCGCTAGTTTGTGTGCTAAGATGGTGACCGCTACTTTGTCTACTAAGATGGGGACCGCTACTTTGTCTACTAAGATGGGGACCGCTACTTTGTCTGCTAAGATGGTGACCGCTACTTTGTATGCTAAGATGGGGACCGCTACTTTGTCTACTAAGATGGGGACCGCTACTTTGTCTACTAAGATGAGGACCGCTACTTTGCCTGCTAATATGGTGACCGCTACATTGTCTGCTAAGATGAGGACCGCTACATTGTCTGCTAAGATGGTGACCGCTACATTGTCTGCTAAGATGGGGACCGCTAGTATGCCTGCTAAGATGGAGACCGCTACTTTGTCTGCTAGGATGGTGACCGCTACATTGTCTGCTAAGATGAGGACCGCTACATTGTCTGCTAAGATGGTGACCGCTACATTGTCTGCTAAGATGAGGACCGCTACATTGTCTGCTAAGATGGTGACCGCTACTTTGGCTGCTAAGATGGAGACCGCTACTTTGCCTGCTAAGATGGTGACCGCTACTTTGTCTGCTAAGATGAGGACCGCTACATTGTCTGCTAAGATGGAGACCGCTACATTGTCTGCTAAGATGGTGACCGCTATATTGTCTGCTAGGATGGTGACCGCTACTTGGCCTGCTAAGATGGAGACCGCTACTTTGCCTGCTAAGATGGTGACCGCTACATTGTCTGCTAAGATGAGGACCGCTACATTGTCTGCTAAGATGGTGACCGCTACATTGTCTGCTAAGATGGTGACCGCTACTTTGTCTGCTAAGATGGGGACCGCTACTTTGCTAAGATGAGGACCTCTACATTGTCTGCTAAGATGGAGACCGCTACATTGTCTGCTAAGATGGTGACCGCTACATTGTCTGCTAAGATGGAGACCGCTACTTTGCTAAGATGGTGACCGCTACATTGTCTGCTAAGATGAGGACCGCTACATTGTCTGCTAAGATGGTGACCGCTACATTGTCTGCTAAGATGGAGACCGCTACTTTGCCTGCTAAGATGGTGACCGCTACATTGTCTGCTAAGATGAGGACCGCTACATTGTCTGCTAAGATGGAGACCGCTACATTGTCTGCTAAGATGGTGACCGATATATTGTCTGCTAGGATGGTGACCGCTACTTGGCCTGCTAAGATGGAGACCGCTACTTTGCCTGCTAAGATGGTGACCGCTACATTGTCTGCTAAGATGAGGACCGCTACATTGTCTGCTAAGATGGTGACCGCTACATTGTCTGCTAAGATGGTGACCGCTACTTTGTCTGCTAAGATGGGGACCGCTACTTTGCTAAGATGAGGACCTCTACATTGTCTGCTAAAATGAGGACCGCTACTTTGTCTGCTAATATGGGGACCGCTACTTTGTCTGCTAAGATGGAGACCGCTACTTTGTCTGCTAAGATGGAGACCGCTACTTTGTCTGCTAAGATGGAGACCGCTACTTTGTCTGCTAAGATGGGGACCGCTACTTTGTCTGCTAAGATGGAGACCGCTACTTTGTCTGCTAAGATGAGGACCGGTACTTTGTCTGCTAAGATGAGGACCGCTACTTTGTCTGCTAAGATGGGGACCGCTACTTTGTCTGCTAAGATGGGGACCGCTACTTTGTCTGCTAAGATGAGGACCGCTAATTTGCTAAGATGAGGACCGCTACTTGGTCTGCTAAGATGGGGACCGCTACTTTGCTAAGATTAGGACCGCTACTTTGTCTGCTAAGATGGGGACCGCTACTTTGTCTGCTAAGATGGGGACCGCTACTTTGCTAAGATGGGGACCGCTACTTTTTCTGCTAAGCTGAGGACCGCTACTTTGCTAAGATGAGGACCGCAACTTGGTCTGCTAAGATGAGGACCGCTACTTTGCTAAGATGAGGACCGCTACTTTGTCTGCTAAGATGGGGACCGCTACTTTGTCTGCTAAGATGAGGACCGCTACTTTGTCTGCTAAGATGGGGACCGCTACTTTGTCTGCTAAGATGGTGACCGCTACTTTGTCTGCTAAGATGGGGTCCGCTACTTGGTGTGCTAAGATCGTGACCGCTACTTTGTCTGCTAAGATGGGGACCGCTACTTTGTGTGCTAAGATCGTGACCGCTACTTTGTCTGCTAAGATGGGGACCGCTACTTTGTCTACTAAGATGGGGACCGCTACTGTGTGTGCTAAGATGAGGACCGCTACTTTGTCTGCTAAGATGGAGACCGCTACTTTGTCTGCTAAGATGGGGACCGCTACTTTGTCTGCTAAGATGAGGACCGCTACTTTGTCTGCTAAGATGGGGACCGCTACTTTGTGTGCTAAGATCGTGACCGCTACTTTGTCTGCTAAGATGGGGACCGCTACTTTGTCTACTAAGATGGGGACCGCTACTTTGTGTGCTAACATTGGGACCGCTACTTTGTCTGCTAAAATGGGGAACTCTACTTTGTCTGCTAAGATGAGGACCGCTACTTTGTCTGCTAAGATGGGGACCACTACTTTGTCTGCTAAGATGGGGACCGCTACTTTGTCTGCTAAGATGGGGACCGCTAGTTTGTGTGCTAAGATGGTGACCGCTACTTTGTCTACTAAGATGGGGACCGCTACTTTGTCTACTAAGATGGGGACCGCTACTTTGTCTGCTAAGATGGTGACCGCTACTTTGTCTGCTAAGATGGGGACCGCTACTTTGTCTACTAAGATGGGGACCGCTACTTTGTCTACTAAGATGAGGACCGCTACTTTGCCTGCTAATATGGTGACCGCTACATTGTCTGCTAAGATGAGGACCGCTACATTGTCTGCTAAGATGGTGACCGCTACATTGTCTGCTAAGATGGGGACCGCTAGTTTGCCTGCTAAGATGGAGACCGCTACTTTGTCTGCTAGGATGGTGACCGCTACATTGTCTGCTAAGATGAGGACCGCTACATTGTCTGCTAAGATGGTGACCGCTACATTGTCTGCTAAGATGAGGACCGCTACATTGCCTGCTAAGATGGTGACCGCTACTTTGGCTGCTAAGATGGAGACCGCTACTTTGCCTGCTAAGATGGTGACCGCTACTTTGTCTGCTAAGATGAGGACCGCTACATTGTCTGCTAAGATGGAGACCGCTACATTGTCTGCTAAGATGGTGACCGCTATATTGTCTGCTAGGATGGTGACCGCTACTTGGCCTGCTAAGATGGAGACCGCTACTTTGCCTGCTAAGATGGTGACCGCTACATTGTCTGCTAAGATGAGGACCGCTACATTGTCTGCTAAGATGGTGACCGCTACATTGTCTGCTAAGATGGTGACCGCTACTTTGTCTGCTAAGATGGGGACCGCTACTTTGCTAAGATGAGGACCTCTACATTGTCTGCTAAGATGGAGACCGCTACATTGTCTGCTAAGATGGTGACCGCTACATTGTCTGCTAAGATGGAGACCGCTACTTTGCTAAGATGGTGACCGCTACATTGTCTGCTAAGATGAGGACCGCTACATTGTCTGCTAAGATGGTGACCGCTACATTGTCTGCTAAGATGGAGACCGCTACTTTGCCTGCTAAGATGGTGACCGCTACATTGTCTGCTAAGATGAGGACCGCTACATTGTCTGCTAAGATGGAGACCGCTACATTGTCTGCTAAGATGGTGACCGATATATTGTCTGCTAGGATGGTGACCGCTACTTGGCCTGCTAAGATGGAGACCGCTACTTTGCCTGCTAAGATGGTGACCGCTACATTGTCTGCTAAGATGAGGACCGCTACATTGTCTGCTAAGATGGTGACCGCTACAATGTCTGCTAAGATGGTGACCGCTACTTTGTCTGCTAAGATGGGGACCGCTACTTTGCTAAGATGAGGACCTCTACATTGTCTGCTAAAATGAGGACCGCTACTTTGTCTGCTAATATGGGGACCGCTACTATGTCTGCTAAGATGGAGACCGCTACTTTGTCTGCTAAGATGGAGACCGCTACTTTGTCTGCTAAGATGGAGACCGCTACTTTGTCTGCTAAGATGGGGACCGCTACTTTGTCTGCTAAGATGGAGACCGCTACTTTGTCTGCTAAGATGGAGACCGCTACTTTGTCTGCTAAGATGGGGACCGCTACTTTGTCTGCTAAGATGGGGACCGCTACTTTGTCTGCTAAGATGGGGACCGCTACTTTGCTAAGATGAGGACCTCTACATTGTCTTCTAAAATGAGGACCGCTACTTTGTCTGCTAATATGGGGACCGCTACTTTGTCTGCTAAGATGGAGACCGCTACTTTGTCTGCTAAGATGGAGACCGCTACTTTGTCTGCTAAGATGGAGACCGCTACTTTGTCTGCTAAGGTGGGGACCGCTACTTTGTCTGCTAAGATGGAGACCGCTACTTTGTCTGCTAAGATGAGGACCGGTACTTTGTCTGCTAAGATGAGGACCGCTACTTTGTCTGCTAAGATGGGGACCGCTACTTTGTCTGCTAAGATGGGGACCGCTACTTTGTCTGCTAAGATGAGGACCGCTAATTTGCTAAGATGAGGACCGCTACTTGGTCTGCTAAGATGGGGACCGCTACTTTGCTAAGATGAGGACCGCTACATTGTCTGCTAAGATGGTGACCGCTACATTGTCTGCTAAGATGGAGACCGCTACTTTGCCTGCTAAGATGGTGACCGCTACATTGTCTGCTAAGATGAGGACCGCTACATTGTCTGCTAAGATGGAGACCGCTACATTGTCTGCTAAGATGGTGACCGATATATTGTCTGCTAGGATGGTGACCGCTACTTGGCCTGCTAAGATGGAGACCGCTACTTTGCCTGCTAAGATGGTGACCGCTACATTGTCTGCTAAGATGAGGACCGCTACATTGTCTGCTAAGATGGTGACCGCTACATTGTCTGCTAAGATGGTGACCGCTACTTTGTCTGCTAAGATGGGGACCGCTACTTTGCTAAGATGAGGACCTCTACATTGTCTGCTAAAATGAGGACCGCTACTTTGTCTGCTAATATGGGGACCGCTACTTTGTCTGCTAAGATGGAGACCGCTACTTTGTCTGCTAAGATGGAGACCGCTACTTTGTCTGCTAAGATGGAGACCGCTACTTTGTCTGCTAAGATGGGGACCGCTACTTTGTCTGCTAAGATGGAGACCGCTACTTTGTCTGCTAAGATGAGGACCGGTACTTTGTCTGCTAAGATGAGGACCGCTACTTTGTCTGCTAAGATGGGGACCGCTACTTTGTCTGCTAAGATGGGGACCGCTACTTTGTCTGCTAAGATGAGGACCGCTAATTTGCTAAGATGAGGACCGCTACTTGGTCTGCTAAGATGGGGACCGCTACTTTGCTAAGATTAGGACCGCTACTTTGTCTGCTAAGATGGGGACCGCTACTTTGTCTGCTAAGATGGGGACCGCTACTTTGCTAAGATGGGGACCGCTACTTTGTCTGCTAAGCTGAGGACCGCTACTTTGCTAAGATGAGGACCGCAACTTGGTCTGCTAAGATGAGGACCGCTACTTTGCTAAGATGAGGACCGCTACTTTGTCTGCTAAGATGGGGACCGCTACTTTGTCTGCTAAGATGAGGACCGCTACTTTGTCTGCTAAGATGGGGACCGCTACTTTGTCTGCTAAGATGGTGACCGCTACTTTGTCTGCTAAGATGGGGTCCGCTACTTGGTGTGCTAAGATCGTGACCGCTACTTTGTCTGCTAAGATGGGGACCGCTACTTTGTGTGCTAAGATCGTGACCGCTACTTTGTCTGCTAAGATGGGGACCGCTACTTTGTCTACTAAGATGGGGACCGCTACTGTGTGTGCTAAGATGAGGACCGCTACTTTGTCTGCTAAGATGGAGACCGCTACTTTGTCTGCTAAGATGGGGACCGCTACTTTGTCTGCTAAGATGAGGACCGCTACTTTGTCTGCTAAGATGGGGACCGCTACTTTGTGTGCTAAGATCGTGACCGCTATTTTGTCTGCTAAGATGGGGACCGCTACTTTGTCTACTAAGATGGGGACCGCTACTTTGTGTGCTAACATTGGGACCGCTACTTTGTCTGCTAAAATGGGGAACTCTACTTTGTCTGCTAAGATGAGGACCGCTACTTTGTCTGCTAAGATGGGGACCACTACTTTGTCTGCTAAGATGGGGACCGCTACTTTGTCTGCTAAGATGGGGACCGCTAGTTTGTGTGCTAAGATGGTGACCGCTACTTTGTCTACTAAGATGGGGACCGCTACTTTGTCTACTAAGATGGGGACCGCTACTTTGTCTGCTAAGATGGTGACCGCTACTTTGTCTGCTAAGATGGGGACCGCTACTTTGTCTACTAAGATGGGGACCGCTACTTTGTCTACTAAGATGAGGACCGCTACTTTGCCTGCTAATATGGTGACCGCTACATTGTCTGCTAAGATGAGGACCGCTACATTGTCTGCTAAGATGGTGACCGTTACATTGTCTGCTAAGATGGGGACCGCTAGTTTGCCTGCTAAGATGGAGACCGCTACTTTGTCTGCTAGGATGGTGACCGCTACATTGTCTGCTAAGATGAGGACCGCTACATTGTCTGCTAAGATGGTGACCGCTACATTGTCTGCTAAGATGAGGACCGCTACATTGCCTGCTAAGATGGTGACCGCTACTTTGGCTGCTAAGATGGAGACCGCTACTTTGCCTGCTAAGATGGTGACCGCTACTTTGTCTGCTAAGATGAGGACCGCTACATTGTCTGCTAAGATGGAGACCGCTACATTGTCTGCTAAGATGGTGACCGCTATATTGTCTGCTAGGATGGTGACCGCTACTTGGCCTGCTAAGATGGAGACCGCTACTTTGCCTGCTAAGATGGTGACCGCTACATTGTCTGCTAAGATGAGGACCGCTACATTGTCTGCTAAGATGGTGACCGCTACATTGTCTGCTAAGATGGTGACCGCTACTTTGTCTGCTAAGATGGGGACCGCTACTTTGCTAAGATGAGGACCTCTACATTGTCTGCTAAGATGGAGACCGCTACATTGTCTGCTAAGATGGTGACCGCTACATTGTCTGCTAAGATGGAGACCGCTACTTTGCTAAGATGGTGACCGCTACATTGTCTGCTAAGATGAGGACCGCTACATTGTCTGCTAAGATGGTGACCGCTACATTGTCTGCTAAGATGGAGACCGCTACTTTGCCTGCTAAGATGGTGACCGCTACATTGTCTGCTAAGATGAGGACCGCTACATTGTCTGCTAAGATGGAGACCGCTACATTGTCTGCTAAGATGGTGACCGATATATTGTCTGCTAGGATGGTGACCGCTACTTGGCCTGCTAAGATGGAGACCGCTACTTTGCCTGCTAAGATGGTGACCGCTACATTGTCTGCTAAGATGAGGACCGCTACATTGTCTGCTAAGATGGTGACCGCTACATTGTCTGCTAAGATGGTGACCGCTACTTTGTCTGCTAAGATGGGGACCGCTACTTTGCTAAGATGAGGACCTCTACATTGTCTGCTAAAATGAGGACCGCTACTTTGTCTGCTAATATGGGGACCGCTACTATGTCTGCTAAGATGGAGACCGCTACTTTGTCTGCTAAGATGGAGACCGCTACTTTGTCTGCTAAGATGGAGACCGCTACTTTGTCTGCTAAGATGGGGACCGCTACTTTGTCTGCTAAGATGGAGACCGCTACTTTGTCTGCTAAGATGGAGACCGCTACTTTGTCTGCTAAGATGGGGACCGCTACTTTGTCTGCTAAGATGGGGACCGCTACTTTGTCTGCTAAGATGGGGACCGCTACTTTGCTAAGATGAGGACCTCTACATTGTCTTCTAAAATGAGGACCGCTACTTTGTCTGCTAATATGGGGACCGCTACTTTGTCTGCTAAGATGGAGACCGCTACTTTGTCTGCTAAGATGGAGACCGCTACTTTGTCTGCTAAGATGGAGACCGCTACTTTGTCTGCTAAGGTGGGGACCGCTACTTTGTCTGCTAAGATGGAGACCGCTACTTTGTCTGCTAAGATGAGGACCGGTACTTTGTCTGCTAAGATGAGGACCGCTACTTTGTCTGCTAAGATGGGGACCGCTACTTTGTCTGCTAAGATGGGGACCGCTACTTTGTCTGCTAAGATGAGGACCGCTAATTTGCTAAGATGAGGACCGCTACTTGGTCTGCTAAGATGGGGACCGCTACTTTGCTAAGATTAGGACCGCTACTTTGTCTGCTAAGATGGGGACCGCTACTTTGTCTGCTAAGATGGGGACCGCTACTTTGCTAAGATGGGGACCGCTACTTTGTCTGCTAAGCTGAGGACCGCTACTTTGCTAAGATGAGGACCGCAACTTGGTCTGCTAAGATGAGGACCGCTACTTTGCTAAGATGAGGACCGCTACTTTGTCTGCTAAGATGGGGACCGCTACTTTGTCTGCTAAGATGAGGACCGCTACTTTGTCTGCTAAGATGGGGACCGCTACTTTGTCTGCTAAGATGGTGACCGCTACTTTGTCTGCTAAGATGGGGTCCGCTACTTGGTGTGCTAAGATCGTGACCGCTACTTTGTCTGCTAAGATGGGGACCGCTACTTTGTGTGCTAAGATCGTGACCGCTACTTTGTCTGCTAAGATGGGGACCGCTACTTTGTCTACTAAGATGGGGACCGCTACTGTGTGTGCTAAGATGAGGACCGCTACTTTGTCTGCTAAGATGGAGACCGCTACTTTGTCTGCTAAGATGGGGACCGCTACTTTGTCTGCTAAGATGGGGACCGCTACTTTGTCTGCTAAGATGAGGACCGCTACTTTGTCTGCTAAGATGGGGACCGCTACTTTGTGTGCTAAGATCGTGACCGCTACTTTGTCTGCTAAGATGGGGACCGCTACTTTGTCTACTAAGATGGGGACCGCTACTTTGTGTGCTAACATTGGGACCGCTACTTTGTCTGCTAAAATGGGGAACTCTACTTTGTCTGCTAAGATGAGGACCGCTACTTTGTCTGCTAAGATGGGGACCACTACTTTGTCTGCTAAGATGGGGACCGCTACTTTGTCTGCTAAGATGGGGACCGCTAGTTTGTGTGCTAAGATGGTGACCGCTACTTTGTCTACTAAGATGGGGACCGCTACTTTGTCTACTAAGATGGGGACCGCTACTTTGTCTGCTAAGATGGTGACCGCTACTTTGTCTGCTAAGATGGGGACCGCTACTTTGTCTACTAAGATGGGGACCGCTACTTTGTCTACTAAGATGAGGACCGCTACTTTGCCTGCTAATATGGTGACCGCTACATTGTCTGCTAAGATGAGGACCGCTACATTGTCTGCTAAGATGGTGACCGCTACATTGTCTGCTAAGATGGGGACCGCTAGTTTGCCTGCTAAGATGGAGACCGCTACTTTGTCTGCTAGGATGGTGACCGCTACATTGTCTGCTAAGATGAGGACCGCTACATTGTCTGCTAAGATGGTGACCGCTACATTGTCTGCTAAGATGAGGACCGCTACATTGCCTGCTAAGATGGTGACCGCTACTTTGGCCGCTAAGATGGAGACCGCTACTTTGCCTGCTAAGATGGTGACCGCTACTTTGTCTGCTAAGATGAGGACCGCTACATTGTCTGCTAAGATGGAGACCGCTACATTGTCTGCTAAGATGGTGACCGCTATATTGTCTGCTAGGATGGTGACCGCTACTTGGCCTGCTAAGATGGAGACCGCTACTTTGCCTGCTAAGATGGTGACCGCTACATTGTCTGCTAAGATGAGGACCGCTACATTGTCTGCTAAGATGGTGACCGCTACATTGTCTGCTAAGATGGTGACCGCTACTTTGTCTGCTAAGATGGGGACCGCTACTTTGCTAAGATGAGGACCTCTACATTGTCTGCTAAGATGGAGACCGCTACATTGTCTGCTAAGATGGTGACCGCTACATTGTCTGCTAAGATGGAGACCGCTACTTTGCTAAGATGGTGACCGCTACATTGTCTGCTAAGATGAGGACCGCTACATTGTCTGCTAAGATGGTGACCGCTACATTGTCTGCTAAGATGGAGACCGCTACTTTGCCTGCTAAGATGGTGACCGCTACATTGTCTGCTAAGATGAGGACCGCTACATTGTCTGCTAAGATGGAGACCGCTACATTGTCTGCTAAGATGGTGACCGATATATTGTCTGCTAGGATGGTGACCGCTACTTGGCCTGCTAAGATGGAGACCGCTACTTTGCCTGCTAAGATGGTGACCGCTACATTGTCTGCTAAGATGAGGACCGCTACATTGTCTGCTAAGATTGTGACCGCTACATTGTCTGCTAAGATGGTGACCGCTACTTTGTCTGCTAAGATGGGGACCGCTACTTTGCTAAGATGAGGACCTCTACATTGTCTGCTAAAATGAGGACCGCTACTTTGTCTGCTAATATGGGGACCGCTACTTTGTCTGCTAAGATGGAGACCGCTACTTTGTCTGCTAAGATGGAGACCGCTACTTTGTCTGCTAAGATGGAGACCGCTACTTTGTCTGCTAAGATGGGGACCGCTACTTTGTCTGCTAAGATGGAGACCGCTACTTTGTCTGCTAAGATGGAGACCGCTACTTTGTCTGCTAAGATGGGGACCGCTACTTTGTCTGCTAAGATGGGGACCGCTACTTTGTCTGCTAAGATGAGGACCTCTACTTTGTCTGCTAAGATGCGAACCGCTACTTTGTATGCTAATTAGGGGAACTCTACTTTGTCTGCGAAGATGAGGACCTCTACTTTGTCTGCTTAGATGGGGACCGCTACTTTGTCTGCTAAGATGGGGACCGCTACTTTGTCTGCTAAGATGAGGACCTCTACTTTGTCTGCTAAGATGCGGAGCGCTACTTTGTATGCTAAGAAGGGGAACTCTACTTTGTCTGCTAAGATGAGGACCTCTACTTTGTCTGCTAAGATGGGGACCGCTACTTTGTCTGCTAAGATGGGGACCGCTACTTTGTCTGCTAAGATGGGGACCGCTACTTTGTCTGCTAAGATGGGGACCGGTACTTTGTCTGCTAAAATGGGGACCGCTACTTTGTCTGCTAAGATGGGGACCGGTACTTTGTCTGCTAAGATGAGGACGGCTACTTTGTCTGCTAAGATGGGGACCGGTACTTTGTCTGCTAAGATGAGGACCGCTACTTTGCTAAGATGAGGACCGCAACTTGGTCTGCTAAGATGAGGACCGCTACTTTGCTAAGATGAGGACCGCTACTTTGTCTGCTAAGATGGGGACCGCTACTTTGTCTGCTAAGATGAGGACCGCTACTTTGTCTGCTAAGATGGGGACCGCTACTTTGTCTGCTAAGATGGTGACCGCTACTTTGTCTGCTAAGATGGGGTCCGCTACTTGGTGTGCTAAGATCGTGACCGCTACTTTGTCTGCTAAGATGGGGACCGCTACTTTGTGTGCTAAGATCGTGACCGCTACTTTGTCTGCTAAGATGGGGACCGCTACTTTGTCTACTAAGATGGGGACCGCTACTGTGTGTGCTAAGATGAGGACCGCTACTTTGTCTGCTAAGATGGAGACCGCTACTTTGTCTGCTAAGATGGGGACCGCTACTTTGTCTGCTAAGATGGGGACCGCTACTTTGTCTGCTAAGATGAGGACCGCTACTTTGTCTGCTAAGATGGGGACCGCTACTTTGTGTGCTAAGATCGTGACCGCTACTTTGTCTGCTAAGATGGGGACCGCTACTTTGTCTACTAAGATGGGGACCGCTACTTTGTGTGCTAACATTGGGACCGCTACTTTGTCTGCTAAAATGGGGAACTCTACTTTGTCTGCTAAGATGAGGACCGCTACTTTGTCTGCTAAGATGGGGACCACTACTTTGTCTGCTAAGATGGGGACCGCTACTTTGTCTGCTAAGATGGGGACCGCTAGTTTGTGTGCTAAGATGGTGACCGCTACTTTGTCTACTAAGATGGGGACCGCTACTTTGTCTACTAAGATGGGGACCGCTACTTTGTCTGCTAAGATGGTGACCGCTACTTTGTCTGCTAAGATGGGGACCGCTACTTTGTCTACTAAGATGGGGACCGCTACTTTGTCTACTAAGATGAGGACCGCTACTTTGCCTGCTAATATGGTGACCGCTACATTGTCTGCTAAGATGAGGACCGCTACATTGTCTGCTAAGATGGTGACCGCTACATTGTCTGCTAAGATGGGGACCGCTAGTTTGCCTGCTAAGATGGAGACCGCTACTTTGTCTGCTAGGATGGTGACCGCTACATTGTCTGCTAAGATGAGGACCGCTACATTGTCTGCTAAGATGGTGACCGCTACATTGTCTGCTAAGATGAGGACCGCTACATTGCCTGCTAAGATGGTGACCGCTACTTTGGCCGCTAAGATGGAGACCGCTACTTTGCCTGCTAAGATGGTGACCGCTACTTTGTCTGCTAAGATGAGGACCGCTACATTGTCTGCTAAGATGGAGACCGCTACATTGTCTGCTAAGATGGTGACCGCTATATTGTCTGCTAGGATGGTGACCGCTACTTGGCCTGCTAAGATGGAGACCGCTACTTTGCCTGCTAAGATGGTGACCGCTACATTGTCTGCTAAGATGAGGACCGCTACATTGTCTGCTAAGATGGTGACCGCTACATTGTCTGCTAAGATGGTGACCGCTACTTTGTCTGCTAAGATGGGGACCGCTACTTTGCTAAGATGAGGACCTCTACATTGTCTGCTAAGATGGAGACCGCTACATTGTCTGCTAAGATGGTGACCGCTACATTGTCTGCTAAGATGGAGACCGCTACTTTGCTAAGATGGTGACCGCTACATTGTCTGCTAAGATGAGGACCGCTACATTGTCTGCTAAGATGGTGACCGCTACATTGTCTGCTAAGATGGAGACCGCTACTTTGCCTGCTAAGATGGTGACCGCTACATTGTCTGCTAAGATGAGGACCGCTACATTGTCTGCTAAGATGGAGACCGCTACATTGTCTGCTAAGATGGTGACCGATATATTGTCTGCTAGGATGGTGACCGCTACTTGGCCTGCTAAGATGGAGACCGCTACTTTGCCTGCTAAGATGGTGACCGCTACATTGTCTGCTAAGATGAGGACCGCTACATTGTCTGCTAAGATTGTGACCGCTACATTGTCTGCTAAGATGGTGACCGCTACTTTGTCTGCTAAGATGGGGACCGCTACTTTGCTAAGATGAGGACCTCTACATTGTCTGCTAAAATGAGGACCGCTACTTTGTCTGCTAATATGGGGACCGCTACTTTGTCTGCTAAGATGGAGACCGCTACTTTGTCTGCTAAGATGGAGACCGCTACTTTGTCTGCTAAGATGGAGACCGCTACTTTGTCTGCTAAGATGGGGACCGCTACTTTGTCTGCTAAGATGGAGACCGCTACTTTGTCTGCTAAGATGGAGACCGCTACTTTGTCTGCTAAGATGGGGACCGCTACTTTGTCTGCTAAGATGGGGACCGCTACTTTGTCTGCTAAGATGAGGACCTCTACTTTGTCTGCTAAGATGCGAACCGCTACTTTGTATGCTAATTAGGGGAACTCTACTTTGTCTGCGAAGATGAGGACCTCTACTTTGTCTGCTTAGATGGGGACCGCTACTTTGTCTGCTAAGATGGGGACCGCTACTTTGTCTGCTAAGATGAGGACCTCTACTTTGTCTGCTAAGATGCGGAGCGCTACTTTGTATGCTAAGAAGGGGAACTCTACTTTGTCTGCTAAGATGAGGACCTCTACTTTGTCTGCTAAGATGGGGACCGCTACTTTGTCTGCTAAGATGGGGACCGCTACTTTGTCTGCTAAGATGGGGACCGCTACTTTGTCTGCTAAGATGGGGACCGGTACTTTGTCTGCTAAAATGGGGACCGCTACTTTGTCTGCTAAGATGGGGACCGGTACTTTGTCTGCTAAGATGAGGACGGCTACTTTGTCTGCTAAGATGGGGACCGGTACTTTGTCTGCTAAGATGAGGACCGCTACTTTGTCTGCAAAAATGAGGACAGGTACTTTGTCTGCTAAGATGGGGACCGGTACTTTGTCTGCTAAGATGAAGACCGCTACTTTGTCTGCTAAGATGGGGACCGGAACTTTGTCTGCTAAGATGGGGACCGCTACTTTGTCTGCAAAAATGAGGACCGGTACTTTGTCTGCTAAGATGAGGACCGCTACTTTGTCTGCTAAGATGAGGACCGCTACATTGTCTGCTAAGATGGGGACCGCTACTTCGTCTGCTAAGATGGGGACCGGTACTTTGTCTGCTAAGATGGGGACCGCTACTTTGTCTGCTAAGATGGGGACCGGTACTTTGTCTGCTAAGATGGGGACCGCTACTTTGTGTGCTAAGATCGTGACCGCTACTTTGTCTGCTAAGATGGGGTCCGCTACTTTGTCTACTAAGATGGGGACCGCTACTTTGTGTGCTAGGATGGGGACCGCTGCTTTGTCTGCTAAAATGGGGAACTCTACTTTGTCTGCTAAGATGAGGACCGCTACTTTGTCTGCTAAGATGGGGACCACTACTTTGTCTGCTAAGATGGGGACCGCTACTTTGTCTGCTAAGATGGGGACCGCTACTTTGTGTGCTAAGATGGTGACCGCTACTTTGTCTACTAAGATGGGGACCGCTACTTTGTCTACTAAGATGGGGACCGCTACTTTGTCTGCTAAGATGGGGACCGCTAATTTGTCTGCTAAGATGGGGACCGCTACTTTGTCTACTAAGATGGGGACCGTTACTTTGTGTGCTAAGATGGGGACCGCTACTTTGTCTGCTAAAATGGGGACCGCTACTTTGTCTGCTAAGATGGGGACCGGTACTTTGTCTGCTAAGATGGGGACCGCTACTTTGTGTGCTAAGATCGTGACCGCTACTTTGTCTGCTAAGATGGGGTCCGCTACTTTGTCTGCTAAGATGGGGACCGGTACTTTGTCTGCTAAGATGGGGACCGCTACTTTGTCTGCAAAAATGAGGACCGGTACTTTGTCTGCTAAGATGAGGACCGCTACTTTGTCTGCTAAAATGGGGACCGCTACTTTGTCTGCTAAGATGGGGACCGCTACTTTGTCTGCTAAGATGGGGACCGCTACTTTGAGTGCTAAGATGAGGACCGGTACTTTGTCTGCTATGATGGGGACCGCTACTTTGTCTGCTAAGATGGGACCCCTACTTTGTCTGCTAAGATGGGGACCACTACTTTGTCTGCTAAGATGGGGACCGCTACTTTGTCTGCTAGGATGGGGACCGCTACTTTGTCTGCTAAGATGGGGACCGCTACTTTGTGTGATAAGATGAGGACACTACTTTGTCTGCTAAGATGGGGACCGCTACTTTGTCTGCTAAGATGAGGACCGGTACTTTGTCTGCTAAGATGAGGACCGCTACTTTGTCTGCTAAGATGGGGACCGCTACTTTGTCTGCTAAAATGAGGACCGCTACTTTGTCTGCTAAGATGGGGACCGCTACTTAGTCTGCTAAGATGAGGACCGCTACTTTTATCTGCTAAGATGGGGACCGCTACTTTGTCTGCCAAGATGGGGACCGCTACTTTGTCTGCTAAGATGAGGACCGGTACCTTGTCTGCTAAGATGAGGACCGCTACTTTGTCTGCTAAGATGGGGACCGCTACTTTGTCTGCTAAGATGGGGACCGCTACTTTGTCTGCCAAGATGGGGACCGCTACTTTGTCTGCTAAGATGAGGACCGGTACTTTGTCTACTAAGATGGGGACCGCTACTTTGTCTGCTAAGATGGGGACCGCTACTTTGTCTGCTAAGATGAGGACCGCTAATTTCCTAAGATGAGGACCGCTACTTGGTCTGCTAAGATGGGGACCGCTACTTTGCTAAGATTAGGACCGCTACTTTGTCTGCTAAGATGGGGACCGCTACTTTGTCTGCTAAGATGGGGACCGCTACTTTGCTAAGATGGGGACCGCTACTTTGTCTGCTAAGCTGAGGACCGCTACTTTGCTAAGATGAGGACCGCAACTTGGTCTGCTAAGATGAGGACCGCTACTTTGCTAAGATGAGGACCGCTACTTTGTCTGCTAAGATGGGGACCGCTACTTTGCCTGCTAAGATGAGGACCGCTACTTTGTCTGCTAAGATGGGGACCGCTACTTTGTCTGCTAAGATGGGGACCGCTACTTTGTCTGCTAAGATGGGGACCGCTACTTTGTCTGCTAAGATGAGGACCGCTACTTTGTCTGCTAAGATGGTGACCGCTACTTTGTCTGCTAAGATGGGGTCCGCTACTTGGTGTGCTAAGATCGTGACCGCTACTTTGTCTGCTAAGATGGGGACCGCTACTTTGTGTGCTAAGATCGTGACCGCTACTTTGTCTGCTAAGATGGGGACCGCTACTTTGTCTACTAAGATGGGGACCGCTACTGTGTGTGCTAAGATGAGGACCGCTACTTTGTCTGCTAAGATGGAGACCGCTACTTTGTCTGCTAAGATGGGGACCTCTACTTTGTCTGCTAAGATGGGGACCGCTACTTTGTCTGCTAAGATGAGGACCGCTACTTTGTCTGCTAAGATGGGGACCGCTACTTTGTGTGCTAAGATCGTGACCGCTACTTTGTCTGCTAAGATGGGGACCGCTACTTTGTCTACTAAGATGGGGACCGCTACTTTGTGTGCTAACATTGGGACCGCTACTTTGTCTGCTAAAATGGGGAACTCTACTTTGTCTGCTAAGATGAGGACCGCTACTTTGTCTGCTAAGATGGGGACCACTACTTTGTCTGCTAAGATGGGGACCGCTACTTTGTCTGCTAAGATGGGGACCGCTAGTTTGTGTGCTAAGATGGTGACCGCTACTTTGTCCACTAAGATGGGGACCGCTACTTTGTCTACTAAGATGGGGACCGCTACTTTGTCTGCTAAGATGGTGACCGCTACTTTGTCTGCTAAGATGGGGACCGCTACTTTGTCTACTAAGATGGGGACCGCTACTTTGTCTACTAAGATGAGGACCGCTACTTTGCCTGCTAATATGGTGACCGCTACATTGTCTGCTAAGATGAGGACCGCTACATTGTCTGCTAAGATGGTGACCGCTACATTGTCTGCTAAGATGGGGACCGCTAGTTTGCCTGCTAAGATGGAGACCGCTACTTTGTCTGCTAGGATGGTGACCGCTACATTGTCTGCTAAGATGAGGACCGCTACATTGTCTGCTAAGATGGTGACCGCTACATTGTCTGCTAAGATGAGGACCGCTACATTGTCTGCTAAGATGGTGACCGCTACTTTGGCTGCTAAGATGGAGACCGCTACTTTGCCTGCTAAGATGGTGACCGCTACTTTGTATGCTAAGATGAGGACCGCTACATTGTCTGCTAAGATGGAGACCGCTACATTGTCTGCTAAGATGGTGACCGCTATATTGTCTGCTAGGATGGTGACCGCTACTTGGCCTGCTAAGATGGAGACCGCTACTTTGCCTGCTAAGATGGTGACCGCTACATTGTCTGCTAAGATGAGGACCGCTACATTGTCTGCTAAGATGGTGACCGCTACATTGTCTGCTAAGATGGTGACCGCTACTTTGTCTGCTAAGATGGGGACCGCTACTTTGCTAAGATGAGGACCTCTACATTGTCTGCTAAGATGGAGACCGCTACATTGTCTGCTAAGATGGTGACCGCTACATTGTCTGCTAAGATGGAGACCGCTACTTTGCTAAGATGGTGACCGCTACATTGTCTGCTAAGATGAGGACCGCTACATTGTCTGCTAAGATGGTGACCGCTACATTGTCTGCTAAGATGGAGACCGCTACTTTGCCTGCTAAGATGGTGACCGCTACATTGTCTGCTAAGATGAGGACCGCTACATTGTCTGCTAAGATGGAGACCGCTACATTGTCTGCTAAGATGGTGACCGATATATTGTCTGCTAGGATGGTGACCGCTACTTGGCCTGCTAAGATGGAGACCGCTACTTTGCCTGCTAAGATGGTGACCGCTACATTGTCTGCTAAGATGAGGACCGCTACATTGTCTGCTAAGATGGTGACCGCTACATTGTCTGCTAAGATGGTGACCGCTACTTTGTCTGCTAAGATGGGGACCGCTACTTTGCTAAGATGAGGACCTCTACATTGTCTGCTAAAATGAGGACCGCTACTTTGTCTGCTAATATGGGGACCGCTACTTTGTCTGCTAAGATGGAGACCGCTACCTTGTCTGCTAAGATGGAGACCGCTACTTTGTCTGCTAAGATGGAGACCGCTACTTTGTCTGCTAAGATGGGGACCGCTACTTTGTCTGCTAAGATGGAGACCGCTACTTTGTCTGCTAAGATGGAGACCGCTACTTTGTCTGCTAAGATGGGGACCGCTACTTTGTCTGCTAAGATGGGGACCGCTACTTTGTCTGCTAAGATGAGGACCTCTACTTTGTCTGCTAAGATGCGAACCGCTACTTTGTATGCTAATTAGGGGAACTCTACTTTGTCTGCGAAGATGAGGACCTCTACTTTGTCTGCTTAGATGGGGACCGCTACTTTGTCTGCTAAGATGGGGACCGCTACTTTGTCTGCTAAGATGAGGACCTCTACTTTGTCTGCTAAGATGCGGACCGCTACTTTGTATGCTAAGAAGGGGAACTCTACTTTGTCTGCTAAGATGAGGACCTCTACTTTGTCTGCTAAGATGGGGACCGCTACTTTGTCTGCTAAGATGGGGACCGCTACTTTGTCTGCTAAGATGGGGACCGCTACTTTGTCTGCTAAGATGAGGACCTCTACTTTGTCTGCTAAGATGGGGACCGCTACTTTTTCTGCTAAGATGCGGACAGCTACTTTGTCTGCTAAGATGGGGACCGCTACTTTGTATGCTAAGATGAGGACCTCTACTTTGTCTGCTAAGATGGGGACCGCTACTTTGCTAAGATGAGGACCTCTACATTGTCTGCTAAGATGGAGACCTCTACATTGTCTGCTAAGATGGTGACCGCTACATTGTCTGCTAAGATGGAGACCGCTACTTTGCTAAGATGGTGACCGCTACATTGTCTGCTAAGATGAGGACCGCTACATTGTCTGCTAAGATGGTGACCGCTACATTGTCTGCTAAGATGGAGACCGCTACTTTGCCTGCTAAGATGGTGACCGCTACATTGTCTGCTAAGATGAGGACCGCTACATTGTCTGCTAAGATGGAGACCGCTACATTGTCTGCTAAGATGGTGACCGATATATTGTCTGCTAGGATGGTGACCGCTACTTGGCCTGCTAAGATGGAGACCGCTACTTTGCCTGCTAAGATGGTGACCGCTACATTGTCTGCTAAGATGAGGACCGCTACATTGTCTGCTAAGATGGTGACCGCTACATTGTCTGCTAAGATGGTGACCGCTACTTTGTCTGCTAAGATGGGGACCGCTACTTTGCTAAGATGAGGACCTCTACATTGTCTGCTAAGATGGAGACCGCTACATTGTCTGCTAAGATGGTGACCGCTACATTGTCTGCTAAGATGGAGACCGCTACTTTGCTAAGATGGTGACCGCTACATTGTCTGCTAAGATGGGGACCGCTACATTGTCTGCTAAGATGGTGACCGCTACATTGTCTGCTAAGATGGAGACCGCTACTTTGCCTGCTAAGATGGTGACCGCTACATTGTCTGCTAAGATGAGGACCGCTACATTGTCTGCTAAGATGGAGACCGCTACATTGTCTGCTAAGATGGTGACCGATATATTGTCTGCTAGGATGGTGACCGCTACTTGGCCTGCTAAGATGGAGACCGCTACTTTGCCTGCTAAGATGGTGACCGCTACATTGTCTGCTAAGATGAGGACCGCTACATTGTCTGCTAAGATGGTGACCGCTACATTGTCTGCTAAGATGGTGACCGCTACTTTGTCTGCTAAGATGGGGACCGCTACTTTGCTAAGATGAGGACCTCTACATTGTCTGCTAAAATGAGGACCGCTACTTTGTCTGCTAATATGGGGACCGCTACTTTGTCTGCTAAGATGGAGACCGCTACTTTGTCTGCTAAGATGGAGTCCGCTACTTTGTCTGCTAAGATGGAGACCGCTACTTTGTCTGCTAAGATGGAGACCGCTACTTTGTCTGCTAAGATGGAGACCGCTACTTTGTCTGCTAAGATGGGGACCGCTACTTTGTCTGCTAAGATGAGGACCTCTACTTTGTCTGCTAAGATGCGAACCGCTACTTTGTATGCTAATTAGGGGAACTCTACTTTGTCTGCGAAGATGAGGACCTCTACTTTGTCTGCTAAGATGGGGACCGCTACTTTGTCTGCTAAGATGGGGACCGCTACTTTGTCTGCTATGATGAGGACCTCTACTTT
This sequence comes from Meconema thalassinum, assembly GCA_946902985.2. Lineage (NCBI taxonomy): Eukaryota > Metazoa > Arthropoda > Insecta > Orthoptera > Tettigoniidae > Meconema > Meconema thalassinum. The sequence goes on from OX336395.1 coordinate 106,191,550, forward strand.
GTCTGCTAAGATGCGGACCGCTACTTTGTATGCTAAGAAGGGGAACTCTACTTTGTCTGCTAAGATGAGGACCTCTACTTTGTCTGCTAAGATGGGGACCGCTACTTTGTCTGCTAAGATGGGGACCGCTACTTTGTCTGCTAAGATGGGGACCACTACTTTGTCTGCTAAGATGAGGACCTCTACTTTGTCTGCTAAGATGGGGACCGCTACTTTTTCTGCTAAGATGCGGACCGCTACTTTGTCTGCTAAGATGGGGACCGCTACTTTGTATGCTAAGATGAGGACCTCTACTTTGTCTGCTAAGATGGGGACCGCTACTTTGTCTGCTAAGATGGGGACCGCTACTTTGTCTGCTAAGATGGGGACCGCTACTTTGTCTGCTAAGGTGAGGACCTCTACTTTGTCTGCTAAGATGCGGACCGCTACTTTGTCTGCTAAGATGGGGACCGCTACTTTGTATGCTAAGATGGGGACCGCTACTTTGTCTGGGGACCGCTACTTTGTCTGCTAAGATGGGGACCGCTACTTTGTATGCTAAGAAGGGGAACTCTACTTTGTCTGCTAAGATGGGAACCGCTACTTTGTCTGCTAAGATGGGGACCCCTACTTTGTCTGCTAAAATAGGGACCTCTATTTTGTATGCTAAGATGGGGACCCCTACTTTGTCTGCTAAAATAGGGACCTCTACTTTGTATGCTAAGATGGGGACCCCTACTTTGCCTGCTAAAAATGTTTTCTACATTGAAACCTGTCGACCGACTGAAATTCATCCATGAACAGATCACACGTACCGAGAAATGCACAGATCTACGACGAGTGTGTCTAAGGTGAGCAGAATGCAGAAGGGGAAACTAACTTCTCTTCGCCTATCTTAATTAAATTTGTCATGCATAATTTTCTTTACCTCGTCTTTTTTCCCTTGTCCACACCCCTCCTCCTTCCTTCCTTCTTCCGCATTTCTTTCCTTTCTTCTTATTTTTTTATTTTTTTATTTGGATAAGAGGAAACTTTTCCTGTCTTTATTTCCGTCTGGTGCTCTCTTATTTGCTTGTCCTTAGGGAGGAACTGCTCATCTAAGTTTTATCAACTTCTCGCTCTGTCCTTGTCGTTCGTCAGCATTCTTTGCACCTCTGTCTCCCTTTAAGTGGAATTACTAGTGACAGGTGTGGCCATTCCTAGGGATCGATGGATTGTGATTTGTCTCCCAGTTAGAGTAACTATGTTACTTTACCGTTACGTTTGTATAGCAATACTTACTTACTTACTTACTTAAGGACACCACGTACTCTTGCATGATGAAAAAATCGATTTTTTGATTTTGGCGCCATAAAATTCTTCATTCTTTTCTGAATCCAAATATATATAGTTTGTTGGGGTTTTGATGTCTACAACCACCTTAAATTCGGTTTCTAAAACTAGCCTCCCATGCTCTGAATAATACACTTTTAACTTTGCCAGCTGTTTTCCGTTAATATTCATTTTTCATGTTTAGGTACCAATAACTAGGAAACTATTTAAAATAGAGGGCTAATTTTTTTACATTAACTTGCCTAATGGAGTACTTGAATGTTAACCTATTTTCACTTCCAAAAATAGTAGGCATGGATTGGGAAGAGAAAAATTGATACATATTTTTGAATAAATTTAAAAAGAAAGAGTTCGGATTTTATTTTCTTGCATTTTGTCCCAATAATAATGAAACAAAGTAGTTACTCATCTGCCATGATCCATTCCAAGTATGTGAGCAAAATTTGTGAATATTTGATTGAAAAACAACTGAGAAATGTATACCTGAAGCAACTTATACATCATTTTTTTTTGGAAAATGTATCTGTCCAAATTTGTATTCATTTCGCACATCCTATAAAATCAAAGTAGCACTACATGGTCATAAACAGCTCAGAATATACCGCTTCTTATATGTTAAAAGAATCATAGCTGTACCTTTAGCATAAATCCAGAAAATACTTAGTAAAGTGATGCCACAAAAATAGACTTTTTCATCGTGTAAGAGTACGTGGTGACCTTAAAGAATATAGATCATTTTCCCTATTTGGGTAGTCACTTATCAACAAATGCGAACATTAACGTTGAGATTCAACCCCGCCTTCAATGTGCCAGTGCAGCCTTTGGTCGTTTGCTCGTTCGCGTGTTTGACAACCACGACATTAGCATTTTAACAAAATTATACGTTTATCAAGCTGTTGTAGTTCCCACTCTGCTTTATGGCTGAGAAACCTGGGTTACTTACAGAAGGTACCTCTTATCTCTAGAAAAATATCATCTACGATGCCTTAGGAGAATTCTTGGTATTAAAAGGCAAGACCGGTGGCACTAATACAAGTGTATTAGAGGAAGCTAGCACTATTAGTATAGAGGCTCTCATTATAAAACACCAACTTCGATGGACAGGACATGTAGTTCGCATGACTGAGTCCCGCCTCCCAAAACAAATCTTATATTGCCAGCTGAATGTCGGTCAGAGAAAGCAGGGTGGGCAACAAAACGATACAAAGATGTTCTGAAGACCAACTTGAAGAAATGTCAAATTGATACAGGTAACTGGGAGGGTGTCGCATCCGACCGATCAGAGTGGCGCCGCAACGTCCATCAAGGTCACTTGCTCTTCGAACAAGAGAGAAGAAGGCTTCAGGCTGAAAAAAGAAATGCCGGAAAAGAGCGCATGATTCGCAGAATGATCAACCCCCAAGATCCATTGGCTGCTCAAGACCTTGTGTGCCAATATTGTGGAAGAGTATGTGGTTTTCGGATCGGACTGTAGTCTACAGTCACTAAAGAACTCACGCAATATGATTAGGCCTAATGTTGGTTTACAGCGAAGATTTACATAAATGTACCTTGGAAGGCAATCAAACTCGTATCACGAGTGATAGCCTAAATAATAAATAAGAAAAATAAATTACTTACTTACTTAGACTTAGTTCCTCCAATGCTAGGTAGCATATCGGGCAACAAGTTTCGTCCAGCGAACTCGTATCAGCTGCCAGGTTTTCAGCTTCCTCCCAGTCCATATCCATGCATTCAAGATCCTTTGCAAAAGTTCGTTTCCAGGTGTTACGAGGTCTTCCTCTACTTCGGTATCCTTCCGTCGTTGGTTTCCACAACAGTGCTGATTTGGGTATCCTTCTATAATTCATACGTGGAACATGTCCCGGAAACTTCATTCTTCTTTGAGCAACGATTTTGTGCAGGCTGCGTAGACCAGTTCTTCTCAGTACTTCATCATTTGTTATGTGGTCACGATAACTGATTTTCAAAATTTGCCTCAAGCATCGTTGGTGAAAAACGTTGAACTCGTGTGCTCATTTTACTGATATTTTCCGGGTCTCACATGCATATATGGCGATCGGTAAGATGGTAGTGGATGTATCGCATTAGTTGCTAATTAGGCCTATTATTTCATTTTAAAATCTGGTCTTTGTATTCTCCACCTTCCCTTACTCCTGGTTCATACGAGAGACCCTCAGCTCCTCTGCTCTTGTTTTCTCTACCTTCCTCTTGTCCTGAGTGCTTTATAACTAGAGCCTTGCGCAGATAAACAAAGCGTTATCCGCATCCGCACGACTGTTATCCGCATCCACCCCCATCTCACGACTGTTATCCGCATCCGCCCCCATCTCACGACTGTTATCCGCATCCGCCCCGCATCCGCACGACTGTTATCCGCATCCACCCGCATCCGCACGACTGTTACCCGCATCCACCCCCATCCGCACGACTGTTATCCGCATCCGCCCCGCATCCGCACGACTGTTATCCGCATCCGCCCCGCATCCGCACGACTGTTATCCGCATCCGCCCCGCATCCGCACGACTGTTATCCGCATCCACCCACATCCGCACGACTGTTACCTGCATCCGCCCCACATCCACACGACTGTTATCCGCATCCACCCCCATCCGCACGACTGTTATCCGCATCCGCCCCCCATCCGCACGACTGTTATCCGCATCCGCCCCCCATCCGCACGACAGTTACCTGCATCCGCCCCCCATCCGCACGACTGTTACCCGCATCCTCCCCGCATCCGCACGACTGTTATCCGCATCCACCCGCATCCGCACGACTGTTATCCGCATCCTCCCCGCATCCGCACGACTGTTACCTGCATCCGCCCCCCATCCGCACGACAGTTACCTGCATCCGCCCCCCATCCGCACGACTGTTACCCGCATCCGCCCCCCATCCGCACGACTGTTACCCGCATCCACCCCCATCCGCACGACTGTTATCCGCATCCTCCCCGCATCCGCACGACTGTTATCCGCATCCGCCCCCCATCCGCACGACTGTTATCTGCATCCGACCCGCATCCGCACGACTGTTATCCGCATCCGCACGACTGTTATCCGCATCCACCCCCATCTCACGACTGTTATCCGCATCCGCCCCCCATCCGCACGACTGTTACCTGCATCCGCCCCCCATCCGCACGACTGTTACCCGCATCCTCCCCGCATCCGCACGACTGTTATCCGCATCCGCCCCCCATCCGCACGACTGTTATCTGCATCCGCCCCCCATCCGCACGACTGTTACCCGCATCCTCCCCGCATCCGCACGACTGTTATCCGCATCCGCCCCCCATCCGCACGACTGTTATCTGCATCCGCCCCGCATCCGCACGACTGTTATCCGCATCCACCCCCATCTCACGACTGTTATCCGCATCCGCCCCGCATCCGCACGACTGTTATCCGCATCCACCCCCCATCCGCACGACTGTTTTCTGCATCTGCCCGCCATCCGCACGACTGTTATCTGCATCCACCCCCATCCGCACGACTGTTATCCGCATCCACCCCCCATCCGCACGACTGTTATCTGCATCCGCCCCCCATCCGCACGACTGTTATCCGCATCCACCCCCCATCCGCACGACTGTTATCCGCATCCACCCCCATCCGCACGACTGTTATCCGCATCCACCCCCCATCCGCACGACTGTTATCCGCATCCACCCCCATCCGCACGACTGTTATCCGCATCCACCCCCATCCGCACGACTGTTATCTGCATCCACCCCCATCCGCACGACTGTTATCTGCATCCGCCCCCCATCCGCACGACTGTTATCCGCATCCACCCCCCATCCGCACGACTGTTATCTGCATCTGCCCCACATCCGCACGATTGTTATCCGCATCCGCCCCCCATCCGCACGACTGTTATCCGCATCCACCCCCATCCGCACGACTGTTACCCGCATCCGCCCCCCATCCGCACGACTGTTATCCGCATCCACCCCCATCCGCACGACTGTTATCCGCATCCGCCCCCCATCCGCACGATTGTTATCCGCATCCGCCCCCCATCCGCACGACTGTTATCCGCATCCACCCCCCATCCGCACGACTGTTATCTGCATCTGCCCCACATCCGCACGATTGTTATCCGCATCCGCCCCCCATCCGCACGACTGTTATCCGCATCCACCCCCCATCCGCACGACTGTTATCTGCATCTGCCCCACATCCGCACGATTGTTATCCGCATCCGCCCCCCATCCGCACGACTGTTATCCGCATCCACCCCCATCCGCACGACTGTTATCCGCATCCACCCCCATCCGCACGACTGTTATCTGCATCCACCCCCATCCGCACGACTGTTATCTGCATCCACCCCCATCCGCACGACTGTTATCCGCATCCACCCCCCATCCGCACGACTGTTATCTGCATCTGCCCCACATCCGCACGATTGTTATCCACATCAGCCCCGCATCCGCACGACTGTTATCCGCATCCGCTGACATTTAATAGTACATTATGCAACGAGCCTATAATGGCTATAATTAAGACACGAGTATTTTTATAAAACGAGCGTATGCGAGTTTTATAATTTCCATACGAGTGTCTTAATTACCATTATAGGCGAGTTGCATACGACTGTTTATGTTCGACGATAATTATAACTTTCTTATATGTTTTAACATAAATATTCATAAATATCTCTTGAGAGTCAGCCACTTGAATTTTGTGATCGGATAGCGAGCGCTGGGTATTATATCTCTGTCTTTCAAGATCTCTAAACGACCGACGCATGCGCTCTGTGTGCTTGCAATGCCATATTATGCAGGCCATATGTTTACATCTGCCGTCCCTCAGTAATATTGTCACCGGAGTCGTTTGAAGGCAATGCGCTGTGTAGAAATTAGCGTTGGTGATATTAAGGTACAGTGCTATTTCTTGTCTCATATTCGCCAGTTTATTTACGCGAACATATGGACGGTGCGTATTCCATGTCGGTAATTTATTATAGTTCGATGTTGTGTTTATGTCCGACATGTTGGATTTTGAGCGCATGCGAGAAGGTATCGTTACCTAATTGGTCAATGAACGAGCTCTGATTGGCTGGAGAAACTGTTTCATAATGAAAAACAGTGTTATAATGACCATCATTATGACACAGTTTTCTGACACATAATAGTGAGGGTCGAACATGAACAATATTTCTAATTTATTATAGACTAGCTGAAGTACCCGTGCTTCGCTACGCGTCATAAATAAATTAAAATGTGAAGGTGACAGTTAAAACAGGGGATAGGCGAGGTGCTGCGCAGAGGGAGATTAAGGATGGAACATTTTGTCCAACTACACCGCTCTGCGTTGACCGTGTTTTATAGCACAAATTTAGGTTTTACTCGCTAACCGTTGGAGATACCTTTCAGATAGAAAATGTAATTTTAGACCTCGTATATCCCATCAAATGTTTGCTATTTCTTAACGTTCTCTTTTTATTTGAAATGGAAATATGAATGTTTTAAACCAAAGGGTGTAGAGACGTCACTAAAATGGTCACCATCTTTAAATAGGGCAACGTATTGAAATCAAAAGAAACCTATATGTTAACCAGCTAAATCAGCTACTTCCATGTAAAAATTCATGTAAATCGGACCAGTGGTACTTGCGTGATTGAGTAATACACAGACACACACCATCTCATTTCTTGCCTCGCTTCGCTCGCGTCATAGTCGTGTCATATTGTTATTCAATGAAATGCAGGTTTAACCCCGTTACCACCACTTTAGAACCTGAATATCCAAAAATCCCTCCTTAGTAGACTTTTTCGACACACAACAAACATATCCCCAAAATATCATTCTTCTAACTTTAATAGTTTGGGTTAGTCGATGAGAGTGAACATCCAAAAATCCTTCCTTAGTGGACGTTTTTCTTCCAGAATTTCACCCCTCCCCATAAGCCCCTTAAATTGGATTTATGAAAAAACGGTCGAACACCTATTTATTTTATTTATTTATTTATTTATTTATTTTTAATCTGATTATTTTCCTCCGAGTTTCAAACTCCACGCCTATGTCGTTTAAGAGATACACGCTCCGTTAAGAATCTGTCAACCCCCCACTTTTCATCCCTTTCACCTCATAATATACACTACATCGAAAAACTATTAGACATGTGTCAGCTTATTTTTAATGATTAGTATATATGCCAAGTATCACATCCCCAAATGAAACCACTCGTGAGATATTGATATTCAATTAAATGCACGTTTACCCCCTTAACACCCATTTAGAACCTGAATATTCAAAACTCTTTCCTTAGTGGACGTTTTCGACATACAACGAACATATCCCCAAAATTTGATGTTTCTAACTTCAATAAGTTTGGCTGGGCGATGATGAGTGAGTCAGTCAGGACATTTTCTTTCATTTATTTTTGATAATTTCACCCCTCCCCATGAACCCCTTAAATTGGATTTATGAAACAAACGTTCGAACACCTACTTACTTATTTAAAACTGTTTTCCCCCTGAGTTTGATGAGTGAGTAAGAGAGTCAATCAGTTAGGACACTTTCTTTCCTGTTTTTTCCACAGAATTTCAACCCTCTCCAAGGGCCGCTTAAATTGGATTTATGAAAAAACGGTCGAACACCTATTTACTTGTATTTTAAGCTGCTTTACCCGCCGAATTTCAAACTTCTCGCCTATGTCATTTAAGAGATACACGCTCCGTTAAGAATCTCTCAACCCCCAATTTTCACCCCTTTCACCTCATAATATACACCACATCGATAAACCCTTAGACATATGTCTGATTATTTTTAATGATTAGTTTATATACCGAATATTACATCCCCAAAGAAACAAATCATGAGATATCGTTATTCAATGAAATGCACGTTTACCCCCTTAACATCTCTTTAAAACCCGAATAAACAAAAATCATTCCTTAGTTGACGTTTTCGACATACAGCGAACATATTCCCAAAATTTCATGTTTCCAACTTTAATAGTTTTCGCTGGGCGTGATGAGTGAGTGAGTCAGACAGGACATTTTCTTTCAATTATTATTACCACAATTTCATCCCTCCCCATGGGCAACTTAAATTGGATTGATGATAAAACGCTTGAACACCTATTAACTTACTTTTTAAGCTGTCTTTTTCTCCTGAGTTTGAAGAGTGAGTGAGTTAGTCAGTTAGGACATTTTCACTCCTTTCTTCCCCCAGAATTTCACCCCATCCCATGGGCCCCTTAAATTACTTTATGAAAAAAAGGTCGAACACCGATTTACTTATTTTTTAGCTGATTTTTTCAAGCTGAGTTTTAAATTTCTCGCCTATGTCGTTTAATAGATAGGCCAACACGCTCCGTTAGGAATCCTTCAACCCCCACTTTTAACCCCTTTCACCTCATAATAATACACCACATCGAAAAACCCTTAGACACATGTCTGCTTATTTTTAATGATTAGTTTATATGCCGAGTATCACATTCACAAATGAAATCACTCGTGAGATATTGTTATTCAATGAAATGCAGGTATAACCCCCTTAAGACCCCTTTAGAAACTGAATATCCAAAAATCCTCCCTTAGTGTACGGTTTTGACATACAACGAACATATCCCCAAAATGCCATGTTTCCAACTTCAATGTTTTTGGCTGGGCGATGATGAGTGAGTGAATGAGTCTGGACATTTTCTTTCATTTTTTTTCTTCAGAATTTCACCCCTCCCGATGAACCCCTTCAATTTGATCGATCAAAAAAACCTGTCGAACAGCTATTTACTTACTTTAAAGCATTTTTCCCCCTGAGTTTGATGAGTGAGTCAGTCAGTCAATCAGTTAGGACATTTTCTTTCCTATTTCCCCCCAGAATTTCACCACTCCCCATGGGCCCCTTAAATTGGATTTATGAAGAAACGGTCAAACACATATTTACTTCTTTTTTATGTTGATTTTTTTCCGCTGAGTTTCAAACTCCTCGTCTATGTCGTTTAAGAGATACACGCTCCGTTAGGAATCTTTCAATCCCCACTCTTCACCCCATTCACCTCATAATATACACCACTTCGAAAAACCCTCAGACCCGTGTCTTCTTATCTTTAATGATGAGTTTATATGCCGAGTATCACATCCCCCAATGAAACCAATCGGGAGATATTGCTATTCAATGAAATGCAGGTCTACCCCCTTAACACCCCCTTTAGAACCTGAATATGCAAAAATCCTCTCTTAATGGGCATTTGCGTCCCTTGAGGAAGCTGCGTACCAAATTTCATTCCAATCCGTTTGGTGGTTTCTGAGATTTCGTGATGAATGAATGAGTGAGTGGTATTTGACAAATATATAGTAGAAGATGGTGTCAAGTCTTTGTTATGCTAAACTCGGTTGACAGTGCTGTGTGAGTAGTTGAGTAACTAACGGGATTTCAAGTAAAGATGCTCATTTTCTATACCGGTAGTGCAGAGCGCAAATGGCATCCAGTCGGCCGTGTCTCGACTTGAGCTATGTTGCCATGGAAACTTTCTGCCTTGCCATTCCTTCTTGAGTATATTTTATGATTTGATTAGCCTGTGCTTGAGTGCAAACGGCCGAAATCCGAAGAATGAGAAAGACTATCGAAAATTCATGTAGCCAGCGGTTCCTTCTGGGTCCTAAACTATGTGTATGCAAAATTTGGTTGAGATTGGTGGAACGGTGCAGATTTGTATACGGAACAGATCCACATACATACATACATACAGACTTTCACTTTTATAAGATAAGCTTAAAGTATTAAAACAGCTCATTTACACATTTGAGGTGAATTTCGTTCCCGTAGCCTGTGTTAATCCCAAGACAATGTGGACTGAGTTTTATCCCTCGGAGTAACAGCAAGTGAAACAGAGAGTGGCTAGTTATAGCACTTACAGTAGTCGTCGAATATACCTATGCAGGCAAGCGTAGTATAAAGGACTTTTTATTTTGCATAAGTCAACACTAATTGAAGGTATTGTTTGCCACAGTGGGTGAGTGGTTATCGTGTCAGACCACTAACCCCCAAGCTTGCAGGTTCGCTCCTGGCCGTGGTAAGTGATTTTTTTTGAAAGGCGGCAAACATCACGACTCTCATGTCATACGATGTTGGCATGTTAAGGCACCCATTTGAATTCAGTAGGCCGTGTTCGTAATGGCAAAATTAATCTCGGGATTTTCCGCCAACACAAAGTTCCTTATATCTCTACTAGAAAGCGCTATAGTGTCAATGAGCTTAGATATGTAACCTCCTTGACTTTCATAGTGCTTTAACTAATAACTAAATTCGACATGCAAGCTGATCTCTGGGTGTCAAATAACAAAGATTGCACCCGGCAACCGAGGCCGTACGATATTATTATTATTATTATTATTATTATTATTATAATTATTGAAGGTATTTGCATGACTGGCTTCTCTCACTTCTCTATTACTCTGGTTGGTTAGTTGGTTCCTTAGTTTAGGGGCTGCGACAACGCGGTCATGTAGCCCCGTGTACTTTGTGTGTGTGTAGAATCTGTCTGATAACCAGTGTTAATTGTGATGGCTGTATTAGTGTGTGTATCTGTTTTTTTAAATTCAAGGAAGGACTGTAACTTTGAATTTATCAAATAGTTTCTACTTTTGCCGCCAAACGCCACCGTCAACGACTACTAGGCCTAGTTCAGAACTTAGCTACTAGACGCCACCGCAGTCGGCTCTTGGCAACGAACGTAGGGACCTAAGAGCGTTGTTTACATTCTTAACCTATACAATTTAGCTTCACACGGGTGTAATTAGTGGAAGGTTCTTTAACATGCCATAAATCTATGACAAGGGACCGCCGGCTTTACTTCCCCTCTGAAGGAAGGCATACTGAGGGATTTTTAACTCTCTTAAAAAATCCGACGGCTTCGGCCGAGTTTGAACCCGCCATCTTGGGCATAGAAGCTCAGCATGCTACCAACTACGCCACCGAAGCCACTCTCTCTATTACTCTCATAATAATAGAGAAAATAGGGAAATTGCAAGAAACGTGAAAGGCGCAGATCTTTGCATAAACTAAAATTATTTAAAAAAATCCAGTTCATCATTGTAATTCTAAAAGCTAACAGGAAATTTACACTAAACGTTATCCGCAGTTTATACGCTATCCGTACAGCCATGCAAACTATATCCGCACGGCGAAAAATTGCGCAGATATCCGCCCGCGCAGCGATTCATTTATATCAGCGTTGCAGCCCTACTATACATGGATGATGAACTCTAGTAGCGATGGTTGTCAATGTGTCAGGAAGTTTAGACGCTATTTCCACATAGACCCTAGCAAAACTTATCCATGTGCCTGTGCCTCTACCAACTGTTGTGTTGGATTTGAGTAAATATGCTTTGTGTCTAACGTTATGCGGGACGGAGACGGTTGCGTTACAGAGATGGAGACTGTGACGTCATGCAGCCGCGCGGGAAGCATAAGTTAATGGGTAAAGGACGGCGAGTGCGTAACGTCATGCAGCCACGCGGGAAGCCTACGTTATTGGATAATGGAGTCTGTTGAAAGAGCGACTTGAGGCTTCGAGCGAAGCGAAAAGAATACAGGGTGACTCCTAAAGAGGTGTACAAGATGCCAGATAAGAATACAGGGTGACTCCTAAAGAGATATACAAGACGCCAGATAAGAATACGGGGTGACTCTTAAAGAGATATACAAGATGGCAGAGAAGAATACAGGGTGTCTCCTAAAGAGGCGCACAAGATGTTAGACAAGAATACAGGGTGACTCCTACATAGGTGTACAAGATGTCACACAAGAATACAGGGTGACTTCTAAAGAGATATGCAAGATGCCATATAAGAATACAGGGTGCCTCCTAAAGAGGTGTGCAGGATCTCAGAGCAAAATACATTACAAGATGCCAGATAAGAATACAGGGTGTCTCCTAAAGAGATATACAAATGCCAGATAAGAAGACAAGGTGACTCTTAAATAGGTGTACAAGATGGCAGAGAAGAATACAGGGTGACTCCTAAAGAGGTGCACAAGATGTCAGGCAAGAATACAGGGTAACTCCTAAAGAGGTGTACAAGATGTCACACAAGAATACAGGGTGACTTCTAAAGAGATATGCAAGATGCCAGATAAGAATACAGGGTGCCTCCTAAAGAGGTGTGCAGGATGTCAGAGCAAAATACAGGGTGACACTTAACGAGGTGTACAGTATGTTAGATTAAATTCAAATACAGACTGACCCTTAAAGAGGTTTGCAAGATATCAGATTCAAATAATGGGTGACCCTTAAAGAGTTGTAAAATATATCAGACACAAATACAGGGTGACCCATAAAGAGGTGGGCAAGATGTCAGATTGAAACCTTTAACCCCTTATTGGATGGAACTAATTGTTGAAATATTTTGTTCTAAGTTCGTAATGGAGTCTGTTGAAAGAGTTCTGGGTCTTCGAGCGAAGCATTTGTGCATGCGTCATTTGAAATGATATAACGCCTAGTCTTTCAGACTGACTGTAATCTTTTGGGAAGTGAGCAACTCTGGTTCACAATCACCAATAAACAAAGATTTATCCATGCAAACACGCCATGTTTACTACTGTAGAATTTAAAAACAGCGTTTTTGATTTCCCACGATATAATTTACAATGTTTTTAAAAATATATAACATTATAATTCATTGAAATTACATGCGATATAATTTTTTAATCATTATTGCAAGCTGCACATATTTTATAAAAAATATTATCTTTGTTATTATGATGCAATAATAACTACTAAAAAATAGCATTAAAAACTGCATCGTCATTAATAAATCATGGGGTTATGAAGGGAAAATGCACAGCTGTCATTGTGTAGGGATAGGGAGGGGCGTGGTTGAGGAGTTACAGCTTTATTAGTAAGCGCTATTTTTAGCCTACTTTTCACATTTTGCAAAAATGAGGAAAATGTAGACTTATGAGATCGATCCGAGAAAATGTGTGTCTGTCTGTCTGTCCTTCTGTCTGTCTGGCTGTGTGTGTGTGTCCCCCCTATCAACTCCTAAACGGCTGCAGCAATCGAAACCAAATTTGGTAAGAGTAAAGAACTATACCGGAACATCTCAATGCCATACTTGAAAATGATGTCAGAGCTACCAACTGCTGAAAAAACTCACTAGAAATTTGAGCTCCATGTTGGACATCCTGGAAGGTATGCATGGAAGCTATTCCAAATTTGGCACACATCTAGATAGTACTATTTCCGATTAATTTCCAGGAGGCCATATATGTCAGTGTTGCCAAAATAATTTAAATCCTTCTGATATGTCCAATTTTCAAATGCAAATAACTTTCCACTAACAATTGGATTTCAACCAAATTCTGTATGTAATATGTGTACATAAACAGATATGACTGAGCGTGTTCATAAGAGCCACCAGGGCTGCCAACTGTTAATAATTGCTCTCTCTATTTAAAAAAAATCCAAATACCAATATATCAGCAAGTATGCAAGCCGACAGCTTTAAACTATGCACACGTAGGCCTATAGTACCTGACATTTTAGATTAATTTGGAGTAACTTATATACGTCAGTTCTACCAACATGATCCTAAGCCTGCTGAAAATACCAATTTTTAAATGCATTTAACGTCTATACTATCAGTTGGACTTCAACCAAATTTCGTATGTGCTATGTGTAACACAACAGATATCACTATAAGTATTCTTAAGAGCAATCATGGCTGCCAACTCTTAATAAATGCTGTCTATATTTTTTTACCCTAATATCAATATATCAGAAAGTATGCAAGCCAACAGCTCTATACTTTGCACACGAATAGCACCTGACATTCTAGATTAATTTGGAGTAATTAATATAAGTCAGTGCTGCCTACATGATTCTATGCCTGCTGATAGGTCCAATTTTAAAATACATGTAACTTCTATACTAACAAATGGATTTCATCCAAAATTGGATTATTTCTGACCAGCACACGCATGACATTGTTGCCAACATGCTTTTACGCGTGCTGATAGATCCAATGTATATCTTTATGTAACGTCCATTGGACTTCAACCTTAAGAGATGGAACTAAGAATATAATCAGTCACCAGGGCTGCCAACTGTAGTGCTCTATTAGGCTACATTATACCAGGAATATTTCAAACTAATTTGAAACTTCGATATTACCAACTTACTTTCGTCATTATTCTAGATAGGTCTATATAGATTGGCATGAATCTTAAATTTTAAGAAAAGTAAGCTCTTTAGTTCGTCACGGAACTTCTTGTTTACCATTATAAGGGGATGATGACATCAACAATTAAAACAATTAGTTCCGCGAAGAGCTAATATCCCACTGGTCTTATCCAATAAAAATCTTCCGCCTATTAACAAAATTTTCCATGTGATATACTGAACAGCTTCTGGTTCACGATCTACTGTTTGTCTTCACCAGTACCAATACAATGAGAATGATGATGATTGTTGTTTTAAGGGGCTTAACATCTAGGTTATCGGCCCCTAATGGTTTGGCTGATCGTGAAGATGATAATGAAATGTAAACTATGACTAAAACTAACTACTAACTTATATACTAGAAGAAGAAATAGAAAACAAAAGGAGAATAAGGCAAATAAAGGACAGGAGCAAAAGAAATGCCCTCAACCCTCGAAGAATGCGGATTGAGGGGCTTGGAAGGAAGAAGAGCCATAAAAGGCAGATAGGAAAGTGAAAGAGGAGAGGGTCCGCCCCACAGGTAATGGAAAAAAGGGGGAAAACCGGACCCAGCTCAGGAATCCCTCGGGGTCGCCGACTCCCAAACTCACCAGCCGTGAGCCCCTGAGGGTGTAGCATTATCTAGGGTGCACCAGAAGTGGTGGGGCTACATACACACGGCCTCCTTGAGGGCCTTGAGCAGAAGGCAGGAGATAACAGGAAATGAAAAAGCAGGCTGACCCCTCGCAGAAGGAGGTGATCAGGATAGATGAGACAAGGGCCAATTAAGGCGGGAAAGGAAGAGACTCTCTAGGTCTCGGATACCCTAATACCGTCGGGGTCGGAAGAGAACAAGAGTTGAACAAGTGAGGTCGACAGAAAATAAGATGGAGAGGAGCCCGGCAAAAGTAAGTGGAAGCAATGACGGACTCAGCTGGGGCCCCGTGGTCGTCAACCCACGTCCCACTAGATGTAGACCCCTGGGGGGACAATAAGAATGATGATAATTGTTGTTTTAAGGGGCCTAACATCTAGGTTATCAGGCCCAAATGAAAATAAACCAAACCTAGAACTAAGATAAAATGGAAAACAAAAATAAGAATAAGGGAAATAAAAGACAGGAGGAAAGGAAATGCCCTCAACCCTTGAAAAATGAGAATTGGGACTTGGAAGAAGGGAGAGCCACGAAAGGCAGACAGGAAAGGTAAAGAGGAAAGGGACCGACCCAAAGGCGATGGAAGAAGGAAGAAAAACTGGACCCAGCTCAGGAAGCCCTTGGGGACACCAACTCCCAAACTCACCCGTCGTGAGCCCTTGAAGGTGTAGCATTATCCAGGGTGAACCATAACTTGTGGGGCTACTCACATCCTGCCTCCTTAAGGGCCTTGAGCAGAAGGCAGTTGTTGTTGTTGTTTGAGTCTTCAGTCTTTTGACTGGTTTGATGCAGCACTCCATGCCTCCATGTCCTGAGCTAATCGTTTCATCTCTACATAGCTACCACACCCTACATCCGAGGCAATATGTTTAACATATTCTAACCTTGGTCTACCCCTACAGTTCTTGTCCTCGACCCTTCTTTCCATAACTAAGCTTGCTATTCCTGGCTGTCTTAGTATGTGTCCTACCAACCTATCTCTTCTCGCCATTAGCATTCGCCAGAAACAACACTCCTCTCCCACTCGTCTTAATACCTCTTCGTTTGTAACCCTATCTACCCATCTGATCTTCATCATTCTCCAGTAACACCACATTTCAAACGCTTCAATTCTCCACTTTTCTGCTGCACCAATAGTCCAAGTTTCACTTCCATAGAGCGCCACGCTCCAGACAAAGGTTTTCAAAAATGTTTTCCTAATACCTAAATCTATATTCGATGACAACAGATTCCTTTTCTGTAGAAATGCTTTCCTTGCCTGAGCCAACCGACAATGAAAAGAAAACAAGAGGTCTGACCCCTCGAAGAATGAGGGATCTGGAAAGATGAGACAAGGGCCAATTAAGGCGGGAAAGTGAAAGACTCCCTAGGCCTTGGATACCCTAATACCGGCGGGGTCGGAAGAGAACAAGAGTTGAACAAGAGAGGTCGACAAAAAAGAAGACGGAGAGAAGCCCCGCACAAGAAAGTGGATGCAATGCCGGACTCAGCTGGGGTCCAGTGGTCGCCAACCCACAGCCCACAAGTTGTAAGCCCCTGGAGGGAACACTATTAAAATAAGAAGTTATGTGCTAGAACAGGGCCATCCAGTCATTGCGCTCCGGGAGCGTGGCCGCTCTCGGGGAGCACTGGGCAGTCAGACTAGCGCGCCTTCCCCTACCATCACTACACTGTGGCAGCGAGGAGACCTGAGAGAGACGGACGATGTTCGGACCACGCTGACTAGATACGTACGTATAGTCGTGCGGCCGACGGCTCTTGTGGGATTGTAGACATATTAATAGGGCTGTTTTGCCGTAACAAATATACCACATATACAAATCGAATGGTACTCCGATGTATGGAATGTGCAGGAAACGAACGCAAGTGTTAAATAAAGAATATTGTGATTTATTCCAAACTGAAATGTGAACATTTTAGAGAGGAAAATTCAACAACAAATTGTGTTATTTTTAACACATTACATCTCTGTTGCACACTAAACATTTGGCATGCCCTTTATAAGCTGTACAGAAAAATGAAATTTCCCATTCTGCTTTGAAGGCTGCTGCTTCACCACTTTTTATTTTTGTATGCTGTTCAGTCATGACCACTGCGAAACTGATTTACTTACACGCTGTCAACAAAGCGCATTGGACTAGACTAGCGACTGATGGATCGGCAGCACACTTCAGCGCGCTCAGCCAGCCAAGCTCCTCCCACCACTTCTAAAACCACACTCCAACAAAGCGCTCGGAGCATTGGCTTAGAGCGCGACCGGAGCGCTGTCTGGATGGCCCTGTGCTAGAATATACAAATTTTAATTTCGGTGATTAAGACGCCTCCCGCGAGTTGGCATCGTTCTGTAACGAACCACAGAAATTAATTTTTAGAAAAGTCAAAAGCACTGTTTCTATGGTGTACGAAAAGTAACCTGCAAAATTTAGTGCCGTTATATAAGGACTGTTATCATAGCCCATCATACAGTGGGTGAGTGGTTATCGTGTAGGACTACCAACGCCAAGTCTGCAGGTTCGCTCCTGGCCGTGGTAGTGATTTTTGAAAGGCGACAAAAATCTCCGTACGCATGGCATAGGCTACGTTGTTGGAATGTTAAGGAACCCATTTGAATTACGTCTTTTTCTTATTATTATTCTTCTTCTTCTACGCGATCAGGCCCAGTGGACCGCGCGCTGCTACAAGTTTCCTTCTCCATCGTCTCTTACCTATAGCTGCCATCCGCCAACTGTCCACACGTATCGCTGCCTGTTGCAGATCTTCATGGAGTCCATCACTACACTGCTTCCTTGGTATACCTGGTGGTCTCCTTCCTGTGGGGATGAAATCCAGTAGCTTCCGTGGCCATCGGTGGTCTTCCATCCGGGCTACATGTCCAGCCCACTGCAGTCTTCTGGTTTTGATGGTTCCAGCTATGTTGGCATCATGGTACAGGTCTTCTAATTCATGATTGTGTCTAATCCTCCATTCACCCGTGTGTACATCCCTCACCGGTCCGAAGATCTTGCGAATAACTTTTCTCTAAAAAACGAGTAGTTTATGAAAGTCCTGTTTTCGGATACTCCATGTTTCACATCCATATTGTACCCGTTCGTCCTGGGGATGCGATGACCCATCTGCTATTACATCGCATTCCTGGAGTTCCAGGACAGAGCGGAGTTAAATGTACCTCTAGTCAAATAAGGAATGTGTCGGAAATTCAGCTGAGTTATCGAAAAAGCAGTGGGTAACACGAGACAAAGTATTTCTAGGGTCGTTACGGGCTTAAGTTTAATAAAAAAAAATGCAAATATAAATGGGCGCCATCAACTGAATTCCTAGCAAACCACCTCCTCTCCGGTTAAGCCTTGGGTAGATTATAGGCTAGGGAATAACCCACCCACCAAGGGAAGATGATTAAGAGAAGGAAGTAGAGTTTGGATTGGAAAAGAAGGATAGAAAAATAGGAGGAGAGTCCCACAAAATTAATAAGTTTAGTGTTAAACACACTTAAAGGTGGTTGCCACCGAAAATCCTCTTTCGGATACCTAAAATGAGTAAGGACTTGGTCTAAGCTGACGAGAAACACAGATAGAACTTGGGCTGTTTGCAAGAGAGTGGCTTTCGTATAATCCCTCTCAAGCATATATAAAACTACTATGGGGAAGAGTGCTGGTCTGGCAAGACTGAGAGGAACAAATTTACTGTATGTCTTCTCAAAGAAATTAGGTTTTACAAAGTAATTCGAAGAATGCCAATGATTTAACTCAAGCTTGTTATTTTCAATTTCCAAAATTATGGAGTTCCTGTAAGGGCGACCAAGTGTCTCTAAAAAGGAAAATGATAAAAGATTATGCCTTATTGGGTAATCTTGGTAAATGAACCAATGGTTGCATTGGAAAATGGCTAAGCTTTTACTCAGCGAGGAGCCGGCTAAAAGTTTAGACAAAAAGAAGCACTTATTTTTTAGAAAATTCACCATACGTTTTCGGAGAGGGTCTCCACAAGCAGGTAGCTGGCTTAGCGAGCTTTACTTGCCTTACTGGCCAATTAGAATTAGCTATTAACGCTAAGAAGAGCTTTAGTGAGGTGAAAATTAAGAGTTCTTGCTCAAATGCAACAAATGGTGAAAGCTCTATTAATGATTTTAATATCATTGAGTGAGGAGAGTCAAGGAAGACAGGATTTTGCCTAAACTTTATATTCGTAAATGAAAAAGCGAAGGGAAAAGATTTGTTTATTTTACAATTAGAAAAAGTTTGAGGAAATTAACAATTATGCAATATAATTTTAATAAACATAGTTCATTTGAACTCTTTAACAAATAGGGTCGCAGACCTCTCAACATTAAAAGGTTGCTCCAGGCAATTGACAATTTACAAGGTTTCAAACCTTACATGTTTCTAAAATCTTTATAAGATTTAAACAAATGAGCAATGAAATAATTAAAGCTTGAACGTGAATTGGAGTACAAAAGTGCACCTTAAGAAATTCAGGAGAGAATGTTCTAGAGAAAGTGACAACTTTGAAAATAACAATAATAACAACATGAAAAATAAGATAGAAGTTCCTACAACTTCTTATATTTATACAGAATTAATATATGAGAATTATACAAAGAGGGCAGGTCACTTACTGTGAACCCTGAAGAAAGTGAAAGGGAAAGTTTTAGACTTCCCAAGTTTGAGCAGGAATCACTCGCCAAATGGGACAGTTTCCATTTCGTGAAACCTGAACATGACTCGCTCAAGAGTTTAAAGAATTGTTTTCCCTGATTATGGGAAAGAAACAACGTGAATTTAAAACTTGTATCACACAAGCAATTATGCAGAATTTAATTAATGTTAAACTAGCAAAGAGGGAAGGGCACCTTGTGAGTGACACCTTATAGAAAGTTACAATTTTATTAATAATGATGGTTAGTAGAAGGTTGAGGAAAGATCATTGGGATAGAGGATCAATGTTCATGGCCGTATTTAATATAACCGGACGATCGCGACGCGGTAGAAACGTGGAGCAAGCACTGTTTATCACTATAGTCTATGAAGATACACACATCAAAAAAAGTTTTGCATCACCTCGGTTCCCAGATCTCCGGCATATAGACGTTGACTGTGTATATTGTATCAAAGATACAGTCCCTTTGACTGTTCATAGATGTCACTAAAACTGCTCAAAGATGTAAACAACCATGCATGAGCAGGGCCTATTAGACGGAGGGGGTACGACAGCCGATCAGTTCCAGTCATTCCACCAGGACGAAGGTACGCTGCTCATGTTGTCTGTAGTTCTACCATGCCTAGAAGGTCAATACCGCAGTTCGATCGCGTCCGCATTGTTACTTTGTGTCAAGAAGGGCTCTCAACAAGGGAAGTTTCCAGGCGTCTCAGAGTGAACCAAAGCGATGTTGTTCGGACATGGAGGAGGTACAGAGATACAGGAACTGTCGATGACAGGCCTCGCTCAGGCCGCCCAAGGGCTACTACTGTAGTGGATGACCGCTACTTACGGATTGCCGCTCGGAGGAACCCTGACAGCAATGCCACCATGTTGAATAATGCGTTTCGTTCAGCCACAGGACGTCGTGTTTCAACTCAAACTGTGCGCAATAGGCTGCATGATGCGCAACTTCACTCCCGACGCCCATGGCGAGGTCCAGCTTTGCAACCCCGACACCATGCAGCGCGGTACAGATGGGCCCAACAACATGCTGAATGGACCCCACAGAATTGGCATCACGTTCTCTTCACCGATGAGTGTCGCATATGCCTTCAACCAGACAATCGTCGGAGACGTGTTTGGAGGCACCCTGGTCAGGCTGAACGTCTTAGACACACTGTCCAGCGAGTGCAGCAAGGTGGTGGTTCCCTGATGTTTTGGGGTGGCATTATGTGGGGCCGACGTACGCCACTGGTGGTCATGGAAGGCTCCGAAACGGCTTTACGATACCTGAATGACATCCTCCGACCCATAGTGCACCCATATCGGCAGAATATTGGAGAGGCATTTGTCTTCATGGACGACAATTCTCGACCTCATCGTGCACATCTTGTGAATGCGTTCCTTCAAGATAACGACATCGCTCGACTACAGTGGCCAGCATGTTCGCCAGACATGAACCCTATCGAAAATGCCTGGGATATGTTGAAAAGGGCTGTTTATGGACGTCTTGACCCACCAACCACTCTGAGAGATTTACGCCGAATTGTCGTTGAGGAGTGGGACAATTTGGACCAACAGTGTCTTGATGAACTTGTGGATAGTATGCCACGACGAATACAGGCATGCATCAATGCAAGAGGACGTGCTACTGGGTATTAGAGGTAGTGGTGTGTACTGCAATCTGGACCACAAATGCTGAAAGTCTAACTGTATGATGGTACAACATGCAATGTGTGGGTCTCATGAGCAATAAAACGAGCTGAAATGTTGTTTGTGTTGATCTCTATTCCCTTTGTATTTAAAGGTTCCGGAACTCTTGGAACCGAGGTGATGCAAAACTTTTTTTGATGTGTGTAGATGCAAAGTTCACTATAAAAACACTAAAGTTCATGAAAAAGAAAGTTATTGCAATTATGGAAATAACTGATTGCACTATATAGGTGAGAGTCTATTTCTTGAAAAAGTTGTGATTTACAATTAAATGCGCCATAGAATGTTCCAGAGGTTCCAGCGGTGGAGGAAAGTTAGCTATTGCAAAAATTTGTGAGGAAGATTCCTCATTTTAACTAGCATTTTCACAAGTGCGTGAACAATACTTGACGGCAAGACTCGCAGATAGAGAACAAGATCTCGAAGGTTCCAGAACAACCTTAGCAGAAAATGGGGTTGAGAAAATCCAACGGAGGAAATAGCTTTATATTTATAGACAGCGGGTACTAAATAATATCCCACGTAGCGAGAGGATTTCTCGTTTAAATAGCTTAAGAAAAGCTCTTTTTTAGTAAGGTTGGCTTATACAAGCAGAAGCTCAACATGGCAAATCTCGCGAAGAATGATTACCGCCCCACAAGTAATCTCACGCTGTCTATAAACTAATCTATAAAAGCATGTAGATAAAATGATGAAGATGAGGTTAAAACCTTTAAAATGGTACTTATCTTGATTTCATGTTGAAGTTGAAGTTTCCTACTACTTTGCCAACATGGCGTAGAAGAGTGTGAGCCTCTTGGTTTGAGGAGGCAAGCTCGAGCGGAGCTTTGACTGAACGAGTCAACTGCAGACTAAGAAGTGAGAGCGGCTCAACGGAGCACGGAGGGACCAAGAAAAGGGGGAAGGAGTGGGGGGGTAGGAGACAAAAGGAGAACAATAAACATTGCCAACTTTGATACAAAAAATTAATTTCTTGCTGAGCTGATCTTCTAAGAGTTGATAACAGATGATACTAGCGCAGCATGGTGAGTAAAGAAGTAGACGTAGTCCTCTTGCTCAAGGAGAAAATAGCTGGCGATGGTACAGGATCTGGTGGCCAAATGGATAAGTAAGTCCTCTAGCACCAGGAAGAGTTGAGGAGCTTCAGAGATTCGCTGCGAGGTGACGCTAGGTGGGTCACAGAAGTTATATATCTGAAACATACTTATGAAGACATAAGAGATATGCCCAACAAGGAGAAAAGAGATGATCACTGTTGGTGTTTGACAAAGAAGAAGGAAGAAATGAACATGCAAAGAGCAATAAAAATTATAATCTCAGGTACCGTGTATTCCAAGAATGCACCATACTGGGAGGGTAAAACACCAACAGGGAACAAGAAAAACAAGTAAACATTTGAAGGTAATGGAGAGATCAAGGACAGAGGTCTTGTGATCGGACCATTAATAGTTAAGACTCTGACTACCCTGACTCTCCTATCTCTTCCAGGGTAACACTGGGTCACTCTACCGGAAGTCCAGACTAGAGGGGGAGAAACATCCCTAACTAAGACCAAGTCCCCCACTTTAATGTCGGGACTGGAAAGAAACCACTTCTGTCTCCCTTGCAATGAAGTTAAATATTCCAAGTTCCACCTCTTCCAAAAGGAATTACGGAGGGCTTCAAGTTTACACCAAACAATAGGTAAATCAGAATCCCTGAAAGAATTAGGAAGGGGAGGAGGGGCAGAGAGAGAAGTGCGTGTAAGGAAGCGACCAGGTGTAAGTGGAAGGAGGTCATCAGGGTCATTGGAAAGCGGAGTTAAAAGGCGAGAATTAATGACATCTTCCATCACAAAATAACTAGAAGCTGAGGGAAATAAAGCACTAGTAAAGATTGCGATACAATGCAAAAGGTGAATTAACAAGTTTAAACAAAGCATATAGAGACAAGTACATCTATTCAGGATAAGAATATACCAAGTAAACAAAGAAACTATGCGAGTAGAAAGCAAGAACGCCATAGGTAACAAACGAGTAGCCATAAACAATGACCTCAAGTTATAATGAGTATCAAAGGGGTTACTCAGAAAAATACTTAAGTCAGCGAGAAACGTGACATAACAAGTATAAATGCAAAAACACATCGAATGTGACGACGAGAAAAAGCAAGTTTGTTCATCAATGAACATTAAGATCGCAAAAGATGTAAGCAAATTGCAATACATAAGCGCGTGAGAAATACGCAACGAAGTTTTGAAACAAGGAACGAAGCAGTTATAGAATACGAGCATGAGTAAATGAAAGACACAGGCAAGCGCGGCCTTGACACACATAGTACAACGAGATAAGACATATAAATAGCTGAGAGAGTCCTTGACTAGAACAAGTTTATTTTGGGAATTAGGTGAGCGGCTTCCGAGATTACGGTAGCGGCTCGCCAGACAATGGTTGGCAATCAGCCAAAGTTGAGATAAGAGAAACTTGCTTTGAACTGTGTCAAGCGTACAGGAAATAAACAGTGACTTGACCTTACTCCGGCGTGTATACAAACAAGTTTGAAAAACAAGCAGTTCGGAGTACACAAACAACATTTGTTGAATCAGCTGTAACTTAAAGCAGGTATTCAGGTTGAACAGCATGCAGTCAATCGTAACTTGGACGTGAACAAGCGATTTAAAGATATATGAAATAGAGTAGGAAATCAATTTCGCATAATTGAGAGGATCACGGAATCCGACAATTTTCAACAAAAAGAAGCTTAATTCTTCCGAGCAAAGAAGACAAGCTGGGACATTGAGAAGAAGGTTATGCATAAGAATAGTTATTCTAGATGCTATAGAATTCAGATTTTCAAACGGTTTCATGAGCGACTTCCAATTGTGAGGAAGGGGGGAGGAGCCGGCCGTGGCCATCCTTCTACATAGCGAAAGAAGTGAAACATAGCGTACAGCAAAGTGATGGAGACTGATAGCCATGGTTTTACACAAGGGGAAGATAGTTTTCGAGAAAGAGTTTAAGCAATTACCTGCTATAAAAAATGACATAAGAAGGTAAACGAAATAACACAAAGCAAGGCGAACTTGAATTGCCATTTTGTGCGGGAAGAAGGAAAACCCATTTAAACAACTTACAGAGGTAGCGTAGTTGTTCACGATAAGACATCGTTTCGACAAGTGTTTTTCAAAAATATTGAGATCTGAAACATGAGCGTTCTCTTTTTCAGAAATGGGACTTCTGTCAGCTGTAACGAAATGACATTGCGCTTTAGTTTGAAGACTGGGTTGTTTGATTTCACCAGTAATAACCCAACCAAAATCGGTGTCTCTGGCGACCACGGTTGAAGATAACTTGCGCGTTTGTTTGCGAATGCAATTCCAAAAAACATTGGCACTGAAAAGTACATCAATGGGACCTTGAGCATTAAACTGAGGATCAGCTAACCTTAAGTGCGAAGGAATCCTTAATCCGGAGGTATTAATAGAGTGACTTGGAGTGTCCTTGCCAATACTGGTAAGAATGAGACAGTTTAAATTAAGATTGGTGTTTCTTTGGCAAACGTCTCTGATTTTCAATTTTGAAGACTGCAAAACTTGAGTTTTCAAATTGTCAATGCCGGTCACACTGATAGAAGTAGGCGATGACGAAAGACCTAGTTTTTTAATCAACGATTGCGAAACAAAGTTGTGCGTTGAAGCGGAATCGAGAAGACCACGGGTTCTAAACCAATTTCCAAATTTATCTTGGATTTCGAATTGTACAGTGGTCAAAAGGGTTTGCGCACTGTAAGAAGTTTCGGCATTAGAAATGCAGGAAGAAGCATTAGTTTGTTCGGAGCTGCTCTGCATGGAGCTTGAAGAGGCAGGTACTGATGACCTCGATTTATCGTGAACGTGCAATAAAGAATGATGCGGTTTTTTACAATGGAAACAGAGATTTGATGACGTACAGTTTGAAGAAGAATGCTTAGGTGACAAGCAATTGAAACAATGTTTGCTATTTAAGACAAACTTCCTTCGATCTTCGACAGACAATTCTTTAAAGGATTTGCACGAATACAAGGTGTGAAGCTTTTTACAGAGCGTGCATTTTAAAGATTTATTAAGCGGCCTGATATCTTCTCTTGCATGATTGAAAGAAGAACGGGTTTGCTTGTACTCGACAGATGGGGGCTGATGACCCTTTGAAAAAGCAAGGTTTTTCTCAAAAATGTGAGACTGATGATTCGTTTCGACCTTTTCGCATTGAAATGCGAGTGCTGTAAGGACTTGGCATCGACTGTTAAGAAACGAGATTAAGTGTTCGAAGGAAAATTCTTCCTTACGAGCGAGTTCGATCTCCCAAGCCTTTAAAGTTGAAAAATCGAATCTTGATGTAGCCAGATGAATGAGTATGGTGTCCCATGTTTGGACAGGTTGATTGAGTTGGTATAATGCTCTGACATTCAACTGTATAGAATCTAAGAGGTTTCTTAAAGAGGTGACGTCATTAGGTTTGACGGCTGGCAAGTTGAAAAGACAACGTATGTGGCGAGCTACACTCAAACGTAAATTGCCATATCTCTCTTTAAGGAGATTAAAGGCGATGTGGTAGTTGTCTGCGCTTAAAGGCAGTGACTCCACCAAGGCTAAGGCCTCACATTCCAAAGAAGTGCGGAGGAAGTAGAACTTATGTATGTCAGGGATCTCGATATTTTCATGAATTAGGGAGCAGTAAAGTTCGTAAAAAGAATACCATTCACCTTCCTTGCCTGAGAAGTGCGGTAGGCTTATCTTAGGAAGTAACGGTTTCGGTTTGTTCTTGTAAACTGAAGCGGGTGCGAACTGGGCCGGATTGATGACCTTAGTGTCCGGTTCTGAGATATTGCGGATCAGTTGGTGGGCCTTTGCAATCCCTTCAAAGTACAAGGGTTCGACCTCGTCCCGATCCGATTGAAGTTCTGGACAAGCGGATTCAATCTCGGTTTGAATTTGGTCATAATAATCATAAGACCGTTCATACAACTTAAGGCGATGTGTCAAGATGTCTAAATCACACTCGGCGGGATTTAATTTGCTGATGAAATTTCTGAATCTAGTGAGTTACCCTTTATAGGAAGAACGTCTAGCAATGAGAGTTTCATCTTTTTCAGTAGGAGCCATGATAAAGAGAATAAATTGAAATACAACTCACGAAACTGTAGAACCTTGGAGATGCTGTCAAGCTGGCAGCAGCAAATGGGTATAAAGAACAGGACACACCAAAGGAGACAGGAGCGGCCTCTTTCCCGTTCACAGGCTTTGCATGACGTAGATATAGCTGAAAAATCCAAAGCAGATATTAATAATTTGCCAAGTATTGTCAAATGACACTTGACAAACAATGGACATAAAAAATGGACTCTCCCGGGTTTCTGGGACCAAATTTTGGGTAGATTATAGGCTAGGAAATAACCCACCCACCAAGGGAAGATGATTAAGAGAAGGAAGTAGAGTTTGGATTGGAAAAGAAGGATAGAAAAATAGGAGGAGAGTCCCACAAAATTAATAAGTTTAGTGTTAAACACACTTAAAGGTGGTTGCCACCGAAAATCCTCTTTCGGATACCTAAAATGAGTAAGGACTTGGTCTAAGCTGACGAGAAACACAGATAGAACTTGGGCTGTTTGCAAGAGAGTGGCTTTCGTATAATCCCTCTCAAGCATATATAAAACTACTATGGGGAAGAGTGCTGGTCTGGCAAGACTGAGAGGAACAAATTTACTGTATGTCTTCTCAAAGAAATTAGGTTTTACAAAGTAATTCGAAGAATGCCAATGATTTAACTCAAGCTTGTTATTTTCAATTTCCAAAATTATGGAGTTCCTGTAAGGGCGACCAAGTGTCTCTAAAAAGGAAAATGATAAAAGATTATGCCTTATTGGGTAATCTTGGTAAATGAACCAATGGTTGCATTGGAAAATGGCTAAGCTTTTACTCAGCGAGGAGCCGGCTAAAAGTTTAGACAAAAAGAAGCACTTATTTTTTAGAAAATTCACCATACGTTTTCGGAGAGGGTCTCCACAAGCAGGTAGCTGGCTTAGCGAGCTTTACTTGCCTTACTGGCCAATTAGAATTAGCTATTAACGCTAAGAAGAGCTTTAGTGAGGTGAAAATTAAGAGTTCTTGCTCAAATGCAACAAATGGTGAAAGCTCTATTAATGATTTTAATATCATTGAGTGAGGAGAGTCAAGGAAGACAGGATTTTGCCTAAACTTTATATTCGTAAATGAAAAAGCGAAGGGAAAAGATTTGTTTATTTTACAATTAGAAAAAGTTTGAGGAAATTAACAATTATGCAATATAATTTTAATAAACATAGTTCATTTGAACTCTTTAACAAATAGGGTCGCAGACCTCTCAACATTAAAAGGTTGCTCCAGGCAATTGACAATTTACAAGGTTTCAAACCTTACATGTTTCTAAAATCTTTATAAGATTTAAACAAATGAGCAATGAAATAATTAAAGCTTGAACGTGAATTGGAGTACAAAAGTGCACCTTAAGAAATTCAGGAGAGAATGTTCTAGAGAAAGTGACAACTTTGAAAATAACAATAATAACAACATGAAAAATAAGATAGAAGTTCCTACAACTTCTTATATTTATACAGAATTAATATATGAGAATTATACAAAGAGGGCAGGTCACTTACTGTGAAACCTGAAGAAAGTGAAAGGGAAAGTTTTAGACTTCCCAAGTTTGAGCAGGAATCACTCGCCAAATGGGACAGTTTCCATTTCGTGAAACCTGAACATGACTCGCTCAAGAGTTTAAAGAATTGTTTTCCCTGATTATGGGAAAGAAACAACGTGAATTTAAAACTTGTATCACACAAGCAATTATGCAGAATTTAATTAATGTTAAACTAGCAAAGAGGGAAGGGCACCTTGTGAGTGACACCTTATAGAAAGTTACAATTTTATTAATAATGATGGTTAGTAGAAGGTTGAGGAAAGATCATTGGGATATAGGATCAATGTTCATGGCCGTATTTAATATAACCGGACGATCGCGACGCGGTAGAAACGTGGAGCAAGCACTGTTTATCACTATAGTCTATGAAGATAGATGCAAAGTTCACTATAAAAACACTAAAGTTCATGAAAAAGAAAGTTATTGCAATTATGGAAATAACTGATTGCACTATATAGGTGAGAGTCTATTTCTTGAAAAAGTTGTGATTTACAATTAAATGCGCCATAGAATGTTCCAGAGGTTCCAGCGGTGGAGGAAAGTTAGCTATTGCAAAAATTTGTGAGGAAGATTCCTCATTTTAACTAGCATTTTCACAAGTGCGTGAACAATACTTGACGGCAAGACTCGCAGATAGAGAACAAGATCTCGAAGGTTCCAGAACAACCTTAGCAGAAAATGGGGTTGAGAAAATCCAACGGAGGAAATAGCTTTATATTTATAGACAGCGGGTACTAAATAATATCCCACGTAGCGAGAGGATTTCTCGTTTAAATAGCTTAAGAAAAGCTCTTTTTTAGTAAGGTTGGCTTATACAAGCAGAAGCTCAACATGGCAAATCTCGCGAAGAATGATTACCGCCCCACAAGTAATCTCACGCTGTCTATAAAATAATCTATAAAAGCATGTAGATAAAATGATGAAGATGAGGTTAAAACCTTTAAAATGGTACTTATCTTGATTTCATGTTGAAGTTGAAGTTTCCTACTACTTTGCCAACATGGCGTAGAAGAGTGTGAGCCTCTTGGTTTGAGGAGGCAAGCTCGAGCGGAGCTTTGACTGAACGAGTCAACTGCAGACTAAGAAGTGAGAGCGGCTCAACGGAGCACGGAGGGACCAAGAAAAGGGGGAAGGAGTGGGGGGTGGGGGTAGGAGACAAAAGGAGAACAATAAACATTGCCAACTTTGATACAAAAAATTAATTTCTTGCTGAGCTGATCTTCTAAGAGTTGATAACAGATGATACTAGCGCAGCATGGTGAGTAAAGAAGTAGACGTAGTCCTCTTGCTCAAGGAGAAAATAGCTGGCGATGGTACAGGATCTGGTGGCCAAATGGATAAGTAAGTCCTCTAGCACCAGGAAGAGTTGAGGAGCTTCAGAGATTCGCTGCGAGGTGACGCTAGGTGGGTCACAGAAGTTATATATCTGAAACATACTTATGAAGACATAAGAGATATGCCCAACAAGGAGAAAACAGATGATCACTGTTGGTGTTTGACAAAGAAGAAGGAAGAAATGAACATGCAAAGAGCAATAAAAATTATAATCTCAGGTACCGTGTATTCCAAGAATGCACCAAGCCTTAATCAAGACAAGGAAAGAAAAAGGAAAATCACACCATCATCAGATCACAACTAAGATAAAAACAAATTTATTTCACTTTGATAGTCAGACAGACATTTTAAATATTCATCCTACCTGAGAGCATGGTCGAATGCCAACGTTAAATTGTCATTGTCCAAAAATCGAACCATCTCTTTTCTAATCAAAATATTTCATCCACATAGAACAAGAAAAATCTCTAAAGTTCTCTTGGGTTCTCAGGATCACTGTAGCACTATGTCTTTCGTCACTGACATTTGTGATACCTGAGACCTAATTTCTCTTTAATTTAACATCATAAATGTGGATTTGGAAAAATTATTAATCTGTCTAAACATACACATTATAATCACATATTTTAAACATCACGTAATTTATGGCTTGCATGGCATAATTTAAATGTTGAATACATTAGTAAAATGCTCCTAAACATCGAATAATTCATTTACACTATTTACATTGTCATTACAAATTGCTTGTTTGTGAATTACAGAAAATCCGTTGCTCATTGGTCATCATCATCATCATCATCAAAATTAAATATTTCTCACATTAATTCTTATCTCAAAATTCAACATATTCCTGTCAGAATCATTAACTCATCACCATTAAATCATTTAAATGAAAATTATTATCATCACTTCATTATACTTTCTAATTATTCACACACTCTTATTTTATTATCTCCTTCAAATTGAATCATCTTAAATCATCAATACAAATTGTTTAATTCCTCAACTCAAGTTGCAATTCCTTTAATTCATATCTCAATTAAATTTATTAGCCTACTTTCTATTTTTGCAAAAAATGAAAGTAGACTTATGAGATCAACACAGGGCGAAAAAAGTGTGTCTGTCTGTGTGTGTGTATGTGTGTGTGTGAGTCTGTGTGTGTGTCTGTCTGTGTGTGTGTGTGTGTCTGTGTGTGTGTGAGTGTGTGTACTCCGAATGTCTGTCCCCCCCTATCAATTCGAACACGGTGAATGCGAATTGAACGAAATTTTTTACAAAGGTAGCACTAGCAAAGGACACCTCAGTGTCATGTTTTATATCGCCGCCATCTTGACGGAAACGTAATGGCGGCCACACAAATGTTCAAAGCTTAAATCAAATTACGACTAACGTAATCATCCGATCTCTACCAAATTCTGCAACAACATACCTTTATGGGGGGGGGCATCCTTTGACCAAACCAATAGGCCATCAGCGTAATAGTTTGCGGATGGCGGCCATCTTTGTGTGAAAATCGTTTCCCCCTATTAATTCGAACACGGTGCAACCTAAAGGAACGAAATTTGGTACAGGGGTAGTACTAACAAAAGGCACCTCAGTGTCATGTTTTATATCGCCGCCATCTTGACGGAAACGTAATGGCGGCCACACAAATGCTCAAAGCTTAAATCAAATTACGATTAACCTAATGATCCGATCTCTACCAAATTTTGCAACAACATACCTTTATAGAGGAAGCATCCTTTGACCAACTGACTAGGTCATTAGCCTAATAGTTTGCGGATGGCGGCCATCTTTGTGTGAAAATCAATTCCCCTATTAATTCAAACACAGTGAAACCGAATAGAACGAAATTTGGTACAGAGGTTGCACCAGCAAAGGGCATCTCAGTGTCATGTTTTATATCGCCGCCATATTGACAGAAACGTAATGGCGGCCACACAAATGTTCAAAGCTTAAGTTAAATTACGACTAACATAACCATCCGATCCCTACCAAACATTGCAACAACATACCTTTATGGAGGGAGCATCCTTTGACCAATCTAATAGGTTATTAGCCTAATAGTTTGTGGGTGGCGGCCATCTTTATGTCAAAATTGATTCCCCCTATTAATTCGAACACGGTGGAACCGAATGGAACGAAATTTGGTACAGAGGTAGCACTAGCAAAGGGCACATCAGTGTCATGTTTTATATCACCGCTACCTTGACGGAAACGTAATCGCGGCCGCCCAAATGTTAAAAGCTAAAATGTAATTACGACCACCCTAATAATCTAGTCGCTACCAAATTTTGCAACTACATACCTTTATAGAGGGAGCATCCTTTGACCAATCTAATAGCTTTGACTGAACGAGTCAACTGCAGACTAAGAAGTGAGAGCGGCTCAACGGAGCACGGAGGGACCAAGAAAAGGGGGAAGGAGTGGGGGGGTAGGAGACAAAAGGAGAACAATAAACATTGCCAACTTTGATACAAAAAATTAATTTCTTGCTGAGCTGATCTTCTAAGAGTTGATAACAGATGATACTAGCGCAGCATGGTGAGTAAAGAAGTAGACGTAGTCCTCTTGCTCAAGGAGAAAATAGCTGGCGATGGTACAGGGTCTGGTGGCCAAATGGATAAGTAAGTCCTCTAGCACCAGGAAGAGTTGAGGAGCTTCAGAGATTCGCTGCGAGGTGACGCTAGGTGGGTCACAGAAGTTATATATCTGAAACATACTTATGAAGACATAAGAGATATGCCCAACAAGGAGAAAACAGATGATCACTGTTGGTGTTTGACAAAGAAGAAGGAAGAAATGAACATGCAAAGAGCAATAAAAATTATAATCTCAGGTACCGTGTATTCCAAGAATGCACCAAGCCTTAATCAAGACAAGGAAAGAAAAAGGAAAATCACACCATCATCAGATCACAACTAAGATAAAAACAAATTTATTTCACTTTGATAGTCAGACAGACATTTTAAATATTCATCCTACCTGAGAGCATGGTCGAATGCCAACGTTAAATTGTCATTGTCCAAAAATCGAACCATCTCTTTTCTAATCAAAATATTTCATCCACATAGAACAAGAAAAATCTCTAAAGTTCTCTTGGGTTCTCAGGATCACTGTAGCACTATGTCTTTCGTCACTGACATTTGTGATACCTGAGACCTAATTTCTCTTTAATTTAACATCATAAATGTGGATTTGGAAAAATTATTAATCTGTCTAAACATACACATTATAATCACATATTTTAAACATCACGTAATTTATGGCTTGCATGGCATAATTTAAATGTGGAATACATTAGTAAAATGCTCCTAAACATCGAATAATTAATTTACACTATTTACATTGTCATTACAAATTGCTTGTTTGTGAATTACAGAAAATCCGTTGCTCATTGGTCATCATCATCATCATCATCAAAATTAAATATTTCTCACATTAATTCTTATCTCAAAATTCAACATATTCCTGTCAGAATCATTAACTCATCACCATTAAATCATTTAAATGAAAATTATTATCATCACTTCATTATACTTTCTAATTATTCACACACTCTTATTTTATTATCTCCTTCAAATTGAATCATCTTAAATCATCAATACAAATTGTTTAATTCCTCAACTCAAGTTGCAATTCCTTTAATTCATATCTCAATTAAATTTATTAGCCTAATTTCTATTTTTGCAAAAAATGAAAGTAGACTTATGAGATCAACACAGGGCGAAAAAGGTGTGTCTGTCTGTGTGTGTGTATGTGTGTGTGTGAGTCTGTGTGTGTGTCTGTCTGTGTGTGTGTGTCTGTGTGTGTGTGAGTGTGTGTACTCCGAATGTCTGTCCCCCCCTATCAATTCGAACACGGTGAATGCGAATTGAACGAAATTTTTTACAAAGGTAGCACTAGCAAAGGACACCTCAGTGTCATGTTTTATATCGCCGCCATCTTGACGGAAACGTAATGGCGGCCACACAAATGTTCAAAGCTTAAATCAAATTACGACTAACGTAATCATCCGATCTCTACAAAATTCTGCAACAACATACCTTTATGGGGGGGGGGGGGGGGGGCATCCTTTGACCAAACCAATAGGCCATCAGCGTAATAGTTTGCGGATGGCGGCCATCTTTGTGTGAAAATCGTTTCCCCCTATTAATTCGAACACGGTGCAACCTAATGGAACGAAATTTGGTACAGGGGTAGTACTAACAAAAGGCACCTCAGTGTCATGTTTTATATCGCCGCCATCTT
Source organism: Meconema thalassinum (assembly GCA_946902985.2). NCBI lineage: Eukaryota > Metazoa > Arthropoda > Insecta > Orthoptera > Tettigoniidae > Meconema > Meconema thalassinum. The sequence continues at coordinate 106,225,303 of OX336395.1, forward strand.
AACGGAAACGTAATGGCGGCCACACAAATGCTCAAAGCTTAAATCAAATTACGATTAACCTAATGATCCGATCTCTACCAAATTTTGCAACAACATACCTTTATAGAGGAAGCAACCTTTGACCAACTGACTAGGTCATTAGCCTAATAGTTTGCGGATGGCGGCCATCTTTGTGTGAAAATCAATTCCCCTATTAATTCAAACACAGTGAAACCGAATAGAACGAAATTTGGTACAGAGGTTGCACCAGCAAAGGGCATCTCAGTGTCATGTTTTATATCGCCGCCATATTGACAGAAACGTAATGGCGGCCACACAAATGTTCAAAGCTTACGTTAAATTACGACTAACATAACCATCCGATCCCTACCAAACATTGCAACAACATACCTTTATGGAGGGAGCATCCTTTGACCAATCTAATAGGTTATTAGCCTAATAGTTTGTGGGTGGCGGCCATCTTTATGTCAAAATTGATTCCCCCTATTAATTCGAACACGGTGGAACCGAATGGAACGAAATTTGGTACAGAGGTAGCACTAGCAAAGGGCACCTCAGTGTCATGTTTTATATCACCGCTACCTTGACGGAAACGTAATCGCGGCCGCCCAAATGTTAAAAGCTAAAATGTAATTACGACCACCCTAATAATCTAGTCGCTACCAAATTTTGCAACTACATACCTTTATAGAGGGAGCATCCTTTGACCAATCTAATAGGTCATTCGTCTAATAGTTTGCGGATGGCGGCCATCTTTGTGTCAAAATCGATTCCCCCTATTAATTCGAACACGGTGCAACCTAATGGAACGAAATTTGGTACAGGGGTAGTACTAACAAAAGGCACCTCAGTGTCATGTTTTATATCGCCGCCATCTTGACGGAAACGTAATGGCGGCCACACAAATGTTCAAAGCTTAAATCAAATTACGATTAGCCTAATCATCCGATCTCTAGCAAATTTAGCAACAACATACCTTTATGGAGGGAGCATCCTTTGACCAAACTAATAGGTCATCAGCCTAATATTTTGCGGATGGCGGCCATCTTTGTGTGAAAATCGATTCCCCGTATCAATTCGAACACGGTGAAACCGAATGGAACGAAATTTGGTACAGAGGTAGCACTAGCAAAGGGCACCTCAGTGTCATGTTTTATATCACCGCTATCTTGACGGAAACGTAATCGCGGCCACCCAAATGTTAAAAAATAAAATGTAATTACGACCAACCTAATAATCTAGTCTCTACCAAATTTTGCAACACCATATCTTTATGTGGGAAACATATTCAGACCAAACTGCAAGAACATCAGCCCAATAGTTTGCAGATGGTGGCCAAGTATGTGTGCAAATCGATTCCCCCTATCAATTCAAACACGGTGAAACCGAATTGAACGAAATTTGGTACAAAGGCAGCACTAGCAAAGGGCACCTCATATTCATGTTTAATATCCCTATAGCACGTTGTATTTCAACAAGCTACTACAACCAACATTCAATCATACTCCTTGAAAAGGACAAACAGTTATAACCATACCCATGCATTTAGGAGAAAGTAGGCTATATGTTCTTTACTGAACATCTTGTTTTTAATTCCATATAAATTCATTAATCATCAGCTTCTTTAATTAATTATCACCTTCTAATTCAGTTATTCTTCATCTATCCAATCGTCTATAAATTTATTTAAATCAGTTTATTTATCCAATCTTCAATTCATCCATTTATTTAATTCATTGATTTATTCCAAATTTTAATTTATTAATTTATTTAAATTTTATTCTTCTGGTTATTTAGATTTTTATTATTTCATCTAGTCATTCTGATTTTTATTTCATTGGGTCAGATCATTAATATGCTTAAATTTCAGATTATTATTTCATTAATTATTATTCTCAGAAAATCTTGTATTATCAACTTTATTTATTTGTTTAATTTCCTAACAAATTGTTTAATATGGGTTATAGAACTTTGTCTTACAGTTTTATCACTTCCAAGTTATATTTCGTATTTAATTTATCATGCCAAAAAATATTATTGCCTTCACGACATCACGTTGAATCTGACTATCCACAACTACATTATATTTCCTCACTTCTTCAAATATCACATTTGAATACCACAATTATTCCACAAAACTCCGTAAATATTCATCGCATACAGCCTGAATCTCAACAATTACGCTAGACTGGGTTCGACAACCTCATGTCTGCCTCAAAATACATTAGCAATATTGCAACTATCACTTGGCAACTTCCACAAAATGCCTATCACAAACTTCACTTAACCATGTTGCATGATCCACAAAAAATATATAACTGGCTTCAAATTATCAACGCGCACAATCTCCAATAACTGTAATTAATCTGATCACATCTAGACAACTTCTTAAACAATTGAAAAAAATATTACCTTAGTAATTCAAGATCTGCTTTCAAATAGCATAAATTCTCTTACAATTCTCATAATTCACATCACAGAAAAACACCAATGTGCTATAATCTCTCATATCAAAATCTGCAATACTGATCTGCCTTAAAATAAATCTGACCATTAATGATTCATCTTACAAGATTCAATTACTTTAAATCCTTCTCAAAGGTATCAAACACAATTATAAAAATCATCAAAAGCATCAGCTGTACCAGCTGTTAAACTGAAAGTACTCTTAAAAGAGTATAACAACAAAATATTGGATTGGCAAACAAGAATTACAAATGTAACCCTGCTAACATTTATCTTTAATTTATTTAACAAAATTTCGACTGATATGTGACTAGTAGTTCCTTGTTTGATCCTCTTACAATCTCAAGTACACTCGGATGATAAAAATGAGTCCCTTAATGGCAAGTAAGATGAGTAACCACCGTACAATCGTATAAATACGAAAGACCTTGCCCCGTCGACTAACATGATAGTGCCCTGAACGATGGGTAAGATGAGTAACCACCATACAATCGTATAAATACGAAAGACCCCGTCTCGAAGACTGAAATGAGTGAATGTACCAGATAGGAATCAACAAGTCTCTAGTTGTCATATAAAAGCGATATTCATTCACTAAAGTGAATAACATCTTAATATCTCCAAACAATCCAATGGAAAAAATCCCTACTGATGAATAATACACACTCGCTAGCATGCAATGAACTGACGAAGTAAATTTAGATAATCAATTGCCGATCACGAGTTCGAAATACTCGTTACACAAAAAATACTATTTATGAAAACTATCCTTGTTGGAAAAATGTCTAAAAGACCTAACATCTGCTTAATAAAGCCAACCAATGGTGAGAATTTCGTATAATGATGCCTGCCATATCATATGGTCACGCCATATTCTAGCAAAATTCGAAGCATATAAAGTCAAAGCCATGTCTAAATAATCGTATCACTCCTATTATAAAAATATACATGTGTGCCCAGTATTCATGAAAATAATCGTATCAGGAAGTTATAACTCTTACAGTACCTTCTCATAATCAGCTGTTATTAAATTTCAAAGATCGTCGATTTTCCTTATGTAATGAATTTCTCGAAAGATCGGCGTGAATATCATTCCACCCACGCAATGACGATTGCCTTCGAATCCCAAATGAATCAGCTGGTGGACCTCCTTCTCGTCAGGAATCGAATCCATCGCTCTGTGGTGCCATCGCGTCTCTGTCTGCGTTTACTCCGACATGATGAACTTCGGGTTATCCATAGCGGATATTGTCCAAATCTTCACGAAAAAGTTCATAGAAACAGAGGACCCCCTATTCCTCTTCTACGTTACGCCACTGTTCCATACAATGTTCAGTTTGAGTGTTGAAAGTTCAATCTCCAATAACTGCTAAGTCTCACTTTAATAAAATAAAATTTTATATGAGAGTGTCTAAGTTGATGAAACACCCTGTAGCTGTGTTCGTACTCGGTAATTTATAACACTTCATAAGAAAGAATTGCATTAATGCACGAGCTAATGTTCTTAGGTGCATATGCTTATAACATTTTATTTGCCTATAATCGTTAATGTTACTTGGAATGCGTTATGAAATGCATAGTCGTAATGTCATTAAGAAAAACTATGTTCAATTGAAGTTCACAGTTGCAGTATCTCGTAACCATCTGCCTGTACAATTCAAATGCTGAATAAACGTTCCAACTCAATGTTGTAATGAAGTTCAGCTTCTGTCATAATGCTATAATAATCTCCGCCTAAAGCTGGCCTCGCCATGTCGCTCTACTATGCTGTTCTGCGTTGAAATGCAGCTTGGAATAAAGTTCTCCAACTACTCGCAATGCTGTTCTAAAACCCCGGCCTTCTCATGCTTGCTTGGCTCGTACAGCTGGTTCTATAACCGGTCTTCATGCTGCCTACTGCGGATGTCCGCCCGGCTCACTAACCTACTTTTCGTTCGCTGCTCGGTGAAGTTAAAACTGTCGCTTTCACTTTCCGTGACAAAACTTGTTCGCTGCGCGACCTTTACCATACGCTTGGCATGTCCTACTCAGCTCGCTGTCTGACCTCGACTGCGTTGCTCGCTGTACTGCGCTCTCTTGCTAACAGATCTCGACTGCTTGGCTCACTGAGCTCGACTGACTGTCTCTGGACTGCCTTGACCCTTACCTGCCTGGCGCAGTCACGTGACGTCCTCCCCACCTCCGTGGTCTTGCGTCACAAATATAATCTCGAACCCCCAACATCTCGGCTATTAAGTTATAAAATAACTTAAGGGTTATCTGACTTCCTTCAAATTATTTCCATGTATAATGCATGTTATATCTTCTCTTCTGAGATGTTTAAATACCATGTTCCATATAGATCTTAATAAAGCTTCATAATTCTATCCATAATTCCATCTGCCTGACTGATGTCAGTGCCTTCTTAATCCTAGACCTTCTACGTCATCCTGGCATTCCTCTTGACTCGATCTGAGCGCTATCTTTTCTTAACTCTTCCTAACATCTCAACTACGGCTTAATGTCTGCTGGCGTAGCCGATAGCCTCAACTAGGTATCGGGTACAATATAGTACAACGGGTTGGATCAGAGTTTTATACAGACGAATATTGAACTGTTTGGAGAGACATCTGGACCGAAGAAGCTGTGTTAAGCTGTAGAGAGTTCATAATGGCAAAATTATTCTCGGGATTTTCCGCCAACACAAAGTTCCTCATTTCTCCACTAGAAAGCGCTATAGTGTCGAGGCTATAGTGTCGAGGAGCTTAAATGTATAACTTACTTGACTTTCATAGCGCTCCAAGGAACGACAAAATTCGACATGCAAACTGCGCTCTTGGCGTCAAATTACACAGCTTGCACCCGCCATCCGAGGCCATACGATATTATTATTCTTATACGAATCAACTTTTCAATCCCCTGAATAAGATGAGAGAAATAAAAGAAAATGTTTTAAAATTTCTAACTCATGTATCTTGATTCTAAGGTAATCGGGACGAGTGAATCTATAGAAAAATTTAGCTTCCGATGGTTAGTTACATATCTCAGAAACTACAATAGGTATTTCCTTGAATGTCCTTTCGGCATATTCAGAGTACATTCATCATTATTTTTGTGTTGAAAATTTTGTGTCAGAGAGAGCATTACAAAACCAAACTTTAAAATATATTGTAAAAAAATCCCTTGACTCATGTCCCTTTTTCTGAGCAAATACTTAAACCAGACCCAACAAACTTTGCATGCATAATATTTAAACCATTCTTGAGCTACTGTAGTAAAAGTTTACAGGAGGTAAGTTATTTTTCTTTTACATCCTAGTTGATAGCTGAAATTTTCTGTAAAATTGTACCTGAATTAATTTACTTCCACTAGTAGATACTACCAAGTTCCAAATACATTGATCGGATAGTTTCTGAGAAAATGGTACATGAAGTTTAAAAAAATATTACTTACGGAAAGCACAAAAGAATGTTTGACTAGTAGCCATAGAAAAAATGGGAGAATCTTTTAAGCAAAAAAAAAAAAAAAAGAAGTTGGCAATTTTGACCTTATTACACGTCCCGGTTGCCTAAACAATTGAACATCATTATATGTCTATATTACTGTCGTCCAAAATATTATGTGCACTCGAGTTTGAAGGTTGTTTGTGAAGTAACGAATAGACCTACATAAAATCCAATAACATCATCTTCGTCGTTCTATTTTACGTTAGTTCATGTAGGTTTGGAATTTTTAATTTGTATTTTAATATTTTTTATCGCAGTTGGAACACAAAACGAGCCCGTTTTTAATCTAGTTCCAACCATGCATCGCATTTAAGATTTATTATCTCAAAAACTCGTCATCAGATCGAATTCAAATTTTAACACAAAATGCATTGGAATGTTTTATAACTGGTGTATTAATTTCGAAATTTTGTATGTCCAAGAAACAAAGTTGTTATCATTTTGGTAAGGTAACATTTTCTCGGCTAGGGGTGGTTGGAAAATGTAGTCCTTGGTAGCGTTGTGATCCTTATACATCAAAAGGATATGCTGTAAGACTGTGAAATACGTACATTAATTCACTTATTTTCATATAGGTTTGTATTTCTACGGGAAAAAAAGGCATTGTCCCGCAGCTAGGCGATACGTAGAAAGCTGTACAGCGTTGCAAGGATGGAGCCCATAACGCGTCATGGCGTGCATCACTCGAAAGTGATGCGCTGCATCTCGGCAACGCTGTACAGCTTTCTACGTATCGCCTAGCTGCGGGACCATGTTTTATGTCCCCGTAGAAATACAAACCGATATAAAATAAGAGAATTAATTTACGTATTTCACAGTCATACAGCATAACCTTTTGATGCATAAAGATTACAACGCAACCAAGAACTACATTTTCCAACCACCCCGAGCCAAGAAACTTTTACCTTACAAAAATGATAACAACCTTGTTTCTTGGACTCACTAACTTTTGAAATTAATAAACCAGTTATAAAACATTCCAATGTATATTGTGTTAAAATTTGGATTCGATCTGATGACGGGTTGTTGAGATAATAAATCTTAAATGTGACGCATGGTTGAAACACGCTTAGAAACGGGCACTTTTTGTGTTCCAACTGCGATAAAAACTATTAAAATAAAAGTAAAAATTCCAATCCTACATGAACTAACGTACAAAAGAACGACAAATATGATGACTTTATTGGATTTTATTTAGGTCTAATGGTTACTTCACAAACAACCTTCAAACTCCAGTGCACATAATATTTTGGTCGACAGTAAGCTCTGAATAAGGATTCGCTGTGCCGAGTTTCATTGCTCTCGGGTGATAAGATCGCCATAAATGTTATCTTAAATATTTGAAAATCACTTGGCCTCAATGATGCTCTTGTGCATTAGGAAAGCCACATATTTGTCCTTAATTAACAGTCCTCATAACACTACACAAAATTTCTGTGCGAAATTTTAAAATTAAGTTTTTATTGCTTGTGTCCTAATCATGCGATCGAAGTCAACGTTTGAATAATGAAACTATGCAATAATCTTCATCTCTATGGCCTACATATATAACAATACAACATGGCGACCATCCGTAATATTTAGACGGTTCTCAATATCTGCTAATTCATTACAGCAATCAAACTGACATTTTGTATGATGATAGAGGATATTAATTTACGTTCACCTATGGATCTTTTAGTAACCTGATTTCATAAATCCAACATGGCGGTGACCCAAATTTAAATAGTTATATGGACTTTTCCTCGTCACTTAATCATGCGAGTGCAGTGGAATTTAGCACGGTAAATCTTCATACAAGGCTTAATACATTGGCGTCTAATATAATTCAATTTCTGTGGACTTAAAAATGGCCACTGCGCTAAATTATTAAAATCAAATTCTTGTTTCTCACGTACTAAACAAGCGATAGAAATTTAGGATAGATTTTAGCCTACTTTTCACATTTTTCAAAAATGTGGAAAAAGTAGACTTATGAGATCGATCCGGGAAAATGTGTGTTTGTCCTTCTGTCTGTCTGTCTGGCTGTGTGTGTGTGTGTTCCCCCCTCCCGCCCCCGCATCAACTCCTAAACGGCTGCAGCAATCGAAACCAAATTTAGTACGAGTAAAGATGTATACAGGAATATCTCAAGCCCATATTTGAAAATGATGTCAGTGCTACCAACTACTGAAAAAACGCACTTGAAATTTGAGCTCCATGTTGGATATCATGGAAGGTATGAATGGGACCTATTCCAAAATTGCCACACATGTAGATAATACTATTTCAGTTTAATTTCCAGGAGGCCATACATGACAGCGTTGCCAAAATAATTTTAAGACTTCTGATAGGTCCAATTTTCAAATGCGTATAACGTCTACACTATTAATTGGATTTCAACCAAATTTTGTATGTAATATGTGTACAAAAACAGATATGACTAAGTGTATTCTTACGAGCCACCAAGGCTGCCAACTGTTAATAATTGCTCTCTCTATTTTCTTCATCCAAATACCAATATATCTGAAAGTATGCAAGCCGACAGCTTTAAACTATGCACACGTATAGTACCTGACATTTTAGATTAATTTAGAGTAACTTATATACTTCAGTTCTACCAACATGATTCTAAGCCTGCTGATAGGAACAATTTTTAAATACATGTAACTTCTATACTATCAGTTGGATTTCCACCAAATTTCGTATGTGCTATGTGTAACATAACAGATATGACTATAAGTATTCTTAAGAACAATCAGGACTGCCAACTGTTAATAAATGCAGTCTCTCTTTTACCCTAATATCAATATATCAGAATGTATACAAGCCAACAGCTCTATACTTTGAACACGTATAGCACCTGCCACTCTAGATTAATTTGGAGTAATTAATACAAGGCGGTGCTGCCAACATGATTCTATGCTTGCTGATAGGTCCAATTTTAAAATACATGTAACTTCTATACTAACAAATGGATTTCATTCAAAATTGGCACAACAATATATAATATTTTCGATTATTTCTAACCAGCACACGCATGACATTGTTGCCAACATGCTTTTACGCGTGCTGATAGATCCAATGTCTAACTGCATGTAACGTCCATTAGAATTCAACCAAACTTTGTATTCTGTTCCTTAACAGAAGGAACTAAAAATATATTCAGTCACCAGGGCTGCCAACTGTAGTGCTCTATTAGGCTACATTATACCAGGAATATTTCGAACTAATTAGTCATTTCGATATTACCAACTTAATTTCGTCATTATTCTAGATAGGTTCATATACTGTAGAATAATCATTGGCATGAAAAATAGGCTCTTTAGTTCGTCACGGAACTTCTTGTCTATATATATAAAGCACAAAGTTTGTCTGTCTGTCTGTCTGTCTGTCTGTTATGTATACAAATCTACACCGTTTCACCGATCTGAACCAAAATTTGTATACTTACCCTTTGGAACCCTGCGGGTAACCCCGTCAACATTAAATTTCGGACAGACCACCCCATGCCCTGCATTTAGGCCCTTTTGCACAAATCTACACCGTTTCACCGATCTGAGCCAAAAGTTGTATATTTAACCTTTGGAACCCTGCGAGTAACACTGTCCACTTGAAATTTCGGACAGACCACCCCATTCCCTGCATTTAGGCCCTTTGGTCCATATCCACACCGTTTCACCGATCTCAACCAAAATTTGTATATTTACCCTTTGGAACCCTGCGAGTACCACTGACCACTTAAAAATTTCGGACAGACCACCCCATTCCCTGCATTTAGGCCCTTTGGTCCAAATCTACACCGTTTCACCGATCAGAACCAAAATTCGTATTCTTACCCTTTGGTGCCCTGCGAGTAACACTGTCTGCTTGAAATTGCGGACAGACCACTCCATTCCCTGCATTTAGGCCCTTTGGCCCAAATCTATACCGTTTCACCGATCTCAACCAAAATTTGTATATTTACCCTATGGAACACTCCGACTAACACTGTCTGCTTGAAATTTTGGACAGACCACGCCATTCCCTGCATTTAGGCCCTTTTTGCACAAATCTACACCGTTTCACCGATCTGAACCAAAATGTGTATACTTACCCTTTGGAACCCTGCGAGTAACACTGTCTGCTTGAAATTGCGGACAGACCACTCCATTCCCTGCATTTAGGCCCTTTGGCCCAAATCTACACCGTTCCACCGATCTCAACTAAAATTTGTATGTTTACCCTTTGGAACACTGCGACGAACACTGTCTGCTTGAAATTGCGGAGAGGCTACTCCATCCCATGCATTTAAGCCCTTTGGCACAAATCTACACCGTTTCACCGATCTGAACCAAACTTTGTATACTTACCCTTTGGAACCCTGCGAGTAACACTGTCCACTTAAAATTTCGGACACCCCCATTCCCTGCATTTAGGCACTTTGGCACAAATCTACACCGTTTCACCGATCAGAACCAATATTCGTAAACTTACCCTTTGGTACCCAGCGAGTAACACTGTCTGCTTGAAATTGCGGACAGACCACTCCATTCCCTGCATTTAGGCCCTTTGTCCCAAATCTACACCGTTTCACCGATCTCAACCAAAATTTGTATATTTACCCTTTGGAACACTGCGACTAACACTGTCTGCTTGAAATTGCGGCGAGGCCACTCCATCCATTGCATTTAGGCTGTTTGGCACAAATCTACACCGTTTCACCGATCTGACCCCAATTTTATATACTTACCCGTAGAACCCGACAAGTAACACTATTCACTTTAAATTTCGGACAGACCACACTATTCCCTGCTTTTTGGCCCTTTGGCAGAAAACTACACCGTTTCACCGATCTCAACCAGATTTTACATAATTACCCTTTGGAACTCGACGAGTAACACTGTCCACTCGAAATTTCGGACAGACCACTCCATTCCACGCATTTAGGCCCTTTGGCACAAATCTACATCGTTCACCGATCGAAAACAAAATGTGTATACTTACCCTTTGAAACCCGATGAGTAACACTGTCCACTTTAAAATTTGGACAGGCCACTCCATTCCCTGCATTTTGGCCCTTGGCACAAAACTACACCGTTTCACCGATCTCAACCAGATTTTACATAGTTACCGTTTGGAACTCGACGAGTAACACTGTCCACTCGAAATTTCGGACAGACCACTCCATTTCCCGCATTAAGGCCCTTTGGTACAAATCTACATCGTTCACCGATCGAAAACAAAGTGTGTATACTTACCCTTTGGAACCCGATGCGTAACACTGTCCACTTGAAATTTCTGACATACCACTCCATTCCCTGCATGTAGCTCAGGAATTCCTCGGGGTTGCCAGCTTCCTAACTCACAAGTCATGAGCCCTTGAGGGTGTACCAGAAGTGGTGGGTCTACACACACCCTGCCTCTTTGAGGGCCTTGAGCAGAAGACAGGAGATATTATGAAAAGGAAAAGAAGGCAGACCCCTCGAAGAATGAGGGTGTCAGGAAAGATGAGACAAAGCCAATTAAGGCGGGAAATTGAAAGACTCCCTAGCCCTCGGATACCCTAATACAGTCTGGGTCGGAAGAGAACAAGAGTTGACCAAGGGAGGCCAACAGGAAAGAGAACTGAAATGAGCCCGGCACCAGGAAGTAGAAGCGATGCCAGACTCAGCTGGGGTTCCGTGGTCGCCAACCCACGTCCCACAAGTTGTGAGACCCTGGGGGGGTCAGTTGTGAGAATAGCTTGCTGATTCATCGTGAGGTGACTTGAGAGTACTTTCCAGAGCCCGCCGTGTTATCTCCTGCTGTCTATGCTGATGCCAGCACAGGGCCGTTGCGAAACAGTGAGTGATTCCCGGTCAATCTGTATAGGACGGGGAACCCCGAACGTGTGTCATCATATTTCGTCATCATCTGCGATCATCTCAGGTTCGTGCAGCTTGGACCTATATTCTTTGTCTTTGCCGAGCAGTACGCTCTTTCACTAGACGCATCCAGTACAGGCCTAAGCCAGAAAATAAGGTTGAGACTTTGGAAGACATCGAAGCTAGACACCTGAATTACCTATATCAGTTTTAAAATAACACCATGTTCGTTTAGTAGTCATTTTTTCATTACCTTATTATTATCATCATAAGTGCAAATGACCTAGATGTTACGCGCATCATACCAATAATCGCCGCCGCATAAAGTCTTTCTCGACTGTGATTTTTAAAATATTTATTTTTGGTTGGTTGGTTCTTAAGTTTAGGGGCTGCGACAACGCGGTCATGTAGCCCCGTGTACTTTGGGTGGGTATAGAATCTGTCTGATAACCGGTGTTAATTGTGATGACTGTATTAGTGTGTGTTATCTGTTTTTTAATTTAAGTACAAACTGCAACTTAGAATTCTTCAAATAGTTCGTACTTTTGCCGCCAAGCGCCACCGTCAACGACTACTAGGCCAAGTTCGGAACTTAGCTACTAGACGCCACTGCAGTGGGCTCTTGGCAACGGACGTAGACATCTATGAGCGTTGTTTACCTATCCAATTTAGCTTCACACAGGTGTAATTAGTGGAAGGTTCAATAACATGCCATACATCTGACATGGGACCGCCGGCTTTACTTCCCCTCCGAAGAAAGGCATACTGACGGATTTTTAACGCTCTTAAAATATCCGACGGCTTCGGCCGGGTTTGAACCCGCTATCTTGGGCATAGAAGCTCAGCATGCTACCAAATACGCCACCGAAGCCGCCATATAGTTATTTTTATTACAGTACATTGTGTACATTATACGTTGAAGTGTCAATTCAATACCGGTAGTAGTTTCCCTTATCATCCTCATTATAAGAGCAAATGACCTACAGTAGATGTTACGCCCATTACACCATTAATCACCACACACAATAAGTCTTCATCGCCTGTGAATTTTGAAATATGTATTTCTATTACGGTAGTTTGTAAGTTTGACGTGTCAATTCAACAGTAGTTTTTATTATCATCCTTATCAAAAGGGCAAATGACCTAGATATTACTCCCTCATTGTCTATGGGGGCAAATGACTTAGATTTTAAGTCCATTATATTTCTAAGGAGACCTTAAAACATTATCATCATTCCACCGGGCGAAGCCGGGTACTACTGCTAGTTATATATAAAAATGAATGTTACGTGATAGTTTGTCTGTCTGTGTACAGTATGTCCTTTATACGTTCATATACCATTCATCCGATTGCGATGACACTTGGGTGAGTTGTTGTGTACACTCCCATGAAGGTTTCCGTCTTAGTAAATCCATTTTTCAATTCTGTGGGTATCGCAGGAGTAGTTTCAACAAATGAATAACGGTACGCGAATCGTTTCAAAAAATCAGTGATGGCGCGCGAATCGTTTAAACAAAGATCCGTATGCGTTCATATACCAATCATTCGATTGCGATCAAACTTTGGTGAGTTGTTGCGCACACTTATGCAAACATTTCTTATAAAGTAAATCCATTTTACAATCGGTAGCGCACGAGTAGATTCACCAAATGGGTGATGGCGCGCGAATCATTTCAACAAAGTCCTGTATGCGTTCATATACCATTCATCCGATTGTGATGAAACTTTCGAGAGTTGTTGCGCATGCTCGCACGAATGTTTCGGAGATAGTAAATCCATTTTACATAGCTTAGAGGCAGTTAACGGAAAAAGAAAAACTATTGTGTATCCAAAAGCACTGCAATACACAAAATTAGAACGCTAACACTTTCTTTGCTTGTCATTGCGGGTACAACATGTAACTTATAATGAGCCACGATTATACTATTAATGTGCTAGCATAAAATTCTATGGCATATCAGTATATTATGCCACAAGACTATAATGGCAATATAAGAAACGAGTATCGCGAGTTTTACAATTTGCATACGAGTGTCTTAATTTCCATTAGAGGCGTGTTGCATAGGACTGTTTATGTTCGACGATAATTATAACTATTTTATGATCGAACATAAATATCTGTCGAGATTCCGCCAGTTTTATGTACTGAACAGAGCGCACGGGACGCAGAGAATAATTTGTATTCGACCATGGCCTCCACAAATACCCCACTATGTACTAGCCACCCAGTGAAATTTAAAATAGGAGGCCGTGGTAGTCAGCGCAGGTGCGATGCTATCCTCACCTAATTGGTAACACAACTCTTTCGTGAGCTCTGATTGGTGGCAGAAACTGTATCATAATGAAAACTTGTACTATAATGAGCCTCATTATAAATTACTACAGTTTTCTGACATATAATATTTACATTTCGCCATGGTCTATCATAACATTATCTAAAGCAATCCGACATGGCGTCCATACGTTACATTTCACCGGTTCACAATATCTCTATATTAACCACCTGTCATAAGGGCAGTTTATGCTTTCAAAGATGCTGATAGTTAAATTTCTCAGCCTAATTTCGGACAATTTTCATGCCGAGATGCCAGTATTTCTGAAAATATTATATACCGTACGTATTTAATTGACGTAATGTGATGGATAACATTTTAAAACAAATAAAACTGAAAACATTAACAATTAAAGTGTAAAACTAAAATATAAATATAGTAATAACAAGAAGTTCCGTGACAAACTAAAGAGCCTACTTTTCTTAGAATTTAAGATTCATGCCAATGATTAATGTATATGGATATATCTAGAATAGTGACGAAATTAAGTTGGTAATATCGAAATTTATAATTAGTTCGAAATACTGTATACCTGCCATAATGTAGCCTAATAGAGAACTACAGTTGGCAGCCCTGGTGACTGAATATATTCTTAGTTCCATCTCTTAAGGTACAGAATACAAAATTTGGTTGAATTCCGATGGATAGCATGGACGTTACATGCAGTTAAACATTGGATTTAACTGCGCGCGTAAAATCATGTTGGCAAAAATGACTTACTTGTAATGGTCAGAAATAATCTGAAATAATATGATCTATTGTTGTGTCAATTTTGAATGAAATCCATTAGTTCGTATAGAAGTTACATGCATTTTAAAATTGGACCTATCAGCAGGCTTAAAATCATGTTGGCAGCACTGGCGTAGGCCTATATTAGTTACTCCAAATTAATCTAGAATGCCAGGTATTATACGTGTGCAAAGTTTAGAGCTATTGGCTTGCATACTTTCTGATATATTGATATTAGGGTAACAAAAATAGAGACAGTATTTATTAACAGTTGGTAGCCCTGGTTACTCTTAAGAATGGGCATAGTCTTATCTGTTATGGTACCCATAGCACACACGAAATTTGGTTGAAATCCAAATGATAATATAGGAGTTACATGTATTTAAAGTTGGACCTCTCAGCAGGCTTAGAATCATGTTGGTAGCACTGACGTATGTAAGTTACTCCAAATTAATATAGAATGTCAGGTGCTATACGTGTGCATAGTTTAAAACTGTCGACTTGCATACTTTCTGATATATGGGTATTGTGATAAAAACAAATTGAGAGCATTTATTAACAGTTGGCAGCCCTGGTGGCTCTTAAGAATACGCTCAGTCATATATGTTACGTACACATAGCACATACGAAATTTGGTTGAAATCTAATTGATTGTGTAGAGGTTATATGCATTTAAAATTTGGACCTATCAGCAGGCTTATAATCATTTTGGCAACACTGCCATGTATGGACTCCTGGAAATTAAACTGCAATATTATTATCTATACGTGTGCCAATTTTGAAATAGCTCCCATTCATACCTTCCAATATATCCAACATGGAGCTCAAATTTCAATTGTGATTTTTCAGCAGTTGGTAGCACTGACATCATTTTCAAATATGGCCGTGAGATATTCAGGTATAGATCTTTACTCCTACCAAATTTTGTTTCGATTGCTGCAGCCGTTTAGGAGTTGATACGAGGGGGGGGGGGGGGACACACACACACACACACACACAGCCAGACAGCCAGACAGAAGGACAGACAGACAGACAGACAGACAGACAGACACACATTTGCCCGATCTCATAAGTCTACTTTTTCCTCATTTTTGCAAAATGTGAAAAATAGGCTAAAAATTTGAGAAACAATAAATAACATTATTTATAATTACCTATATAATAATGAAAAAAATCCACAGCCTGTTTCCAGTCTCCGACCGGGTCAGGACTGGAATGAATGGAGCCCCCAACTAGCGGCGAGGATATGGACTGTGCCGGCTGTCGAGGCCTGACGCACACCTATATAATAATAATTAAAATAATTTAAAATGTTGAAAGACATAAGAGTAAAAAATAGTTTTGTGCTATAAATGGTTAGGCAATCAAACTGAAATCGTGTTGGATTAAAAAAGAGATAACATGGCGGCTAAGTGACTATCAAATATTAATAAATAAACAAACTTTTCTCGCGATCTAATCACCCCAGTGCAATGGAACTTGATAGTTTTGAAGCCATTATTCAGTGTTGCCATATTAACAATTGATCCAAAATGCAATACAAATAGCTTTACAAAACACTACCAAACATACAGTGACAGCCCAGTCAGTCTCTGCCCCACAAAATACAAGGAAACCAGTCGGAAAACTTAGTAAGTGTGGTAATTATTAAAGCACTAGCAACCCGACCCGGCTTCGCCCGGGAACAGTTATGAATGCATTACGTGATAAGCGCTTTTTTTTTTTAATGTCAATGAACAACGACCAATATCCGTTTTACGTCTCGGCATGATGGGGTAAAATCACTGACTGGACTATTAATTATTGGGTTCGTGCATAAGTCCGTAGCGTTTTCCGTAAGTTTATCCATATCAAGTTTATAAGTATATTAAACACATCCGATACGCATAAGAGAGAAGTTAATCATCAGTAACGTATTCTCCTTCACTATCTACAACAGTCTGCCAACACTGTGGTAATTTTTCGATTCCACGCCTGTAGAAATCACGTGGTTTTGAATTGAAGAATTCGTCAAGCCATGTTCGGAGCACATCTCCACCCTGAAAGGAAGTTCCTTGAAGGTTGTTCGATAGAGAGCGGAAAAGGTGAAAATCTAAGGGCGCAAAATCTGGCGAATAAGGAGCGTGCGGAATGATTTCCCAGCCCAATTCCTGTGTAGTGTTTCTGTCAGGTTAACAGAGTGCGGGCGTGCGTTATCATGGAGGAGCATCACTTCACGCAGTCTTGCTGGTTGTTTTTCTTGGATTGCATCTGCAAGACAAATGTCAACACCTCGGGGAAGCAATCGTAGTACAGCACACCATCGATGTTTCACCAGATGCATAACATTATCTTTTGTGGAAGCGCCCAGGTCTTTGTACGGGGAGTTGCTTGGGCTTAAACATTCATTTCTTCTCCTTGTGTTAGCGTAAAGACACCATTTATCGTCAGCAGTAACGATACAGGATAGGAATGGTCGATGTTGTTCACGAACCAATCGATAACGAGCAAGCAGAGATGCACATATGGCCACCCGCTGATTTTTGTGATTTTGCCTTAGAGCATGCGGTACACATACACCGTATTTTCGAACCTTACCAATTGAATACAAATGTCGCACAATGGTGGAATGATCACAGTTGATCAAATTTGCCAGTTCTCGTGTACACTGACGTGGATCATTGTGAATTAATGCGTTCAAACCATCTTCATCAAATTCCGATGGCCTTGTTAAACGTGGGAAGTCACCAAGGTCAGAACGACCCACCTTAAAGCGAGAAAACCACTTTCTTGCCATGCTCTCTCCAATAGCATTGTCCATATACACGGCGCAAATGTTTCTGGTCGCTTCCGCTGCTTTCGTCCCTCTATTGAATTCAAAGAGAAGAATATGTCGGAAATGATTCAATTTCTCCACTTTGCACTCAATGTTCTAGCGTCCACGGCTCCACTCACTATCTGCAAATGACAAAACTTCAATATGCAACCTCAAGAACAAACATTGAACTTTTTTTTTTAAACATTGAACTACAAAGCAACAATGAGAGTCGATAAATAAAACCATAGCAACCGGAATACCAACAAGCAAGACAAAACCGATACGGACTCATGCACCAACCTAATATATTACCATGGAGATGCATGTGCAACGAATTCTTGTCAGACGTAATTTAAGAATGGCGAGGTGCATGAAACACAAATCCCCCTTCCGTCCAATCTTAAATTGACTATGTATTTTGTGGATTGAAATGTTCACAGGCGAAATGAAGAAACGCCGAATTGCATTTCCAGAGAATCTCCAAACACAACCACCCTTCTCTGAAGTCTTTACTCAACACGACTAGACAGTTTACTGCTAGCTCTGTCTGGGGTAATTATGTTCGTCCGCTAACTAGGAGTAACTGGGGTGATAGGCTCGCCCCTAGCTAGCTCGTAATCTTTCGCCTCA
This sequence comes from Meconema thalassinum, assembly GCA_946902985.2. NCBI lineage: Eukaryota > Metazoa > Arthropoda > Insecta > Orthoptera > Tettigoniidae > Meconema > Meconema thalassinum. The sequence goes on from OX336395.1 coordinate 106,243,569, forward strand.
GCAATTGAATGGAGATTGTTGGAAGAAATGAAAACGTAAAAACACTTATAGTGGCCGATGTATTGCAGACAGAGATATACTCTCGCGGACTCATTTTTAGAACTTTTCCTGCTGAACATTTCTTACACTCATAGTATATAGCCTAGATATTTTATTGAACCCTTAAAACGCCCACGGACGCCATTTTTTTCGACTTTTGATGGAAATCGTTAGTGCTTGGCTTCCTCTGATCATAAATAAATTATTTTGCTACATAAACGTTCATCCAGGTATCCTTTAGGGAATGGTGAAAACCTTATCAAAATCCATTCAGTGGTTCTCGAGATTACCCGTGACATCGAAGAATCGGGCACTTGTTTTATACTAAGTAGAGATTAGGCATTTTATTAGCCTATTTTCAATTTTGAAAAAATAGGCTTATGAGATCACCTTTTGTCCGTGTGTGTGTGCGTGTGTGTGTGTGGAGTGTGTGTGTGTGTGTGTGTCCCCTTAATAACTTTTAAACGGCTGGAGCGATTTCAATGATACTCGGTAAGTTCATAGCACTATTCCGGGCGACCCCGACCGTGCCCTTAAAATTTTGTTACATTTCATCAATCCAACATGGCGGCTGTGCGAAATATTTCACCAGCATTCAATATCTCCGAAACTATTCGCGATATCACCCTGGGATTTATTAAAGTGATAAAGGGAACTACTAGAAGTTCACCTATGTGACATCTGAAAAACTGGTAACTATAAAACCAGCATGGCGGCCACGCGAATTTGCGACTTTTAAATAGACGTTTCTCGCGATTTAACCAACCAAACGCAATAAAACTTGGTACAGTATATGTTAATAAACATTGTAATGCACCGACATCTAACTTTGTTCAATTGTTTTCATAACGACAAGATGGCGGATGTGCGAAATATTTCACCGGCATTCTATATCTCTGAAACTATTAGCGGTATCATCCTGAAATTTTGAACGGAGATAAAGGGCACTACTGAAAGTTCATCTGTAAGGCTTTCAAAAACCGGTTAGCTACAAAACGAACATGGCGGCCAAGCGAATTCGAATATTTTAAATAGACCTTGCTCGCGTTTTAATGTTCCAAACGCAATGAAATCTGGTACAGGAAATGTTTATACACATTGTAATGCACTGGTATTTAATTTAGTTCAATTGTTTACATAACCTCAAGATGGCGGCTGTCCGAATTTCAAAATTAAGTTTTTATTTCTTGTGTCGTAACCATGCGATCGAAGTGAAAGTTTAAATAATGAACCTACGCAATAATTTTCCTTTAATGGTCCATGACTCTATGGCCTATACATTTAAAATCCAATATGGCGACTATCCGAAATATTTAGACGGCTCTGAATATCTACGATTCTATTATAGCAATCAAACTGATTTTTTTTATGTTCATAGGGTCTATTCAACTTAAGTTCACCTATAGGACTTAAAATAACCTGGTGATCACAAATCCAACACGGCGGCGACGCGAAGTATACATATTCACATGGACGTTTCTCGCAATTTAACCATCCAAAGGCAGTGAAACTTGGTACAGTAAATCCTTATACGAATGTTTATCCACTGGCATCTAATTTATTTCAATTGTTTCCATAACTACAAGATGGCAGCTGTGCGAAATTTTAAAATCTCCTTGTTACTTCTTGTGTCCTAATCATGCGATGGAATTTGAATGCTACACGTACACAATAATCTTCATGTAGGACCTACATATATAAAATCCAACATGGCGACCATCCGAAATATTTAGTCGATTCTCATTATCTACGAATCTATTACAGCAATCAAACTGAAATTTTGTATGTTGATAGTGGCAGTTAACATAAGTAGGATATATGAAAATAGGCTGTATAGTTCTTCACGGAACTAGTTGTTCTAGTGTGTGTCACGTTGATAGATTAGTTTGGGGGAGGAAGACTGGTTTTGTTGATGGGATCATCATTTCTAAGTTTTTGCAACATTCAAATAAATAGTGGCTAGCACGCTTGGCTGTCACCATGGAGGCCTGCATTCGATTCCCGGCGCGGCCAACAAATTTAATACTGATCTGAGGGCTGGAACGGGGTACACTCAGCATTGTGCGGGGAAATCTGAGGAGGCGGGTTCGATTCCCAACTCAGCCATCTTGGAAGTGGCGAATGCAGGGATGGTTCCTAATTTAAGGCCATGGCCGCCTCCTTCCCAATCCTCATCTGATTAATACAGTTATGACAAGGGCTCGGATTTTTAGGTGCTGGAAAATGGGAAAATATTTATTTTTGAAGTATTAAAATACCTGAAATATGTGACAAAAAAGTAGAAATATTTAATTATAATTTAGTTTATTAATGTGAATATAAACAATACGCAGTACTCACGAATGTAATTTATTCTATGTCTCAGTGACTGCTGAACCATTACAATACACAACGAGATACATCTTCAGGTTGTCCATCACAAATCACCGACGATTATCGCGAAACACTTCTTCTGAAGGCGCGAAACTGCGGCAATATGCTTCTTGCCCTCGAGGTGTTGTGTAACTTGAGATCGCTGTTTTGCCTTGACTGCTTTCCCACATGGTTGGCAAAACAGAACGCCCCCATCAGAAGTAAAATTATATTTAAATTCTGCAACATACAGCTGGAGACGACAACTTGTAGTTGCTTTTACTTCACAGTGCCAGAAATGTACTGTACGTGAGGGACACTGTTTTCATTTAGCTGGGTGGGGGTCTAGCACGTGGGGATATATGGCTACAGACAAGGAAATGCCTGGCTTCCACAGTGTGTGGCACGGGGTGACAAAGTTAAGAATGAGGTTAGCTCTTCCCCGTTGAAGTAACACAGAACAAAAATGCAATAAACTGAAATATACTGATACTGATTTTTAAAAAAAATGTAAATATTATGTCATTTTATGTGCTAATAAGTGAAAAGCAGGAATTTATGTATTTATAGAAAAAGTGTTTAAAATATGTATTTTTATAGAAAAAAATAATTATTTACTGTGCCCAATTAGACACAGCAGTCTGGCATCGAACTCGGGTCTTATCAAAGAAGACCAGGCCCATGATTCTGCCCAGAATCGAACCATTGATCTCTGAGGGGGAACAGCTACAGTCTGAGCCCCAATGATAACAATAACACAATATGTTATCAAGCACATTTTACACACAAACACTCCCTGGGTACAAAGGATGTTCAAGTCCCTCAAATGAAACAAGAACAACAAATATTTGTAATTGGGCTAGCATTAGGGTAGGAAGCGGCCGTGGCTTTAATTTCGTTCCACCCCAGCATTCTCTTGGAGTAGGAGTGGGGGAATCGAACCCCGACCGCCACGGAGACAGTTTTATAAACGCTAGTTCGCCACGAGTATCTTCATTACCACCTCGGCTAGCCTGCTTGGCTGTCACCGCGGAGGTTCGGGTTGATTCCCGGCACTGCAAAGATATTTAATACTGACGGCTGCAACGGGGTACACTCAACCCTGTGAGGCAAAATTGAGTAGGTATGGGTTCGATTCCCAAGTCAGCCATCTTGGAAGTGGTTTTCCACCTCTACTCCAAGCAAATGCTGGGATGGTCCCTAACGTAAGGCCACGGCCGTCTCCTTCCCAATCCTCACCTGAATGATATACACGCTCTAATACAGCCATCGCACTACGACAGGTTAGTTGACACACACCCAAGAACACGGGGATATATGACCACGATATCGCAAGGCCCCCAAATACATCAAGAACAAATATCCTCTGTCAATCTAAATTTCCTAGTGTACATTGACTTAACGACTTGTTCGTTTTTGAATGCTGAACTTTTGTTTTTCCGGATTTATTGTTTTCATTATTAGTTTTTATCTAATTTTTGGACTTTTCAAATTTAGGTGTCCACCTCTAAACTTTAAATTCCATTCCAAATTGGTATACTTTAATCTGTCTTGAAAGTGGCAAATGACCTCGTAGTTTCGCCCCTTAAAACAACAATAACTAACATAATATCTTCTGTAGACGCTTTGACTATTATTACAGTCGCTTCAACCCAGGGCCGGCGAAAGCTAGAAGGGCTCAGCCACTCGTTTGAAGTTAGGCTGAAGCCGCTGCTGCCGGTGAGGGGAGGGGGACATTGGCCGTGTGACGTCATAGGGTTGTAAGCCGAGCTTGCCCACTTGACTTTTCCCAAGGAATCACCTGTTGTTTGTTTGATTCAGTGTCACAGAGAAGTTCATTGTGTGTGTTGTGCATGCGCGTTGTCCATCGTCAGTGTTTAAGCAGGTTTTCTAGCTTTAATTATATATGTAAACGATTTAGTATTTTAGAATCGCAATGAAACATGAGCTGTGCTATTTTTAATTGTGGAAATACCTACTGCAACACCAAGGACTGTGAGGTAGGCGTCATTTACCACCGATTCCCAAATGATAGTGATATTTCAAAGCAATGGGTTACCAAGTGCCACAGGAAATACAGTATTAACGTAAAAAATGCACGTATTTGTAGTAAGCATTTCTTGCCTACTGATTATCAAGATGATATGAAAAACCGCCTTTTAGGACTTCCATTGAAAAGAGTACTAAATAACTCTGCAGTCCCTTCTCAAATCTGCCCAATGATAGTACACTAAGCCAAACCTCTGTACTTAGGGCACACAGGAGCAGAAACAGAGCCGTTAGAGCTTCAGCTATAGTAAGGTTGGCACAGTTAAGTCCGAAAAAAAAACAGGCTATTTGTACTGAGGATATTGACAATTCCAGAGAATGTGAAACTGAGAAAAATGAAGAACCACCGAGCTTAATTCGTTGTACAGACTGTGAACGTAAATCCGGGGTTATTGAATCATTACAAAATGAAATAGTGGGCTTGAAATCGCAGCTAAAATGTCTAAAACGGAAAAATAAAATTTTAGTTGACAGTAAGTTAAGAAAGTCTAATTGCTACAAACGGTTTAACAACACGGTCAAACGTCTACGAAGTGAAATATGCGATGTAAAGGAGCATAAAAAAAAGCAGTTCTAACCAAGTGGGCCAAGCAAACTATGACTCCCACGCAGATAAAGGCTATAGAAACTAACAAGCAAGTACGGTGGACAAGTGACGACATATCTCGTTGTGTGATGATAAGGGCTCTGTCTCCAAAATCTTATGATTTCTGGAGGGAAAAATTGAAATTTCCTCTCCCATCAGCCACAACCTTGAGAAGATGGTGCGCAAAGTTCACATGCTTTCCAGGTATTCTATGGAATGTACTATGCCTAATTAAAAAAAGGTTTGATGAACTATCCGATTTTGACAAGCTGTGTGTAATTAATTTTGATGAAATGTATATTGATAGTAGTGTTGTATATGACTCAGCCATGGACAAAATACTTGGTCCCTCATCTAAAGTGCAAGTAGTATTAGTAAGAGGTCTAATATCGAGCTGGAAACAACCTATTTACTTTGAGTTTGACACTTCTATCGATAAACCATTACTCATGACAATAATACAAGCCGTAGAGTCCTCTGGATTGTTAGTTACCTCCATAGTGTCAGATATGGGAGGGAGCAATTATCTATCTTTGTGGTCATCTTTGCAGATTTCTGAGAATAAAACATCTTTTGCCCACCCAAATGATTCAGAGAGACAAGTTTTTGTTTTTGCCGATATGCCTCATTATTTTAAACTGCTTCGCAACCACTTTCTTGACAGTGGTCTTATCTTGGGAAACGGCACTGAATTGGATTCATCCATTTTAAGAGATGTTTTGGAGAAGGACTGTGGTGAAATAAAGTTGTGCCATAAGTTGAATCCAGCTTATCTGACTGTGAAAGGTAATGAAAGACAAAAAGTTGGACCTGCAAAAGCAGTTTTTTCAAGAACAACAGCGAAAGCAATCGCATCACTGATTGGAAACTTCCAAGCTGCAAACTTTTTTGAACTTATGGATAATTTTTACGACATTATGAATTCAAGAAGTCAACATGCTGATCCAGCGCATCCTCTTAAAGTTGCCTTTGGTGTAGCTGAACATGCAGAAGAACAACATCTTATACTAAACCAAGTTGAATATGTAGTATCGCGAATGAGAGTGAAAGGGAAAACTAAAATGCTTCCATTCCAGAAAGGCATGTTAGTATCAATAAAATCTTTAAGAGACATGTTTGAACAGCTTCAGGCGGACTATGGCATTAAATATATAATTACTACTCGTCTTACTCAAGATGCTCTTGAAAGTTTGTTTAGCCAGCTTCGTGGGCTAGGACGATTTCATGACCACCCTTGTCCTTCTGATGTTATATCACGTCTCAGAACACTTATCATATCAAACAAAATGCCCATGCCTTCAAGGAAGACGAACATCACGCCAACTGAGGAGATATGTAAAGAAATTCCAGCATATTTGACCTCGGACTTACTCCAAATGGCTTTTACACCCGAAGAAATAGGATCCATGCAATCAAGTAATATAGGGAGCAATGCAGACGTCAACTTCTTGGAGGAGGATATAACAGTGCCAGGTAATTATTAATCATACTCATCCATATTACGCGAATTTATTGTAATATGTTTCAAAGGTCACAAAACAGTTTTTAAAACATAATTTGTACATTCATAGTTTCATCAAAAATACATTGAATTGGTTTTTAATATTTTAAATTGTGATATTAAAGTATTTATAAAGCAATGCAATTATTTATGATATATTTTTATGTATAAAAACATATTTGTGGATTGGTATGGTTTTATTACAGAAGATCACGATGTCGAGAGCGAAATGACATGGGCTGAGGACGAAGGAGTTAAGTACATCGCTGGCTACGTTGCTTTCCGTGTTCGGGATATTGACCCTAGCCTTGGAAGAATTACAAAATTCGCTCCAAATCCGGAAGGGGGGCAGCCATCGTGGATACGAACTCTTATCATACGGCTGCCTTACTGAACCAAGTGACCAGTGGTTTAGTTTAGTGAAAGAATTTGAAAAGGTGTTTTTAGAAATACATGGTCCTCTATTCGGGTTTAATCGGCAACCGGGAATAGTGAAAGTGTTAAAAAATAGGCTGCATTCGCTATTCCCGAGTGTATGTAAAGAAGCCATTAACGTGTATGCAAGACTCGGAACATTTATTAGAATTAGAGAAGTTAGTAGAAACAAATTTAGTGAGAGAAAACAGATGAAAAAAGCTATTAAATGGGTAAGATCCAAGAAGTAAGCATATCTGTAACTGATTTGTTGTGATTTCGCTCATTTTACCTTGTTTATGCGCATTAGCCTTTAATTAAAGCATTATTTATTGACTGTTGAAAGTGTAAAATATCAAAGAGGGTGCCACTAGGGGTAGAATGGTATACTTGTGTCTCGGGACAGTCGGATGAGGAGCCAGAAAGATACGCGCGCACCCGGCAGGGAGGAGCATTTGAATAGCGCAAGTTTTAAGAAATAAAATATGGAGGACGGTTGTCGTTTCGGGGTAACATTTACAGTCGATTTGCATTATTAACGCAAAGCGGTCGTGAAACTCTCTCATTTAAAATTCTATTTTCCCTAAATACTGTTTAAGACCATGGACGGATAGGCTACTATTTAAATAGTTCAAAATTTATCCCAGAATAATAATATTAGCCTATGACACGTTCTGTATTTGGTTGGTTGGTTCCTAAGTTTAGGGGCTGTGACAACGCGGTTATGTAGCCCCGTGTACTTTGAGTGTGTGTAGAATCTGTCTGATAACCGGTGATAATTGTGATGGCTGTATTAATGTGTGTATCTGTTTTTTAACTCAAGTAAGGACTGCAACTTTGAATTTTTCAAATAGTTCCTACTTTTGCCGCCAAACGCCACCGTCAACGACTACTAGGCCTAGTTCAGAACTTAGCTACTAGACGACACCAAAGTCGGCTCTTGGCAACGAACGTAGACACCTAAGAGCGTTGTTTACATTCCTAACCTATACAATTTAGCTTCACACAGGTGTAATTAGTGGAAGGTTCTTTAAGGGGACACTATAGGCTACCCCAAGAAATTTTTTTTGCTCCCAGTGATCCAAACTGCACCAAATTTTATTTCCATACGACCAACATCTTTCATAAAGCAAAAAGTGAAAAATTATTCCTTTCAGTTGATCAGTATGGGCAGAAATTACTAAAAGATAGTATTTTCCTTAAAAAAATGATAGGAACTATTTACCACTAACAATTACTGAAACTTTACAATCTTTTTACACTATGTACGCATTGCACAGACTAATAATTCTGTGCATGGGTTTGGAAAAATATGAAATAGTTCCTGAAATAAAAAATAGTTTCACAAAATTAATTTTTATTTCCAAAAATTAAAGTTAATCATTATTTAAAAATAAACGATAACTATTTTAACTAATATGGATGCACAGAATTATGGGAGATAGATATCTTCACATGCTACAAAAATATTATTGAGATTGTAAAGTAAAAAAAAAAAGAATTGATTTACAAAAGAATTTTAAATGAGAGAAAACATGTTTACTATCGTCCTCGTAGATCATGTAGACAAAACTAAGTTGCAATATTGTTGTACGACGTGAGGAGGAAATAATAAAATAATTAAAAAGAAGTAAAAATTTCCGCCCTTGGGTAGCCTTGAACCCGGGATCTTAAAAACAACAAGCGAGCGCGATACCACTCGCACACTTTTCCGACAGACATTATCGCATATTGTTATGGTCCTTAATAGTGCGTATGGTTAAATATTCAATTATTACAGTTAGATCTTGAATATTGATTGGAATGCATATTTTCAAATGTACTTAAAGCAAGTTTCACGACCGCTTTGCGTTAATAATGCAAATCGACTGTAAATGTTACCCCGAAACGACAACCGTCCTCCATATTTCTTTCTGGCTCCTCATCCGACTGTCCCGAGACACAAGTGAATGACTTCATGGGGGTTATTAAGTACTGAATACCCGCTGCCGGCTAATGCAAAACAGTGGTGGTTGTATGCTGTGTTGGCGCGAGTTACAACCCAGTGACGTCACAGTGTTGAACCGGCTGGCAGCAGGTATCGAGGCGAAGTGGCTGAGCCCTTACTAGCTCATTCTCGCCGGCCCTGGCTTCAACCAGCGGAAAAAAACGTATCTAATATCACAAACACAATTTTTAAAACACAGAGCCACGCTTACCTAAGCGAGAGGCGACACACCATTCTTCTGAACACTATTCTAAGATGGTATATTCAGTCTTTTTCCACGTATTAATCAATTGAGCTAGAGAATGTGTGTTTATCAGCTAATTTGCCGTCAATTTTCCCTACGCTTTTTGTATCATCAAATAAATGTGTCCGCATTGCCAGGAAATAAGCTTCTGCCACCTGTTGAGTACTCATAGAACTACAAAAGGTTTGTCTGCACTCTGTTGGTCATTATACGAACAACCAACGCTTGGCTGGATGCGGGAGTTTCAATAATGTGTGGCGGCTTCGGTGTCGTAGTTGGTAGTAGCATGCTCTGATTCTATGCTCAAGGTCACGGGTTCAAACCCGGCCAAAGTCGTCGGATTTTTTAAGAGCGTTAAAAATCCCTCAGTGTGCTTTCCTTCGGAGGGGAATTAAAGTCTGCGGTCCCATGTCATAGTTTGATAGCATGAAATAGAACCTTGCAATAATTACACTTGTGTGAAGCCAAAATTTGTAGGTTAGAATTGACAACGCTCCAGTGCGCGTAACTCCCACGTGACCTCGGGAGTTCCCCCCTTGTAACTCAGTGGTCATAGCAGCGACGTATCATGCTGGTGGTCGCAGGTGCGAATCTCTATGGGGTCAGACAATTCAATTCTCAAACTTACATCAACATTGTTGACAGTTCCCATCAATGAGTTCAAGAAAATGGCACATTATTAGACTATTATTATTATTATTATTATTATTATTATTATTATTATTATTATTATTATTTCCGATTATTCCCCTTCAGGAGAGCGTGAGAAGTTGAGCCAATCACAGCTTCACTTCCTTTTCCTCTCTTCTTTTCTTCACAAAACCTCTTCATTAGTTCACTGTGCTTTTTCTTCCTTTCCAATTATTATTATTATTAATAATAATATTGTCGCCTCCATAGCGTAGCGGTCAGCATGGTTAGCTGCCGCCCCGGAGGTCCTGGGTTCGATTCCCGGCTCTGCCACGAAATTTGAAAAGTAGTACGAGGACTGGAACGGGGTCTACTCAGCCTCGGGTGGCCCAAATGAGTAGAGGGGTTTCGATTCCCCCTCAGCCATCCTCGAAGTGGTTTTCCGTGGTTTCCCACTTCGTCTTCGGGCAAATGCCGGGATAGTACCTTCTTCAAGACCACGACCGCCTCCTTCCCTCTTCCTTGCCTATCCATCCTAACCATCCCTTACCTTCCCTCATGAGGCCCCTGTTCGCTTTGCAGGTGAGGCCGCCTGGGCGAGGTGCCAATCCCACCTCACCAGTTCTATCCCTTCCTATTCGATGTTCCCAGATCTAGGACACTGCCCGTAGAGGCGGTAGTGGTGAGTTCCCTCACTGAGTCCGAGGGTTCCACCAACCTGAAGGGTAAACGACAATATATATATATATATATATATATATATATATATATATATATTATTATTATTATTATTATTATTATTATTATTATTATTATTATTATTATTATTACCGGTATTATTATTATTATTATAAAGCGGGATCTGGAAGCGTAAGAACGCCCTTAAGAAGAAATGAAGAAAGAAGTCTGAAAGGCTAAGTAAGCACGACATCATCCAGAAGTAATGCGAGAGCGGTTCCGGGGTGATGAACGCATCCTGGGAAAAGGGAAGTGGGTTTTAGTGGGTAAGAATCCCACACTACTGTGGAGTGCGGACCCTTCACAAATGTCTTTTGAAGATTTTCCACAGTCCCTCGTAAAAAACAAGAAGTTCCGTGACGAACTAAAGAGCCTCCTTTTCTTAAAATTTAAGATTCATGCCAATTATTAATCTATATAGATGTATTTAGAATAATGACCAAAATTAAGTTGGTAATATAGAAATTTCAAATTAGTTAGAAATACTGTATACCTCGCATAATGTAGCCTAATGTAGCCAAATAGAGCACTACAGTTGGCAGCTCTGGTGACTGAATATATTCTTTGATCCATCTCTTAAGGTACAGAATGCAAAATTTGGTTGAAGTCCAATGGATAGCATGGACGTTACATGCAGTTAAACATTGGATCTAATAGCGTGCGTAAAATATTGTTGGCAACAATGTAATGCATGTATTGGTCAGAAATAATCTGAAGTAATACGATCTATTGTTGTGCCAATTTTTAATGAAATCCATTAGTTAGTATAGAAGTTACATGCATTTAAAATTGGATCTATCAGCAGGCTTAGAATCATGTTGGCAGCACTGACGTATATTAGTTACTCCAAATTAATCCAGAATGTCAGGAACTATACGTGTGCAAAGTTTAGAGCTATTGGATTGCATACTTTCTGATATATTGATATTAGGGTAACAAAAATAGAGACAGCATTTATTAACAGTTGGCAGCCCTGGTTGCTCTTAAGAATACACATTGTCATATCTGTTATGTTACACATAGCACATACGAAATTTGGTTGAATTCCAGTTGATAGTGTAGAAGTTATATGCATTTAAAAATTGGACCTATCAGCAGGCTTATAATCATTTTGGCAACACTGCCATGTATGGCCTCCTGGAAATTTAACTGAAATATTATTTTCTACACGTGTGCCAATTTTGAGATAGTTCCCGTTCATACCTTTCAGGATATCCAACATGGAGCTCAAATTTCAATTGCGATTTTTCAGCAGTTGGTAGCACTAACATCATTTTCAAATACGGCATTGAGATATTCAGGTATAGATCTTTACTCCTATCAAATTTTGTTTCGATTGCTGCAGCCGTTTAGGAGTTGATAGGGGGGGGGGGACACACACACACAGACAGACAGAAGGACAGACAGACAGACACACATTTGCCCGGATCGATCTCATAAGTCTACTTTTTCCTCATTTTTGCAAAATGTGAAAAGTAGGCTAAAATATATATATATTATTATTATTTGATACTGTTCTGCCTTACACAGTCCAGTATGGGGCAAATGACCCCGCCGTTCCGCCCCTTAAAAAAACAAAACTAACTAAACTAACGTCCGTTATAGTCTCCATGCCTCTGTTTGCGAACAAGCCACCTACATGATCCCTTATTAACAGTTAGCACTGCGGCCTCCTCTGCTTCTACACCTCTCACACTGAATCTAACCATAGCCTTCTAGATCTACCTCTACTTCTCTCACCCTCCACAGCAGAACTCATTAACCTCTTAGGTAATCTCTTCTCCCCCATTCTCATCACATGACCTCACCATCTGAGTCGGCTCATACAAACAGCTTCATCTAGCGTGTTAATTTATAACTTAGGCTTTATCTCTTCATTACAAGTACCTTCCTGCCATTGCTCCCATGTATTTGTCACAGCTACCCTAATCAGGGGCGTTTATACAATTTTATTTCTGGGGGGGGGGGGGGGGGGGGGCTGACTATCCTGGAAAATTGTGAATATTCTCAGGGGATTGTCACCGCGACATATCCAGAAATATCAACTAATATCTTACAGCATATAACTTTGTGTAATTATTTTAGATAAGATTCAATGTTTGTATGGCCTACATTATTACTGGCAATACAAAAAAAAGTTGTAAAATACAACACAACACAACACACAACTACAATTTTATACTTAAAGCATTTTCTATTTTAGCCTGTGGAGTATGAATGGCAAATATCTAAATATTTGTTTATGTACATTGTAATGCACCGACATCTAACTTCGTTCAATTGCTTACATAACCTCAAAATGGCGGCTGTGCGAAATATTTCACAGGCATTCAATATCTCCGAAACTATTTATGATATCAACCTGAAATTTTGTACGGTGATAAAGAGCACTGCTACAAGTTTACCTATGTAACTTTCAAAAACCTGTAAACTACGAAATGAACTAGGCGGCCAAGCGAAGTTGACACATTCTAATCAGTGGCGGTTCTAGAAGCTTAAATCTGCGGGGGCAGACATTTTCCCGGATCGATCTCATTAGTCTACTTTTTCCTCATTTTTGCAAAATGAGAAAAGTAGGCTAAAAACTATCATTGGTAATAAATAGCATATTTCACTGTCCCATAAATTAATTCTTCTGTTTCTATTCTGGGCAAACTGGTTCACTATATCAGAAGGGTCGTGAAGTAATTTTCCACTTAATTCTCTTTCAATTGAAAGAATTGCGAGATTGGAAAGCCTCTTGGTTGCCATTGTTGCTCTTAAATAGGATTTTATTCGTTTCACGACAGAGAAACTGCGCTCAGCAGAAGCAGATGACACAGGAAGAGTCAGCATCAACTTGAAAAATAATAGTAGCTATGGAAAAGCAACTTCCATTTTCAGAAGTTCAGAAAAAAACAATGAGGAAGTGTTTGGATATTTGCCTCTAAATACATTCTTAGCTAAACTGATTTCAGTCTGTAGCACCTTACGGTCTGTGAAGATTAGATTATACTTTTCACAGAACGTGAGAATATATATCTTCAAAATTTAAAAAGTTTTCACTTCTTGGGTTACAGTCATCCATTGCATTGCACACAAAATCATTTTCAGTAAATCTACGCAGTAACTCTTCTACCATGTTGTCTAATGTTTCAAAAAGATTTCTTTTACATGTCTCTGATAATGTGACATTTTCCTCTTCTTTCTCCGCAGAGACTGGCATTAATAAAACGTAGTCTGAAAAGTTCTTTGAAATACTTGAGACTCTAGATTGCTTATAAACTTTCACGCCTAACGACTGAACAGAGTCACATGTAACCGCCCATAGTTCCTTAAAATAATAATCATTTCGTTTTTCTTGCAACGATTTTACAAGACCATAGGCCAATCTATGTGCCCCTCCGAAGTCCACATGTTTTTGTTGTAAGAACATAGAGGCTCCATTGGCAAGCTGGAGAATATCAGAAAAGATTTGTAACACAAACATCACCTTCACTTTACAAAGCTGTTTCAACAAACCTTTTGCTTCTGCTGCCTCTTTCTTGTTAACTGACTTTGAAAAATACTCCAGAGCTGCTTTAACTGAAGCAAAACGTTTCTGAAAATACATTACTCCTCTATATTTACATACCCATAACGTGTCACTTTGAAGAGGTATCTCTAAAACACGTTCTCCTGGATGAAGATCACTCTGTATCTCAACAAACGTTTGGTGTCTTACAGTAGATACAGACTGGAAAGCATAAATTGCTTCCAGTAAACCAAAAGTGTCCCCTACCACGTCTACAAACTGGCTTTGAAACGTCCACCAAAACTAAATTTAAGCGATGTGCATAACAATGCACGTAAACACACGGGTTATTGACCTTCTGTCGCAATAAACGCTGCACACCGTTTATCTTCCCTGACAGAACCGCGGCTCCATCATATGCTTGTCCAATGCACTTACATGGATCGAAATCCACTGAAACAAGGTACTCTAAAGCTGAATTAGCTATACTTTCAGCTTTCAGTTGAGACAAATGTATAAAACCAATGAAACGCTCCTCTATAGAATTTTGTTCTACATATCTGACACATACGGATATCTGTTCCACTTTACTAACAACTCTAACTTCATCCAGGATTAAGGAAACATAACCATTGTTATATATTTTCGTCTCTCCTCCAATATGTTCAACTATTATATTAGCTGAGACATCAAGAAATTCATTTTGAGAATCTTTAGATGAATAAGTTGCATTCTTTAATAGACTGTTTACTTGTGCATTCACTTTCTAGTTTAATTACATTTAAAATTTCATCAAAATTCCTTTTATTATTAACACTGTCATCATCCGAAACTGTTTGGCGATGACCGCTAAGCCCAATGTCTTGCCGAGCACAAAGTAATGCGACTCTGGCCATTGTTGCCACAGCTGAGCGGTTACGCAATATAACCAGAGGTTTCTCGCTTAGCTTCGAAATCACTGTGCTGCTATGTTCACTTATCAGAAAACTGTCTCACTTTACTATTGATGATTTATAACATTCACTATCAGCATGCTTTGCACGTTTTTCTCATATTCTTTTTCAATTGCAAAATCCAGTTTTACTGAAAACATGTTCAGCATTGCTTGAATCAGATTGAACGAAATGACGACACAGAAAACAGCATCTTTGTTCTCAGAGTATTCAATAAATATATACCTATCAAACCATTTACTGTTAAAACTTCTGTTCGTATTGTATAGTAACGTTTGTTTATAAACTGATTTACGGGGATGGCATGGACCATCATAGATCGATGCACTGATATAAAATGGTACTGGGTCGTCTATATTAGGAACAGTTGCACTCACATTTTTGTCACAGAGTTGGGGAGATATCGATGCACTTGTATTGCATGGAGGTTTCTCTACATTGGAAACTTCTGAACTTGCATGTCATAAAGTTGGGAAAAGAGTTTAATACTCTTGGTGTATGCACTACGCATTTTACAAATATTATATTTATACACGATTTCAATTGTGTGTTTAAATTACATATAATGAAATAAATAAATTTTGAAATTGAAAGAAAAATTAACTTAATTAAATGCATTAGTTTGTTTTATATCAGATAAATTATATCTGTAAATTATCAATTTATTTAGTAACCAAGGAATTTTAAAATAATTATTTCACTAAAACTGGGGGGGCCCGGGCCCCCCCGGCCCAGGGCTAGAACCGCCTCTGATTCTAATACATTTTTCTCGTGATTTAATCATATGAGCGCATTGAAATGTGGTACAGTAAATGATTATACATATTGTCATTCACTGACATCTAATTTAGTTCAATTGTTTACATAAACTGAAGATGGCGGCTGTGCGAAATTTTAAAATTAAGTTTTTATTCTTGTGTCGTAATCATGCGATCGAAGTGAAAGTTTGAATAATGAAGCTACGCAATAATTTTCGTTTAATGGTACATAACTCTATGGCCTATACATATAACAATCCAAAATGGCGAGCATCCGAAATATTTTGACGGTTCTCAATATCTAAGAATCTTTTCCAGCAATCAAACTGTTTTTTTAATGTTCATAGAGGCTATGAACATAAGTTCACCTATATGACTTTCAGTAACCTGGTGAGCACAAATCCAACATGGCGGCGACGCGAAGTATAAATATTTAAATGGACGTTTCTCGCGATTTAACCATCTGAGTGCAGTGAAACTTTGTAGGTTGATGCTTATACAAATGTTAATCCACTGGTATTTAATTTATTTCAATTGTTTTCATAACCACAAGATGGCAGCTGTGCGAAATTTTAAAATCTCGTTTTTACTTCTTGTGTCCTAATCATGCGATTGAAGTCTGAAAACCACACGTACACAATAATCTTCATATAATAGTACATAAATAAAAATCCAACCTGGCTACCATCTGCAATATTTAGTCGGTTCTCAGTATCTACGAATCTAACATAGCAATCAAACTGAAATTTTGTATGTTGATAGAGGCAATTAATATGAGTAGGATATATGAAAATAGGCTGTATAGTTCTACATGGAACTACTTGTTGTTCATTGATTTCATTTGAATTGAGCTGAAGTAGACCTCGATGTCAGGTCGAGGCATGTACGATATATAATCGATATATTAGTGTAAGTATCGATTGTCGTAGAATTTTAACTTTTAATTGAGGTAGGAGGAGATAAAGTGGAGAACTTGGAACATTTAAAGTACTCGGGCTGTGTATTCCCTCATGGGGAAGGACATAGAGTCGAGGTGTAGAAACTCCAATGGGTTTCTCAGTTCTCAGTTGCGAACTACAGTATTCTGCAAGAAAGGAATTTGAGCAGCCAAGAAAGTCTCCCTACATCGCTCAGTATTTAGACAAACCTTGCTGTATGGAAGTGAGAGTTTGGTAGATTCTGGATATCACGTTAGAGGTAACCTAATTGATATGAGTGTTGCTGGGACAAATAGATGGTAGCAATGGTAGGAAGGTACTTGTAATGAAGCGATAAAGGCTAGGCTAGAAATGTACATGCTAGATGGAGCTGTTCGTACGACCCAACTCAGATGGTGGGGTCATGTGATGAGAATGGGAGAGAAGAGATTACCTAAGAGGTTTGGCTGTGGAGGGTAAGAGAATTAGAGGTAGACCTAGGAGGCGATGGTTAGATTCAGTGTGAGAGGTGTAGAAGCAGAGGAGGCCACAGTGCTAACTGCTAATAAGGGATCATGGAGGCGACCTGTTCTCAAACAGGGCCTTGCAGACTGGACTGGACGAAAGTTTATATAGTCATTGTTGTTTAAAGGGGGCGAACGGTGAGATCATCTATCCTAGACTGGACCATGTAAGGCAAAACCGTATCATATAATAATAATAATAATAATGATGATAATAATAATAATAATAATATGTCATTTTCTTGGCCTCATTGATGAGAACTGTCAGCAATGTTGATCTAAGTTTGAGAATTGAATTGTCTGGCCCCAAAGGGATTCGCACCTGTGACCTCCAGCATGATGTCGGTGCTATGACTACTGATTTACAGGGGGGGACTCCCTATGTTACTTGGTCAAGTGAGAGCTAAGCGGACTGGACACATTATTGAACCTCCCGCTTCCAGCCAAGCGTTGGTTGTTCGTAGAATGACCAACAGAGTGCAGGCAAACCTTTTGTAGTTCTATGAGTACTCACTAGGTGGCAGAAGCTTATTTCCGCACAATACGGACCACAGATTACCCACTACTACACATCAAGGAGTAATAAGGAGAGGCCCTTACGGCAAGGAAGTGAAGCCAGAAGTTACTCCTTTACATATGCTCAAAACATTGCGGTAGTCCCATAAGAAAAGCATGTAATGGTGTGACGTACGCACTTAAAAGTGGTTATATTTCGCGTGTGGGATGGAATGTCGACGTGTGGGGCATATGTTTGCACAAACAGAACTCCCACCTGCCAAAGTAATGTAATTCCACAAGTAAATACACTTTATTTGCCATTTACTGTGTTACGCTTTCATCCTTAGAGTAGCCACCTTACGGTACTGTTCTAGTATAATTCGTTAAATGTTCAAGTATTGGCATGTGTGTCCAACAATAAAAGTATTTTGATTGCTACGATTTAATTACGGATATTTTCCTTCGTCTCTTACTGGAAATAGTTTCTGCTTGTCAATTAATGAACGGTATTACTGTAATCAAATTACCCCAATCTATTTCTAACATGGATTGAGCTCTAGATTTATTGCTCGTGGGTGTTAGAAGATTGATATGCCATTATTTGCATATTTTAGCCTGTTAATCTCACTCCTCAGTCTCGACCTTGTTTAGTTTGTTACCGGAACTGAACTGGCCTATTAAAAGAAACATCGTGCATTGAAAACAATAACGCCATCACCCAATTAGTTCACATGCCTTAATATTTTGAATTCATTTAATACACATTCGTGAATATAATGGCAGGCCTACAGGTATCTCTGTAATTATTAGCCTATTATTTGGTAAGTTATAAGTAGAGACGAGAATTATAGGCACTAAAAGCAGTTAAAATAGACAGACATATAGGCTCTTAAAATAGCCAAAATAAGCATGTAAATAGGCACTAACGTGTAAAATAGGCATGAAAAATTCCTTGTAATTTAATAAAATATTTAATTACTATCAAAAGAATTAACAATAAGCAACTTATAATTTAATAACACACTTATCTTATACATACAAGTGAAAGTCTGTATGTACGTATGTATGTATGTATGTATGTATGTATGTATGTATGTATGTATGTATGTGGGTGAGTGGGTGGTGGATTTGTTCCGTATACAAATCTACACCGTTCCACCAATCCCAACCAAATTTTGCATACACATAGCTTAGGACCCAGAAGGAACGGCTGGCTACATGAATTTTCGATAATCTTTCTCATTCATCTGATTTCGGCCTTTTTGCACTCAAGCAAAGGCTAATAAAAGCAGAAAATAAACTGATGAAGTAATAGCAAGGCCGGCCATCTCCATAGCAACAGTAGCTCGAGACGGGACCACCAAGTTTCCAACTATCTTGGTAAGAGGCCATGCTACACCCACTGCCAGCTTGATCGCATCCCACCAACCCACTGTGATCGCCGCGGCATTTTAACTGCCAGCTGGATCGCATCCCTCCTGGCTTCTTTTAACTGCCTGCCCATTCAACACTCAGACGCGTACAGGATATACTGTAGATTAATTCACAGTTAGGTTGCAGCGCCAACCTAACGCGGCTTTTGAAGGGGACGATACCTGAAACGAAGGGTTTTTAACTTTGGAGGCTTAATATCGAGATTGAAAAAACGCGAAAACATGGCATTAAGTTAGTTCTTTTGTTATTCAATCAGCATAAAGTTTATGATATTAATTCACACACATACTAACGGGTAAATTTTCAATATAAAGAAAAGCGAAATACAAAACGAAGGGTTGTTAAGTTTGGAGGCTTAATATCGAGATCCCAGGCGCTATTTCTGGTGACTGAGAATTCCCATTCTTGTTCGTGGGGTAAACACATATTGAGAAATGAGAATATAATTCTGTCAAGCACACCAGCTGCAATATAATGCACTTTAAAATACAGTCAAAAGGCATCAAATAGGCAATTATACTCCAAATAGGCACAAACCCTTGAAATAGGCATTTATAGGCACAATAAAACCAACGAAATCTAGCCTAAAAGAACCTAAAACGGATTTATACCTCGAAAGCCTACGTTTCTAAACACAGGAATAAAATAGGCAAATAGGCAAATTCCCGTCTCTACTCATAGTATATTGATGTTTTAGAGAAACGCGCACGGACGTCAGGTTCTTTTTGGACTTTTTCACTGAAATCGTTACTGCTTAGCCTCCTTTGATCATAAATTAATTATTTTCTACAGAAATCGTCCTCGAAATATCCTTTACAGAATGGTGAAAACCGCATCAAAATCCATCCAGAGGTTCTCGAAATTATTCGTGACATCGAAGAATCGGGGACTTTGTTTTATACTAAGTAGAGATTAGGCATTTTATTTTGGAATGTATCACCTTAATAGATTAGTTTGGGGGAGGAAGACTGGTTTTGTTGATGGTATGGTCATTTATAAGTTTTTGAACATTAAAAGAAATAGTGGCTAGCACACTTGGCTGTCACCATGGAGGCCTGCGTTCGATTTCCGGCACTGCCAACCCATTTATTTCTAATCTGAGGGCTGGAACGTGGTACACTCAGCTTTATGAGGCAAAACTGAAGAGGCGGGTTCGATTCCCAACTCAGCTATCTTGGAAGAGGTTTTCTGTGGTTTTCCATTTCTACTTCAGGCGAATGCCGGGATGGTTCCTAACTTAAGGCCTTGGCCGCCTCCTTCTAAATCCTCATCTGAATTACAATAACACATGTTATCAGGCAGATTCTAAACACAAACACTCCCTAAGTACAAAGGATGTTCACGTCCCTCCACAGTGACAGTTTTAAAAATGCTAGTTCACTTCGCCACGATGAGTATCTTAGTTATTGTAGATTTAAGGGGCGGAACTACGAGATCATCTGCCCCGATGAGTATCTTCATTACCACCTAGTAGTGGCGCCGCTAGAGTGCTGGGCTGTTACCGCGGAGTCTTGGATTTGATTCCCGGCACTCTTTAGCATATTTTCATTTATGATAAAATAGGCTTATGAGATCACCTTTTGTCCGTGTGTCTGTCTGTGTGTGCGTATGTGATGGTGTGTGTCCCCCCTAATAACTTCTAAACGGCTAGAGCGATTTCAATGAAACTCGGTAAGTTCATAGCACTATTCCGGACGATCCCTACCGTGCCATTCAAATTTTTTACGTCTCACCAATCCAACATGGCGGCTGTGCGAAATATTTCACCAGCATTCAATATCTCCGAAACTATTACCGATATCACCCTGGAATATTTTATGGTGATAAAGAGAACTACTAGAAGTTCACCTATGTGATTGAAAACCTAGTAACTACAAAAGCAACATGGCGGCCAAGCGAATTTGCGATTTTTAAATAGATACTTCTCGCAATTTAACCAACCAAACGCAATAAAACTTTGTACAGTATAAATGTTTATACACATTGTAATGCACCGACATCTAACTTCGTTCAATTGTTTACATAATCTCAAGATGGCGGCTGTGCGAAATATTTCACCGGCATTCAATATCTCTGAAACTATTAGCGGTATCACCCTGAAATTTTGTACGGAGATAAAAGGCACTACTGGAAGTTCATCTATAAGACTTTCAAAAACCGGTTAACTACAAAACGAATATGGCGGCCAAGCGAAGTTGAACATTTTCATTAGATCTTTCTCGTGATTTAATGATCCAAACGCAATGAAATTTGGTACAGGAAATGTTTGTACACATTGTAATGCTCTGGTATCTAATTGAGTTCAATTGTTTACATAAACTCAAGATTAGGGCTGTGCAAATTTTAAAATTAAATTTTTATTTCATGTGTCGTAATCATGCGATCGAAGTGAAACTTGGAATAATGAACCTACGCAATAATTTTCCTTCAATGGTACATGACTCTATGGCCTATACATATAACAATCCAACATGGCAACCCTCCGAAAAATTTAGATGGATCTCAATATCTACGAATCTATTACAGCAATCAAACTGAATGTTTTAATGTTCATAGAGGCTATGAACATAAGTTCACCTATAGGATTTTCAGTAACCTGGTGATCACAAATCCAACATGGCGGCGACGCGAAATATAAATATTCACAGGGTCGTTTCTCGCAATTTAAGCATCAGAGTGCAGTTTTTACTTCTTGTGTCCTATTCATGTGATTGAAGTTTGCATACTACACGTACACAATAATCTTTATGTAACAGTACATAACTCTAAGACCTACATACAAATCCAACATGGCGACCATCTGCAATATTTAATCGGTTCTCAATATCTACGAATCTATTACTGCAATCAAACTGAAATTTTGTACGTTGATAGAGACAATTAACATAAGTAGGATATATGAAAATAGGCCGTATAGTTCTTCACGGAACTACTTGTTTTGTCATGTGGCCTCCTGAGAGGCCAAGTGCAGATCTTTCTAGTCGACGTCCGTGGGCGTCTTACGCGTCGGGATGAGAGATGGAATGGATGAAGATGAATGCAACTGGGCAAGGATGTGGTAAGAAGCGGCCGTTGCCTGTCAGAAGGTACCGACCCAGCATATGCCTGGTGTTGAAAATAGGAAACCAAGGAAAACCATTTCAAGGACGGCCTACGATGGGGCTCGAACCCACGCGTCTACCGAGTCAGCAGAGAGCTTGGCCCCATGACCTAACCACTGCTGTCAGTATTCCTGGCATTGCCAAGATATTTAATACTTATCTGAGGGCTGCAACGGGGTACATTCAACCCTGTGAGGCAAAATTGAGTAGGTGTGGGTTCGTTTTCCAAGTCAGCCATCTTGGAAGTGGTTTTCCACCTCTACTCCAGGCAAATGCTGGGAAGGTCCCTAATTTAAGGTCACGGCCGTCTCCTTCCCAATCCTCACCTGGATTATTTTTACACACTCTAATACAGCCATCGCACTACGGTAGGTTATCTGACGCTCAACCAAATGCACGGGGAAATATGACCACGATATCGCAAAGCTCCTAAATATATCAACAACAAATATCTTGTGACAATCTAAATTTCCCAGTGTACATTGACTCAACGACTGGTTCGTTTTTGAATGCTGAACTTTTGTTTTTCCGTAATTCTTGTTTATATTATCATTATTAGTTTTTATTTAATTTTTTGTTTCATTAATTTTCGGTCTTTTGAAATGTAGGTGTCCACCTCTAAATTTTAAATTCCATTCCAAATTCGTATACGTTAATCGGTGTTACGAGGGGCAGATGAGCTTGTAGTTCCGCCCGTTAATAAACAACAATAACTAACATAATATCTTCTGCACACGCCTTGACTTTTACAGTCGCTTATATCAGCCAAATATCACGAAAAACAATTCTTGTGTGACCGACAGTTGGCAATAGTTATTTTTATTTTTTTGTGAGAAAAGGACAAGGAACAGTGCATCCAAGATGGAGTCTTTTGAGTGTTATTTGTAATGTGTGTGTATTTTCTTGTAAATAAATATCTTCGAATTTTTGATCCGGTTGGTGTGACATGTCCTGTCACCCTTGGTGTCAAACTGTTGATTCAAAGGACCTGGAAGACTCATATAAGATGGGATAGTGCAGTTGATGAGAAGTCCAGAGACGAGTGCAGGGCGTGCAGGAGCAAACTGAGGATGACGTTATCATAATGGGTGATTCTATGATACGATGGAGTGCGAATATCTCGAGGAAATCAGGTGCGAAAGTGCGGTGTTACCCAGGGATTAAGATTGACCAGCTTGCCCAACAAGTGGAAGAAGCAAATGTAGAGGACTGTGACAAAGTTAAAGTGTTGTTGCTCCATGTTGGGACGAACGATTTGAAGAAGAGGGCTACAGCTGATTACATCATGGGGGAGCTCTACGAACTAGGCAGAAAAGCTAAAAGCAAGTTTAGAAATGCAAAAATTATAATGAGTGGCATTGTTCGGCGGGGAGATGTTCCGTTGAGGCGAGTTAAGACTGTAAATGACCGCATGGACTGGGTATGTGCACAACTGGGATTAGTGTACGTAGAAGCTGACTGCTGGATTGGTGGCCGTGACTTCGCCCGAGACGGGCTGCATCTAAATCGACGGGGCGCTTTCAATCTAGGGAGCCTACATGACAGGGTCATCGGTTCGTGCCGGCTTTTGTGAGGAGGAGCAGGTCCAGAGGTTGCCAGCCGATGGGAACAGAAGGAGCTATTTCGAGATATTTTCTGCGGAGGTAAGACTCTAAGATTACTGCAGGTTAATTGTCAGAGTTTAGGAAATAAATTAATTGAATTTTGGAATCTTGTAGAGACGTATTCTCAGGACATTGTAGCGAAATAATTCAAGGGACCTACGAGATGTACAGAAGGGATCGGGGGAAGCGAGGTGGTGGGCTATTTATTTGTGTGCGCAAAAATATAGCTAGTTTCTTAAAGTGGGCTGATATGGATCATGAAATGTTATGTGTACAAATTTCGGATAAAGAAAATAAATTCCCTCTTCAGGTGATAGGGGCGTATAGAGCACCGAAAGATAACCTTTCTCTCCTCGAAACACTGTATGATAAAACTTGTACGGGTAATGCTATGAAAAAGAGCATAATAATTGCTGGAGATTTAAACCTCCCCAAAGTAGACTGGTCTGGTGAGTCAACTAGCTGTGGTCAGGCTCAGAGCGCTGCAAATAAATTCTTAAGGGAGGGGGGATTTTCCCAAGTAGTTGACTTCCCAACTAGAGACAATAATACCTTAGATGTTTATCTCGTAAGGCCTGTAGAGCTTTATATTAACTGTCTGAAAGTACCAGGAATTAGTGACCATTCTGGGGTTGAATTAAATATTAGATATGGTGACATTACAAAATTAGACTCTGATGTAGCAAAAAAGATCATATTCCAGTATCGCAGGGCGGATCATGGCAAGTTTCAGGGGTATTTGAATGAGCTATTTGTAGGATGGGCATCGGAAGGAAATCACATTAATATCCTGTGGACTAACTTTTTGAAAATTTTAAATAGCGCTGTTGATAAATTTGTCCCATTTAAATTGCTGAAACAAAACCCAGATCCTGAGTATTACACACGAGAAATTAGGAGTCTAAAACGGAAAATTAGGAAATTATACAATAAAAGACATGATAGTGACAAGTATATGTTGAAATTTAAGTCCTTATCAAGAGAGCTCGTCTTAAAAAAGAGGGCTGGTCATGACAGTTATATGCAAGGTTTACTTGGTTCGGGAGGTGATGGGTGGAATAAAATTTACAGTTATGTTAGGAGAAGAAAGGGAAATTCAAATAATTTGTCGATGATAATGTCCGGTGACGGTAAATTAATTACTGAGAAACAGGCCATTGCTAATGAATTAAATGTCTTTTACGGTAGTGTGTTCAATAAATCCAATAGCTGTGTGTTGGACCTTAACGATGAATCAGGGGCTCCCCTGTTCCAAATAAACCAGTCAGCAATTGTAAAGCTAATACAAAAACTACGTTTCAATGTATCAAAGGGTCCTGATAATATTGTTAGTGAAGTACTTAAACTAGGAGGTAGGGCCGTGGCACGATACTTGGAGGTGATGTTTAATGTGTCCATAAACAATACGCAAATCCCAGATGACTGGAAAAGAGCTACGGTAGTCCCAATATTTAAGGGAGGGAGCAGACTTGAATTGGGCAACTACAGGCCGGTTAGCCTTATGTCCGTCGTTTGTAAACAGATGGAACATCTCATTTGCGACTACTTGAGGGAACAGTGGGAAACATTATCATGGTTTAATGATAGGCAACATGGATTTCGGAAAGGTTACTCATGCGAGAGTCAGATGCTATCACTTTTTCAAGACATTAGCGAATCGTTAGACCATGGAGTTTCAGTCGACGCCGTGGTTATAGATTTTGCGAAAGCATTTGATGTCGTTCCGCATGACATGCTACTCCATAAATTAGCTTCGACGAAGATTGATAGAAGAGTAATTTTATGGAACCAAGGATTTTTGACGGGTCGTTCTCAGAAAGTGAAAGTCGAAGGCATATTCTCGGATGAAATTACCGTAACGTCGGGTATCCCTCAGGGCAGCGTAATCGGAACTTTGTTATTTTTGGCGTTTATAAATGACTTACCAAATGGGATTCGCAGTGACTGTCGATTGTTTGCGGATGATTGTGTAATATATCGAAAGATACATGACTCACAAGACAATGCAGTGCCTCAAGAGGACCTGAACCTGGTCTATAAGTGGGCGATTGTAAATAAAATGAAAATAAATACAAGAAAATGTAGTCTCTTAAAAATAGGGAAAGTGCGAAGGCAGGATTTTCAATATAACATTGGCTCGGAAATACTTGTAGAAGAAGATTCTTGCAAATATTTGGGCGTTCACGTAAGGAATGATATGAAATGGAGTAGTCATGTAGAATGTGTAGTTTCAAAAGGTTACAAATCCCTGCACTTTGTAATGAGGGTATTAAAAGGAAGTAGTACCTCTGCTAAAGAATTAGGCTATTTGTCACTTGTAAGACCTATTCTGGAATATGCCTCGGTGGTTTGGGATCCATATCAAGTAGGGCTCATCAATGAGTTGGAAATGGTACAAAGAAAGGCCGCTAGATTTGTGCTCAGTGACTTTAATCCTAGGAGCAGTGTGAGCCGTATGTTAAAGAAACTTGGGTGGGAATCACTGGAGGCTAGGAGGATGAAATCTAGACTCTGCGCTATGTACAACACGTATACAAATCAACCAGCATGGGGTGAGCTTAGCAAACGATTGGGAAAGCCCACTTACATGGGTAGGAGCGATCATCCTTTCAAAGTTAAGGGCCGACCACAGCGAACAAATTATGGTAAATATTCTTTTGTAAACCGTGCCATTGATAACTGGAACTCTCTACCTGCCGCAGTATTAGAGCCTTTTCCCAAACATATAGGTGTGTTTAAGAAAAGACTGACTATTTGTGTAAATACTCCAGTTTAATTGTTGTATAATTGTTATTGAATTGTTATGTATAATTATTTATTTGTTATGTATATACAATTTGCCACCGGGGGACACACCCCCCATTGCAAATAAATGAATGAATATGAATATGAATATGAGTTTCTGGCCTGGGTAAAGGATCTACGTCACCTGGTAGAAATCAAGATTCCTCGATGGTTTGGAAGAAGTGACCATGTGCAAATTCTTGTCTTCTGTGATGCCAGCATACTTGCATACGCAGCAGTAGTCTTCATAAGATGCGATTCCAACAATCAAGTGAGTGTACAGTTATGTGATGCAAGATCTCGTGTCCACCCCTCAAGGAAGTGACAATCCCCAGATTGGAATTGCTGGCTGCTACAATTGGCGCACGGTTGCTTAAAGGTGTGTTGGAATCTATTTCACTGGAAGTTCATGAGGTTTTTCTCTGGTCTGACTCGTCCACAGTTTTAGCATGGATCTGCAGGACTGAGAACTGGTCGGTGTTTGTCCGCAATCGTGTGAATGAGATCAGAAACTTGGCCAATTTAAACTGCAGACGACATGTTGCAGGTTCATTTAATCCAGCTGATTTACCGTCACGTGGCTGTTCTGCTTCGCAATTAGTAGCCTCTCGATGGTGGGAGGGACCTGCCTAGTTGTACGAATCTCCAGATTGTTGGCCTCAAACAAAAGTGGTGTATGACGAAGAGAGTATCGCAAAGGAAATGAAGAAAAACCCTGTGAATTCTATGACTGTAACCAATAAAGGTCCCCTCTGGTATGCCAGGTATTTTGCCAGTTATCACAGAATAGTTCATCTAATCGCATGGATTCTTCGTTTCTGTAAGAATTGTCTTAGACGTGAGAGGATCTCGCAAGAAAATCTGCAAGTTGAAGAGTTAGAAAGGGCTGAAATTAGACTTATTGCTATAACTTAATTCAACGAGAAAGCTTCCACGGATTAGTTGATAAACGTCTATCTTCATTACATCCATTCCTGAAAGAAGGTGTTCTCAGGGTTAAAACGAGACTACTACTGCGAGAAGATTTGAAGCAATTGAGGTTCCCAATGATTCTCCCGGCGAACCATGTCATCACCTCTCGCTTGATTATGGATGAGCACGTGAAAGAAAATCACATTGGTGTACAATTTCTTCTTAATCATCTGAGACAACGCTTCTGGATCATCGGTGAAAGGAGAACAGTTAGAAAAATTATAAGAAATTGTGTCAAGTGCCTGAGGCATGATGGACAACATACCCAAATTGCTCAGGCCCCTCTGCCCCTGGACCGCATACGGGAAGCCTGTGTATTTGAAGTGATAGGAGTGGACTTGGCAGGTCCGGTGTTCCTGTGGGATGAAAGTAAAGCTTGGATTGTGGTTTTCACATGTGCGGTGTATCGCCCTGTGCATCTCGAAATTGTTACTTCTATCTCCACAGAGGCGTTTGTGCAAGCGTTCCGGCGGTTTGTAGCAAGAAGAGGACGCCCCTCTGTGATTTACTCAGACAATGGTACAAATTTCACAAATACAGATAACGCGTTTCAAAATGTTGACTGGGAGAATATTTCCAAACACTACTCGGTTGAACGTATTACTTGGAGATTTAATCCCCCTACTGCTCCTTGGTGGGGAGGCTTCTGGGAAAGGTTAATAAGTCTAATTAAACAGTTTCTGAAACGAGTTTTGGGTAAAGCCTATCTAACTTACCAAGAAATGCTTACCCTTCTCTGCAGTATAGAAGCTACCATAAATGCAAGACCGCTAACATATCTGACCGATGGATGTGAAGATATAAGTCCAATCACCCCCGTCTGCGTTCTACAAGAAATTAAGACAACTGGAGTTCCAGAATGTGATGCATTGGATGCTATAACCCTGAATCAACGAAATCGTCATCTTCTGAACCTAAGAATGGCATTGAAGAAAAGATTCCAGCAGGAATATCTGGGACTTTTGGCACTCGGTAAACCGAGTTGTAAACCAACTCTTTTGTTCAAGAGAGGTGACATTGTCCTAGTTAGATCAGAAGGCACTAAGAGGATAGATTGGCCCCTTGGAAAAATTGTGGTCTTGTTCCCTGGAACTGATGGTAATACAAGATAGGGGCCGATAACCTAGATGTTAGGCCCCTTAAAACAACAATTATCATCATCATCATCATGGTAATACAAGACTTGCATGGGTTGTTACATCTAAAGGCTAGTCCACACCAAAGTTAATGAACAATGTTCATGAACAATGTTAATGAACAATGTTAATGAAAACATTTCTCAACATGTTTACTAAACATTTGTTAACAAACTTCTTCAAAATTATGTCCACACCAAATAAACTTTTGTTAACAAACATCTTCAACATTAAATAAACTGTTTGTGAGGTTATAATGGATAGGGTCAGGAAGAAGAAAGTACTTACAGCTGCATCTTTCATTATTTTAGTGAGTACAAAATTAGAGAAAAGCGCTGACGCAAGGTACGGAAAAGAAAAATATTGGAAAGGCATTTAGAATTAAGTGAATTAATATTCTCATGGGCTGGTATTTCATAATTCCGCGCAATATACGAGTCGCTTGCGATTCGATAGTGAATTTTTAGAGAAGTAAAAGAGCATCGTATTCCGCGCTACGAATTTACAACCTTAATTGCGTCTTTGCGCATGCGCGAACGAAAATGTTAACGAAAACACGAAAAGTTAATGAAAAGTTTCATTCACAAAAGTTAAAGAGATTTTGTTCATGAACATGATCGAAAAGTTAACGAACACGCTATTTTGTTTATGAACAGTCAAAAATGTTCATGAACATTGTTCATGAACAGTGTTCATTAACAAAGTTAACGAAAACATCTTGGTGTGGACGTACCTTTAAGGAGAACTCTTGAGACCGATACAGCGACTCTACCCACTAGAAGCACCTGATGAAGACAGCACACCTTTGAGGACTGGCTTGAATAAGAAAATAGCTACTGCTTTAGGAGAGCCGCCTGGGACTGGTGTTCAACCCCCCAAAGACCACACGTTCGGGTAGAACTGTCAATGTTTCTGCAGGATATGTGGAGTAATTGAGGATGTCTTTCCTCAACGGTGGAAGGATGTGACAGACAGTTGGCAACAGTTATTTTTGTTTTTTGTGAGAAAAGAGGGACAAGGAACAGTGCATCAAGATGGAGTCTTTTGAGTGTTATTTGTAATGTGTGTGTATTTTCTTGTAAATAAATATCTTTCATTTTCCCAAATAAGTACGAAGCGACGTTTCTGTTCGTAACATCTTGTATTTAGAGCTATAATTGGCGGTTGTATGGATACGGTACATTGCCTGTTTGCACAATTTATAATAGATAGGGCCACGCTTACGTACGCGAGAGCAAGCACACCATTCTTCTAAACACTATTTTAAGATGGTACATTCTGTCCCTTTCCCAGCATTTATCAACCGAGGTAGAGAATTTATGTTTGTAATTATTTCATTTGCAGTCTGTTTAACCTCCGCTTTATGTACCATCAGGTCAAGGCTAGTAAACTACAGAGGTTGCCTCAATATGGAGCTCTTAGGCGAGGGGATCGCGGAGGGAAGGGAAAGGACGTGACGTCACACGTTTCCTCGTAGCGCGCGAGGTGCGAGATATGCAAGGAAAGTCAACTTATATTGTATGGATTGCAGTGGTTTAAACACGCGTTTTAAGCCCTTTTGTTTATAATCATGCCAGGCCAAAGATGTGCTGTGGCAGTTTGTCACAGTTATTATAAAGTTGGAAATGACTTGTCGTTTTTCACGATGCCTAAAGACGCATGCCTTAGCAATCAGTGGATTGCTGCATGTAAGCGAAAATATCATTGCAACCCTCAAACAAGTAGGATATGTTCCCTGCACTTTACGAGTGAAGACTTCGAATTAGACTACAGGGCCGAATTGCTTAATATAAAGCCAAGATTTCCAAGGAATCTTTAACCAAATGGTAAGTGAGCCTAGCTGGTCTACTCTTAAGTTTTGATGACCTGCTAGGATGATTTTAAAGCTGTTAATATTTTTGACACATTTCGTACATGGTATCAGGGACGTGTATACAAATTTTAGAGGGGGGTGGGAGGGGCTGACTATCGTGGAAAATTGTGAGTACTTAATGAATTTTCTATTATAGTCTATGGAGTATGAATGGAAAATATCTAAATGGGCTACTTGTCAATTTATAAAGCAGAAAGGTAAACACTCATTTCCTTTTACAAATTGATAATTATTTCTTAAAAGTAGACTACTGTGAAATACATTGTATGTTGTACCCAAGTTGGCTTTTTCGGGGAGGATCTGGAGCCCCCTCAGTCCCCCCCACCCCTTATATACACCCAGGCATGGTATTTTGTTTTTGGACAAGATGGAAAATTTCATGAGTAATTCTCTTTGTATTGGTAAAAAATATTTGCAAATATTACAGAAAGCAGTCATCCTTTCAATAAAATCCCTTCGACTTCTGTTCCAAGATATGGCCCGTAGGCATGATACAAAGTACATTCTCACACATAGGCTAAATCAAGATGTACTGGAAAACCTCTTTTCACAATTGCGAACCCGTGGTGGCTCCCCTTGACTGCATTTACAGACTGAGGATGATTATTTTAGGAAAAAAATCCAGGAGTTGTTCAAAAGCAAACGAACACTGCTGATCCAGATTCAGATGAATATGTAGTTGCTAAAGCACTAAACAAAGCTGGCATAGTGTCTGAATCAAGTAACGTGCTTCCAGAACCAACCTTAGGGAGCAATGTTCAACCTGCGTCCTTCATTGCCAATATCATGGAACAAAGTGAGGAAGATGGCAAGGCTTATGTTGCAGGTTATGTAGCCCACAAGTTCCAAGGTAAATTTCCACAACTTGGGAACTTAACCTATGGAATGCAAACTTAACACGATTATGCATTACCAACCTGAATTAAACACTTGTCATACGGTGGTATGACCGTTCCCTCAGAAACTTGGCTAAACCAGTTCCGGCACATTTCAGCAAAATTCGTCAGAATTCACGGAAAATACGGATTTCAACGAGGCAAGAACGTTCTAAGAAGAACGACAGATTTTGTGTCGAGAGAAGTTTCTGATGTACCGTCTGGTGGGGTTGAGGCAGCTGTGATAACAATTTTCTTCATCAGATTGAAACATTCCAATTCTATCTTGAATTGGAAGTCACTAAAACCCACGATACTGCTACCGAGTCTAGGCGAATTTCCAAGAAATTCAAGAAGATCACAACATAAAATGTAAGTAGGCTACATTCAGTTATTTTATCACCCATTTACCAATAATTTCATGAGAATAAACTGTTCTTTGCGTACTCAACAGCTGATGTTGACAGTTTCGTTACGTTCCCCACATGGCGCGTTTGGTATCTTGTGACGTCATCCGCCTTGTGAGCGCTGATTGGTGAGTGAAAATTGAGGCAACCTCTGTAGTTTATAAGCCTTGCCATCAGGTAACGTTGTCCGAATTGTGAGGAAATAAGCTTCTGCCGCCTGCTGAGTACCAATAGAACTACAAAAGGTTTGCCTGCACTCTGTTGGTCATTCTACAAACAACCAACTCAACGCTTGGCTGGAAGCGGGAGTTTCAATAATGTGTACAGTCCCTAACTCTCAATTGACCACGTGACCACGGGTGTCCCCACCCTTGTAACTCAGTGGTCATAGCAGCGACATATCATGCTGGAGGTCACAGGTGCGAATCCCTCTGGGCCCAGACAATTCAATTCTCAAACTTATATGAGCATTGCTGACAGTTCTCATCAATGAGGCCAAGAAAATGACATATTATTATTATTATTATTATTATTATTATTATTATTAATAATATTATTATATGATACGGTTTTGCCTTACATGGTCCAGTCGGCAAGCCTCTGTTTGCGAACAAGTCACCTCCATGCTCCGTTATTAGCAGTTAGCACTGCGGCTTCCTCTGCTTTATGCCTCTCACTTTGAAATCATTCATCACTGAATCAAACCATCGCCTACTTCTCTTACCCTCCACAGCAGAACTCATTAACCTCTTAGGTAATCTCTTCTCCCCCATTCTCATCACATGACCTCACCATCTGAGTCGGCTCATACGAACAGCTTCATCTAGCGTGTTCCTTTCTAACCTAGCCTTTATCTCTTCATCGCTCCTATATCAGTTACCTCTAAGTTATGTGTCAGATATCCTGAATCTACCAAACCCTTACTTCCATATAGCAAGGTTGGCAGTGCCGGATAACGGTAAAATGAGACCCAAGTCCCTCAGATTTTTGGGGCCCCTTTATTTTTTTTTCAAATAATTTTTATCTTTTAGCACCTGTAGTGTACATTTAATAAAGTATGTAAAAGAGTTCTTCTCAAGATGAATAATACACTTTTTATTAAATCATTCATAGGCATACATACATACATACATACATATGTACATACATTTCAATTGAAACGATCATCGCTATTTGAAAACATTTCAGATGATTTAGTGAACAGTTTAACAATTCATACTATTTTTAGCCTATTCTCAATTTATGAAAAATAGGCTTATGAGATCACCTTTTGTCCGTGTGTCTGACTGTGTGTGCATGTGTGTGATTCGTGTGTGTGTCCCCCCACTAATAAATTCTAAACGGTTCTCAGTATCTACGAATCATTTATAGCAATCAAACTGTTTTTTTTTATGTTCATAGAGGCTATGAACATAAGTTCATCAATAGGACTTTCAATAACCTGGTGATCACAAATCCAACATGATGGCGACGCGAAGTTTAAATACTTAAGTGGACGTTTCTCGTGATTTAACCATCCGAGTGCAGTGGAACTTTGTACAGTACATGCTTATACAAATGTTAATCCACTGACATCTAGGTTATTTCAATTGTTTTCATAACCACAAGATGGCAGCTGTGCGAAATTTTAAAATCTCGTTTTTACTTCATGTGTCCTAATCATGCGATTGACGTTTGAATACCACAAGTACACAATAATCTTCATGTAATAGTACATAAATAAAAAAAGGGACAGTCAGTCTGAAAGACTCGCGAACGGCAAGTGCAAGTCAAGCGCGCGGAGGGAGATGGCTGGATGACGTGCCCCTTCCATCCAGTCTAAAAACACTTATAGTGGCCGATGTATTGAAGATAGAGATATGCTCTCCCGGACTTTTTTGTAGAACTTTTCATGCTGACAAATTCTTACGCTCATAGTATACTGATATTTTTAACTGTTTGCCCAGCGTAAGCTTAAGAAGCGCACGGAAGCCAAGTTTGTTTTCGACTTTTTCACTGAAATCGTCACTGCTTGGCTTCCATTGATCATACATAAATTCTTTTCTACAGAATCTTTCCTCCAGATATCCTTTAGAGAATGGTGGAAACCGCATCAAAATCCATACAGTGGTTCTCGAGATTACCCGTGACATCGAAGAATCGGGGATTTTTGTCTTATACTAACGAAATAGAGATTGTCGGGGAACACATGCACCAAGCGGTACTATGACGTCACACACCTCAGTGCATCTGGGTACATTTCGTCCCGTCACCGTAACGTAAGCCAGACCCCAGCGTAACGACGAAGTCGACAAGATCAATTAAAATGATAAAATCCAACATGGCGACCATCTGAAATATTTAGAAGGTTCTCAATATCTACGAATCTATTACAACAATCAAACTCATTTTTTGTATGTTAGAGGCAATTGACATGAGTAGGATATATGAAAATAGGCAGTATAGTTCTTCACGGAACTACTTGTTTGTATATATGTCTACCCCTTATTATTCCCGTTTTCCAACTGGTCGGGGATGAGATGGGATGGAAGTCTTTGTGGCGGTGGTTTTTACGGCCGAATGCCCTTCCTGACGCCAACCTCATGAGACGAGTTAATGAGAGATGAAATGAATGTTGGTGAATGCAACTGGGGAAGGATGTGCAATGAAGCGGCCGTGGCCTGTCAGAAGGTACCGTCCCAGCATTTGCCTGGTGTTGAAAATGGGAAACCACGGAAAACCATTTCAAGGACAGCCTACGGTGGGACTCGAACCCACGCGTCTACCGAGTCAGCAGAGAGCTTGGCCCCATGACCTAATGCTGCGCTTTAGCCAGCGTATCCACTACTGTCGGTTCACGGAACTACTTGTTTACTTCTGTAAAATGTAATCAATTTATTTTTCTGTTTTTTTTTTGGTCAATGAAATCTTCTGCAATGTCATAAAAATCTATTTCCCGCAGAACATCTGACTCGATATACATTAAACTTAGCATGTCTAATCGTTCCTGTGACATGATACTTCTTCGAGCACTTTTGATCCTTTTCAATGTTGAAAACGAGCGCTCCGCAGAACAATTCGTTATCATGAGGGTCAGGAAAATGCGAAAAGCAATTTCAACGTTCGGAAAAACAAACTCAAGCTTGTCTCGAATAAGAATTTCGTAAAGTTCAGAATGAGTGAACTCAGCTTTTAAAGGACATTGTAATTGAATATAATGCTGAATCTGTCTCAGTTATGGATAAAAAAAATCTAAATCTTCGAAATAAAATTGAACTAAATTAGAAATTGCTTGGGGGCCCCAGATAATTGGGGGCCCTAGGCCTGGGCCTAGTCGGGCCTAATGGTTAATCCAGCACTGAAGGTTGGTCTAAATACTGAGCGATGTAGGAGGAGTTTCATGGCTACACTAATTTCTTTCTTGCGGAATACTGTAGTTCGCAACTGAGACCTTAGAAAGTCATTGGAGTTTCTACACCTCGACTATATTTCCTTCCCCATGAGGGAATACACAGCCCAAATGCTTAAAATGATCCAAGTACCCCACTTTATGTCCTCCTACCTCAATTGAATGAAAATCCACATCCTGCTTCCAGTCTCCGACCGGGTCAGGAATGGAATGAATGAAGCCCCCATCTAGCGGTGAGGATATGAACTGTGCCGGCTGCCGAAGCCCGTCGCACTCCTCTGGGGCAATGATTAAATGAATGACAGATGAAGTGAAATGATAGTGGAGAGTGTTGCTGGAATGAAATTTGTGACAGGGAAAACCGGAGTACCCGGAGAAAAACATGTCTGCCTCCGTTTTGTCCAGCACAGATCTCATATGGAGTGACCGGGATTTGAACCACGGACCCAGCGGTGAGAGGCCGGCGTGCTGCCGCCTAAGCCACGGAGGCTCTCTCCTACCTCAATTAAAAGTTTAAATAAATACTTACACAACCAAGTACTAACCATGGTGTGTGTGCAGATCTGCTATATAAATGGAGGAAAAAGTCATCATCTTGTTGCGACTGTGGTGCTGAGAGGCAAACTGTGAAGCACATCACCCACGAATGCCCTCTGAGTCGTTTCGACGGAGAGAGAAGAGAATTTTTCCTGGGGACGCCACAAGCGATTAACTATGTAAATAGTGTAAATATAGATCTGTAGCTCATGTATACGCCATACGATAAATAAATACACAAATATATCGATTAGGCCTATATATCGTACAAGTCTCGACCTGACTTTGAGGTCTTCTTCAGCTCCATTCAAATGAAATCAATTAAGAATAAAAAGAAAATACTAGAGATGAGTCGTCCAGTTGCAAAACTCGTTTAAGCCACTTTGTGAATAAGGATCATGTCGTAAAATTATTTATTTTATTTTGTTTAATTTAATTTGTTTTGTTTTGTTTTGTTTTGATTTTGTTTTGTTTTAAATTGTTTTATTTATTGTTTTGTTTTATATTATTTTTATTTAGTTTTGTTTATTTTGTTTTATTTTGTTTTATTTTGATTTTTCAGAACAAACATAAAAACAAAAACAAAAAACACGAAGCATAAAGAAAAATTCCAAAACAAATGCAAAAGCAGAAAACAAAAGACAAGAAACACACACAAAAAAAGCAAAATCTGAAAACAAACACAAAACCAAGAAAGAAAAGCAAAAAGTAAAATTCCAAAGCAAAAGCACAAAGCAAACACAAAACCAAAAACACAAAGCAAAAAGTAGAAAACAAAAAACACAAAAGATACGGGTGGCAAAGTCCAGAGAAATGTTTCTCATGAAATTGATTCTTATTCACATGTGGATTAAACGATTTTTGCAACTGGACGACTCAAATGTACTCAAGTCTAATGTTGGTTTGATGTGAAATGTTTATGATATAAATTGTAATAAAAAGAATTAAATAAACTAATAAACTGCATATCCTTACAATGTGAATAATTCAAACCCGGCCGAAGCCGTCGGATTTTTAAGAGCGTTAAAAATCCCTCAATATGCCTTCTTTCGGAGGGGAAGTAAAGCCGGTGGTCCCATATCATAGATTTATGGCATGTTAAAGAACCTTCAACTCATTACACCTGTGTGAAGCTAAATTGGATAGGTTAAGAATGTAAACAACGCTCTTAGGTTTCTACGTTCGTTGCCAAGAGCCGACTTCGGTGTCGTCTAGTAGCTAAGTTCTGAACTTGGCCTAGTAGTCGTTGACGGTGGCGCTTGGCGGTAAAAGTAGGAACTATTTGAAAAATTCTAAGTTGCAGTATGTACTTGAATAAAAATTAAAAAAACAAAACAGATAACACACACTTTTTTAAGCGTATGGCTTTTAGTGCCGTGAGTGTCCGAGGACATGTTCGGCTCGCCAGTTTTGTAGCTGCTTCAAGACGGACACCCAATGGGTGAGCTACAAGTACCGTTGGGGAGGAAAGTTGGAAGGGAGGGTCGAGGAGTTGGAAGGTAACGGCTGTGGCCTATAGTTAAGGACCAACCCCGGCATTTGCCTGGAAGGAAGATGGGAAACCACAGAAGACCATCTTCAAGGTTGCCAGCGGGGGGATTCGAACCTCCTCGCCTCCCGGATGTGAGCGACTGCCATCAGTCATGCCGCAACGACCTCGGCTAACTCACCCGGTAACACACACTAATACAGTCATCACAATTAACACCAGTTATCAGACAGATTCTGCACACACTCAAAGTACACGGGGCTACATGACCGCGTTGTCGCAGCCCCTAAACCAACCAACCAAGCAACAAACCAACGAACCAACCAACAGTAAATAAATAAATGAAAATATAATATTGGGTTTTATATTAAATTTTTCCAAATACAGTTAGTAATAGTAAGTGTAAATGAAATATTGGGCGTTATATTAAAAATCCAACAAGATGTTCAGTAAAGAACAAATAGCTTACTTTCTCCTAAATGCATGGGTGTTGTTATAACTCTTTGTCCTTTTCAAGGAGTATAATTGAATGTTGGATGTAGTAGCTTGTTGAAATACAACGTGCTATACGGATATTAAACACGAATATGAGGTGCCCATTGTTAGTGCTACCTCTGTAAAAAAAATCATTCAATTCAGTTTCACCGTGTTTGAATTGATGAGGGGAATCGATTTGCACACATAAATGGCCGCTATCTGCAAACTATTGGGCTGATGACCTTGTAGTTTAGTCAAAAGACTCTCGCCATATAAATATATGTTGTTGCAAAACTAAAGCTTTGGACATTTGGGTGGCCGCCATTACGTTTCCGTCAAGATGGCGGCGATATAAAACATGACACTGAGGTGCTCTTTGCTAGTTCTAACTCTGTACCAAATTTGGTTCAATTCGGTTTTACCGTGTTCGAATTGATAGGGGGGGGGGCAGATATTCAGAGTACACACACTCACACATACACACACACTCACACTCACACACATTCACACACACACACAATTTTTGGCCCTGTGTAGAACTCATAAGTCTACTTTCATTTTTTGCAAAAATCGGAAGTAGGCTAAAATTATAGACAATTAAATAATTTAGAAAAAACAAGTGCCGAATATCAACAAATATTTTAACTGACTGCTTGAAATGAGTAGAAGAAATCTTCTTCCAAAATATGGAGTGTGAATTTTGAATCAATCTGACATTCTATTCTCCTCCTCTTCTTCCCTACATACATATCCTTTGTCTTTGAGATGCTGTTCTTCACACCATACTCCCTACTTTCATGTTCAAGTTCTAACATTTTGGCTTGTGAGCTTTCTGTAATATTACAAACAGGTCATCAGCATAGGTCAGACTACTCACCTTGTTTCCACGTGATTGAATCCCACGCAGCCAGATTATGACCTTAAGCAAATGGTTCATATGTGAAATAAACAGTAGTGGTGAGAGGTTGCAACCTTGTTTCACTCCTGTAACAAACTTCTACCATGAACTTATCCGTCAACTCTCACTGCTGCCTGACTATCAATCATAAGTACTTTTGAATACCTGTAGCAGCCTTCTCTCGATACCATAATCCCTCGGGATGCGCAGCATTTCTGATTTCACCCTGGTTACTCTATAGTCCTCATTTTCTAGATCTACAAAATACATCACAAATGTCTATTCAGCGTCTTCGGTGGCGTAGTTGGTAGCATGCCGAGCTTCTAAGCCCAAGATCGCGGGTTCAAACCTGGCCGAAGTCGTCGGATTTCTTAAAAGCTTAAAGAATCCCCCAGTTTGCCTTCCTTCGGAGGGAAAGTAAACCGGCGGTCCCATGTCATAGATTTATGGCATGAAAAAGAACCTTCCACTAACTACACTTGTGTGAAGCCCAAATTTGTAGGTTAGAATTGATAACGCTCTATTAGTTCCAACGTTCGCCACCAGGTGCAGACTGCGATGACATTTAGTAGCCATGTCAGCAGCTAAGTGTCGTGGACAGGAGCATTTGGTAGCAAAAGTAGGAAATACTTGAAAAGAAAATCGTCTGCATTCCTTCTACCTGAATCACAGATAACACACACTAATACAGCCATCACAAATAACACCGGTTATCAGACAGATTCTACACACACCCAAAGTACACGGGGCTACATGACCACGTTGTAGCAGCCCCTAAACTAAGGAACCAGCCAACCAAATGACAATTCATCTCATAGAATTTATTAAGAAGCAAAATAACTAGTGATGGACGAAGCAAAGAGGATATAAAAAGTAGGTTGGTTCAGTCAAGGAAAGAAATTAATCTGCTGACACCAAATATAGATTTAGGTATTAGAAAGCCAATTTTGAAAGCCTTTGTCCGGAACGTGGCGCTCTATGGTAGTGAAATTTGGACTGTGGCCCAGCAGTAGAGAAGAGAATGGAAGCGTTTGAAATGTGGTGTTACGGGAGAATGATGATCAAATGGGTAGATAGGGTTACAAACGAAGGGGCATTACGACGAGTGGGCGAGGAGAGATGTATCTGTCCACTGATAATGGAGATAAGAGATAGGTTGGTAGGACACATACTAAGACACCCAGGAAACCTTAGTTATGGGAGGAAGGGTCGAGGAAAAGAACTGAAGTGGTAGACTAAGGTTAGAATATGTTAATCAGATTGCCTCGAAGGCATGTAGCAGGCTAGGTAGTGATGAAACGATTAGCTCAGGAGAGGGAGGCTTGGAGAGTGTCATTCTGTGAAATATAATAGTAAATATAATGTGTTAGTAATGTAATAAACCTGTAAGATATGAAAACATTTAACTATACATGTGAACATAGCCTAATTTAATGATATTAGGTTAAACGGAAGCGAAACATGCGATTGTCTAATCACTTCTACTTTCGGAAACCACTCATATTC
Source organism: Meconema thalassinum (assembly GCA_946902985.2). Taxonomy (NCBI): domain Eukaryota; kingdom Metazoa; phylum Arthropoda; class Insecta; order Orthoptera; family Tettigoniidae; genus Meconema; species Meconema thalassinum. The sequence goes on from OX336395.1 coordinate 106,283,733, forward strand.
TCGCTTCAATTCCCCCACTTTATTAACATGCACACTTACGTAGAGATTTCTGCCTCTACCGACTGTTGATAGGTCCTGATCCAGATTAAGTTAGTGCTTGTGAACCAGATTAGTAGCCCTTCAAACAACATCGGCCAATCCTGTTCCCACAACTCGTTCCTGGCTTTGCCCGGGAGCGGTAATGAATGCATTACGTGATAAGCGCTTTCTTTTTCGATATCAATGAACTACGGCCTATGTCCGTATTACGTCTCGGCATGATGGGTTAAAATCACTGACTGGACTATTCATTATATTATTATGGAGATAGCATGTGCAACGAATTCTTGTCAGACGTAATTTAAGAATGGCGAGGTGCATGAAACACAAATTCCCCTTCCGTCCAATCTTAACTTGACTGTGTATTTTGTGGAACGAAAAGTTCACAGGCGAAATGAAGAAAAGCCGAGTTGCACTTCCAGGGAAACTCCAAACGCAACCACTCCTCTCTAAAGTCTTAATTCAGCACGACTCGACAGTTTACTGTTGGCAGTAACTGGGGTACTAGACTTGCCCGCTGGCTAGGCTCTCACTAAAGTGATAGGCTCTCTCCTAGTTAGCTCGTAAACGTCACCTCAATAATTGAATGGAGATTGTTGGAAGAAATGAAAACGTAAAAACACTTATAGTGTGCGAGGTATTAATGATAGAGATATGCTCTCGCGGAATAATTGTCTGATAGTAATGAAAGTTTTGTATGTTATAGGCACAAGTATTGGTACTGTAAATTTCTTTTCAACCACCCAATAAAAAGTTTTTTATACTTTTTCTAAAGTAACTTTATCTCAGCCCAGGATAAACGTACAGGAGTAAGCGTGGCCCCATTTTGAAGCTCTCATTCGTCACAATCATAAACTATAACGACTGCAAACGTAAAGTGAGATACCTAACTTGAGGCCACGACCGTCTCCTTCCCAATCCTCAACTGAATTATAAATACACACACTAATACAGCATCACGCTACGACAGGTTATCTGACACACACCCAAGTACACGGGGCAATATTTCCACGATATTGCAAAGCCCTTAAATATATCAACAAATATCTTCTGTCAATCTAAATTTTCCAGTGTACATTGATTCGACGAATTGTTCGTTTTTAAATGCTGAATTTTTGTTTTTCCGTGTTTTTTGGTTTATATTATATTATTATTATTAGTTTTATTAAATTTTTTGTTTTATTAATTTTTGGTCTTTTCAAATTTAAGTGTCCACCTCTAAATTTAAAATTCCATTCCTAATTTGTATAGTCTATATTTATATGTGTTAAGAGGGGCTCGTAGTTACGCCCGTTAATAAACAACAATAACTAACACAATATCTTCTGTACACGTCTTTTACTTTTACAGTCGCTTATATCAGCCAAATATTACGAAAAACAATTCTAATAATGAAACTCTCGTACATATCGGAATCTTAGTAACATAAGCAATAACGTTAACAAGGACAAGCTCATCAGTGATTTGGAAACTAGCGATATCGGTGGTTCAATGGTTACATTGCCTTTTTGCACAGTTTATAAAACACAGAGCCACGCTTACGTAAGCGAGAGCCTACACACCATTCTTCTAACCACCATTGTAAGAAGGTATATTCAGTCCTTTTCCACTTATTTATCAACCATCAACCCCACCCCGGCTTCGCCCGGAAACATTTACGAATGATAGGTGATAGGCTACTTGAGGAGCCTATTTCCAAAAGTGGACATGTGCATTTTTTAAGTTATTGAGAAAAACGAAAAAAAACGCTTAAACGGTAAAATTCAGGAAATGTTATGTTATTCTTGGTACAAACTCTAACATAAACATAAAATAAACATAAAAAATAGGTTCAGAGGTAGATTCAGCAATTCGTTTAGTAGATATTTAGCATTAAAATTCGCAGATGTCGGATTTTGGAAGTACGTTAATGGAAAATCGTATTTTGGAACGAACTTCTAGCATATGACGAGTTTTGGAACAAAACATGGATTTTGCTTAGCAAGCAATTTAAGCCACATAATGTTGTTATGCACTCCTAACTTAATAAAAACACAAAATATCCAGTGAACACAAGTTTCTAGCATATTAGATAAAAAACAAGATGTTCAGTAAAGAACATATAGCCTACTTTCTCCAAAATGCATGGGTATTGTTATAACTCTTTGTCCTTTTCAAGGAGTATGATTGAATGTTGGTTGTAGTAGCTTGTTGAAATACAACGTGCTATAGGGATATTAAACATGAATATGAGGTGCCCTTTGCTAGTGCTACCTCTGTACCAAATTTCGTTCAATTCGGTTTCACCGTGTTTGAATTGATAGGGGGAATCGATTTGCACACATACTTGGCCACCATCTGCAAACTATTGGGCTGATGTTCTTGCAGATTGGTCTGAATATGTTTCCCACATAAAGATATGGTGTTGCAAAATTTGGTAGAGACTTGATTATTAGGTAGGTCGTAATTACATTTTAGCTTTTAACATTTGGGTGGCCGCTATTACGTTTCCGTCAAGATAGCGGTGATATAAAACGTGACACTTGAGGTGCCCTTTGCTAGTGCTACCTCTGTACCAAATTTCGTTCCATTCGGTTTCACCGTGTTCGAATTGATAAGGGGAATCGATTTTCACACAAAGATGCCGCCATCCGCAAAATATTAGGCTGATGACCTATTAGATTGGTCAAAGGATGCTCCCTCCATAAAGGTATGTTGTTGCTAAATTTGCTAGAGATCGGATGATTAGGCTAATCGTAATTTGATTTAAGCTTTGAACATTTGTGTGGCCGCCAATACGTTTCCGTCAAGATGGCGGCGATATAAAACATGACACTGAGGTGCCCTTTGCTAGTGCTACCTCTGTACCAAATTTCGTTCATTCTGTTTCACCGTGTTTGAATTAATAGGGGGAATCGATTTTGACACAAAGATGGCCGCCATCCGCAAACTATTAGGCGAATGACCTATTAGATCGGTCAAAGGATGCTCCCTCCATAAAGGTATGTAGTTGCAAAATTTGGTAGAGATCGGATGATTAGGTTAATCGTAATTTGATTTAAGCTTTGAACATTCGTGTGGCCGCCATTACGTTTCAGTCAAGATGGCGGCGATATAAAACATGACACTGAGGTGCCCTTTGCTAGTGCTACCTCTGTACCAAATTTCGTTCCATTCGGTTCCACCGTGTTCGAATTAATAGGGATAATCAATTTTGACATAAAGATGGCCGCCACCCGCAAACTATTAGGCTAATAACCTATTAGATTGGTCAAAGGATGATCCCTCCATAATGGAATGTTGTTGCAAAGTTTGGTAGAGATCGGATGGTTATGTTAGTCGTAATTTATCTTAAGCTTTGAACATTTGTGTGGCCGCCATTACGTTTCCGTCAAGATGGCGGCGATATAAAACAGGACACTGAGGTGCCCTTTGCTAGTGCTACCTCTGTACCAAATTTCGTTCATTCGGTTCCACCGTGTTCGAATTAATAGGGGGAATCAATTTTGACATAAAGATGGCCGCCATCCGCAAACTATTAGGCTAATAACCTATTAGATTAGTCAAAGGTTGCTCCCTCCATAAAGGAATGTTGTTGCAAAGTTTGGTAGAGATCGGATGGTTATGTTAGTCGTAATTTATCTTAAGCTTTGAACATTTGTGTGGCTGCCATTACGTTTCTGTCAAGATGGCGGCGATATAAAACAGGACACTGAGGTGCCCTTTGCTAGTGCTACCTCTGTACCAAATTTCGTTCATTCGGTTCCACCGTGTTCGAATTAATAGGGGGAATCAATTTTGACATAAAGATGGCCGCCATCCGCAAACTATTAGGCTAATAACCTATTAGATTGGTCAAAGGATGCTCCCTCCATAAAGGAATGTTGTTGCAAAGTTTGGTAGAGATCGGATGGTTATGTTCGTCGTAATTTAACTTAAGCTTTGAACATTTGTGTGGCCGCCATTACGTTTCAGTCAATATGGCGGCGATATAAAACATGACACTGAGGTGCCCTTTGCTAGTGTACCTCTGTACCAAATTTCGTTCCATGCGGTTTCATCGTGTTTGATTTAATAGGGGAAATTGATTTTCACATAAAGATGGCCGCCATCCGCAAACTATTAGGCTAATGACCTAGTCATTTGGTCAAAGGATGCTTCCTCTATAAAGATATGTTGTTGCAAAATTTGGTAGAGATCGGATGATTACGTTAGTCGTAATTTGATTTAAGCTTTGAACATTCGTGTGGCCGCCATTACGTTTCCGTCAAGATGGCGGCGATATAAAACATGACACTGAGGTGCCTTTTGTTAGTACTACCTCTGTGCCAAATTTCGTTCCATTCGGTTGCACCGTGTTCGAATTAATAGGGGGAATCGATTTTCACACAAAGATGGCCGCCATCCGCAAACTATTACGCTGATGGCCTATTGGTTTGGTCAAAGGATGCTCCCTCCATAGAGGTATGTTGTTGCAAAATTTGGTAGAGATCGGATGATTAGGTTAGTCGTAATTTGATTTAAGCTTTGAACATTTGTGTGGCCGCCATTACGTTTCCGTCAAGATGGCGGCGATATAAAACATGACACTGAGGTGTCCTTTGCTAGTGCTACCTTTGTACCAAATTTCGTTCAATTCGCATTCACCGTGTTCGAATTGATAGGGGGGGACAGACATTCAGAGTACACACACTCACACACACACAGACACACACACACACAAACACACACACAGACTCACACACACACATACACACACACACACAGACTCACACACACACATACACACACACAGACAGACACACTTTTTTCGCCCTGTGTTGATCTCATAAGTCTACTTTCATTTTTTGCAAAAATCGAAAGTAGGCTAATAGTATGCAGTAACAAAATAATACACAAGGAGCAATAAGTCACATAGATTAGATTCTCAAGTCGTCATCCTCCTCCTGGTGTTCACAAACTAGATCGTCTTCCACCTCAACTGTCACACTTTCTGGATCCATGACTATCTTATAATATTAGTTCTTAATTATTTTTCCACTCTTCCCCATAGTGAAGTGTTAGTAGTTTGTTCACATCATTCATCTTCTCTTCTTTGACGGCTATTCCAAGAGGCAACTGAACTTTCTCGAAAGTTACCGTTTTTTCCTTTTTAGTTGTCCCTTTAAAATCAGGTAAGTCACCCCTATAATGTTGCTCTCCACGAAGAAGAGTAGAGGATTTTACTTTCCTAAACACGAATCTCTTGCAGGATTGAATTCTGAAATGCCATGACCCTGGTGCTTTAAAGGAAGATTGGACGCTACCTTTCCAGTCATACGCCGGACAATCAACACCTAACGTGTTCACTGTGCCAAACTGCATGAAAATTTGAGTGTAGGTTTTACAATAGTGTCTCGCACTTTAATCTCCTTTTCAATTCTCCCGAAAACTCGGTCTGGGGGTTTGAAGGAGTGTCCTACAATGGGAAATACCATCCCCACTTCTTGAACTTGTGCGTGGGAATCATTATACAGCCAATAGGAAACCATCCCAATCATGATACTATTTTTATTTTGACCCCCACAGCCGTCAGAAACCAAATTAACTTTTGTGATACCTGTAAGATCAAGATGAATAAGTCTGTCATCAACACAGTAAGCTATTTCGTTAGATCCTTTTGGACGAGAAGATTCCAGCCACTGGTATATAAAGGTGTTTCGTATAGTTTGACGCTCACGCGATGTTCCTACACAGATTGTAAAATTGTACATATACAATTGTCTGGAGTAATACGTGGCTTGATCTGGTAATTTTGGAAAAGGTACATTTTTATTTTCACTGTACATGCTACGAGTATCTCATCCTCGTTTATCTATAGGCAACAAATACTGCGTTGAAACAGTGCATTGTCACGTTAGAACGAACATGGCGGGAACACTTAGAAAGAAGTTAATTGGCGCGGACATTGCTAATAACTACAATCAAAAGTTCGCGGGAAACACTGTCTCGAAGTAAAGCAACAGGAATGTCGAGTATTGGAACACACTTTGGAAGTTGCATCAATTTTCTTATGCAAAATGTCGGATTTAGGAACGAAGTGCAGATGTCGGATTATGGAAATAACTTAACAAAGCAGATGTCGAGATTTGGAAATAAAGTCAATTTTCTTATGCAAAATGTCGGATTTAGGAACGAAGTGCAGATGTCGGATTATGGAAATAACTTAACAAAGCAGATATCGAGATTTGGAAATAAAGTCAAATTTTATTATTGATTTTTAACCACAAATATCGTGTTTTGGAACATCTTCTACCATCCATTTGATGCGTTTCTCCAAGAGTAATATAAAATAAAATAAATCAACTTTTTGTAAAAAATGTCAGATGTCGACTTTTGGAAATAGGCTCCTCACTTTTAACCGAGGTATTATAAGATTTCCTTGTATACGACATTAGTCGTTTTCCCTCCAGTAGTGAACACGAAAAGATTTCGGTTTGATGTAACACGCGATAGAGCCACGTAAAGCTGTCCATGAGAAAAACATTCTCCACTGAGATCACTCCAGTCGCGTTAAGTATCTGACCCTGTGCTTTGTTTATAGTCATGCCAAAGCAGACTCTTACTGGGAACTGAGTGGGTGCTCGCAAAAGCGGGCTAACCATAATTTAACTAAAGGTAAAAAAATATGACATTTGCGTTTGGGTAAAAAAAAAAAATCACCGGCATTCTATATCTCTGAAACTCGTTTATTACTGATATCAACCTGAAATTTTGTACGGTGATAAAGGCCATTACTAGAAGTTCACCTTTGTGACTTTCAAAACACTGTTATATACTGAACCCTTTATCCACAGGCTGTATAAAGGATTCTAATAATTATTCATCGTCTTTTGATACATTTATACAGACAACAGATATGAGAGCCAGACGGTGTTGGGAAAATATTGAGAAATCAGTGGCCGAGAGGACACAATGGTTTAAGCTCCTGTGGTATTTTAGGAGGATGCGTATATATTCTTGAGACTTAGAACAGGTGCAACTTTTAGCGCGAATGTTGGCTTGGGGACGCACACTTTGGCTTGTTGCTATGACGGTTGGCGCCAAGGAAGAAATCGAATGCTACAAGGTAATCGGTCTATCATCATGTGAACCACTCCCTACGGCAGAAATGTATGTAAAAACGCGCGAAGACATACAAGAGTCTAGGCCAATAGTATCAAGACGCCTTGTCTTAGCGGGAACTCGGCTTGGGAACGCGCACGAGTAGATTAACGCGGGAGTTATCTACAGATTAATTCCACGATCGATGCAAGCCGGCTACAGCATAATCGTAACCTCCACACTGCTACGAACTAAATGATACCGATCGCATGCTAGTCTGATAGTTATTATGGAATATTTTTTAATAGATCCCCTTCCACACCTACCCTAGTCAGTGTCATTTATAAGGATCCAAGATGCTTCGAGGGCCATTACTATTTTGTACGTCTGAGGACGGAAGAGTACTACTAATTTTTATTCGTCTGAGGACGGAACGTATTACAAATTTTTGTACGTCTGAGGACGGAACTCATTACTTATTTATTATAGTGTAACTTCAGTGATTTATTTATAGTCCCAGCACTATCAGTAGGACCAGTTCATCGAAGTAATTCACCAAATAGACTGTCAAGGAATACAGTACTTGATAGGTAAATATAGTAGGAATTATATCGTGTGTGTATCTGACAAAAACTTTATTTAATTCAGCACGTGATGACGTCTAAGAACGAGAATGGATCTGGGAACCAGCTGGACATTTGCCTGAAGATGTCGATGACCACATAAACATCTTAAAGGAGATGGCTGCAGACGTAATTCCTGGCGCTGTTTAAAGGATTGAGTACCAAATAAATTTATTTATTTATTAAATCAGCTACGGTATTATGGGATATTTTTGTAAATATTTGTGTGCTTGCTTGGTAATGTAGATTATTAGTTTTTGTTTTACTGACACATTAAATATGGGACTAGCCGAGCGTTGCGTAATTTATATATTTTGTGATTGTATTTGGTTTAACTTTACGCAGGGACGCGCAGCCGATGCTCGATCTCCCTTGCGTAAATCGCGGTCAAGCATTATTATTCGGAGATATGCCTTACAACAAAAATGGAACTGAATTAATTTTGAGATTAAAAATAGAATTTGGAGGGTAAAAGATTATTTGTGAGTAGAATTTTATGACGGATCAGGATTGTTTTTGTTAGTTGCTTTCCAGCAGATTTGAACGGGATGGCACTTTGCACCCGATTTTTTATTGTGTATTTTGTTAATGTGTCAATGGACGCAGTATTGTTGATCTGTTTGAGCCGACCCAGGGTGAGTGTGTTTGAGATTCAGTCCAAGCTATGGGTGCGATATGTGATTTTTTATGATGTGCTAGCGAGAATATATCATGGTGATTATTCTGACTTGCTCCACGTCAACCCAGTTCATGACCTCGCGGGGCTGAACTCGTGGTATATATTTGTTTCTCGCCATCCAGGGGATGCGTGAGATATGTTGATTTTTCCAGAGGGAAAACTGCACCTAGCTTGCCAGATTGAGTGAGGTATTTGAAGGACAGCGTGACTCATACAAGTAGGGGGAGCTCAATCAGATAACGTGTCTTGTCATTAGTAACAGAGCTGCTTCCTGTACTGACATTTATGATGTTGTTTTAAATTCACAAAACCTGATCGGTTATAATGAGTATTGCTTGATTAAATGGGAGCCGTCCATAATTGTAAGGTAGCCACCGAAATTCGTGTTTGTCTGGCGTTTCATATAAATTTAAACATTGTTTTTCAGCCGTTAGGCTTGTATTTTGTTGTTGTTGGATCAATTTTTGGTGTGTTTATTTTGATGCGTTCTTGACCCGTGTCAAGTTAGGATGCGCGGAGCTATGTTCCCAAGTTGATGAGAGCGGTTTTTGGCCTATTTCTGGCATGCTTTTTTTAAATTCCGTGTGCTCCTGCACCAGCTAGAATCTCAGGGAGATTCTTCATTCTGTTTATATTATTAGATCTTGCATGTGTCAGTAGTAGTTGTAGTGTATTAATTAAGGGTGGGTCCCATAGCCGTAGTGTGATTTAAAAGATGCACTCCGTAAGCAACATGTCTGTTTCAGTTGTAAACGGACTCGCATCAGTACTCAGTTTCTTATTAACGAACAGTACACCACACATTATATAACTTCTTGACCAGAAAAATGGACTTGTATCCATATGTTGTGACGAGTGAGTTCATACCGCTCAAATGCTTATGTTATGATTTTATCATTTATGTGAAGCTGCATTCACATTGTCTTGTTGTGACGAGCGAGTTCCTACCGCTCAATGTTATTATTATTATTATTATTTATAAAGGGGGTAAAAGTCAGGGAGGATTTGTTTTTATTTATTATTATTATTATTATGCATACCTTTTCAGTCATTAAATTTCTTTTATTCTACTTGTTATTCATTTTATTTCTAGTATAGCCTCTGTCATGAACCTTTCTATTCATTAGAGCATGTTGTTTTAAGCGAACTTTGCTGTGTAACGCAGTCAGAACTGAACACGACCCCGTAGACGACTCTTGACAAAACCATGCTTTATTGAAGGGTGCATAGACAAGCTGGCGCGCCAAGTGGGGCTAGTTCGTTGCTAGTTCACTACTAGAACACGGTGGATAGACAGCATAGATAAGCTGGTGTCATACCGTTGCGCGTTTCGTTGTTTTGGGCTTTTCTAGCGAATCATAAACAAGCTGTTACCCTACAGGGGGTGTTTCGCTGTTTTTGACTGTTTAAGATCACCGGAAGTGATATTTTGTTAACGTAAATACGGCGAAGAGAAGTACCGCCAAGAAAATTGAATATACAGTAGAATCACGAGTTTGCAAGTTAAAATACGATTCACGTTTTGTTTATTGATGTAATTAGTAAAATAAAGTACGTGAAATTGGGCGCCCATTGATTAAATATAAAATTAGATTTGTTTAGAAAGTCAAACTCATGAATATGTTAGGAGGCTGGTAGCCTTAAATGACAATTAATACTTTGTTAATTGGTCAGTGTTAACATCAGATCTGGATAGTAATTTATGACTGAATATGTGCGGGGTTAAAAATTTATTAAGTAAAATTAGAACCATTCAGTGATGATTGATTTGCGGGAGTAAAGGGAATAAGTTTAAATGAATTGAATGTGGTCAAATGAAGTAAATGTATGTCAAGAATTATATATGTGTGTGTCAGGGAGACGTTTGCATGCCATCCTCCTGTCTTCTCAGTGATATATTTTTGTGTGTGAAAATGGCGACAGTCGCGGAGATCCAAGCGATTATTGAAAGTGCTACGGCACGAACCCAGAAACTTTTAAGAGTACAAAGTGAAAGATTGGACAGTAAATTATCTGAACAGAGTGAGTCATTCCAGGCTCAAATGAATGACACTATAAAAACACAATTAGAGGAACAAAGTGAAAGATTAGACAGTAAATTATCTGAACAGAATGAGGCATTCCAGGCTCAAATGAATGACACTATAAAATCACAATTATCTGAACAAAAGGCACAATTAATTGAACAGGGTAACTCATTACAAGCGCAAGTAAATGAAAATATAAACAAACAATTAGAAGCGCAAGAAAATAGAAATACCATTCAGTTAGCCACATTGTCCGCAGAGATGAAAGAATACACTACACAGCAGATGGTTCAATTCGCGCTTGATATAAGTAAGAATAATGACAAACAGCTAGGTCAGATACAAAAATTAGAGGATACGTTCAACCGTAAATTAAATGATTTGGACGAGATTGTATTAGCAAAACTAGCTCAGATAGAATTAGCATGCACGGTAAATAACAGTGAGGTTAAAACGGCACAGGATGGTCTTGAAATGCGGTTTGATAAAATGGAGGAGGATTCTACGTTTATCCAGGGACAATTGTCGGCAGTAAACGAAAGCATTACTGGTCTAATAAAAGGCATGGATAAATTAGAAATACAATCAGCAGAGCGATGGCAAAACCTAGAATCGGACCAGGATAATTTAAAGAATACGATAGATGAGAATAATCTACGTCTAGAAGACAGGCTTGAGAAGATAGAATCGAATCAGTAGGACACGAAACAGCAGATGGAAGAAAAATTAGGAGCGATAAAAGATAGCATCAGAAAGGATTGGCGCAAGATGAGCTGGACTCTAAAGAAGAACGGCTAACTATTATAAAGACCGTCGGTGAAAATCAAACGCGCATTAAAGTACTTGAGGAAGAAATCAAGAATAAAATGAAAGAACAGTCGGACAGAATCATTAAAGCAGAGTTGCGCTCATTAGGACAGAACACGTTATTTCAGACAGAGCACGCAGATAAGGAAGTTGACCCAACGAGCCAGAGGGCAATTAGCGCGGAGAATGGGCACGGAATGACAGGTAGCCCATTAACGACTAGCACAGAGGGATTTCACAACAACGTTGGAGGTACCTCTACCCCTCAACATGGCTATCAGCACCCTCAAGTCGTTCAAGTAATTCGATCAAATGAATTTAAACCTAATAAATTCACAGAAAATTTCTGGTGTCACACCGAAGGCGTATCTTAAAGAGATGGATCACTATTTTAATGATAATAATATCCCGCCCGCGCGTCGTTTAAGACTGATGGAACGATTTCTTTCGGGAAATGTACTTACGTGGTTCTTGAGCTTCAAGTGTACTTTCGGAGGGATTGATGATTTCAAGATTGCGTTCCTTAAAAAGTACTGGTCGGCTTCTCTACAACAAAGTCTCAGAATGGAACTTTATTCAAGAAAATATCAGTCGACTCAGCAGACAAAATATTCAGATTTCTTTTCGCTACAATTGTTGAAATTTCGGAATCTGGATCACCCCTTAGAAGAATCAGATCTAGTTATGACGATTGCACGGCAGTTGCCAGTAAATGTTCAGCAGGTTTTAGTAGCAGCAAACGTGGACGCAGCGGTTCGAGCCGAACAAATCTTACGTCAGATTGACGAGACAACATCTCACTTGCAGCAAAGAGGGGGACGACAGCTGGAACTTGTAAACACAACGGAGGTGGTTAAACCCGCTCAAATACACACCAGGTCGCAGGCCACAAACACAAGTGTGTCAACAACACCAAGACGAGGTCAGGAGGGTGACGAAAATAGGTCACACCAGCGTCATGAAAATAACAATGATAGACATACACAGGGCAACAATAGGTATCAGCAGCGAGGATACAACAATGGAGAAATAATAGGAGAAATGAGGGACCCTACAGACGTTATGAAAATAACAATAATGATAATCGACAGTGGCGTGAAAGAAGATATCAGAACCAGGGGGACTATCGGAATTATAGAAATGATTGGAATGACAGGCACGCCGAATCGCAGCGCTACCTGGAAGAGTTACACGCTAATGGAGGGGACGAACAAAAACATTGGGAAAATGCAATAAATAGGAGGTCAAATCCAGATACTCACATTGAGGGGGCCGAGAGTTTATTGAAGCAGGAAGAACGCCAGGGAAATACGCGACAGAAGGATGATGGTAGTCGCGGGGGTTGTAAAAAAAATCCCAATAATTGAAAAAGGACTCACCCTGAGAGAGCAACAGCCGGATCGTGAAGAAGGATGGGTCGTGGCACACATACAAGAATGGATAGCTTTGCCGGAAGATTGCCTGGAGGAGATTGTAAAACCACGGAACGATGATATCAAACAATTACCTATTATCTATGCCAAGATTGGTGGAATTAACGTGAGATGCTTGGTTGACACGGGGTCACAAATCAGTCTTGTATCGGAGGCTTTGGTTCGAGAGTTGGGACGGAGTCAGAATATTCCTGTGATTCCAGTACCGCAACTCAAGGTGAGGGGCGTTATTCCCGAACGCACCGTCACTTGCAAACGTCAGGCATTTATAGAATTGGATATATTAGACCATATATTTGGACAGACTTTCATCATAATGGCTAAAATGAATTTTAACATTATTCTGGGTGCAAATTTCATTTGTGACTACCAGGCGGTCATAGATTAGCATAATAATACAGTCAGTTTTAAGGAGTTTGATAAACTGAAGGATGTGGGCTTACACATGGATGAAATCACTACAGGGAAAGACGTGAGTTCATGGGCATTGGAGGCAATAGCAGAGGAGACAGAAGAGGAGACACGAAAGGCGGAAGATGACCTTATAGATGTGGTTGTTGTGGAATTAAATGAAGAGAGTGACTCTCAGGAGATATGGGCCTTACTAGCAGAAGGAGAGGACGGCGATACTCAGTTTGAAGAACTATTACAGGAGCGGCTCAGTGACATACAACTAGGGGTGGAACATAGGAAGAAACTTGAGGAGATCTTAAGAAGACACAAGGCAGTGTTTGACACAGTTCCAGGGAAGATAATAAACTTTCAGTATTCTATGCAGGTTGAGGATTGGTCCCCATTTCGAAGCAAGTTGTACCCTATACCAGAAAAACATCGAGAGTCAGTAAAACGGATTATTGATGATATGTTGCAAGCTGGAGTGATTAAGAAGACTCCTACACCTTATTTAAATGCGATTTTGGCAGTAACAAAACCAAATGGATCCATTAGACTTTGTCTAGACGCCAGAAATCTAAACATGCGCCTTATTTTTCCCGAGTATGACAGAGCGCCAATCATCAGAGACGTCTTAAAAGGATTTAAGAACAAGAGCATCTATTCATCAGTAGACCTGACGAGTTCGTTTCACCATATCGAACTGGATGAGAAGTCACAGCTTCTTACTGGCTTCTTGTTCGATAATCAGACATATTGCTTCGTCCGCATGCCCTTCGGCGTTAAAACTTCTAGATGCGCATTAATTCGAGCCTTGGATCGGAACCTGACTGAAGAAGTGAAGGAAATGTCGGTACGATATATCGACGATATACTCTTGGCGTCAGATAACATTGAGACACATATGGGAAATTTGGATAAGCTTTTGGACAACCTTAGAACTGCAAATTTTAAAGTCAACTTGAAGAAATCCCATTTTTTCAAGAAGGAGATTTTATATTTGGGGCACATCATTGACCAGGAGGGAGTGCGACCAAACCCCGCCAAGATAGAGACGATAAAGTATTCCCCCACACCAACGAGAGTGAAACATATCAGAGCTTTCCTTGGCGTGACGGGTTTCTTTAAGGAAAACTGCCCAGGATATACTGAAACCGTAGCACCTATGCAGGAAATGCTGAAGAAGAACAACAAATGGCTTTGGAACGCTGAGTGTGAGAAATCATTTCAAGAGACAAAATTATTACTGGAAAATTGCATCAAACTAGGTTATCCAGACTTTCAACGGAAATTTATTATCCAAGCGGATGCTTCCATGGTTGGTATAGGAGCAATGTTATACCAAGAAGATCCAGCTAACCTTCAACGTCGTGATTATTTAGCATTTGTGAGCCACAGATTGCGTAAACACGAGCGCAACTATACGGTCACGGGACTCGAATTGTTGGCAATTCTTCATGCTCTCCAACAATGGAAACGAATTGTGTATGGTTACCCCATTGTTATTAGAACAGACCACAAAGCACTAACGTTTTTGTTCAAGACATCTATGGCTAGCGAGCGTGTGACACGTTGGTCCATCTACATACAACAATTTAACATCGAAATTGAGCATTGCCCTGGAAAAATGAATGTAATTAAGGATGTATTAAGCAGGAACCCCGAGCCTGATACCGAAGAAACAGCGATAGTGCATCATATTGAGTTAACAGCAAAGGACCATGCATTCTTGGAGGAATTACGGGAGATAAGACGGGAGCAGGAAGCAGAACCGTGGATGTACCAAATGATCCAGTACTTTAAGAAGGAATTACCAGCAAGAACCCCGGCCTACAGAGAAGCAAAAGCCAGAGAAGGAAGATATGTCTACCTCAACAATTTACTGCATAAATGGATAGATGAAGAACACACCAAATTACGTATCATGGTACCTGCATCATTACTAAGAGGACTTACTTGGCACATACATGAAAGCTTCGGTCACGTGGGATTAGACAAGGCACAGGCGACCATTGGAGAAGCGTTTACATGGCCGCGAATGAGGACTACCATTTGTGACGTAATAAAGACTTGCGATCCTTGTCAGAGGACAAAGCCGAATAATTACTTAATGAGGCAGTATCCTAGACCATTGCTACCTCAGAAACCCTGCGAGCTAGTGGCCCTGGACTGTTTCGGTCCAATCCCAAAAGGTAGGCGAGGTTGCCGTCACTTGCTAGTGTGCATTGACGTGTTTTCTAAGTTTGTCGTATTATGCCCCATTCAGAAAACTACATCGAAACAAGTACTCAGTCGTATTCGAAATAGAGTTATTCCAATCCTTGGAAAATCAGAATTTATATTGTTGGACCACGGAAGCTATTTTACGAGTGCCGAATTCAAGAAAGGTATGGAAGACTTGGATGTAAAACACATGTTTAGTAGCATTCGCCACCCCCAAGCTAATCCAAGCGAACGCGCTATAAAATGTATTACCAAATACTTAAGGATCTTCATTCCCAACGAACATCACAAGTGGGTAGACAGGATAAAAGATGTAGAGACCTGTATGAATACAACCAGACATGAGTCAACAGGCCAGATTCCCATGGTCTTGCACATGAACGAATATCCAGTAAGATCGTGGAGCAACATCATCAATTGCCCACAAGATCCCATGGTTGGTCATGAATTGAGAATTGAGAGAACGAGAGTCCATATGAGAAACCAGGCGGATCGCAGATTACGTCGTGTCAGAAATAAAAGGTATCACAGAGAACTAGTAGTCAACGAGCTTGTATTGGTACGGAAGCCAGCGACATCTGATCCAGAGAAGAAGGTTTTTAACAAGTTCAGTCCAAAATTTATTGGCCACTTCTGTATTGTACGGAATCTTGGTAACAACGCATACAGAGTGAAAGAATTGAGTACAGGTACAATGTCTGTGTATAACGCGGCGAATTTAAAGTTGTATCATACTAGCGAACCTTGGGAACGCCGAAATAATGCTGCAAATTGAATATATGGACGTCCTTTTTGCATATCCAACTACACGTGGGTCAGTGAGTACGTCAGTAGAACGAGGAAGTAGAGAACAGTCTGCTGTGGTCAGACACTAATGAGCTCTGACGGTGATGACACAGCGGGAGAGCGAGCGAGAGCGATAAGGGCACTGGAAAGGGGAGATACTTGCCTTAGGCGATCAGTCAAGCAGGCTGGTTTGCGGAATGTCTGAATGAATGAGGAAACGGGTTGTAAACACGAGGAAGTGTTGTGACTCCAACGACAGTGGCGGCTAGACTGAACTGATGAGAGGGAGATTTTTCTAGGATTGGCAGAAATGGATTACAGATGTTTTGTATTTGTAAAAAAATCGACTATTTGTTATGTTCGATTTTTTCCATGCAGGGGGGTTGTGAACCCTTTATCCACAGGCTGTATAAATGATTCTAATAATTATTCATCGTCTTTTGATACATTTATACAGACAACAGATATGAGAGCCAGACGGTGTTGGGAAAATATTGAGAAATCAGTGGCCGAGAGGACACAATGGTTTAAGCTCCTGTGGTATTTTAGGAGGATGCGTATATATTCTTGAGACTTAGAACAGGTGCAACTTTTAGCGTGAATGTTGGCTTGGGGACGCACACTTTGGCTTGTTGCTATGAAGGTTGGCGCCAAGGAAGAAATCGAATGCTACAAGGTAATTGGTCTATCATCATGTGAACCACTCCCTACGGCAGAAATGTATGTAAAAACGCACAAAGACATACAAGAGTCTAGGCCAATAGTATCAAGACGCCTTGTCTTAGCGGGAACTCGGCTTGGGAACGCGCACGAGTAGATTAACGCGGGAGTTATCTACAGATTAATTCCACGATCGATGCAAGTCGGCTACAGCATAATCGTAACCTCCACACTGCTACGAACTAAATGATACCGATCGCATGGTAGTCTGATAGTTATTATGGAATATTTTTTAATAGATCCCCTTCCACACCTACCCTAGTCAGTGTCATTTATAAGGATCCAAGATGCTTCGAGGGCCATTACTATTTTGTACGTCTGAGGACGGAAGAGTACTACTAATTTTTGTTCGTCTGAGGACGGAACGTATTACAAATTTTTGTACGTCTGAGGACGGAACTCATTACCTATTTATTATAGTGTAACTTCAGTGATTTATTTATAGTCCCAGCACTGTCAGTAGGACCAGTTCATCGAAGTAATTCACCAAATAGACTGTCAAGGAATATAGTACTTGATAGGTGAATATAGTAGGAATTATATCGTGTGTGTATCTGACAAAAACTTTATTTAATTCAGCACGTGATGACGTCTAAGAACGAGAATGGATCTGGGAACCAGCTGGACATTTGCCTGAAGATGTCGATGACCAGATAAACATCTTAAAGGAGATGACTGCAGTCGTAATTCCTGGCGCTGTTTAAAGGATTGAGTACCAAATAAATTTATTTATTTATTAAATCAGCTACGGTATTATGGGATATTTTTGTAAATATTTGTGTGCTTGCTTGGTAATGTAGATTATTAGTTTTTGTTTTACTGACACATTAAATATGGGACTAGCCGAGCGTTGCGTAATTTATATATTTTGTGATTGTATTTGGTTTAACTTTACGCAGGGACGCGCAGCCGATGCTCGATCTCCCTTGCGTAAATCGCGGTCAAGCATTATTATTCGGAGATATGCCTTACAACAAAAATGGAACTGAATTAATTTTGAGATTAAAAATAGAATTTGGAGGGTAAAAGATTATTTGTGAGTAGAATTTTATGACGGATCAGGATTGTTTTTGTTAGTTGCTTTCCAGCAGATTTGAACGGGATGGCACTTTGCACCCGAGTTTTTATTGTGTATTTTGTTAATGTGTCAATGGACGCAGTATTGTTGATCTGTTTGAGCCGACCCAGTGTGAGTGTGTTTGAGATTCAGTCCAAGCTATGGGTGCGATATGTGATTTTTTTATGATGTGCTAGCGAGAATATATCATGGTGATTATTCTGACTTGCTCCACGTCAACCCAGTTCATGACCTCGCGGGGCTGAACTCGTGGTATATATTTGTTTCTCGCCATCCAGGGGATGCGTGAGATATGTTGATTTTTCCAGAGGGAAAACTGCACCTAGCTTGCCAGATTGAGTGAGGTATTTGAAGGACAGCGTGACTCATACAAGTAGGGGGAGCTCAATCAGATAACGTGTCTTGTCATTAGTAACAGAGCTGCTTCCTGTACTGAAATTTATGATGTTGTTTTAAATTCACAAAACCTGATCGGTTATAATGAGTATTGCTTGATTAAATGGGAGCCGTCCATAATTGTAAGGTAGCCACCGAAATTCGTGTTTGCCTGGCGTTTCATATAAATTTAAACATTGTTTTTCAGCCGTTAGGCTTGTATTTTGTTGTTGTTGGATCAATTTTTGGTGTGTTTATTTTGATGCGTTCTTGACCCGTGTCAAGTTAGGATGCACGGAGCTATGTTCCCAAGTTGATAAGGGCGGATTTTGGCCTATTTCTGGCATGCTTTTTTTTATTCCGTGTGCTCCTGCACCAGCTAGAATCTCAGGGAGATTCTTCATTCTGTTTATATTATTAGATCTTGCATGTGTCAGTAGTAGTTGTAGTGTATTAATTAAGGGTGGGTCCCATAGCCGTAGTGTGATTTAAAAGATGCACTCCGTAAGCAACATGTCTGTTTCAGTTGTAAACGGACTCGCATCAGTACTCAGTTTCTTATTAACGAACAGTACACCACACATTATATAACTTCTTGACCAGAAAAATGGACTTGTATCCATATGTTGTGACGAGTGAGTTCATACCGCTCAAATGCTTATGTTATGATTTTTTCATTTATGTGAAGCTGCATTCACATTGTCTTGTTGTGACGAGCGAGTTCCTACCGCTCAATGTTATTATTATTATTATTATTATTATTATTTATAAAGGGGGTAAAAGTCAGGGAGGATTTGTTTTTATTTATTATTATTATTATGCATACCTTTTCAGTCATTAAATTTCTTTTATTCTACTTGTTATTCATTTTATTTCTAGTATAGCCTCTGTCATGAACCTTTCTATTCATTAGAGCATGTTGTTTTAAGCGAACTTTGCTGTGTAACGCAGTCAGGACTGAACACGACCCCGTAGACGACTCTCGACAAAACCATGCTTTATTGAAGGGTGCAATACATAACGAACATGGTGGCCAAGCAAAGTTGAAACTTTCAAAATAGCATAAATTTCAAAGTCATGTACTTCGTTAAATAAGCCTCTGATTTTAGCCCGTTTCAGAGAAGATAGTTCACACTTTTCTCCATAGATTGCACAACATAATTCAATTTCTGGAAAAAAGGTGGTTAGCCCATTTTAGCGAGCACCAACTCATATGTACTCGTTT
The DNA here is from genome assembly GCA_946902985.2 of Meconema thalassinum. Taxonomy (NCBI): domain Eukaryota; kingdom Metazoa; phylum Arthropoda; class Insecta; order Orthoptera; family Tettigoniidae; genus Meconema; species Meconema thalassinum. Next base: position 106,303,203 of record OX336395.1, read on the forward strand.
GAAATGATAAGGCAAATCTGAAGGAATCATAGGGATTCTGGGTACCAAGACCGTTTCTCCTGTACCACAGCTAGTTGCTTCAATGAAACAGTTTTTCAAAGTTTTCACTACCAATCGCGTCCCATTGCATAACTTTGGTGGGTGTAAATTACGTAGCAAAATAAGCGGCACTCCCACATTTAAAATAAACTTGCGTGGTGGAAAGCCAGAAGGAAGTAAAGCATTTAGGAATTATGCAGGCCAGGGGTTCTCAACCTGTGGTACGCGTACCCCTAGGGGTACGGCGCTCGACAGGGGGATGACAGATCATAGGGAGCTCGTAGGTTTCGATAAAGCTCCGCTATAGATGTTCTGCCAACCAATGAAGAATTAATTTCAGTACTATGTTTCCGTAGTTGAAGCCTCCGTGGCTTAGGCGGCAGCACGCCGGCCTCTCACCACCGGGTCCGTGGTTCAAATCCCGGTCACTCCATGTGAGATCTGTGCTGGACAAAACGGAGGCAGACAGGTTTTTCTCCGGGTACTCCGGTTTTCCCTGTCAAAATTTCATTCCAGCAACACTCTCAACCACCAGTGCAGGATACAGTGACGGAGAGGACCGGGATGATGATGATATGGATGGGATAGAGCCTCTTCCCTGTGATAAGTTTCTGTCTTCTAAAGCGTGAGTTAATAGCCTATACAATGAACGTATATTTTTGTAATACATTTATGTGTTTCTTGTGCCTTGAAACTTATTCTACAGGAGATATAAATTGCTAAATAACACGGAAACAATCACGTGTTGTCGTTTCGCTTTGAACATTTTTGCTTTATGATAGTAGGCTATTCGTAATGTTGCTATTCATTACAATATTTTAGGCCTCTCCTCAATTTGACGGGCTATTATTTTATTTTACAGTGTGCACCGAACTGTTTTAAACATTGCTTTGTTTAAGATTTTTGAAAACCATCTGAGTAAAAATGTAATAAATGTAAAATAACGGTGCTAATGATGTTATGAGCATGATGAAATGAACGGGAGGGTGGAAGTACGCATGTGCTCGGTAGTAGCATACGTGGTAACGCTGCCTTTAGTTCAACGGTTCTCCGCCGAACTGTCAGATTCCAACTCTGGAAAATACATCTATAGGTCATAGAAATCCGCCCCCTAGTGATGACTAATCAGTCCGGCTTTGTCTGTAGCCTCCCCTCCCCACTACCCGCTCCAATAGCTGACTGCGACAGCGAGCAGTCGAGTGGATTGCCAATCAGTACAGCGTTGCCTGTTTGCCTGACTTGTTCGTCACTTTTGTTGCATTAACCTGCGGTCACTCAACTGTGCTTAACAGTTTAGGACTTTTAGTTTTTACGAATTCCAAGTGTGAATATCAAAGTGAACAACAACAATGGATAAGTGGTTCCAAACAAAAGTGACAGTCAGTCTGAAAGACTAGACTATGTATCATTTTATATGCAACAAATGCTGAAAAATGCTAGAAAGGCTGGAGACTTCTCGCTTCGCTCGAAGCCAAAGACTCTTGACATGTTAGAAATTTATCTGCATAATACTTATCTTGCTTATCTTGTTTCAAATTACTCGCAAAGGGCAAGTGCAAACCAAGGGCAAAGCAAGGTCCAGCGCGGGGGATGCCGCACGCTCACCAGAGCGCGCGGGGACTTGCCCCTTCCATCCAGTCTAAAAACACTTATAGTGGGCGATGTATTGAAGATAGAGATATGCTCTCGGGGACTTTTTTGTAGAACTTTTCATGCTGACCAATTCTTACGCTCATAGTATATTGATATTTTTAACGGTTTGCCCAGCGTAAGCTTAAGAAGCGCACGGACGCCAAGTTTGTTTTCGACTTTTTCACTGAAATCGTTACTGCTTGGCTTCCTTTGATCATACATAAATTATTTTCTACAGAATCTTTCCTCGAGATATCCTTTAAAGAATGGTGAAAACCGCATCAAAATCCATCCAGTGGTTCTCGAAATTACCCGTGACATCCAAGAATCAGGGATTCTTGTCTTATACTAACGAAGTAGAGATTGTCGGGGGTACACATGCACCGAGCGGTACTATGACGTCACACACCTCAGTGCATCTGTCCGTCCGTAACGCCAGACCCCAGCGTAACGACGAAGTCGACAAGATCATTTAAAATGATAAAAAGACCTTACAGAGCCCCCGTGGCTTAGGCGGCAGCACGCTGGCCTCTCACCGCTGGGTCCGTGGTTCAAATCCCGGTCACTCCATGTGAGATCTGTGCTGGACAAAACGGAGGCAGACAGGTTTTTCTCCGGGTACTCCGGTTTTCCCTGTCAAAAATTTCATTCCAGCAGCACTCTCCACTATCATTTCATTTCATCTGTCATTCATTTAATCATTGCCCCAGAGGAGTGCGTCAGGCCTCGGCAGCCGGCACAATTCATATCCTCGCCGCTAGATGGGGGCTTCATTCATTCCATTCCTGACCCGGTCGGAGACTGGAAACAGGCTGTGGATTTTCAAAAAGACCTTACAAAGATCTTGAGAAAGATCCTGGACCATCAACGTCACAAAATGTAAGTACTGTAGGCATACGCCTGCATGTACTGATAATAATGTGCAACCAGAATGTAAAAAGAAAAAATCTGAAAAAATAGAACAGGCTGTAAATTAAAAAAAAGAAATATGAAGAATCATACTTATAATTCGGTTTTACTTGGACCGGAAGTTCAGACGAGCCTAATCCACAATGCGTAGTTTGTTCGGAAATCTTATCAAACAATTCTATGAAACCGTCCCTTTTGAAACCCCATTTCGAAAGCAAGCATGACAATGTAGTAAAAAAGATACGAGCCTTACAGTAGTCGCATATGATGTGTAACATCTGACATGTTATCCTACTCGTATACTACACAGCTTGGACATTCTTAAAATGTTAATTTACACTCCATTTTCATACTGGTACTATGATGAATGTATGGATTGAATTGGAGATATGCTACTGTCACATTTGTGGCGCAGCGGTCAAGCTGTTAGTTTCTCACCAAGGTAGAACGGGTTTGATTCCCGGTCTATACATGTGAGATTTTCGAATTGAAATGCCATGTCCTGTGGTTCGCATTCCACGTAAAAGGGAGGTACCGTGGATCATGATCGTGAGATTAACGGACACGCAAAACTACAAGCATCCTTCCTTCCTTTTACATTAATAATTCATAATAACAAAGTGACACACAACGTCGGCAGTACTCTCAAATACTGTGAGCACATTCCTCAGTAACTATAACATTCATTATTCTCAAGGCTCTCATACAGTTCGTCGTAAGCAATCAAAACATAGCTTCCTACAATCATGAAATGACCTAGTCTCACAAATGATGAAAATACAGCTTTTATTCCACTCATATAACAACATTCTGTTATGAATTTAATATTTGACTACTCACCCACAGCTTGACAATAATGCCGCTTACTTAAATGTCATTTGTCGTCTTTGTCCTACCTCATGTGATATTCAACCTTGAACGTGAAGCTTCATAAACTGTTCAATGACAAATGAAAGTCGGTGAAACATTTGCCACTGTGCTAGTCAAACCAGTGCCTGCTAAATGCACTGCCTACTGTATTACCATAACATTCTCGCGCTACAGAGCACACACTGCCTTGTTTCCAATACACACATTTTCAATTGTACATCCAGCTGGTAGTGCATCTTCACTTCCGTCCGATCCACTTCCGATCGATCCACTTCCGCCCGATTCACTTCCGTCCCTTTTTTTTTCTGGCAGTGCGTCTTCACTTCCGTCCGATCCACTTCCGTTCGATCCAAACGGAGATTCAGTGAAATGTAAAATGACACTAAAGAACAGCTCGTTCTAAAAACTCGAGATAGTTCATGCTTTGGAATACAACTTGACGAAACGAAAGATGTCGCTGGCTTAGCCCAATTAATCGTTTTTGTTCGTGGTATATTTGATGATGACGTTTTTGAAGACCTTTTATTTTGTAAACTTATAAATACTTCTACAAAAGGGGAAGACATTTTCAAACTATTAAATTCATTTTTGTCCGAAAACCGGCTTGAGTTGAAAAACTGTGTGTCAGTGTGTATTGACGGAGCCAAGGCCATGAGTGGCCACATAAAAAGGTTTCACCTGAATGTAACTTCACTCATTGTGTCCTTCACCGCGAGGCTTTGGCGGCTAATCACCTTCCTGATGAACTAAAAGAAGTCCTCGACCAGAGTGTAAACGTTGTGAAATTTATTAAAACTACAAATCTACACCGTTCCAATGATCTGAACAAAAATTTCTATACTTACCCTTTGGAACCCTGCGGATAACCCTGTCAACTTTAAATTTCGGACAGACCACTCCATCCCCTGCATTTAGGCCCTTTGGCACAAATCTACACCGTTTCACCAATCTGAACCAAAATGTGTATACTTAACGTTTGGAACCATGCGGGTAACCCTGTCAACTTTAAATCTCGCTACTTTAAAATTCTTTGCCAGGATATGGGCAGTCTTCACGAGAACCTGTTGCTCCACACCAAAGTTCACGTGGAAATGTATTATCCCATGTATTTGACCTCCACAAAGAATTGCATCTTTTCTTTACCGAGAACAAATCTAATTTTTCATCAGTACTCAATGACTTTGGCTGGCTTTTAAAATTGGCCCATTTAAGTGATATTTTTGAAAAAACTGAACATTTGGAATAAGTGTAAGAACGGCAGTGTTTCTGATATGTTCTATGTTGAAATGAAAACTAACGCAGTGCTTGCAAAAATCACCCTTAGGGAAAAGGAACTGTAAAACAACAACTGTGAGACTTTTGAGAGATTGAATTCATTTTTGAAAGAAAACGAAGAAAGCATATCTGACCTTACAACTCAAATGGGGCATCTCCTGAACTCATTGAAGACCCACATAAGGCAATACTTACCACCTCCAGACAAAAGATTGGACTGGATACGTGACCCCTTTAGTTTTGATGCTACAGAAACTTCTAGCAATCTGACTACTTCCCAGAAGGAACAACTAATCGAACTGTCGTGTGATACAACATTAAAAAATAAATATTTGAAAGTTGCATTGTTAAATTTTTGGATCATTGTTGGAAATTAATACAAAGAACTTTCAATTATTGCTGTAAAGGCTCTTATTGGATTTTCTACTACATACTTATGTGAAAGGGGTTTTTCGAGTTTAACTAATCTAAAAAGTAAGTATAGAAACAAGCTTAATGTTAAGCTTAAAGTTGTATTTAACGAAGCTAGAGCCGAACATTGATCAACTGTGTAAAAAGAAGCAAGCTCAACTATCTCATTAACTTTTTGTAAAGTTATCCTACTTTCCTTATATCTTGTTTTATTAAAATATATTTCCTTATATAATTACAAAGGTTAAAAACTAATTAAAAACCTTTTACATTTTTAATAACCATTATTACTACCTAAGAAAGGTTAGTAGGGGGCACAAAGGATGTTTAATTTTTTTAAAGGGGTACGATGGTTGAAAAAGGTTGAGAACCCCTGCTGTAGGGTAATGCCTACGTGGAAAGGCAACTTGCAGCCCGCCACTTATTATGTAAAAATAAACTTGACCCCCACTTATAAAAAGGTTGTGCACCTGTGGTTTAAGGCAAAACAGTATCATATACCTAAATAATAATAATAATAATATTATGTCATTTTCTTGATCTCGTTGATGAGAACTGTCAGTAATATTGATGTAAGTTTGAGAATTTAATTGTCTGGCCCCAAAGGGATTTGCACCTGCGACCTCCAGCATGATACGTCGGTGCTATGACCACTGAGTGAACTCTAGTGGTCACGTGGTCTCAAGTCAGGGTTACGCGGACTGGACACATTATTGCTTCGAGCATAATTATGATCTAAGCATTATTGAAACTCCCGCCTCCAGTTAAACGTTAGTTGTTTCTAGAATAATCAACAGAGTGCGGCAAACCTTTTGTAGTTCTATGAGTACTCAGCAGATGGCAGAGGCTTATTTCCTCGCAATGCGGACACATTTTATGTGATGATACAAAAAGCGTAGGTTCAACAGACTGAAAATTAACTGACAAACACACATTCTCTATATCAAATTGATAAATAACTGGTAAAGGACTGAACATACCAATCGTAGAATAGTGTTTAGAAGAATAGTGTGTTGGCTCTCGCTTACGTAAGCGTGATTGTGTGTTTATAAATTGTGCAAACATGCAATGTATCCGAGAATTTCATCGTTGCTTCATCTCGATTGACTTTGTGCTTGTGCCTGGGCAGAGAAGTTGGAGAACACCAAGTCATTAATTTTCACAATTTGTTCGTTTGTCGGCGATAATATTGCTCTTTCTATACTAACAAATGGATTTCATCCAAAATTGGCACAACAAGAGATCATAATATTTCAGATTACTTCTGACCAACACATGCTTGACATTGTTGCCAACATGATTTTACGCGCGCTGATAGATCCAATGTCTAACTACATGTAACGTCCATGTTATCCATTGGACTTACACCAAATTTTGTATTTTGTACCTTAAGAGATGGAACTAACAATATATTTAGTCACCAGGGCTGTCAACTGTAGTGCTCTATTAGGCTACATTACACCAGGTATATTTCGAACTAATTAGAAATTTCGACATTACCAACTTAATTTCGTCATTATTATGGATAAGTCTATATAGATTTGTATGAATATTACATTTTAAGAAAAGTAGGCTCTTTAGTTCGTCACGGAACTTCTTGTTATTTTTACAAAAGACTTCTAAACATCAAAGTAGCTATATAAAAATGAAAATCAATATATCGTCAAACTGGTCACTGACCACTAGTATTGCAAGAGTGACTCCACAGTCAGTCTGAACCTTGCAGCAGTCCACTTATGCAAAACCTAAAATCTGTCCTATAATTGTTTGAAAAATGAAAATCCACAGCCTGCTTCCAGTCTTCGACCGGGTCAGGAATGGAATGAATGAATCCCCCCATCTAGCGGCGAGGATATGAACTGTGCCGGCTGCCGAGGCCTGACGCACTCCTCTGGGGCAATGATTAGATGAATGACAGATGAAATGAAATGATAGTGGAGAGTGTTGCTGGAATGAAATGTTTCCAGGGAAAACCGGAGTACCCGGAGAAAAACCTGTCTGCCTCCGTTTTGTCCAGCACAGATCTCACATGGAGTGACCGGGATTTAAACCACGGACCCAGCGGTGAGAGGCCGGCGTTCTGCCGCCTAAGCCACGGAGGCTTCTCCAATAATTGTTTACTTTTTTAAAATTTATTTTTAACGAAACAAATCTATAATTTTCTTATTTCAACTAGGACCTGCAATAATGGGAGAAATCTCATGATTCACAATATATATTGTCCCCTTGAGAAAGCGTACACGAGACTAATTTCGGGGGTGTACAGTTCATCGTCGTGAGGTTGGGTAATTTGTACTTTGCTTCCATAATTTCAAGGTAACATAAGGAGAATATAACTGACAAAAAGATGACCCAAATACTAACAAACAAATATTTTAATATTCAGATAAAATGACACCATAATGACATACATAAACCCATAACATTGTGGGGTTTGAAGCCATTTTTCAGTGTTGCCTAAGTAAACAAAAGTTTGGTGCTTTTCAGTCGGTCAACACGAATGTACACAATAAGAGCTGGGTTATTCCCTAATCCTGAAATAAATTACATGAGATTAATAAATACACTAGGATGACCAGTTTCGATCGTCAAGCGATCATCATCAGATCCGTTACACTTAGGCTATAACATCTATGTTTGAGAATACAGAGAATACAGGTGAAAACTATTTACAATATGTACAATTATTTAGTTGCAGTATTGGTAATGCAACTGTCGGTGTATGCTGAATTTAGTATATCTAATGTTAGATGAAATGCTAAAATGGTGATAGAAATCCGGAGTTTGTCTGTTTGGGGTGATTATGTGGTTGTAAAAAATCAACTATGGTTATACTGTAATAATACAGGCTGATACTTATCCGGTTGTCTTCCTGACTGGAACTTCGAGCAGTTTCGTGTTCACTCTGGCACCAGTTGTGGTCGACTGAACCCGGGTGTTAACTGGCCGAAACTGGTTTTTCCTTTCTCACCCATTTGTTTTATGTGCTTTCTGAGGTCAGTGCAATGTTTATTTGTGTGACGTTGCCAGATCTAGATAAGAATGTATGTTCTTCTTCCTTCGATTTTGGCCTACTGTGGACCACGGAAAACAACTGATTTGTTGGTTAGTCTTTTTTTTCTTCTCCCAAAATTTCTTCATCCTTTCGCTGTGGTTCCTCCTCCTCTCATCTGACCAGGTGTTTTTGGCCCTTTTACATTGCTTTTCCTGGAACCCCTTGAATTTATCAATCTTAGCTCGAAACACATCTCAATTCCAAATGTCTTCTGGATTTATCCCCACTTCCTCCATGTCTTTTCTCGTTTCCTCTATCCATAATGTAGTTGCCTTGATCTTGGTGATGTAGTTAAAGATTCTCTTCGTTTATCGACTCTCGCTCATTCTCATGAGGTGTCCATAAAACTTCAATCTCCTCTTACGGATGGTGTCTGTGATTTTCTCTGTCTGTAGAGATCTTCATTTCTCCTCTTCCTCCATGTACCATCTTTTTGTTTTTCAGGTCCTAGGATCTTTCTCAAGATTTTCCTTTCCTTCTTCTCTAAATCCTTGATTTCCCCTTTCTTATTCAATATCATGCATTCTGAGCTATAGAGTCCCTCTGGCTTGACAACCGTGGTATAGTGTCTTATCTTTGCCCTGTAGGATATAGTTGTCTTGTTGTATCTATTTTGTACTAATTTATAGGCTAGCTCCATGTATGTTATTGAATACAGAAAGATCTACAATTATTAACGACCGTGGAATTGTCTTCGCCTCCCGTGGACTAAAAAGCCATTCGAAATAAGGGCTGCCTGGTCTATTGAAGACGTCACGGTACCTTTAATACTGCCGCGCATACCGGCCTAGGCTTATTGCAGAAAAAAGTACATAGTACACCTGATCCAGATAACATTTGCCTAATAACCACCGCTATCCCTCCCCCCTTTTTTTTATCTAGCTTGGCTGTATCGTTAAGTTGTGTCTTGTTTCCGACTGGGCGTTTTTTTAGTAGAGTGAACTCTCCATAAATGTGTGTTCATTTAGATTGTTGGGATTGTTTCGTTTGGCTAGGTGAATCTCAATTGCTTCCTTTATGTCGAGAGCTCTGCCTTTCGATTCGTGATGAATTATTTTTAGGTCAGTCTGGATTTTAGTAAAGCTGTGCCCCATGTCACACATATGTTCGCATACGGCTGAATGTGTTCCGTATCTTATCACATTGCTATGTTCATTATAATGTGTGTGTACTCGTCTTCCACTCTGTCCAATGTAATTAGCTTGTCAATCAGTGTCTTGGCATGTAATAGAATATACCCCTGACTTTGAATACGGGTCTTGTTTATTTAGATTACTATTTTGCAGGTGCCTACCGGTTGTATTGTTCGTTGTGAATGCTATTTTTATGCGTTGCTTTTTGAAAAGATTAGTGATTTTATATGTGTTCGTTTTCACATAGTTGAAGCGCGCAAATTTTTTCTCATTATTGTCCGTTTTGGGAATCGTCTGATCTTTATTTTTATGTTTGGCTATAATTTGGTCTATTTTGCTTGGCGGGAAATTGTTTTCCTTTACTATTTGCTGAATGGTTATTATTTCCTTATTATAGTTGTCTTTTGACATGGGTATGTTTAAAGCCCTGTGCACCATTGGGTTGAATCCCGCTAATTTGTGCGTACTGGGGTGATTAAACTGATTATCAATTGTATGCGAGGTTTGTGTGGCTATCCAGAATATGGAATCTGAAATTTCGTTATCTTTACGTTCAATGGTTATGTCGAGATGATTTATTTTTCGGTCTGTTTCGGATTCCTTAGTGAATTTGATTGAGTGGTGTAGGCTATTAAAGGATTGGAGAATTGTTTCTTCGCTTGTTAGTTCAGTATCGTAGATGCAAATTACATCATCTACGTATCTTTTCCATATTACTATTCCATTTGTTGAAGTCTTTTCTAAGAACTCATTTTCTAGTGCATTAATAAAGATGTCAGCGATTAGTCCGCTTAGTGGCGATCCCATCGCTAGGCCTTCTGTTTGTGTGTACATTTTATTGTCGAATTGAAACACGTTTTGGCTGAGGACGACCCTCAGTAATCTCACATTCTCTTCAGTTTCTTTTGCCGAATTGTTGGATTCTAAATTGTTTTCGATAGTGTTGATTGCATCAATAATAGGAATATTGGTGTACATCTTAGTTACATCGAAAGATACAAGCCTTAAGCTCGGTTTCATTTGTAGGGTGTTCAATTGTGTTACTAATTCCGTTGTATTCTTTACAGAGTTGTTTTTGTCGTTGGAAAGGCAGAGTTTTAGGGTTTTTAGTAACTCTTTGCTGATTTTGTAATTAGGAGCATTCCTACAATAATTGACTATTGGTCTCATTGGGCACTCCTTTTTGAGTATTTTAGGTTGTCCCCTCAATGACGGTATTTTTGGGTTCATGTTTATTAGTTTTGATTTTTCAGCTTTGGTCAATATGTATTCTGTTTCTTTTAATGCACTTTTTATTTGTTTTTGGAATTTGTTGGTGGGGTCTTTTGTTAATTCCTTGATTTCGTTGTTGTTTAGGAATTCGACTGTTTTTTTTCAATGTATTCAGTTTTGTTCAAAATTACTGTGGTATTTCCCTTATCTGCTTTTGTGATGATTAAGTCATGTTGTTTTATGTTTTGTTTCAATGACTTTATTTCTTTTAGTTGTTTGTTGTTTTGAGTGTAATTGTTTTCGCTCTCTCATTTGAGGATTTTTTTTGGCTTCGTTGGTGGCAAGATTTTTGGTTAATTCCCTGTCTTCTGCTGGGAGCTTGTGACTAGCTATCTCGATGTCTGTGATTAACTGTTTTATATTATGGTTCATGTGTGCGTCTGCGCAGTTGTAATTCAAACCTTTGTCTAACATATTCATTTCATCGAGAGAAGGTTACGTTCGTTCTGTTGTTTACCCTGCTGTGGAAATTGAATTCATTGTTATTCGTGTGTTGTTCATTAGATTGTTCTGTGTTTCTCCTAGTTTTCTTAGTTTATATTCTAGCGTTTCGTGCTTCCTCGTTGCTCAGATTTTGATGGTGTCATGTAGGTGCTCGGTAAAACTGTCCCATTGGGATGCGTGCCAGAAGTTACTTAGTTGCAATTGAATACCGTATAGTTGTTGGTTGATTTTTTGTTTTCTCATGTATGCAAATCTTAGTTCGTTTTTGATCCAAAGCGCTTTGGCTTGTTTAGTTGAAATGATCGACGCTGGTGTAATCGGTGCAGTTTGAATTGGTACGTTTTTATGGGTGATATTTAGTTCTATACATTTTTTGTTCAACCAAATTGACTTGTCTAAGTTCATGAGTTTAAGTCTGAGTGTTTTGTATCTCTTGGCTTCACGATTTGCCTGACTGGCCGTGAACATTGTGGGGTTTGAAGCCATTTTTCAGTGTTGCCTAAGTAAACAAAAGTTTGGTGCTTTTCAGTCGGTCAACACGAATGTACCCAAAAATGAGCTAGGTTATGCCCTAATCCTGAAATAAATTACAAGAGATTAATAAATATACTAGGATGACCAGTTTCGATCGTCAAGCGATCATCATCAGATCCGTTACACTTAGGCTATAACATCTATGTTTGAGAATACAGAGAATACAGGTGAGCTTCTATGCCCAAGATCGCGGGTTCAAACCTGGCCGAAGTCGTCGGATTTCTTAAGAGCGTAAAAATCCCTCAGTATTCCTTCCTTCGGAGGGGAAGTAAAGCCGGCGGTGCCATGTCATAGGTTTATGGCATGAAAAAGAACCTTCCACTAACTACACTTGTGTGAAGCCCAAATTTGTAGGTTAGAATTGATTACGCTCTATTAGTTCCAACGTTCGCCACCAGGTGCAGACTGCGATGACATTTAGTAGCCACGTCCGCAGCTAGATGTCATGAACGGTAGCATTTGGTAGCAAAAGTAGGAACTACTTGAAAAAAAAATCGTCTGCAGTCCTACCTCAATTACAGATAACACACACTATTACAGCCATCACAATTAACATCTGTTATCAGACAGATTCTACGCACACCCAAAGTACACGGGGCTACATGACCGCGATGTCGCAGCCCCTAAACTAAAGAACCAACCAACCAAATGTCCATTCTTCTCATAGTATTTCTCAAGAAGCAAAATAGCCAGTGATGGATGAAGCAAAGAGGATATAAAAAGTAGATTGGCTCAGGCAAGGAAAGCATTTCTACAGTAAAGAAATATGTTGACATCAAATACAGATTTAGGTATTAGAAAGTCAATTTTTAAAGCCTTTTCTGGAGCGTTGCGCTATATGGAAATGAAACTTGGACTATTGGTGCAGTAGAAAAGATGAGAATAGAAGCGTTTGAAATGTGGTGTTACAGGAGAATGATGAAGGTCATGGATAGATAGGGTAACAAATGATGAGGAATTAAGACGAGTGGGAGACGAGAGATGTTTCTGTCGACTGATAATGGAGTTAAGAGATAGGACGGTAGGACACATACTAAGACACCCAGGAAAAGTTAGTTATGTAAGGAAGGGTCGAGGACAAGAACTGAAGGGGTAGACCAAGGTGCTAATCAGATTGCCTCGGATGTAAGGTATGACAGCAATGTAGCGATGAAACGATTAGCTCAGGAGAGGGAGGCATGGAGGGTGTCATTCTGCGAAATATAAGTCAGTATGTGTGTATGTATGTATGTAGATATGTATTTTGTTCCGTATACAAATCTACACCGTTCCACCAATCTCAACGAAATTTTGCATATACATAGCTTAGGACCCAGAAGAAACCACTGGCTACATGCATTTTCGATAGTCTTTCTCATTCTTCTGATATCGGCATATTTGCACTCGAGCAAAGGCTAATAAAGTCAGAAAATTAACTTACGAAGGAACGGCAAGACCGGCTATCTCCATGGCAACAGTAGCACAAGACGGGACTACCAAGTTTCCATCTATCTCGGTAAGAGACCATGACACTCATTATTCTCAACTTCAACACTACCTCAAGAAGTGATCACCATGTTTCCACCTGTCTCTGTAAGGGACCATACTGCTCCATTTTCTCTATGACTACAGTCAAGACGTAAACACCGGGCCATGTGCCTCCATTTTCTATCCAAACCACGATAAGAACATTAGGAATCTGAACGCCTTAAAAATCTGAATACGTAGTTTTTTTAAATATTATTAACAGGGGTCGATGTAGGGAATTAAAATAATAATAAAAACAAATACATCGGCTAACCCTGCACGCGACCTAACGTAACAACGGCTATAGATATCATCACGAAACTTAGTACTAAGATTAAATGAGCTTAAATGATTCTGTTATTGTTGATTGATTTAGAGGCTTGGCAACATCATGGTCATGTAGCCCCATGAACTTAAGCGTGTATGATTTTTTTTCTGATAACCTGTGTTACTGCGATGGCTGTAGTAGTGTGTGTGTTTGTAATTCAGGTGAGGATTAAAAATGAGGTTGCTGTTGCCTTCAGTTGGAAACTATCCCGATATTTGCTTCGAGTAGAAGTGGGAAACCACGGGAAACATCTTCCAAGTTTTGCCACGGGAGGCGCAGTTTACCCCCTTCCAGCTCTCAGACTAGAATTAAAATTTCCTGGCAGAGCCGGATTCAAAGATTTTGTATCTTTACCTTATGACAGAATGTATCACGCGCAATACGAGGCACGTCCAGAAAGTAAGTTCCGTTTGGTAATAAAATTAAATTGTGTACAGATACAGAAAAATTATTTATTGTACAACATTCTACACCTCTTAAACTACTTTTCCACATAACTGCCGAACTTTTGCAGACATTTGTCATAGCGTGGCACAAGTTTTTGGATACCTTCTTGATAGAAGTTTGCCGCCTGTGTCTTCAACCAGTTGGAAACATTTTCTTTCAGCTCGTCGTCATTGTTGAAGTGTTGACCGCCAAGGAAAGACTTGAGATGTGTGAACAGATGAAAGTCGCTAGGAGCGTGGTCAGGGCTGTATGGAGGGTGGTCAAACACGTCCCAGCCAAATCCCTGTAGAGGTTTTTCGTCACATTTGCAGTGTGTGGTCGTGCGTTGTCGTGAAGAAAACAACACCTTTTGACAGCAACCCTCGGCGCTTATTCTGTATTGCGCGGCGCAATTTCCTAAGTGTCTCGCAGTAAGCATCTGCGTTGATTGTTTGACCACGCGGTAAGAAATCAATGAGTCCCAGAACACTGTGCACATCATTTTCCGAGGTGTCAAGATTTGTTTCGGCTTAACCTTTGCTGGGGATGAAGTGTGCCTCCATTCCATTGATTGCCGCTTACTTTCAGGGGTGTCGTAACAAAGCCAAGTTTCATCTCCTGTGACTATCTGTGTCAGAAATTCTTCGTTGCCTTCATTGTAACGGGTCAAAAACTGAAGTGCACTACCCATCTGCGCTGCAGCGGAGCGTACAACTAGTTGAAGACACATGCGGCACACGTCTATGAAGAAGGTATACAAAATCTCGTGCCACGCTACGACAAATGCCTGCAACATTTCGGCAGTTATGTGGAAAAGTAGTTTAGGGGTTGTAGAATTCTGTGCAATAAATAATTTTTCTGTATCTGTACACAATTTAATGTTATTACCAAACGGAACTTACTTTCTGGACGTACTTCGTATATTGTTTTGTTATACTCTCCGTTGAGGTGTGTTCTACTACTAATATGTTGACGTTTATGTTTTATTAATCTTAATGTTTTTATGCTGCCATTGATTTAATTGTTGACAGTGTTAACCTGCACCGGCTATATTTTGTATTACAAATCAGGAGTACAGTAACTGTGATAAGACTTGACTAAGACTAATAGAACCAAAATAATTTGTAGCAACCAAAATGAAACAGTAACCTAAAATGGTTAACAACGCAATGAACACGTCCTCTTTTCTACTTAAGACGTCGGGTTCAGTTTAGAGGTACTGCGGCAGCTCCCTGTACACTCAATACGTCAAAAAGATAAGAGTAAATGATTTGTACAGAACATTACCTCCTTCACTGCCCTCAACAGATACAGTACCGTAGCAAACCTACAGGTAACTGACGTCACCAATAATTCTCATGGTAATCATTAGAAGCCAGACTCCTTTTGTACTTAAACATGGGTACTTTCAAGTTACTAAGTAAATAATATCGTACGTTTTTCGTACATGAAAAAACTACATTTATACTAATATATAAAAATGAGATGATGTGTGTCTGTGTGTCTGCGTATTACTCGATCACCAAAGAACCACTGGTCCTATTTACATGAAATTTTACATGGAAGTAGCTGATTTACCTGGTTAATATATAGGCTATTTTTGATTTCAATACTTTGCACTATTTAAATTTGGCGACCATCTTAGTGACACCACCTTCACATTTCAATTTATTTATGACCAGTAGCGAAGCACGGGTACTTTAGCTAGTAGTAAATATAATGTGTAAGTAATGTAATAAATCTGTAAGATATGAAAACATTTAACTATAGATGTGAACATAGCATAATTTAATGATATTAGGTTAAACGGAAGCGAAACAGGCGATTGTCTAATCACTTCTGCTTTCGGAAACCACTCATATTCTCGCTTCAATTCACCCAGTTTATTAACATGCACAATTTCGTAGTGATTTCTGCCTCTACCGACTGTTAATCGATCCTGATCCTGATTAAGTTAGTG
Organism: Meconema thalassinum; assembly: GCA_946902985.2. Lineage (NCBI taxonomy): Eukaryota > Metazoa > Arthropoda > Insecta > Orthoptera > Tettigoniidae > Meconema > Meconema thalassinum. The sequence goes on from OX336395.1 coordinate 106,318,997, forward strand.
CGTGTGAACCAGATCAACAGCCCTCCAATCAAGATCAGCCGATCCTGTCCCCACAACTAGATAATCTCGTTCCTGGCTTCGCCCGGGAACAGTTCAGAATGCATTACGTGATAAGCGCTTTCTTTTTCGATATAAATGAACTACGACCTATATCCGTATTACATCTCGGCATGATGGCTTACAATCACTGACTGGACTATTCATTATATTATTATGTGCAACGAATTCTTGTCAGACGTAATTTAAGAATGGCGAGTTGTATGAAACACAAATTCCCCTTCCGTCCAATCTTAAGTGTATTATGTGGAACGAAAAGTTCACAGGCGAAATGAAGAAAAGCCGAGTTGCACTTCCAGGGAAACTCTAAACACAACCACTCCTCTCTAAAGTCTTAATTCTACACGACTCGACAGTTTACTGCTGGCAGCAACTGGGGTAATAGACTTGCCCGCTAGCTAGGCTGTCACTGGAGTGATAGGCTCCCCCTAGCTAGCACGTAAACTGTCGCCTCAGTAGTTGAATGGAGATTGTTGGCAAAATCAAACGGAGTACGATTAGTTTCAGCCAAACAAGATGCAAATCAAGCCAATGTTAAAGGAAAAGACAAAAACATAAACCAAGTATAATTTTGATATATTATAAAATTTAATAAACAAAAGAAATGAAAACGTTGAAACACTTATAGTGTATTAAAGATATTACAGATAGGGATATGCTCTCGCGGACGTTTTTGTAGTACTTTCATGCTGGACAATTCTTACACTCATAGTATATTGATATTTTACCGTAAGCTTAAAACGCGCTCGGACGCCAGGTTCTTTTTCGACCTTTTCACTGAAATTGTTACTGCTTAGCTTCCTTTGATCATAAGTACATTATTTTCTACAGGAAGCTTCATCGAGATATCATTTAAAGAATGGTGAAAACGGCATCTAAATCCATCCAGTGGTTCTTGAGATTACCCGTGACATCGACGATTCGGGGACTTTGTTTGATACAAAGTAGAGATTAGGCATTTTAGAGTAGTTTGGGGGAGGAAGACTGTTTTTAGCCTATTCTCATTTATGACAAAATAGACTTATGAGATCACCTTTTGTCCGTGTGTCTGTCTGTGTGTGCTGTGTGATTCGTGTGTGTTTACCCCTCCCCCTATTGTTAGGTCTCATCAATCCAACATGGCGGCTGTGCGAAATATTTCACCAGCATTCAATATCTCCGAAACTATTACAGATATCACCCTGGAATTTTGTACCGTGATAAAGGGAACTACTAGAAGTTCACCTATGTGACTTTTGAAAACCTGGTAACTACAATACCAACATGGCGGCCAAGCGAATTTGCGACTTTTAAATAGACGTTTCTCGCAATTTAACCAACCGAATGCAATGAAACTTGTTACAGTATATGTTTATAAACATTGTAATGCATGACATCTAATCCCAAGATGGCAGCCTTGCGAAATATTTCACCGGCATTCTATATCTCTGAAACTATTACCGGTTTTACAATGACATTTTGTACGGAGATAAAGAGGACTACTGGAAGTTAATCAATGAGATTTCCAAAAAACGGTTAACTACAAAACGAACATAACGGCCAAGCGAAGTACCTATGGACTGGTACCTATGGACTGGCCCATGCAATTATCCAAATTATGTCAAAGGGTCCGGTCCAAAGGGATCAGCCAAAAGGACCTGTCCACAGGGACCCGTCAAAAATAACTCCATTCAAAAAGGGCCCTTCCAAAGGGGCTAGTCAACAGGGACCAGTCCAAAGGGACAAATCAACAGGGATCAATGAAAAGGGGGAAGCGCGTCATGTAAGTCGTTGCGCGCCGCCGCCGTGGGAACATAGGTGTTTATCAGTAGTCTCCGGCAATGTTCGGGAGAGTAACCTTGAAAAGTAGCTGAAACTCGGTAGTCGAAAGCATAGCTTGACCCGTTTCTTACCTATATGACAAGGTTAGGTTAGGTAAATTTAGGTTATGTTAGGTGAGCTGAGGCTAAGTCTTAAAATATTCCCTCTCTTATGTGTTCAAAGCCGATTCACCCTGAACAGTCAGCCAAAACTTTAAATATGTATTTATCATTACATAAAGAATTAAAGCAAACTTAATTAATAATGAATGGCGTTTTTTGTTACTGTTCAATGTAGACAGAATATATGCATTAAATAATAGACTCAGCACAAAATGTTTTGATTGTTGACTTGCGTTATTGATAAATTGGTTTAATGTTAGGGGCAGTGCACACTTTCCATGTCAATAATTTATATAGGCTAGAAGGATGGTGTTGCAAACTTCTGATGTGTATTTCCAAATTTCCTGCATAGTCTATTTCATAGAATTTTCCTGTAACTTAAGAGTTCATGCTGATTTTGTCTTTGTGTTTGACATTGCAACTACAATGATTGATTGGATATTCTTTGTCAACTTTCAAATCATGTAATTCATGTCAGATATGTTGGAATTTTTGTTCATGTGTGAAGCTATCAAGTACCGATACCTAATTGGTTACACAACTGTTTCATAATGAAAATCTTGATCTCTGATTCATTGGAGAACTGTTTACGCTCGTCTGAACCAAGACTAACTGACTACTCGCTGCTAAGGTTTAGAAATTACATTTACTCAAATCACATTCTGGTAAAAAAGATCATGACTACTATAAACTGCTACCACTCTTCCACCACTTTGCTAACACTTTTCTACCATTTGACTCTCACCTTTGCTCTTACTTTAAACTGCACATACTACAAACTATCATTTTTATTATCGAGTTAACTTTACTAGAGATTAGTTTATGCTTAACAGTTGACATGGAAGTATCAACGACTAGCTATGGTAAGCCATGTGCTTACTATAAAGGATATGCATATATTGTAAAAAGAACTAATAAAAATGGAACTGTTATTTGGTGCTGTTCGAAACAACGATCTAAAAAGTGTCGAGGAATGATTAAAACAAAAGGCTCCAACATACTTATTTCAATCGATCATCATTGTAAATCTCAAAATAATACTCATTTAAATGGACAAAATACTCTAACCAAGGTAAAAAGCAAGACCAAGAAAAAAATAGTGTGGCTCAAGATAGTGCTTTGTTTGTTAAAGAGCATTTATTATCTCCTGAAAAAGACATGTTAGGACAGTCGTTAACGTCTAAGAAACCTCTAACACTATCAAAGACAACACAAACTATGCCAAAGGTTGTTGCATTGCAAGATGAACAAAAAGGATTAGATTAGTAATAGTGATGATGATTATATTGATGATATTGATGATGATAACCATGATGATGATGATGATTATGATGATGATGATGATGATTATAATGGTTTACACCCAAAAAAAATCATTTGTTAAATTTGTTTACTGGAACAATCCCAATAAGCTAATCCAGCGGCGTCAGTACTTGCATACATGTAAACAGGCTGGTCATACTAAATATGAGGGAGTACTTTTGGATATAGAAAATGAGCTTCGTGATGCTAAAATTATAGTGTAATGAATCCATGTAACCGCTTAAACTATTTCTTAACAATACATGTAATATTTTCTACCACTTTGCTACCACTTTTCTAGTTTGCTACCACTTTTCTACCACTTTTCTAGTTTGCTACCACTTTTCTACCACTTTGCTACCACTTTTCTACTACTTTTCTGCCACTTTGCTACCACTTTTCTAGTTTGCTACCACATTTCTACCACTTTTCTACCACTTTTCTACTACTTTTCTGCCACTTTGCTACCACTTTTCTAGTTTGCTACCGCATTTCTACCACTTTGCTACCACTTTTCTACTACTTTTCTGCCACTTTTCTACCACTTATCTACCACTTTGCTACCACTTTGCTACCACTTTTCTACCACTATGTTACCAATTGTCTACCACTTGTCTACCACTTTGCTACCACGTTTCTACCACTTTTCTATCACTTTTAACTGTACATATTAAATATAAAAGCCAACGCTAAATAATTCTATTACCAGAACAGAGATAACCTTTGTAGTGTGCAAATCATACTAACAGGTTAGTTACTACTATGGAACTTACTACAACTAACCGAGGTAAACAACGTGTACTCTATAAAGGCTACTCTTATAACTATAGACGACAACATGTAAAAGGAATAATATTCTGGCGATGCTCAAAACAGAGGTCAACAAGATGTCGAGGCAATATGAAAAGTAGAAATGGTGTGGTTTTAAGTGTGAGTGATCGTCAATGTAGTGCTCCAGACAAAACACTGATGGTGTTGGCAAAAAATCATCAGAATGCTAATAAGTTAGTACAAGAGAAAGATGTTGCTACTCAAAATAGTGCATTGTTTGTTGAGCAACGTTTAACCCCCGTTGTAAAAGTTATGTTGTATCCATCTTCCACGCCTCAAGAGTCATCAACATCACAGACTATGCAAGAGGTAGTGTTGTTGTTGTTTTAAGGTCATCTGCCTTGTTATGCAAGTGGATCGAAAAGGACTAGATAGTAATAGATAAAAGAGAGTTGTAGTTTGTATATAACTATTGCCAAGTACTTACATTAAATAAATAAAAATAGTGTATGGGTATTGTCTGTTTTTCTTAATTGCTATCCCTATGTCCCACTATTAATGCAATTGTTAACCATCAACAGTCTCTGACTATGTTCGCAAAGAGAGTGACCTTAAACAATACACTCTATCTATGGTTTGTGTACCGAGTACACAATAATACAGTGGTCAAGCCATGTTGAGGCAATAGTTATATCAGGTAAGGGATTCGAACCCTTGCTTTCTTGTACAGAAAATTTGAACTTAAGTCAAACACCATAACCACTCGGTCAACCTGACAGTTACTAATTTAATTATTTTTGTGGACTTGAGTGTTTATAAAACTTTTTCCAGTATACATTGACTAAACCACTTGTTTGTTTTGAAACATAGATTTTGTTTTGTTTGACCATAACATTGCAGTTATGAGTCTTGTGAACTGGGTGTTTAATATAGGGTTAAAGGCATTTTAAAATAATTTTAGAAAAGCTCTTAGGTATCGTGTCATGGGTTTTAGTAATGCATTACTGTTCGTTGACTAACATTTACCGTTACACAACATTATTTTGGTGAGCTCTACATGTTGTTGTTTGAGTCGTCAGTCTTTTGACTGGTTTGATGCAGATCTCCATGCCTCCCTGCCCTGAGCGAAACGTCTCATCTCTATATAACTACCACACCCTACATTCAAGGCTATCTGTTTAACATATTATAACATTGGATCCCCCCTACAAGCTCTTGGGTTCAATTCCTAGATTTAACACAAACTTTTAAAAGTGGTATGACAACTAAAACTAGTCTACTCAGTCTCGAGTGGTCCAAATAAGTAGAGAGGGTTTGATTCACACCTCAACCATAGAGCACCATGTTCTTTTTTTTTAAATAATAATGATAGTCATTTGTACAATTTCACATTTCACACATTGCAATTTGTCAATTTTCCATTTGCATTTTTTAAAATGACAGTTTGATGTTTTTCAATTTCATGATATGGAAACATGAATTTTTCCATTTTCATATTTACACATTTGTCAATTTCCCATTTGCATATATTTTCTTAAATGTCCGTTTAAGGTTTTTAAATTTTGTCTATATGGAAACATGGATTTTCCATTTTGCTGTTTACAAATTTTTTATATATTTATTTTGTGTGTATGTTGAAAAACGATATTTCCAAAACAAGATTTTTTATTTTTCATTTTATGATTTTGTAAATGATCTTAATGTGAGTGCTTGACCATGGCAATAATACAGTCTATCTATGTGTTAGCGGAACCATAGAGGCTTATTACTACTGCAAGTAAGAATGTTTTACAAAAAACGACTATCTACCACTGCATTTGAAAAACAAAACGATTGAAAAAAATTGTTTTCCATTCATATATAAGTGCTAATTCTCCCTCTCCCCACCCTACCTCACCGTATTTTCTCTGGTCAAACAACTAATGCTACCCACACACACACACACACACACACACACACACACAAGCTTTCTATATATCTCTCTCTATATATATGTTTTCTCTTGTCCACGAGATAAAAATTATGGTTGCTGGATTGTATCCTGCATTGTTTATGCGACATACCTTTGCCAGTTCATAAAACCGTTAGGTATTTCTCTACACATAGCGATTTTACCACTGCTCTACCTACGCCTTTTGCTTGTTTGGCTTTCTTACAGTCTAGTATGTGATAGGAAGCATTAACTGTATGTCAAACCCAGTCCACGTTTGTATTTGTAATCTAAGTAATAATTTGAAAAGAGACAAGTGTAATCAGTTTTAAACATTATCTCTGCTTTTATTTGTTTGTTTATGACATGCATATTAACCTAAAATCAAACCCTAGTCTACCTTAGTGAAAGGCTAACAGTTTAACCACTGCGTCACCATACCCGTTTTTCTTAGTTTGATTCGTTCTAGGCCTTAGAGCTAGAAATCGAGTTAAGATCACCAGTGAAAGAGGCACATGTGCTCACCACTATAGCATGTAATGTTTAGCTGGTAACATTGGACAACCGAAAATGATTGTATTTCTGTTAGCCAAGCATTTCTGTCATTTACCTACTGTGTGAGCTCTGCCAGCAAGACAGTTTAGTTTAGAACAAGTGTGTGTGAGTGTGTGTATAGATTATTAGCCTCAGGTATTTAAAGCTTGTTGTGTGTAGCGACCATCTTGTCCCAGTAACCACTGAGCAAGTTTTAACAGTCAACTCATAATAACTGCATAGGATAGTAGTGTGTGTGGTTCATGTACTTGTGTGTGTGCATTAGCATCATGCACTAGCTTTACCTTACCCTCTATAGGTAGAGCGTTATCCCTTTCCTTTCTGACATTACCAATGACCACATTCACCCTCAAGTTTTACACTTAAACCATTGACTTGTTTTTGATTAAGTTTGGTTCGGTTTGGTTGGGTTTGATTCAGCTTGGTTCAGTTTAGTTCAATGTAGTCACCATTTTGGATTTTAGCTATCCTCTTTAACCAATCAATTAAAGATTGTCTACTCTTATTTCTTGAATCGATAAATCAGAGTTTGTGTACACCATTTGTCATTTATTATCCCATACCTACAACCTATACTCTCTCTGTACTGCAGTTTGATCTGAAAACAAGTTCCAATGGTGAAAGATTTGTCAGTCACCATACATGTAGCCTACAATAATTCTTTCACTACCTAGCTATGTTTCATCACTCTCTGTAAACATTTCACATGTCCATATCCGATTAAAAGTTTATAAAATCTCAGGTCGATGACCTTGATGTATTGGGTATTTTTGAGTAAATTCATTAGCCATGGGAAAGGGTAGACCATTCTAAGTCCTATGACACCTCACATGTTGATATCCGATTATTAGTTTATAAAATCTCAGGTCAATGACCTTGCTGATTTGAATTTTTGAGGTAAATTCATTGGCCATGTGAAAGGGTTAACCATTCGTAGTCCTATGACACCTCACTTGACCCTCTCTACTGATAAGTTTATAAAATCTTAGGTCAATGACCTTGATGTTTTGGGTATTTTGGGTAAATTCGTTGGTCATGGAAAAGGGTTGGCCATCCTGAGTCTTGTGACACCTCACTTGTCCCTCTCTGATTATTAGTTGATAAAATCTTAGGTTAATGACCTTGCTGTTTTTTTGGTAAATTCATTGGTCACGGGGAGGGGTTGGTCATTTTAAGTCCTATGACACCTCACTTGACCCTCTGTGATTATTAGTTAGCGAGATATTAACGAAAGTGCAGTTAGGCCCTTTTGACAAAAAATGAATAATACATTCAAAAACAGGGCGTCACCTTAAGTCCAACGACCCCTCATACAAGTCCCTAGCTTTCTTAGTTCATAAGATATTAAAAAGCCAATGACCTATTAGTTTTTGGATCTTTGGTTAATTTGTAAAAAAAAAACGTATCTATAAATCATTATTCAAAAAGCCCGCCCTCTTACAAAAACCCCAATTGCGCATTCGTAAAACAAAAAACAAAAATGATAAATCATAGCGGCATTCAGTTGTATGCATGCACTTTATGTGGAACGAGTTTAATTTCATATTGGCATACAAACTCCCACATGTTGCACATGGAAAGCGACTTTTGCCTAAAATCATTATTTCACCCCCTAGTAGGGGTAGATTTTATTTTTGAGTGGAAATAAGTTATCCATAGGAAAGGGGTTGTCTGCCGGAGTAATTTGACTACTTGTACATGTCTCTAGCCTTATTCCCACCACTGTGAAAACAGGTTGTGACTTGTTAGCTATTATCGTGCACGTGCACATGTGTACACTTGTGTGTGTTAGGTCATATTGCACATGAACTTGCATTTTCTCACGTATGAACCAAAACAGGATGTGACTTGCTTCACAAGGAGAATGCTAATAATGACATCTCGCACGTGTTCACATGTATTTCGCCACTTTCCTTTCATATCGTTATCCCATTATAGTAGTGGTGAACAACGTCAGTTCAACACACGCGAAATGTAGTTAGGCCCTTTGACATAATTTAAATAAATTCATGAGCCAGTCCGTAGGAACCGGTTCAAAGGGATCAGTCCAAAGGGACTCATCAACAAGGACTCATCCACAAGGACTTGTCCACAAGGACCTGTCCACAAGGACTTGTCCACAAGGACTCGTCCACAATGACCCGGCAACAATGACCCGTCCACAGGGACCTGTCAACAAGGACCCGTCCACAGGGAACCGCTCCCCCACCCTCTTCAAAAGCCATGAGTGGGCATGCTAATTCATAGTGGCTTTCCACCGCACACATGTCTCTTGTGTAGAACAACTTTTCATTCCATATTAGCATTCAAACTCTCACATGTTGCAATTGGAAAGAGAGATTCTCTAAAAAAAAAAAAAATACAATTTCACCCCCTAGTAGGGGTAGGTTTTATTTTTTTTATTATTGTTGTCCATAGGAAAGGGGGTGTCAGCCCGAGTTCAATGACACCTCATTCGTCAAAATCCGACCACGGGTTCGGGAGTTATCGGGCTGCCGCCATCTTGTGTGGAGGGTGTGGAGGAGGAGGGGCCAGAACTCTCACAAACACACTACTTTCGTAGATACCTCTAAATATTTCGGATGGTCGCCATGTTGGATTGTTATATGTATAGTCCATAGCGTCATGTAGTATTAAAGGAAAATTATTACGTAGGTTCATTATTCAAACTTTCACTTCGATCACATGATTAATACACAAGAAATATAAACTGCATTTTAAAATCGCACAGCCGCCATCTTGAGGTTATGTAAGCAATTGGACTAAATTAGATACCTGTGAATTACTTTTTTTTATTTAGTCAATTTACCCTCTAGGTTGGTGGTTCCCACGGACTCAGCGAGGGAACTCACCACTACCGCCTCTATGGGCAGTGTCCTGGAGCTTGGAACATCTGGTCGGGAGAGATACAACTGGGGAGGTGTGATCAGCACTTCGCCCAGGCGGCCTCACCTGCAAAGCGAACAGGGGCCTCATGAGGGATGGGAAGGGATGGAAGATTGGGATGGATAGGCTAGGAAGAGGGAAGGAGGCGGCCGTGGCCTTACGGTAGGTACCATCCCGTACAGTAGTGGCTACGCGCGCTAAAGCGCAGCGTTAGGTCATGGGGCCAAGCTCTCTGCTGACTCGGTAGACGCGTGGGTTCGAGCCCCACCGTCGGCCGTCCTTGAAATGGTTTTCCGTGGTTTCCCCATTTTCAACACCAGGCAAATGCTGGGACGGTACCTACTGACAGGCCACTGCCGCTTCCTTCCACATCCTTGTCCAGTTTCATTCGCCTTCATCAATTCCATCTCTCATCCCGACGCGCAGGTCGCCCACGGGCGTCACTTAGAAAGACCTGCACTCGGCCTCTCAGGAGGCCACACGAAAAAAAAAAAAAAAAATCCCGGCATTTGCCCGAATACGAAGTGGGAAACCACTTCGAGGATGGCTGAGGTGGGAATCGAACCCCCTCTACTCATTTGGACCACCCGAGGCTGAGTAGACCCCGTTCCAGTCCTCATACCACTTTTCAAATTTCGTGGCAGAGCCGGGAATCGAACCCAGGACCTCCGGGGCGGCAGCTAACTATGCTGACCGCTACGCTACGGAGGCGACTACCTGTGCATTACAATGTGTATAAACATTTGCTGTACCAAGTTTCATTGCGTTTGGATCATTAATTCGCGAGATAAGTCTATTTAAAACTTTCAAATTCGCTTGGCCGCCATGTGTTTTTTTTTAGTTAACCGGGTTTGAAAGTCTCATTGATGAACTTCTAGTAGTGCCCTTTATCTCCGTAAAAAATTTCAGGGTGATGCCGGTAATAGTTTCGGAGATATTGAATGCTGGTGAAATATTTCGCACAGCCGCCATGTTGGATTTGTGAGACGTAACAAAATTTGAAGGGCACGGTCGGGGTCGTCCGGAATAGTGCTATGAACTTACCGAGTTTCATTGAAGTAGCTCCAGCCGTTTAGATTTTATCAGGGGGTGGGGTGGAGGACACACACACACGAATCACACACATACGCACACACAGACACACGGACAAAAGGTGATCTCATAAGCCTATGTTTTCATAAATGAAAATAGGCTAAAAATACAATGATTATTTAATATGGGTTAATTAATATGACCACGTGACCGGGAAATTGTGTTGAAAGGGGCAGGAATGAATGTAAGGAATCTTTTCACTGTTAAAATCTTTCTATTTTTTTGGGCACGTCGCACTATTAAGATTCTTTTGGCACGGAAATACCACTTTTAAACATGATGGATCATTATGACAGTTTGAGCGTTCATTTGTCGAAATTATTACAGATATCACCCTGAAAATTAGCATGTTGATATGGGGCACTATTGGAAGTTCACCAATGTGACTTCTAAAAATCTGTCAGATACAAAGCAAACATGGCGGCGAAGCGAATTTGAAACTTTTAAATAGATTTTTCTCGCGATTTATCAATCCGAGCGCAGTGACACTTGGTACAGCAAATATTTATATGCATTGCAATCTACTGAGATCTAATTTAGTTCAATTGTTTACATAACATAGAGATGACGTTGAAAGTATATTAGAAGAGTAGTCTATACCAGTGAGTGAAGTAGGCAGCAGGGATGCTGGCCATTATGAAACTTCTTGCGTTTTGAAAGCCTATGCATGATGGCCATGAAGGTTGTATTAATGTTGTTTGATATCAGATAGGCTATATGAAGATTGAGAGACACGAATTGATGGGACGAGAACAGACACACCAGTATTTCAACACAGAGAAATTTCTAGCGATATAATTTCATAGAGATAGAAGAATCAGACAGGAACAAATGACTCTGAACGAACAAAAACGTATTTATTCAACAGATATCCTAGGCCTGTGCAAAAATATTTTGAAATATATTTTATGTTCGACCCTCACTATTATGTGTCAGATAACTGTATCATAATGATGGTCATTATAACACTGTTTTCCATTATGATACAGTTTCTCCAGCCAATCAGAGCTCGTTCATTGACCAATTAGGTAACGATAACTTCGCGCATGTGCTCAAAATCCAACATGTCGGACATAAACACAACATCGAACTACAATAAATTACCGACATGGAATACCCACCGTCCATATGTTCGCGTAAATAAACTGGCGAATATGAGACAAGAAATAGCACTGTACCTTAAAATCACCAACACTAATTTCTACACAGCGCATTGTCTTCAAATGACTGCGGTGACAATATTACTGAGGGACGGCAGATGTAAACATATGGCTGCATATGGCATTGCAAGCCCACAGAGCGCATGCGTCGGTCGTTCAAAGCTCTTGAAAGACAAAGATATAACACCCAACGCTCGCTCTGCGATCACAAAATTCCAGTAGCTGACTGTCAACAGACATTTATGAATATTTATGTTAAAACTTATAATAAAGTTATAATTATCGTCGAACATAAACAGTCGTATGCAACTCGCCTATAATGGTAATTAAGACACTCGTATGGAAATTATAAAACTCGCATACGCTCGTTTTATAAAAAATACTCGTGTCTTAATTATAGCCATTATAGGCTCGTTGCATAATGTACTATTATTTTCGACCCTAACTATTATGTGTCAGGAAACAGTATCATAATGAGGCTCATTATAACACTATTTTTCATTATGAAACAGTTTCTCCCACCAATCAGAGCTCAAGAAACAGTTGTGTGACCAATTAGATAAGGATACCTTCGCGCATGCGCTCAAAATCCAAAATTACCGAAAGTACACCATCCATATGTTCGCGTAAATAAACTGGTGAATATGAGACAAGAAATAACACTGTACCTTAATATCCCCAAAACCAATTTCTACACAGCGGGTGGTTTTGAAACGACTTCGGTGCCAGTTTTACTGAATAACGGTGCACAATCTGAACATATGGTATTGAAGCACACAGAGCGCATGCGTCGGTTGTCCAGGGATCTTCGAAAACAGACATATACTTCCCACCGCAGCACCCGATCACAACATTCTAGTGACTGAGCAGATATTTATGAAGATTTATGTTAAAACATATAATAAAGTTATAATTATCGTCGAACATAAACAGTCGTATGCAACTCGCCTATAATGGTAATTAAGACACTCGTATGGAAATTATAAAACTAGCATACGCTCGTTTTATAAAAATACTCGTGTCTTAATTATAGCCATTATAGGCTCGTTGCATAATGTACTATTTCCACACTAAGAGTAGGCCTTAACAACATATCTCCTCAGTCTCCTTATTAAGTTAAGAGTATACTTTAGCAAGTTGAATTCTGTAAAAAGGATAACTGAAATACTTCAAACCTGGAAGAAACGAACTACTATAAATTTCCACTATGTTTTTTCTTGAGTCTTCAGTCTTCTGACTGGTTTGATGCAGCGCTCCATACCTCCCTCTCCTGAGCTAATCGTTTCATCTCTACACCTCTACACCCTACCTATGAGGCATGAGTTATTGAATCATTAGAAATTGTAATTATTTAATTTAAGCAATGTTTTCATAACATTATAATTATCATCAGTTTCTGGTTGGTTCCTTAGTTTAGGGGCTGCGACATCGCGGTCATGTAGCCCCGTGCACTTTGGGTGTGTGTGTTATCTGTTTCCAATTAAAAGTAAGGACTGAAGACGATAATTTCAAGTAGTTCCTACTTTTGCTACCAAATGCTACCGTCCACGACACCTAGCTGTGAACTTGGCTACTACTAGATGCCATCGCAACCAGCGTCTGGTGACGAACGTTGGAACTTAACAGTATTAATCAAACCTAACCTACAAGTATTGCTTCACACAAGTTTTTATCCTAATTTTCACATTTTGCAAAAATGAGGAAAAAGTAGACTTATGAGATCGGGCAAATGTGTGTCTGTCTGTCCTTCTGTCTGTCTGTCTGTCTGGCTGTGTGTGTGTCCCCCCCCCCTATCAACTCCTAAACGGCTGCAGCAATCGAAACAAAATTTGGTAGGAGTAAAGATCTATACCTGAATATCTCACGGCCACATTTGAAAATGATGTCAGTGCTACCAACTGCTGAAAAATCGCAATTGAAATTTGAGCTCCATGTTGGATATCTTGGAAGGTATGAATGAGAGCTATTTCAAAACTGGCTGTCGTATAGATAATAATATTGCAGTTTAATTTCCAGGAGGCCATACATGGCAGTGTTGCCAAAATGATTATACGCCTGCTGATAAGTCCAATTTTTTAATGCATATCACTTCTACACTATCAATTGGAATTCAACCAAATTTCGTATGTGCTATGTGTATATAAACAGATATCACTGAGCGTATTCTTAAGAGCCACCAGGGCTGCCAACTGTTAATAAATGCTCTCAATTTTTTAAAATCGAAATTCCCATATATCAGAAAGTATGGAAGCCGACAGCTTTAAACTATGCACACGTATAGTACATGACATTCTATATTAATTTGGAGTAACTAATACACGTCAGTGCTACCAACATGATTCTAAGCCTGCTGAGAGGTCCAACTTTAAATACATGTAACTTCTATACTATCTTTTGGATTTCAACCAAATTTCGTGTGTGCTATGTGTACCATAACAGATATGACTATGCCGATTCTTAAGAGTAACCAGGGCTCCCTACTGTTAATATATACTGTCTCTATTTTTGTTACCCTAATATCAATATATCAGAAAGTATGCAAGCCAATAGCTCTTAACTTTGCACACGTATAGTACCTGGCATTCTAGATTAATTTGGAGTAACTAATATAGGCCTACGCCAGTGCTGCCAACATGATTCTAAGCCTGCTGATAGGTCCAATTTTAAAATGCATGTAACTTCTATACTAACTAATGGATTTAATTCAAAATTGACACAACAACAGATCATATTATTTCAGATTATTTCTGACCAATACATGTATGTTATTGTTGCCAACATGATTTTACGCGCTGTTAGATCCAATTTTTAACAGCATGTAACGTCCATGCTATCCATTGGACTTCAACCAAATTTTGTATTCTGTACCTTAAGAGATGGAACTAAGAATATATTCAGTCACAAGGGCTGCCAACTGTAGTTCTCTATTAGGCTAAATTATGCCAGGTAGCCTATACAGTATTTCAAACTAATTAGAAATTTCGATATTACCAGCTTAATTTCGTCATTATTCTAGATAAATCCACATAGTAGATTAATCATTGGCATGAATCTTAAATTCTAAGAAAAGTAGGCTCTTTAGTTCGTTACGGAACTTCTTGTTGGTTAGTGGAAGGTTCTTTTATATGGCATAAATCTATGACAAGGGTCCGCCGGCTTCACTTCCCCTCCGAAGGAAGGCATACTGAGGGATTTTTAACGCTCTTAAAAATCCGATGACTTCGGCCGTGTTTGAACACATTTTTCCTATTTTTCTCTTGTAAAAAACAACATCCTGGTTACGCCACTGCCAGAGATAATTCACATTACGTCCGTGCCGTTTAAACGAGAAAATCTTTCAAATTGGCGGTATTTATAAGCCTTTAGTAGCTACTGCTATCTAGCATAAAGATAGAAACTACCACAATGTGAGACTACAGTAGGTAATCTGTGAAGCTGCCACTTGCAAGCTGCTCCGAGCTGCTCTACTCCTGTGGCTCTACTGCTCGTACGTGTCTGCACTCTAGTGACGATCTGATGAACCAAATCTTCCACTGTTCAACGCTAGGTGGCAGCACAATGTTAAATACCAACGAGGTACTGCACTTCGAATGTGTTGTTTCTTTCATTTGATGGGCTTGGGCATCGCAGCCATTCCCCGTGTACTTGGATGTGTTTGTGTTTAATTTGTCTCATAACCTGTCTTATTGTACTGGCTGTATTAGTGTGTGTATTTGCAACTTTAGGTGTAGATTGAAAATGATGCGGCCGTGGCCTTTAGTTAGGAACCTTCCCAACGATTGTCTGGAGTAAAACTGGGGAAACCACGGAAACGACTTCCAAATTGGTTGATAAGGGAATCGAACCTGTCCCTTATCAGGTTTGCTTCACGAGGCTTCGTGCACCCCGTTCCGGCCATTAAACCAGAATTAAATTTCTTGGCATACTGTAGTCGGGATTGAACCCAGACACCCGAGGCGACATTCGAATATGAACCGACACCGTCTATTTCAAAACTATTGGTTCATTACTTCTCCACTAGAGTGCAGAGACGTACAAGTAGCTGATGTTGTTACTTAATTTGAGGGACTTCGTGGCATCTTGGTCATCGGCCCCGTGTAGTTGTGAACAATATGAGTTACAGTAGACCATGAGGAATATTTTGTACGAACTATTTAAATTAAATATGAAATTAAATTGTTGCCAACTGATGTCTTTAGGTACGTATTGAGAATATGGATCCAAAGGCCTAGCGTTCAATTCCTGACTCTGCCAAGAAATCTAATTCTGGTCTGAGGGTTGGATTGAGTTACAATTGGCCTCGTAAGGTAAAACTGGTGAGAGACAGGTTAGATTCCTACCTCGGTGGTTTTCTGTGGTTTACCACTTCTACTCAAGGAAAACAATGCCGATTCCTAGCCTAAATTACGAATACACACACTAGTATAGCCAATCAAAATTACACAGGTTATCAAAAGGATTACAAGCACACACACACAAGTACACGGGGATGATAACCACGACGTCCAAAAGCCCCTAAATGAATCAACAAAAACAAGAAGAAGAGTGCGTGCATAAGTCGTCACTTTTTATATTCTGTTCGTGGGGTTGATTACCCTGTCGTTAACACATGTAGTGTTACCCTCCCCGCCCCCAATTTTCTACATTATGTCCACAACGTCAGAGTTCGAATCAAACTTTCACGAGGGGGGAATAGTGCAGGAATATTAGACAGAATTTGGACAAAGTGAGGAAAATTAGTTTATCAAGCTAAAAATTGGTGGAGGGGTTCCTTGAATTGCCTGGATCAAAATACTAAAAGTCCCCCAAAAAATCTCCTGGGGAACATGCCGCCATCTTGGAAAAATGGCCGCCATCATGGATTTCGTATCCAGCATCACATTGAACCTCATAACTCGGTACCGGTACCTAAGGGTGATAGAGACATGCGGTTTGGTCAGAATAACTTACCAGATTGCAGGCTATCATTTTGGTACTATTTAACCTAAATGGAAATCGAAATAGTTATTATAAATTACTTAAACAAACTCTCATAGGGTAGCGTTAAAAGCCATCTTGATGTTCAATGTCAATTTTTCACCTTTTACAGTCATGGAATTGAAAAAAGTACTGAAATAAATGTTGTTAAGCACATCAAAACGCACGAAAACATGTAATCAGCACTTTCGTAAACCAAAATTAAGGGTGTGAGAAGTCGTCAAACATGCGCATGCAACTCGAGGAGCGTCGCGCCGTGCCATGGAGGGCCAAGTCGGTGCAACTGGTGATGTAAACATATTCTGTAGGCGCAACTATGCCCCTCTTTTAATGATAAGGAGAATTTTGACACTTTTATATAGAAGGATAGCATCTTATAACCTAATAAATAATTTAAAAAACAATAACTGCATTTGCATTGTGTTCAGAAGACGCTGCCTTTCGTGCACGCTGGTAGGCATATGAATTATGCGAAGTCTGCCCACGTCTATCTCCAGCAAATGGTGAACCTGGAGATGACCATGGCAACCAGAGATTTCGAGAAGTTTGTGGAAAGAGGATTCTTTACCGTGCGTAGTTCATCAAAATTCTGGAGTGGTATTTGGTCTGATATGACCATCGAGCAAGTCCTGATGAAGAATTTTAAGACAACAGGAGGGTTGACTCGAGGGCATGGTATATCTGATGCTATGCTTGCACGCTGGATACATGCAATGTCAGCTTTAATGAAGATGGTGGAAGCTTTGGAATCCCTTGCTGGCGTGATCACGAGCACGTCCCATCAACACGTGGAACTTGGGCAAGCTTGCCAAAGGCGAGACTTCAAGCATCTCGAAAATTTCACAGAATGACTACGTATACATTCTCCTTTCAACAAACCTCAAGATATTTTGTTGTCCGTATCAACCGGTGTTATATGAGACGAAACGGTGACCTGCGACTCAGCTTGGGAGATACAGTAGGAACCGCGACTTTGAATAAACTGGAAGGGAAATCGTTCGCCGACGTTAACTCCAACGAAAGGACAAAGTTGTCACTCATGCAGCAATTAGCAATGTCGTTGTTGTCCGAGGTGAGACCGTACCTGTAAATCCGAACCGGCTGTTTCATCGGATTGCGTGTGTCGCTCGCAATGTAGAGGACCTTGCATCTTGCTTTGAATACGAGTTGGCTTTATTGCCGGCAGCGCTGTTCGATGCTTCACTATCAGAAAAGGTACAAAATTAACTTTACGGACAGTGATAGAGAAGTTGGGTGCACCAATGACCTGTCTTCCCGAAGACGTTACCTACGTGTTTGATGGTGGAGATCTCCTGCATCGGGTGGTATGGCCGAAATCGGGAACCTTCGATGATGTTTGTAAGAACTACAGTTCGTAGATCAAGGCGAACTATCAAGGGAAAGCTATTGTAGTGTTCGACGGCTATTCTGAAAGTATCACGAAAGACGTGGAGCACATGAGACGACGTGCCAGGACGTCATCTTGATGGATTTAGAAGTGGAAATGGTCTCGTCGCAGCATCAGTTCCTAGCCAACACTACAAACAAATCAAGATTCGTCGCACTTTTAGGTAATTTTTTTTTTCGAAGAAAAGGGGATTCCTGGTATTCATGCCAAGTCTGATACTGATCGTCTCATCGTGACAACAGCGATCAAGGAAGCAGAGAAGGGAGGTCATGTGGCAATTGTTGGAGATGATACCGATTTGTTGGTACTTCTTTCGAGCCTTGCAGAACGCGATAGAAACGTCTATATGCTGGTGCCACCATCAAAAGCCCATCCGAAGGAACTCTTTGGCTCTACGGAATTGCAGAAGGCTCTTAAAAATTACGAAAAAGAGAAAAAAAAGAATTAAAATTCTTCAACAAAAAAAAAAACAACCCCTGGCACTATCCAGCCCATGACGGGCTAAGGCCGACCAAGCGACTGCTGCCCAGCCATTTGGCCTGCAGATATTGGGGTGACGCGTGATCAGCGCGTTGGGTCCCCTCGGCCGTTAATCTTGGTATTCGTGATCGGGACGCTGTCTCACTGTCAGACAGCTACTCAATTGTCCTCACGAGGCTGAGTGCACCCCGTTCCAACCCTCACGTCAGTTTTAAAATCCCTGACGGAGCCGGGGATCGAACCCGGGGCCTCCGAGTGAGAGGCAGGCACGCTAACCCAACACCACGGGGCCGGCTATTAAAATTCTTATAATGAAAAACACTCTCTCTAGCTGTCATGACCGACGATCTTCTCTTCTTCCATGCCATGTCCGGTTGCGACACAGCTTCGGCTCCCTACAGGAAGGGGAAAGTACACGCGTTCAAGACTTTAAACAATAACCCAAGTCTTCGCCAAAGAGTGGCTGTTTTAACAGCGCAGACGCTGCATTGGATGAGACCGTGAAGGCAGGGGAAGAATTCTTCGTAAGGTTATACAGAGATAGAACTACAGATAGCCTAATCAAGACCATCAAGACCTTAAGACCATTGCCAAACAACGTCCCCATGCAGACTTCGACCACTCAAGTCTTCCACCAACATCAGCAGCATCTCGACAGCATAGCCTAAGTGTTTACCACCAAGTGCAAGAATGGCGCGGAATCTCTCTTCCACCTACAGAGTGGGGATGGAAGAAGAACAGAATCGGCAAATTTTTACCGATTCCAACAGAATCTCCTCACGCACCAGACTTCCTCCTAAACCTCATCAGCTGTGAGTGCAAGACAGGATGCGGCAGTAGATCTTGAGGTTGCCGAAGACAAGGTCTCTCCTCTTCAGCAATATGCAGCAATTTCACTGGTGATGGTTGTTCAAACAAGCCAGAGCCAGTTACACTTGACGATATGGCGAGTGAGGATCAGGAGGACAACCCCGAAGAATTGCCATGCAGATCCTCGCGCCACCTCTTCGCCGCAGAGTCGACTCTTCTGAAAGTTCGACCTTACCAAAGAAAAAGCGTCAAGATTAAGGCAAGTGTCACGTTTTTTTTACCAACACATGACCAATATTAAACGCGTAAGATATAATTAATAGTTGGCCTTATTCCGTTACAGGCACACCGCACTACAGCGTCCCGTGGCAGCAGAATCTCCTCTTTTCCGTGTTTGTCGTGTTTGTACAAAATAAATTGTAATGTGCTTAAACGTTAGTGTGTTTATGGTGTGGTACAAGATAGCAAATAAGCGAATAGCTGCTTAATTTATTTTCTAATAGTAACGTTTATCTTTCCTTTTCTATATAAATATAATATACGTAACTAGGAAAGAGAGTTTTAAAGCGCAAAGTTAATGTATTATCAAATTAATTATTGCTTTTTATTATTTATTAGGTTATAAGATGCTATCCTTCCATATAAAAGTGTCAAATTTGTATTGATCATTAAAAAGGGGCATATTTGCGCCCACAGAATATGTTTAAATCACCAGTTGCACCGGCTTTGTGAAGCCCCCTCCCTCCTCGGCACGCCGCTCTTCGAGTTGCATGCGCATGTTAGACAACTTCTCACACCCGTAATTTTTGGTTTACGATAGTGCTGATTACATATTTTTGTGCGTTTTGATGTGCTTAAGAACAATTATTTCGGTACGTTTTTCAATCCCATTACTGTAAAAGGTGAAAAATCGAAATTGAACATCAAGATGGCTTTTAACGCTACCCTATTAGAGTTTAAGTGATTTATAATAACTATTTCGATTGTTATCTAGGTTAAGTAGTGTCAAAATGATACCCTGCATTCTGGTAAGTTATTCTGACCACACCGCATGTCCCTATCATCCTTAGGTACCGAGTTATGACGTTCAATGCGATGTTGGATAGGAAATCCATAATGGCGGCCATTTTTCTAAGATGGCGGCATGTTCCCAATGAGGGATTTTTTGGGACCTTTAGTATTTTGATCCAGGCTATTCAAGAAAACTCTCCACGAATTTGTAGCTTGATGAACTAATTTTCCACACGTTACCCTATTTTTCTTACACTAAATAGAATAACAGCATTGAGAAGATCACTAAAAAAGACATATTGTGATAATAAATTTCAAAGAAACATACACAATTCAGAACGTACTTGGAAAATTATCAATTAAGTTTTAAATAAACTCTCAAATACCACATCTGATATTAAAAGTATAAATGTAAATAATAGGTGCCTGGAAGACAAAATTGAGATCTGCAATGCTCTGAATGAATACTTTGTGTCAGTTCCTGCCACATTATCTTCTAACATTATTCCATTACCGTAGCGAACAGCAACACTCATTGAAGGTTCTAATTCATTATTCATAGAACCTTGCTCCCCACAAGAAGTATCTGATATCATTAATAATCTTAAGATAACCAACACCTCCTATGATGCTAAAATCAAGTGTTATGTAACAACACAGACACTACGTGTAATATACTTCGTAATGATTCAATCTCGGCTCTCATACCTATGTTTCATCTGGGAAAGAGCCTCACAAACTAAAAAGAATAATCTTGAGGTTCTACAAAACAGGGCACTAAGATCAATGTATTGATTCCATTGTTTATACCCTCGCTGTAGAATGTACACTGAAACTAATATATTGCCGTTGAAACTGCTTGTATCTTTCAACTGTACTTTAATTATTTATAAAATATTGCATAGTCTCATGACCACAAACACTACATTCTCTTTCGTTAATGAAATTCACATGCACTGCACAAGACAAAAAAAAAAGTTACATGTAGTCAGCAATAGAACGACTAAATTTGTAGTTAATAAAATAAAATATTTATTGCAGCTAATAGCCAAAGGAATGATACAGACAAAATGAAACATAATAAA
Organism: Meconema thalassinum; assembly: GCA_946902985.2. Taxonomy (NCBI): domain Eukaryota; kingdom Metazoa; phylum Arthropoda; class Insecta; order Orthoptera; family Tettigoniidae; genus Meconema; species Meconema thalassinum. The sequence continues at coordinate 106,340,443 of OX336395.1, forward strand.
CTATTCATTACAACAGAAGGACGTCAGAGATTCAAGTCTATATGTACAGTACATCGCATGATATCTTTCGCAACATTTGCCGCAACGTTCACATACACAGTCTGCGTCTGGCTGGTGAAACTTCTTTAACTTGCACAGCTTATGGTGAAAGCCATGTATGGCAAAGCGTGTAACAGTATGTCTTAGTTCGTAGCCTCCCCGTTTCCAATCATTGCAGGTCATTGCGTCAGTGATGTAGAAATCCCACCATATGTCTCTCTTCTTCGATTTCAGGTTCTCCATGAGTTGCACGTATGCTGGTGTAGACGGTAGCGACAGTTGGAGGCGGAGCTCTTCCACATAATATAATTCACGTGTTAATTCATAGACTAGTCTTGAAGGCGTGTATTTTGAAACACACAGAACCTTCTTTAAGAAAGTCGCTTTTAGTTTCTCCAACTTTTCCAGGTGTTTCAATTTGAGATGTGTCCAGATGTTCTCTAATCCATATGTTACAACGGGTGTAACCTTGAGCTGGAAGAGTTTCAAGGCTGTTTTGACGGAGAGTTTTCTCAACTGTCTGATATCATTTATGGCCCTCGTAGCCGCACAGATCCTATCGTTAACGTGAGTTAATGCACTGCAGCACTCACTCATCTCAGTGTACAACCTGGTACCACTGGATCTAGCAAGAATCTCTGAAATTGGGCCATTTCGTGTAAAGTTAAAAAAGTACTATTTGCTGACTCTGAATGTATAATAACATACTCTTGTGATACCACATTCTTCCAAATAATCGTTACCTTTTATGTTTATCAACACTAATTGACTCATAACTTCAAGGTATGTTCATTAGCTTATAGTCTCATTTCTCCAAATATATTATACCGCGTTTTCCTTGGTCATGTATTGTGTCAAAATACACTTCAATTGCTTATTTGTATACTGTACTCTCAATGTATTATAATTTAGCATATGTGTTGTACCCATGTGAGTAATCTCGATGGAAAATATGCTTCTGCCTCCAGCTAGCTTCAGGACTCGTGGGTGTACCGTCCTCCCACTGAGCAGTTGCATACTTTGGATTTGAGGCTAAAAGGTATCAACTCTACAATGCTAAGGCACAACTCTATTCTAAAACTTTAATTCAGTAAATAAAATCATGGCTTTTAACAAATAAAACAATCCCCATAACCATAAAACAAAAGCAAACAAAAATTTACTTTCCACAATCCACCAATATGAACATAATATAATCATAATAAGTCATATCTTACCACAAACCTTTACCCTTATGTGAACTTCACAAAGATATTCTAGTGCGCTGATGCACATACAACTTCAGAAACAAACTATACATTGATCCTACTGTCATACAATGTGACTTCTTTAATTTCACAAAATTACTGATTCATTAAACCTTCTTAATTTGACAATTATGTGTACCGTGTGTGTTTTGATCTTTCTTTTCCCACCAAATGCTTCACATGCATTAGCCTATTCTGGTGTTGCACAGCAGTCAACGTGCAACTCCATAATTATGTAAGCTACCCCTACTCCACTATTTATATAGTTCCACTGCATGCCGTTTTGTGATTTCATATAAAAACGTTATGTTATTGTTGTGTCGGATGGTACAATCAAACTACCTTGCGCGCGTAGCCTGTGGAATCTGGTAACCAACTTCTGAAAAAGTTGTCAGTGACAGTATAAATGCAACGTCTAACCATTCGTTAGATAGCTAAAATCATGAACCATCAGGATAATATATAATTATCAATGTGTTCTTAAACCACATGGCTTCATTACTCAACATAACAATATTTCACTTCAAGTCATTAACAGGGTCTAAAATCTGTTCCTTTCAAACTTGCTTCTACGGTCCGCCTTGACCGTCCAGACCCTCTACCCGAGCGGTCGGCATACAATAGGAGTGTGGAAGGGGGTTCCAACATTAACTCGACCCTCGCTTTACGTCTGAAGGCTTATTTCCAAAGCAGTATAAGATTTTACAAGACAGTACTGTGCTCCCAATGACACACATATCTCAATGGATTTTAACTGAATATTATGCACACAGGTAGTGAATGAGCTTTATATTTATTCCTACCCCGAGGATACTAATAACTGGCACCAAACTAGGCCCATTTCAACATGAAGGTACGAGGTTCGTAAAACATTGGTTTCGTAGGCAACCGGTGTCTTAAATAAATTATGCGGTCAGTCCAAGCTGCCGACATTGAGGTTCGCTTCAACAAGCCGAATCACTCAACAATAAGTTCTCGGGAAATCATAGTGTCGAGGTGTCCATCGTTTGCCTCGCACCTACATGGGATTCCAATCCGGAACATTTCATCCATCATCAGAGTTAGGGTCCAACACTAAACACTCTGGCACAAAGTATATCTCCGCTATGCCCCCGGCATAGGAGATTTCATACGTAGAATAGACCACCTGGCTCCTTCACCTAATGTTACGACTTCGTCCTATAATATTAAGAGAAATCTATCAATTACTCTATAAGCTTCCCTCATAAGCTGCAAATTCAATTCACTAAAAGCTCTTCCATTCCTGGCATAATTATATTCCCATTAATACAATATATTCTGATATCAAACACTTTCTTTAATCCCGTAATGTAATCTTACTGTAAAATCTTACTGCTTGGATCGATAAGTCTTGCAAATAGCGTAACTATTTCCTGTTTACAACAATTACCTCATGCGTTCATTAATACCTTTGATATTCATAATTGTTATTATATTATTCTCACTGACATAATTTACCAAAATCATTCCTCATCATTATTATTATTATTCTGACATAAATTACCAAATCATTCCTTATTATTATTATTATATTTCTGACATAATTTACCAAAATCCGACACAACCAATCATCTCAAAACTCGAACAACTGTGCTCGTAACATTTACATAACTGATTGCCATCTTAATTAATAGTGGTAATGATTAATCCACTTATTGATGCACATCAACATCTCAACTGTATAAAAATCAACACAATAATGATTAAACCTGGAGGGTCTACCTCCTAATCTGATTCTTACTGGCATCTTTACTGAAATCACATAACATGCAGTGGCCCATATCCTCTAATTAACCATAATTTGTGGGGTACTCACATATCTCAAGGCTCCTCATGGCGGCTTCAACCAATCATATCCTTCCAAGTCGCCCGCCATATGCAGGTTTAACGCGACATTTTTATCTTGAATACACACATTTTATGACAAATATTTTTCGTTAACCATACGGCACTTTGCATTTCTATAATGAAGCTATTGCTTCCAAACATGTGACACTTTATAACACTTATAAAACCACTACTTTAAAAGATATTTTACATATGCTTTATACATAACACACGTCACTTTGTACACTTTTCATTGCTTGAAATTCCCTAGCAAAGATATCAAAATTGCAGGTGTCGACAGCATCTCCCGTGCTCCTACCAACTCCTGATTGAAAGTCTGGTTTACCTGCCCTCGGAATTCACCAACAGTTTTTATCCATACTCCTACGGTAAGCTTCCTGCGTTGCATAAATATGCTAACTTCCGTCCTGAGCGTTATTATTTGGTATTCTTACGACATTACCAAATGCTTCGTAAAGTTTCTCCCAGTGCATTCCAGCGTAATTAGACATGAATGATCAGTCGATATTTGATACATTGCGCTTAACACTGTCCATAACTTTACACAAATTATTATTATTATTTACGATAGTTCTGCCACTCATCTTACACGGTGCTTCCTAAGTGAACACGCCATTGCTCGTACTGCTGAGTATACCTGCAGCGCGATTATTATTAAATAAAAGCTTATTAAATGCTTCACTCAAATGTAGAACTCTTTGTGCGGGCGTCCTTTCATGCACCGGACCAACATATGTTCCGCCATGACGACTGTCTGCGCCTCTCTTGACAAACTGTGACAAACTGGGGTGAGACTGGCTCCAACCGTCTGCAACTAGTGTAAGACTGACTTAAGACTGACTGCTCTGCTAAGGGTCGGCCTCCTTATATGAGTTTCACACAAAAAGTAGAGCGAAATCTTCCCGCGTGATCTCGGCTCCTCTCCCAGCATGATTCTGGTCTCGAAACCATGTTCATTGGGTTCCTTTTCTTTCACTGATCCCAGAACTATCTGCGTGCTAAAGAATCGCTCGGCCAATTAATTAATATTAATTCCTTTATCTATAGCGTGGGGACGCTACCTCACTGGGATTTCCTGGCAACCTCCTCAAATCCCGCCGCGAACAATGATAGTCCTACGGTCCTTCCGCACTTCCTTAAATATGCGTCAATTTCGCAGATTAAAGGCTCTAAAATTAGCCTCCAGTCTAAAGATTCACCTGTGGGCAACTCCCATGTCATCTCGTTACTCCAATCACGAGTAATCAATGATTTTCCTTGTGATCTCTCCCCACCATTCTCAAATCCATTCTCCGTCGGGGAAGAACTGGGTCATTATTCAGGCCCTCACCCTCTTCCAGACGACAGAATGAGGTCAGAATGATTGACTTGGCTCCACTGAACACCTCCCACAATCCTGGGCCTATTTGTAAAATGTCAACCTCTGCACTTGCAGTGCTCCAAGCCCCATATAGCCTACACCAAGTAGTCTAATAGTACTGTATTCTGCTCCATTTCCCTGCATTATTTTAATAAATAATGTCACTGCAACTGAAATCACACCATTGATTTAATATACACTTCTCTCTAGGGGTTTTTACAATGGAACTCCCTCCATAGACCTCGGGTTCGTTCCCTGGTGGAACCTTTATTCTGAGATCACAGTCTCTGAGAACCGCGTTCGATTCCAGTCAGCATAACCTCCTCGGGTTCAGTATAGTTAGTCCGTCATCTATGTAATGAACTATGCACTGTTCCCCACGACAGAGCTCTGATCTCGGGAATCTTTTTCTAGACAAATAAATAAATAAATAGGCTATTTTCATTTATGAAAAAATATGCTTATGAGACCTTTTGACCGTGTGTCTGTCTGTGTGTGCGTGTGTGATGGTGTGTGTGCCCCCCCCCCTAATAACGTCTAAACGGCTGGAGCGATTTCAATGAAACCCGATAAGTTCATAGCACTATTCCGGCCGACCTCGACCGTGTCCTTCAAATTTTGTTACGTCTCACCAATCCAACATGGAGGCTGTGCGAAATATTTCACCAGCATCCAATATCTCTGAAACTTTTTTTTACGGTGATAAAGGGAACAACTAGAAGTTTACCTATGTGACTTTTGAAAACCTGGTAACTACAAAACCAACATGGCGGCCAAGAGAATTTGCGACTTTTAAATAGACGTTTCTCGCGATTTAACCAACCAAACGCAATGAAACTTGGTACAGTATATGTTTATACACATTGTAATACACCGACATCTAACTTTGTTCATTTGTTTACATAACCTCAAGATGGCGGCTCTGCGCATTTTTAAAATTAAGTTTTTATTTCTTGTGTCGTAATCATGCGATCGAAGTGAAATTTTGAATAATGAACCTACGAAATAATTTTCTTTTAATGGTACATGACTCTATAGCCTATACATATAACAATCCAACATGGTGACCATCCGAAATATTTAGAATCTATTACAGCAATCAAACATAATTTTTTAATGTTCATAGGGGCTATGAACATAAGTTCACCTATAGGACTTTCAATAACCATGTGATCACAAATCCAACATGGCGGCGACGCGAAGTATAAATATTCACATTGTCGTTTCTCGCAATTTAACCATCCGAGTGCAGTGATACTTGAAACAGTAAATACTTATACAAATGTTAATCCACTGGCATCTAATTTTTTTCAATTGTTTCAATAACCACAGTACATAACTCTAAGACCTACATACATAAAAATCCAACGTGGCGACCATCCGCAATATTTAATCATTTCTCGATATCTACGAATCTATTACAGCAATCAAACTGAAATTTTGTATGTTGATAGTGGCAATTAACATAAGTAGGATATATGAAAATAGGCGATATAATTCTCGGAACTACTTGTTGTTGATGGGATCGTCATTTCTAAATTTTGCAACATTAAAATAAATATTGGCTAGCACTCTTGGCTGTCACCATGGAGGCCTGCGTTCGATTCCCGGCACTGCCAACAGATTTAATACTGATCTGAGGGTGGGAACGGGGTACACTCAGCCTTGTGAGGCAAAATTGAGAAGATGTGGGTTCAATTCCCATGTCAGCCATCTTGGAAGTGGTTTTTCACCTCTACTCCAGGCAAATGCTGGCATGATCCCCAATTTAAGGCCACGACCGTTTCCTTCTTAATCCTCACCTGAATTATAAATACACGCAGCAATACAGCCATCGCACTACGACAGGTTATCTGACACACACCCAAGTACACGAGGCTATTTTACCTCGATATCGCTAAGCCCCTAATAATATCAACAACAAATAGCATCTGTTCATGCCTTGACTTTTACAGTCACTTATATCAGTAATATATTAGGAAATACAATTGAATCGGTCGGGGCTCAAAAGCATTAAGTCAAAAATAGTCATTTTAGCCTACTTTCATTTATGAATAAATAGGCTTATGAGATCACCTTTTGTCCGTGTGACTGTCTGTGTGTGCGTATGTGTGTATATATATCTATTTTTGTGTGTCCCCCCTAATAACTTCTAAACAGTTGGAGCGATTTCAATGAAACTCTGTAAGTTCATATCACTATTCCGGGTGACCCCGACCGTGCCCTTCAAATTTTGTTACGTCTCCCCAATCCAACACGGTGGCAGTGCAAAATATTTCACCAACATTCAATATCTCCGAAACTATTACCGATATCACCCTGGAATTTTGTATGGTGATAAAGGAAATTACTATACGTTCACCTATGTGACTTTTGTAAACCTGGTAACTACAATACCAACATGGCGGCCAAGCGAATTTGCGACTTTTAAATAGACGTTTCTCGCAATTTAACCAACCGAATGCAATGAAACTTGTTACAGTATATGTTTATAAACATTGTAATTCATGACATCTAACCTCAAGATGGCAGCCTTGCGAAATATTTCACCGGCATTCTATATCTCTGAAACTATTACCGGTTTTACAATGACATTTTGTACGGAGATAAAGAGGACTACTGGAAGTTAATCTATGAGATTTTCAAAAACCGGTTAACTACAAAACAAACATGGTATCCAAGCGAAGTTGAAAGTTTTAAATAGACTTTTCTCGCGATTTAATGATCCAAACGCAATGAGACTTCGTACAGCAAATGTTCATGCACATTGTAATTCACCGGTATCTAATTTAGTTCAATTGTTTACGTAACCTCAAGATGGCAGCTGTGCGAATTTTGAAATTAAGTTTTTATTTCTTGTGTTCTAATCATGCGATCGAAATCAACATTTTCATAATGAACGTACACAATAATCACCGTCTAATAGTACATAACTCTATGGCCTACATATATTAAAATCCAACATGGCGACCTTCCGAAATATTTAGACGGTTCTCAATATCTACGAATCTACTACAACAATCAAACTGACAATTTGTATGTTGATAGAGGCAATTAACATAAGTAGGTTATATGAAAATAGGCTATAGTTCTTCACGGATCTAAATAATTAACTTAGGATTCAGAAGTATTGGCCCAAGGGCCTTGGAACGGCATGGGAAAGAATTAAGTCAGCCTTTTGTTGAAACCTGAAACCATTGTTACATGTAGTGCGATCAGAGGAGAAAAGCATTAAGTCAATGACTTGCTGCCTTTTGGCGCCGTATTCCGTACTTAATGTTGGCCACACTGCAAGATTCCCTCGTGATACAGTGCTATTGTAAATAACATTTGTTCATGGTTTAGGTGGTCTTTATGATACAAATCCATTTTATAATAAAATATCATGTGAAATATTCATTCTGTATGGCTTAATGCCGCACTAAACTGACCACGGAGCTGAAAGGTGTTAAGTCACGTTTCCAAAATTGATTTGAAAAATATGTTTAGCCTAGTAAATTAAAATTGACTAGCGGACCCGTGCGAGAAATTTCACGTGTTCATAAACCACACTTTCCCCAATAGGTTTATAATTAGAGACTTAAGGAGAGAGGTTGTTATGTTTTTATTTCAACCAAATGACTATAGAACACTATTTATCTTCGACCCTGTCAGAAAACTTTATCATAATGATGGTCATTACAACACTATTTTTCATTATGAAACAGTTTCTCCCACCAATCACAGCTCATGAAACAGTTGTTTGACCAATTAGATAAGTATAGCAACGCTCCTGCGCTGAGTTCCAAGGCCTTCTAATTTAAATTTCACTGCGTTGCCCCGAGTCATAGTGGGGTAATCGAGGAGGCCATGGACAAATACAAGGCAATCTCTGCGTCCCATGAGCTCTGTTCAGTACATAAAACTGCCTAAATCTCGACAGATATTTATGAATATTTATGTTCGAACATAAACATAAACATCATAAACAGTCGTATGCAACTCGCCTATAATGGTAATTAAGACACTCGTATGGAAATTATTAAACTCGCATACGCGCGTTTTATATACATACTCGAGTCTTAATTATTGCCATTGTAGGCTCGTTGCATAATGTACTATTACATTTCAGTTAGAATTCCAAGTTCTACGTTCCCTAGCTTAAGAAGGCAATCACTGGAAATTAGATCATCATAACACTCACCGGTTATTCGATATTTAAGAAATTATACGATTTGAGTACCCTTCCTTAGATTTACTGTTTCTGAAATCCATGCAAAATGATCAAGGAAATACCTCAGAATGTTAAAATGACATGAAACAGACGTCACAGCGGTCAAAATGTGAAGAGGACAGCAATTATGGAGCGTATTTTCCTACAGCAACAGTATCTGCAAATCGCACACTTCGTACATTTTTAAAGGTCTTTTTCTAAAGAAATTATAAATATTTATGAAATAAGAGTGCAATTCGCCACTGATAATGTCTATTCTCTTCTATTTGAATGCTCATTTGCCACGATCGGTCGCTTGTGAGCGCCGCAGGAATGTTCTATAGTAATGAAATAGTATATACTAGCGGACCCATGTTCATAAACCACACTTTCCCCAATAGGTTTATAATGAGAGACTTAAGGAGAAACGTTGATAGTTTTAAGGTTTTTGATGACAACTCATAATTGCAGCATGTTAGAGCAACAGTAATTGCATATCGCACACTTTTTACAAAAATAGATATTTATGAAATTAGAATGCAGAAGAAAAACCCGTAAAAAATTAACGTTTAATAGTTTTAAGGGTTTAGACGACAACTCATAATTGCAGCATGATATAGGGTCAGTATTTGCAAATCGCACACTTTTTACAACAATCGATATTTATGAAATTAGAATGAAATTCGTCACTGCTAATATCATTTGTGTGCCGAGTCCATGCAAAATGATACAGGAAAGGCCTCAGAATGTTAAAATGACATGACACAGGATTTCAGAGTAGCTACAGAAAATATGTAATAAAATTGCTAAATTTGTATTTAATCTACACACACACTGCACATAACATTCAACCACCAGATTTTATAATTCAACAAGAAATTCATTATATTAAAATGGTTTATTGGTTTCAGTTTCAATAGCACAAGTCATTGTCATTATGCAAAAAGAAACCTTTTTAATTCTACAGAATATTATGTACATTTCCACATGTTAATGCACATTACACAGTATTAAAACATTTGCAATCATAGTGACTATCTGAAGACAATGTACAAATCTACCGTACTACACAAATGTTACAAAATATGTACATAGTACCAACATTGTCAGTCATTGAGTCACTACTTGTGACATAAATATAAATACAAAAAGCAATTGTATTGAATACTGATTGGGATTCTATTTGGTGACTATCCCAAGCAAAATACATGCCTATTACAAAATAAGATCCAGGGCGATCCTTCGTTTACCCCCTTTAGAGAAACGTTCTAGAATTTTTTCAAAGACAACATTTATATCACGGTGAACAAATAACAGACACAAGCCATTCAGCCTTTCCTCTATCATTCGCGTTTGTAGCCATGATTTGACAAGTTGCAGGCTGCTGAAAGATCTCTCTGCACTTGCAACACTGTCGATGTAGTGATTATATTAACAGTGTTGCCACTACATACTATATGATAACAAACATTGACCACATTCATGAATGAAGGCAATACAGCGAAGATTTTACTTGCAGTGCAGTTTGCAGAAACAATAATTTTTATCGGCAATATCAATGTTTTTACGCGGGGGGGGGGGGGGGGCACTTGCCCCTGGTGCCCCCCTCTGGATCCGCCGCTGCGACAGGCGTCACAGCGGCCAAAATATGGATAGCAATTATGGCGCGTATTTTCATACAGCAACAGTATTTGCAAATCGCACTTAATTTTTAAAGTCATTTTTAAAGAAATTATAGATATCTATGAAATTATAGTGCAATTAATGTCTATTCTCTTTCATTTGAATGTTCATTTGTCACGATCGGTCGCTTGTGAGCGATCTATACTACTGAAATAATATATAGGCTATGATGATGATATTCCACGAACACAAATATAACCTGAATTATTTGCTTCACAACATACATTACTAATAAAGTGTGTTTGTTAATTTCTGTTCTGTCAATAACGTTTTATCTGTCACCTGAAAAGTAGTTAAAACTGACTTAATACTCTTCAGCTCCGTCCGATTCAATTCTAACGATGAAATCCTCGTACAGTAGAGTTTCGCCAACTCGGTAACCCGGCTCTCCGGATTTCTCGGCCACACTGACACGAGAAAAAGATCATGATATTTGTTTGTTTTTGTGTTTCCGCACAGAGCGTTTTTTTTCTTTTCCGTCAATGGAATTATCGACAGTTAAATACGACGCGAAATATAGTAAGAAGAGTAACGACGACCTGATAAAATACAGGTAATTGTACAGTAAATGCACAAACTGTTGGCAGTAAGAAGTATACAAACGGTCCTCACGCAGAACGTTATCTTTATTTGATTGCGCATTCTCCGTGACACGCAGCAAGACATTATGTTGGATGCAGATATTGTAGCGGCTGTCACAAGAAGAGATGAAATCGATGATCATGATGAAGTTGAAGATTGCGGAGTAGTGGAACCAAAAATCACTCATACCGATGGACTTAATGCCACTGAAACTACTCTTCGGCACTTTGAACAACAAGGTACATCCGCTATGGACATTCTGTTTCTTCGCAGTCTTCGTGACCAGGATTCAAAGCGAAAAGCAAAAGAAAATTGCTTATCTTATTGCAAAAATGTAAATGGTAATTTTCATTAAGTTAAAAAGAACTATTTGCCTACAGGAATTGTTACATATTGCACCCTTCAATAAAGCATGGTTTTGTCGAGAGTCGTCTACGGGGTCGTGTTCAGTCCTGACTGCGTTACACAGCAAAGTTCGCTTAAAACAACATGCTCTAATGAATAGAAAGGTTCATGACAGAGGCTATACTAGAAATAAAATGAATAACAAGTAGAATAAAATAAATTTAATGACTAAAAATATGTGCATAATAATAATAATAATAATAAAACAAATCCTCCCTGACTTTTACCCCCTTAATAAATAATAATAATAACACTGAGCGGTAGGAACTCGCTCGTCACAACAAGACAATGTGAATGCAGCTTCACATAACTGATAAAATCATAACATAAGCATTTGAGCGGTATGAACTCACTCGTCACAACATATGGATACAAGTCCATTTTTCTCTGGTCAAGAAGTTATATAATGAGTGGTTTACTGTTCGTTAATAAGAAACTGAGTACTGATGCGAGTCCGTTTACAACTGAAACAGACATGTTGCTTTCGGAGTGCATCTTTTAAATCACACTACGGCTATGGGACCCATCGTCGATTAATACTCTACAACTACTACTGACACATGCAAGATCTAATAATCTAAACAAACTGAAGAATCTCCCTGAGATTCTTACTGGTGCAGGAGCACACGGAATAAAAAGAGCATGCCAGAAGTAGGCCAAAAACCGCTCTCATCAACTTGGGGACATAGCTCCGCGCACCCTAACTTGACACGGGTCAAGAACGCATCAAAATAAACACACCAAAAATATTGAACCAACAACAACAAAATACATGCTTAACGGCTGAAAAAAAACAATGTTTACATTTATATGAAACGCCAGGCAAACACGAATTTCGGTGGCTACCTTACAGTATGGACAGCTCCCAATTAATCAAGCAATACTCATTATAACCGATCAGTTTTGTGAATTTAAAACAACATCATAAATGCAGTACAGAAAGCAGATCTGTTACTAATGACAAGACGTTATCTGATTGAGCTCCCCCCAACTTGTATGAGTCACGCTGTCCTACAAATTCCTCTCTCTGTCTGGCAAGCTAAGTGCAGTTCCCTCTGGAATCATCAACATATCTCACGCATCCCCTGGATGGCGAGAAACAAATATATACCACGAGTTCAGCCCCGCGAGGTCATGAACTGGGTTGACATGGAGCAAGTCAGAATAATCACCATGATATATTCTCGCTAGCACATCATAAAATCACATACGCACCCATAGCTTGGACAAAATCTCATACACACTCACTCTCTGGGTCGGCTCAAACAGATCAACAATACTACTGCGTCCATTGACACATTAACAAGAACACACAACAGAAACTCGGGTGCAAAGTGCCATCCCGTTCATATCTGCTGGAAAGCAACTATCGAAAACAATCCTGATCCGTCATAAGATTCTACTCACAAATAATCTTTTACCCTCCAAATTCTATTTTTTTAATCTCAAAATTAATTCAGTTCCATTTTTGTTGTAAGGCAAATCTCCGAATAATAATGCTTGACCGCGATTTACGCAAGCGAGATCGGGCATCGGCTGCGCGTCTCGCCCCGTACAGTTAACCCAAATACAATCACAAAATATAAAAATTACGCAACGCTCGGCTAGTCCCATATTTAATGTGTCAGTAAAACAAAAACTAATAATCTACATTACCAAGCAAGCAAACAAATATTTACAAGAATATCCCATAACACCGTAGCTGACTTAATAAATAAATAAAATTTATTTGGTACTCAATCCTTTAAAACAGCGCCAGGAATTACTTCTGCAGCCATCTCCTTTAAGATGTTTATCTGGTCATTGACATCTTCAGGCAAATGTCCTGCTGGTTCCCAGATCCATCCTCGTTCTTGGACGTCATCACGTGCTGAATTAAATAAAGTTTTGTCAGATACACACACGATATAATTCCTACTATATTCACCTATCAAGTACTATATTCCTTGACAGTCTATTTGGTGATTTACTTCGATGAACTGGTCCTATCTGGTAGTACTGGGACTACAAATAAATCACTGAAGTTATACTATAATAAACAAGTAATGAGTTCCGTCCTCAGACGAACAAAAATTAGTGGTCGACGTTACGCCCTCAGACGTACAAAATAAGTGGTCCTCCTCGAAGCATCTTGGATCCTTATAAATGACACAGACTAGGGTAGGTGTGGAAGGGGATCTATTAAAAAATATTCCATAATAACTATCAGACTAGCATGCGATCGGTATCATTGATTTCGTAGCAGTGTGGAGGTTACGATTTTGCTGTAGCCGGCTTGAATCGATCGTGGAATTAATCTGTAGATAACTCCCGCGTTTATCTACCCGTGCGCGTTCCCAAGCCGAGTTCCCGCTAAGACAAGGCGTCTTGATACTATTGGCCTAGACTCTTGTATGTCTTTGCGCGTTTTTACAAACATTTCTGCCGTAGGGAGTGGTTCACATGATGATAGACCAATTACCTTGTAGCATTCGATTTCTTCCTTGGCGCCAATCTTCATAGCAACAAGCCATAGTGTGCGTCCCCAAGCCAACATTCGCGCTAAAAGTTGCACCTGTTCTATGTCTCAAGAATATATACGCATCCTCCTAAAATACCACAGGAGCTTAAACCATTGTGTCCTCTCGGCCACTGATTTCTCAATATATCCCAACACCGTCTGGCTCTCATATCTGTTGTCTGTAGAAATGTATCAAAAGATGATGAATAAATATTAGAATCCTTTATATAGACTGAGGATAAAGGGTTCAATATGCTGTACCGGTACAGTGTACATATTACAAAAATAATTTGTATGCCTTTTTTTTCTAAGTTTTCTTCTATAATTTACAGTATTTGTTTTCCTTGATTCATAAGCAGTACAGTTCTGAACTATATATTCAAGTACTGTAATTGTAGTGGCTTAATCGTTTTGAAACTTGTGTTTCTGTTAAAAACAAATAAATGTACTGCATTGCTTTTAAACCAAAACAAACAGCTTATTTCTTCTTTTTAACACATTTCCTGATAACCCGGCATATTCACGAACTCGGCCACCTTATGCGCCGAGTTTGCGAGACTCTACTGTAACATAACAAAGTTATCAAATTTGGCGATTGAATGAATACGGTACATTGCCTGTTGGCACGATTTATAAAACACAGAGCCAAGCTTACGTAAGCGAGAGCCAACACACCATTCTGCTAAACACTATTCTAAGTTGGTATATTCAGTCCTTTTTCAATTATTCATCAAATGAGGAAGATAAATGAGTATTTATCAGTTAATTTCCAGTCTGTTTATCCTACGCTTTTTGTATCATGAGGTAAATGTGTCCGTGTTGTGAGGAAATAAGCTTCTGCCACCTGCTGAGAACTCATACAACTACAAGAGATTTGCCTGCAATCTGTTGGTCATTCTGCGAACAACCAACGCTTGGCTGGAAGCTAGGTAATCTGTGGCTGGAAGCTGGAGTTTCAATAATTTGTGGTGGCTTCGGTGGCGTAGTTGGTAGTAAGCTGAGCTTCTGTGCCCAAGGTCGCCGGTTTAAACCCGGATGAAGTCGTTGGAGTTTTTAAAGAGCGTTAAGAATCCCTAAGTATACCTTCCTTCGGAGGGAAAGTAAAGCCGGCGGTCACATGTCATAGTTTTATGGCATGTTAAAGAACCTTGTAATAATTACACTTGTGTGAGGCTAAATTACAGGTTAAATTTTACCAACGCTCTTAGGTTCCAACGCTCGTCGCCAGGAGCTGACTGCGGTGGCATCTAGTAACCAAGTTCTGAACTAGTAGTCGTTGACGGTGGCCTTTGGCGGCAAAATTAGGAACGACTTGAAAATTCAATGTCTACAGTCCTTACTTGAATTAAAACAGATAGCACACACTATTACAGACATCACAATTAACACCGGTTATCTGACAGATTCTAGACACACCCAAAGTACACGGGGCTGCATGGCCGTGTTGTCGCAGCCCCTAAACTGAGGAACCAACCAACCTCCCTATAAAGGGTTCCAAAATGATAGTCCGGACGCGGAACATCAAGAGCCCGCTGATGAGCCAGTTTGGTGTTCCTGGACGAAACCCCACACAAGACACGGCATAAACATAGAAAAATTGATGAGTTTTAGTATGCAATCTGCTAAGAAAATACTAATCCTAAATCTAGGGCTCAGCAGTATTTAGAACACAAATCTAAAATAATTTGAACTGTGATACTTGACGAAATGAAAATCAAAAATGCTGAAAGGTACTAAATGTTCCGACGGATTTCAAGTTGGGTGTGCTTAGGGCATTGATTTACCAAAATAACTCTATATAGGATTTAAGCAGAATTACACAAATATGGGGGAAGGCTATTCACAGAAATCACGTAAAATTTGAAATAAAAATAAAACAAGTAGTTCCGTGTAGAACTAAAGCCTATTTTCATACATCCTACTTATGTTAATTGCCTCTATTAACATACAAAATTTCAGTTTGATTGCTTTAGTAGATTCGTAGATATTGAGAACCGACTAAATATTGCGGATGGTCGCCATGCTGGATTTTTATATTATGTACGTCAGGAGATGTACAAGGGAAGCGTGAGCTGTGTGAAAGTGGGAGGAGAGAGATCTGACTGGTTGGAACAAAGAAACGGCCTGAAACAAGGAAGTGCACTGTCACCGTTACTTTTCATTGTGGTGATGGATGACATAATGACCCGAGTGGCACAAGTAATTGGGGACGGAAAGATGAAAGCAATGGTGTTTGCAGATGATTTGATGATTTGGGGAAACAAGGAGGAGGAGGTACAGGAACAGTTGGACGTGTGGGAAGGAATAATACAAGGATATGGGATGAAATTTAGCATAAATAAGAGTGAGATGGTGATCACAACAAGGAAGAAGGAAAGAACCACAACGGGAATAACAATTGGTGGGGAACAGCTGAAGAAAGTGGAGAGTTTTAAGTATCTGGGAAGCCTGATACAAGATAATGGAAGAAACGATAGAGAAATAAATGAGCGGGGGAGGCAGGCAGAAGCATTTCGGAGGAGTGTGAGAAGCATGTTATGGAGCAAGGATGTCCCTCAGAACAGCAAAAAGATCATATATCGGACGTACTATGTCCCTATCCTGACGTATGCCTCGGAGACCTGGGTTATGAAAGGAAGGGAGAAGAGCAAAATACAGGCCAGTGAGATGAGGTTCTTGAGAAGCAGTATTGGAGCTACAAAGATGGACAGAATAAGAAATGAGAGGACCAGAGAATTAATGAAGGAGGAACCATTACAGGATGGTATAGAGAAATCTAGACTTAGATGGTATGGACATGTAAAACGAATGGAGGAGAAGAGGATACCCAGGAGAGTACATGAGACGAAGTGGGAAGGAAAAAGACCGAGGGGAAGACCGAGAGACAGGTGGCTGAAGGGGGTGGAAGAAAGCGTGAAGAAGAGAGGAGAAGACTGGACAAGGGTGGAGGCTGAGAGATGGTGGGAAGACAGAAGACGTTGGAGAGGCTTGTGTTCCAAACAGACCCGGCCAGTGGCTGGAAACTGTGCAAGATGATGATGATGACGTCTTAAGAGTTATGTACTGTTATATGAAAATTATTGTGTAACGGTAGCATTCAAACTTCAATCGCATGATAAGGACACAAGAAGTGAAAACGAGATTTTAAAATTTCGAACAGCTGCCATCTTGTGGTTATGGAAACAATTGAAATAAATTAGATGCCAATGGATTAATTTTGTATAAGGATTTACAGTACCAAGTTTTACTGCACTCGGATGGTTAAATTGCGAGGAACGTCCATGTGAATATTTATTCTTCACGTCGCCGCCATGTTGGATTTGTGATTGAAAGTGCTATAGGTGATCAGTTTGATTGCTGTAATCAACGAGCTAGAGAAAGGTATATAGAGAGGCAAGGAGCCGCGTAGCAGCGCTCTGGGCGGAGGCAACCTGAGTTAAGGCGGCCATGATTCAGAACGTCGTCTGACTAGAGCTTGTTGCGATTATTCGGGCTGTGCAGGAACATGTGTTGAATGAAATTTATTTAAAAATACATAGACCATGCCGTCAGTGTGTTCGTAATTCAATTATACGAATAGAAGTAATAAGACAACAGGAGTGTCGTATTTCAGGTAAGAAATGTCATCCAAATTCATAAATTAATGAGGTAGACTCTTTACGAAAGAGTGATGCAGCAGTTTAAGTTTGTGTGATATTTACATTTCAGATTCCCCTTGCAGAAGCAGGAACTAACAGGAGATAACAGGAAAAGAAAAAGAAGGCTGACCCCTCGCAGACGGAGGGTATCAGAAAAGATGAGACAAGGGCCAATTAAGGCGGGAAAGGAAGAGACTCCCTAGGCCTCGGATGCCCTAATACCGTCGGGTTCGGAAGAGAACAAGAGTTGACCAAGTGAGGTCGACAGGAAAGAAGACGGAGAGGAGCCCGGCACAAGTAAGTGGAAGCAATGCCGGACTCAGCTGGGGCCCCGTGGTCGCCCACCCACGTCCCACTAGATGTGAGCCCCTGGGGAGTAGCTCGTTGGTAACGATGCCTAATTCTCAAGAGGCTGCTCACGCCATGCCTCCAATAGGGTCTTGTGCACAAGGAGATACAATGAAAAGATCAGGTCTGATCCCTCGAAAAATGAGGGTATCAGGAAAGATGAGACAAGGGCCAAATAAGACATGAATTTGAAAGACTCTCCAGGTCTCGGATACCGTTAGTGCCTGATGAGAACAAGAGGTGACTAAGGAAGGTTGACGGGTGGATTTGCAAGCAATGCCGGTCTCGGCTGAAGTCCCGTGGTCGTCAATCCACGTCCCACAAGTTGTGAGCCCCTGGGCGGGGTATGCATATGAACGATAGGTATGTAGAAAATTTTGTTCAGTACCTAGCAGGAAGTGTCGTTCGCCAAGTGTCTAAAAATTTAACTTGTATTGAATGCCTAGAAGTGCTTTTATCGGGACAAGATGTTCAGAAAGATGGACTGATTAAAGAGAAAGACGTGAAAGATAGCCTTTTGAATCCAGCAAATGATGTAGTGAAATTATGTAAAACAGCTCAGATTGTCATTAGGAATAATGAGAGTATGATGCGAAAGAACACGAAGAATCTCATGCTGAAGTTGCAGACGGATGTCTGTGCTATGCTGCCGCGTTATCTGTTTCAGAAATCTGACCATCTATTTACAGCTACTGAACCTGTGGAAAAGTTTCACTATGCTTCACTAATCGAGCGAATTGTGAAACAGTATTATAAATGCAGGCTTCACCACTTCTGCAGGGATACAGCTCAACGTGAGAGAGGTCAACAGGTGCGTCAGTTGTACACAAACATTATTCTTTTTAAAGGACAATGCAATCATGCAATGTACTGTGCATAAGCAACGTAGCGTATTGTCTTGTAAGATGATTGTGTTAGTTTTCGTTCAATGTACACATTAAATTGTCAGGTCTTGCGTAGGCCTAATCTTATATTACGCCTCGTTAGTCACGCCTCTCCCTCCCTGACTCCCACCCTCTTGACAGTGTATATCATGGCGGCTGCCAGTTCAACCTGCTTCCAACATGGCGGCGCCATTTCCACTCTATATACCTTTCTCTAGCTCGTTGGCTGTAATAGATTCGTAGATATTGAGAACCGTCTAAATATTTCAGATGGTCGCCATGTTGGATTGTTATATGTATAGGCCATAGCGTCATGTACTATTAAAGGAAAATTATTACGTAGGTTCATTATTCAAACTTTCACTTCGATCACATGATTAATACACAAGAAATATAAACATAATTTTAAAATTCGCACAGCTGCCATCTTGAGGTTATGTAAACAATTGGACTAAATTAGATACCTGTGCATTACAATGTGTATACACATTTGCTGTACCAAGTTTCATTGCGTTTGGATCATTAAATCGCGAGATAAGTCTATTTAAAACTTTCAACTTCGCTTGGCCGCCATTTTTTTTTGTTTTTTGTAGTTACCAGGTTTTCAGAAGTCACATAGGTGAACTTCTAGTAGTTCTCTTTTTATCTCCGTACAAAATTCCAGGGTGACATCGGTAATAGTTTCGGAGATATTGAATGCTGGTGAAATATTTCGCACAGCCGCCATGTTGGATTTGTAAGACGTAACACAATTTGAAGAGCACGGTCGGGGTCGTCCGGAATAGTGCTATGAACTTACCGAGTTTCATTGTAATCACTCCAGCCGTTTAGATTTTATTTGGGGGGTGGAGTGGGGGGACACACAAACGAATCACACACATACGCACACACAGACAGACGGACAAAAGGTGATCTCATCAGCCTATCTTTTTATAAACGAAAATAAGCTAAAAATACAATTAATATGGGTTAATTAATGTCATCACGTGACCGGGTAATTGTGTTGAAAGGGGCAGGAATGAATGTAAGGAATCTTTTCACAGTGAAAACCTGTCTACTTTTTTGGGCACGTCGCACTATTGAGATTTTTTGGCACGGAATTATCACTTTTAAACATGAAAGATCATTATGACAGTATGAGCGTTCATTTGTTACACTGTTAATGTAATCTTGATTTGCTAGCAAATTTGCTTGTTGAACCAGTACAAAGCTATTGGCTTAGTCGAACAGGGTGAAGTATGGGTCCCGCGAAGGGGTAAAAGTTATTAACCTTGCAACAAATTTGAATGAAGTAATTAGGATAATCCCGCGTTGAGTCGAATCATCAACTTTAATTTTGAATTGAGAATCGCCCTCGTTGATGGCGACTTTGATAAAAAAAACAAAACAAAAAAAAAAAAAAAACCGGTTACATTCCCACCCAGCGGGATGAAATATAGCAATTTGAATAATAGTTCCAAAATAGGGGTTAAAAAGAGTGCCCATTAGACAAAGTTTTTAACCTATATTCGTTTTTGAAAAAGTAGGTTTATGTGATTACCTTTTGTCTGTGTGTGTGTGTCCCCCCGTAATAAGATCTAAAGGCTAGAGGGATTTCAATGAAACTCGGTAAGGTCATAGTTCTATTTCGTCCGATCATGACCGTGCCCTTCAAATTTTATTACGTCTCACCAATCCAACATGGCGGTTTTGCGAAATATTCCACCGGCATTCTATATCTCCGTAATTATTACAGATATCACCCTGAAATTTTGTAAGTTGATATAGGGCACTATTAGAAGTTCACCCATGTGACTTCTAAACATCTGTCAGATACAAAACAAACATGGCGGCCAAGCGAAGTAGAAACTTTTAGATTGATTTTTCTCACGATTTATCCATCCGAGCGCAGTGCCACTTGGTACAGCAAATATTTTTATACATTGCAATCTACTGAGATCTAATTTAGTTCAATTGTTTACATAACATAGAGATGACGTTGAATGTATATTAGAAGAATATATCAGTGAGTGAAGTAGGCAGCACGGATGCTGGCCATTATGAAACTTCTTGTGTTTTGAAAGCCTATGCATGATGGCCATGAAGGTTGTATTAATGTTGTTTGATATCAGATAGGCTATATGAAGATTGAGAGACACGAATTGATGGGACCAAATGACTCTGAACGAACAAAACGTATTTATTTAACAAATATTCTAGGCCTGTGCATAAATATTTTGAAATATATTTTTCCACACCAAGAGCAGGCTTTTCACGGAGACAGAAATCAACGCCAGGATCCAAGCAGGAAACCGAACTCTCTACAGCTTAACACAGCTTCTTTGGTCCAGATGTCTCTCCAGACAGTTCAAAATTCGTCTGTAAAAAACTATGATCCAACCCGTTGTACTATATGGATGTGAGACATGGAGTATCCGAAAACAGGACTTTCATAAACTACTCGTTTTTGGGAGAAAAGTTCTTCGGAAGATCTTCGGACCAGTGAGGGATGTACACACGGGTGAATGGAGGATTAGACACAATCATGAAGTTCCTGTTCCATGATGCCAACATAGCTGGAACCATCAGAACCAGAATACTTCAGTGGGCTGGACTTGTAGCCCGGATGGAAGACCACCGATGGCCACGGAAGCTACTGCATTTTATCCCCACAGGAAGAAGACCACCAGGGAGACCAAGGAAGCGGTGGAGTGATGGACTCCATGAAGATCTGCAACAGGCAGCGATACGTGTGGACAGTTGGCGAATGGCAGCTATGGGTAGGAGACGATGGAGAAGGAAACTCGTGGCAGCGCGCGGTCCACTGGGCCTGATCGCGTAGAAGAGGAAGAGTAGGCCTTCCCAACATATCTCCTCAGTCTTCTTATTAAGTTAAGAGTGTACTTTAGCAGCCTGAATTCTGTAAAAAGAATAATTGAAATACTTCAAACCTGGAAGAAACAAACTACCATACATTTCTACTATGTTTTTGCTTGAGTCTTCAGTCTTCTGACTGGTTTGATGCAGCGCTCCATGCCTCCCTCTCCTGAGCTAATCTTTTCATCTCTACATAGCTACCACACCCTACACCTACATATGAGGCATGATTTATTGAATCAAACCGGGTGAGTTAGCCGTGGTCGTTACGGCATGACTGTTGGCAGTCGCTCACATCCGGGAGGCGAGGAGGTTCGATTCCCCCCACCGGCAACCTTGAAGATGGTCTTCTGTGGTTTCCCATCTTCCTTCCAGGCAAATGCCGGGGTTGGTCGCTAACTATAGGCCACAGCCGCTACCTTCCAACTCCTCGTCCTTACCTTCCAACTTCCCTCCCCAACGGTACTTGTAGCTCACCCATTGGGTGTCCGTCTCGAAGCAGCTACAAAAACTGGCGAGCCGAACATGTCCTCGGACACTCCCGGCACTAAAAGCCATACGCTAGAAATAAAATAATATATATATATATATATATTGAATCAAAAGCAAATGTCATTATTTAATTTAAGGAATGTTTACATAACTTATTAATTATCATGAGTTTCTGGTTGGTTCCTCAGTTTAGGGGCAGCGACAACACGCTCATGTAGCCCCGTGCACTTTGGGTGTGTGTCGAATCTGTCTGATAACCGGTGTTAATTGTGATGGCTGTACTAGTGTGTGTTTTCTGTTTTCAATTAAAAGTAAGGTCTGCAGACAATAATTTCAAGTAGTTCCTACTTTCGCAACCAAATGCTACCGTCCACGACACCTATCTGTGAACTTGGCTACTACTAGATGCCATCGCAACCAGCATCTAGTGACGAACGTTGGAACTTAACAGTATTAATCAAACCTAACCTACAAATATTGCTTCACACAAGTTCAGTTAGTGGAAGGTTCTTTTACATGCCATAAATCTATGACCCGTTTTTCCTGTCTTTCTCTTGTAAAAATTGTGCAAGTGGGGATGGGGTTCTTTCAGCCCCCTTCCCAGTAACAACCTCCTGGCTACGCCACTGCCAGAGATAATCCACATTACGACCGTGCCGTCTAAACGAGAAAATCTTTCTACTTGGCGGTGTTTTGAAGCCTCTAGTAGCTGCTGCTATCTAGCGTCACAGATAAGACTACCACAATGAGCTGCTCGTACGTGTCTGCACTCTAGTGACGATCTGATTAACCAAATCTTCCACTGTGCATCGGTAGGTGGCAGCACAATGTTGAATACCAACGAGGTACTGCACTTCGAATGTGTTGTTTCTTTCATTTGATGGGCTTGGATATCGCAGCCATTCCCCGTGTACTTGGGTGTGTGTGTGTAATTTGTCTGATAACCTGTCTTATTGTACTGGCTGTATTAATTAGTGTGTGTATTTGCAACTTTAGGTGTAGATTGAAAATGATGCGGCCGTGGCCTTTAGTTAGGAACCATCCCAACGTTTTCCTTGGGTAGAACTGGGGAAACCACGGAAACGACTTCCAAATTGGTTGATGAGGGAATCGAACCTGTCTCTTATCCGGTTTGCTTCACGAGGCTTCGTGCACCCCGTTCCGGCCATTAAACCAGAATTAAATTTCTTGGCATAGTCGGGATTGAACCCGGACCTCCGAGGCGACATTCGAATGTGAACCGACACCGTCTATTTCAAAACTATTGGTTCATTACTTCACCACTAGGGTGCAGACACGTACAAGTAGCTGATGTTACTTAATTTGAGGGACTTCGTGGCATCTTGGTCATCAGCCCCGTGTAGTTGTGTACAATATGAGGTAGGGTAGTCCATGAGGAATATTTTGTACGAACTATTTAAATTAAATATGAAATTAAATTGTTTCCAACTGATGTCTTTAGGTACGTATTGAGAATATGGATCCAAAGGCCTAGCGTTCAATTCCTGGCTCTGCCAAGAAATCTAATTCTGGTCTGAGGGTTGGATTGAGTAACAATTGGCCTCGTAAGGTAAAACTGGTGAGAGACAGGTTAGATTCCTACCTCGGTGGTTTTCTGTGGTTTACCACTTCTACTCAGGGAAAAAAATGCCGATTCCTAGCCTAAATTACGAATACACACACTAGTTTAGCCAATCACAATTACACAGGTTATCAAAAGGATTACGTGCACACACACACACACACACACACAAGTACACGGGGATGAATGACCACGACGTCCCAAAGCCCCTAAATGAATCAACAACAACACGAGTGCGTGCATAATGTCGATATTTTTGATATTCTGTTTGTGGGGTTGATTACCTTGTGGTTAACACATAAAGTATTAATATTACCCTCTCCCCAATTTTCTATAATATGTCCACGACGTCAGAGTTCGAATCAAACTTTCACGAGGGGGGAAGGGGATTTGTACAGAGCTGGCGAAAAACTCATAATATTCCACAGAAATAAAATGAAATACAAAAAACTCCGCCATAGCCGGTCCCAAGCCCGGTTGGGAAAGGAGGAGGGAGCAGCGTCTGACTCGAATCGAGCGGCTGCAAACAGCGTCTGTTCTCCATGTTAGGAGCGGCTGATATTATAAACCTCAACATGAAGGGAAACATTAACATAGAGAATACTCCAGGTGGTAACCAATCTACCCCCACTCATGGGACATGCAGGCCATCGGACTCTGGGGAGCCTGCACTTTCATGTGCTCCGCCGTATACGCAACAGCCAAGAAATAAGAGAAATACCACCTACCTAGCTACAATTAACATCAACTCCATGTTAAACTTAGGTAAACTGAAACATACCCTGGATGTGCTGGACCAGTATAACATCAAGATAGCAGCACTACAAGAGACTAGATTCACGGACGAAGATGCAATAGAATCTCAAGGATACAGGATTTACAAAGGGAAACCAGGCATCAGAGTGATGAAGAACGTCCCTCACCTTGGCACTGGCTTTGCTGTACATCATAGTATCGTTGATAACATAATAGGGTTCATTTCGCCTAATGGTAGGACTTCTTCAATATCTTTAAGGTTCCGCAATAGGGCATATACCATAATGAACTTTCATGCACCCACAAACGACACAAACAGAAAAGACCTAGAGTCAGTTGAGCAATATTGGAGTGTTCTAGAAGAAACCTTTGACAAGATTCCACAACATCATACCACCATACTCATGGGTGATTTTAACGCTTAAATTGGGAAGGAGAAAAAATATCGTCGGATAGTGGGCCTCTATCCAGCCCATAAGAGGACCAATAAGAATCGAGAACGCCTCATAGATCTTTGCGATAAGTATGACCTGGCCCTAAAATCAACTGCCTTCAAACACCTGCCTCGGAAGGCCAAGACTTGGAAGAGCCCAAATCCAATGCTAGGAGAGTTCCAGTTGGATCATGTGGCTATGGACAGAAAGTATCAGTGATACAAAATGTCAAAGTGCTAAGGACAGCTAACTTAGACTCAGACCATTACTTATCTCTGGTGAAAACCAACCTGCGGCCAATTATGTGACCACCAAATACCTCCCAAGTTGGTAAAATACCAAAGTTCAACGTCCTCAATCTGAGTGATGAAGACTGTGGTTTCCAAGCCACCCTGAAGGAAAACACAGAGAAGCAAGGTTGGTCCAACCTACGAAAGGCTCTACTGGATGCCGCTCAAAAAACCATGCCTGCCTCATCCAACAAAGCCAAGCATCCCTGGTGGACGACTACATGTGACCAGGCTATG
This sequence comes from Meconema thalassinum, assembly GCA_946902985.2. Taxonomy (NCBI): domain Eukaryota; kingdom Metazoa; phylum Arthropoda; class Insecta; order Orthoptera; family Tettigoniidae; genus Meconema; species Meconema thalassinum. The sequence goes on from OX336395.1 coordinate 106,365,837, forward strand.
GAAGAAAGGCGTAGAGCCTGGGTCACTTGGAACCAGTGCAAGAATGAAGCTAACTACCAGGCCTTTCTTACACAAAGAAAAATAACTTCCAATATAGTGCGACAAACCAAGAGGAACCATAATAAGGCTCTAATAAAACAGGCAGAAGAGGACTTCAAAAGACATAACTCGAGGGATTTCTACAGAGAACTCGGAAAACAGACGACACAACACAAAGCTCCTACCCTTCATCTTCGTGGACCTGATGGAAAACTTCAGTACAACAACAAGGATTGCACCAGTACCCTTGCAGAGTATTTCAAGAAGCTCCTCAATGCAGAGGAACCTGAAGAGAGACTCACCTTCCATGACCCTCCTTCCAGAAATCCAGATTTCTTACCGCCAACCATAGAAGAAATAAGGGAGATTATCAAGAGCCTAAAGAACAACAAGGCCTCAGGTGAAGACGGTATAGTTGCAGAAATGTTGAAACATGCTGATGAACAATCAATACAAAACCTCCATCAAATCATACAGGACATTTGGTCAACGGAGACCCTGAGGGATGGACCTCAGCTGTGATCCATCCTCTACACAAGAAGGTAGAGGATTGACCTTGATAACTACAGAGGCATCTCTCTAATATCTGTCACATACAAGATAATATCTAAAGCCTTGCTAACCAGAGTTACTAGTCAACTAGATTCCCAACTAGGTGAATATCAGGCCGGTTTTCGTGCAAATAGATCATGCATAGAGCAAATACAGAACCTCAAGACAATCTTAAGGTACAAGAATTGCGGCGGACATCGATGGGTAATCATACTAGTGGATTTCCAGAAGGCGTAACTTTCAATAGACAGACAGACCCTCTTCTCCACTCTATGGGAATTAGGACTGGATGCGAAGACCACCAGACTAATCCAGGCTACACTGAAGACTACGACCTCCAAAGTCAAGTTCAGAGGTGAGCTCTCAGGCAGCTTCTCTATCCAAACAGGAGTTAAAGGTGATGGCATTTCTTGTATTCTCTTCAATTGTGTACTTGAGAAGATTATCAGGGAATGGACTACCACGTTACCATCAGGAACAGGACTGCAAATTGGGTACAAGAAAGACAATCTCAATGTACCTTGCCTGGCCTTTGCCGACGACCTTACCTTGTTAGCGAACAACATAGAAGAAGCTGCTCACCAACTACAGAGCCTCTATAACATAGCAGCTAAAACTGTCTTGAAGGTCAATATACAAAAAAACAGTGCTCATGACAAATATAAAGGGAGCCCCATCTACTATTCTTGTGAAAGACACCGCAATTCAAAAAGTTCCTGCAGTGAAATACCTAGGGGAGTGGATTCCAGCAAACGAGAGTGAGACCTTAGCAATAGACACTAGATGCACTAAACTGGAAAGGGTCTACCACTCCTGTAAGAGCATCTGCACATCCAAGTGCCTCTCTAAGAACCTTAAACTTCTACATTACAACTCAGTAGTAAAACTTTCCGTTCTATATGCCTCTGAGTGTCTCCTGATGAACCGGAAAGACCCACTGAGGAAACTAGAGCTCAAGGAACGGAAAATACTTAGAAGGATTTTAGGACCAATAAGGGAAGAGGGTGGTACTTACAGGATCAGGCACATCAATGAGCTCTATGATCATCAAGAATATATCGTCACATCCATGAGGAAGAGACGATTAGCTTTCTACGGACATCTGACACGCATGGGTCCAGATAGACTTACCAGCCAGATCTTCACCACGACAGGGAGAGGGAAAGCGTCCAAAAACAAATGGATCACCACAGTGAAGTCAGACCTAGAGCAACTTGGAATTTCATCAAAAAACATACAGGATCGATCACAATTCCGACAGATGATTCAACATGGTGTCTTTCCAGTGTCTCTCACCAGCAGGAAGAGTACAGCAACTACCAGACCGAAGTGGACACAGGAAAGAAAGCAGACATACAGCCAGAAGATGAAAGCTGCCTGGGCTAAGAAGACGCATACATTCCTTACAAGAAGTCAAAACGAGCCCCGTGGTCCTCAGTAGGCCCAAACGAAAAGAAGAAGAAGAAGAAATGAATAAAAGTGCCCCACGCTGTGTTCATATACGCTTGAAATGGCGAAAATTCGATAGAATTTTCACAATTTTTTGTTCGCAGATGAAAGCGTAATTCTTCCACTTGAATAAAATGTATTGTTTTTGCATGTTTTAGGCACAAATATGCGCAGAGAGTTAATTTAAATGGATCAGGGCACAGCGCGCGTGACAAGAGGAACTAAGAATTGAGTTCAAGTTGTAATTCTCTTCAACAAAAACTCACATTAACGATCAGCAAAATAAGGAATCTCCTGTACTAAAGTTGAGAAAAGATATGTCCCCAATAATATAATAGACAAATAGTTCCGTGAAGAACTATATAGCCTATTTTCACATATCCTACTTATATTAATTGCCTTTATCAACATACACATTTTCAGTTTGATTGCTGTAATAGATTCGTTGATATTGAGAACCGTCTAAATATTTCAGATATTCACCATGTTGGATTTTTATAGATAGGCCTTAGAGTTATGTACTATTACATGAAGATTATTGGGTAGGTGTTTTATTCCAACTTCAATCGTATGATTAGGACATAAGAAATAAAAACGAGATTTTAAAATTTCGCTCAGCCACCATCTTGCGGTTATGAAAATAATTTAAATGAATTAGATGCCAGTGGATTAAAATACCGTACTAAGTATCACTGCGCTCGGATTGTTAAATCACGAAAAACTTCTATTTGAATATTTGAATTTCGCGTCGCCGCCATGTTGGATTTGTGCTCATCAGCTTATTGAACATCCCATAGGTGAACTTATGTTTATAGCCTCTATACACATACAAAATTTCAGTTTGATTGCTGTCATAGATTAATAGATAGAGAACCGTCTAAATATTTCAGATAGTCGCCATGTTGGATTTACAATGTAGGCCATAGAGTTATGTACTATTAGATGAAGATTATTGTGTACGTTCATTATTCAAACGTTGATTTCGATCGCATGATTAGAACAAAGGAAATAAAAACTTACTTTTGAAATTTCGCACAGCCGCCATCTTGAGGTTATGGAGACAATTGAATTAAATTAGATGTCAGTGCATTGCAATTTGTATAGTCATTTGCTGTCCCAAGTTTGACGGCATTCGGATGGTTAAATCGCGAGAAAAAGTCTATTTAAATATTACAACTTCGCTTGGCCGCCATAATAGTTTTGAAGTTAACAGGTTTTAGAAAATCACTCAAGTGAACGTCTAGTAGTGTGCCCTTTATCACTGTACAAAATTTCAGGGTGATATTAGTAATAGTTTCGGAGAAAAATTTCGCACAGCCGCCAGGTTGAATTGGTGGGATGTAATAAAATTTATAGGGCCCGTTCGGGGTCGGCTAAAATAGTACCATGATATTACCGAGGAAACTTGCGCATGCCCGCCAGCATATCTCTGTCACCTATCACACTCCCTTCCCTGGCTTGAAGCACGGTGGTGGCCAGCGGCTTGCTCTCTAGCTCAGCAAATACGGCGAGTTCGTAGATTTGAATCGCGCGCCCGGAAGTAACAATGTAATCTCATTTTCTCGGAGGGAAAAATTTTCTCCGCCAACCCGATTGCGGCATCGTCTTTTACATAGCACGCAGAGCGTCCCTGATTTTTTGTCGGTATAATTAAGATAAACCCTGTATATACAGGGTGTCTCTTATTAACGTTTAAAACTCTCTATAGCGACGTCGATGGCATTGAGACAAGCAATTTGATATAGGACACTAAGGGTCGCAAGTGTCCGGAAATACCTTAAAAGTGAACCACAACTGTTAAACATATGACGTCATCAGGTTACGGCTACGCTCGAGCGATCAGGCCCGTGCTCTCTTACGCACACCAAAGCAAACGTTGAATATCATATCACTCTGGTTCCGTATCTTAATGTCAACAAACAATCTGCCTCTACTTGTAAGGAGAAGAGAGAGAACAAAGATAGCTGATGGATAGGCCCCGAATTTGAACCTCGAACCCCACGCGCCGAAGTTGCACACACAGACTCGGAGCCAGAGTGATATGACCCGACCGTAAATAATGTAGAAATAACTTGAGTGTGCAAAAAGCTATGGACATGTTTCTTTTGCAGGGTCAAGTTCGAGGCTAGGAAGGAAGGTACAGTTAGCGACAGGAATTAAGGGCTGATCCAAACGAAAATATAGACCATTATTTAAGCCTTGGGTAAAAAATGCCATCCTCGCGGGTTAAAGACGGCACTATAGAGGTGTAGGGACAACAACAACAAAAATTATACGAGCCTTACAGTAGTTATCCTACTATGTGTGTCCCGGGATCGCAAATCCCTTGTTGACAGTGAACTCTGTTGGTCATTGAAATAACTACTTGTATAACTCCAGTGCCAAATTCTGACCGTAATGAATCATAATTGTGATTTGCCGCGGCAGAAGCAATCCACTGCCTACTTGATGCGAGCTGCGCTCTATACCTGCCAGTTAGTGAACCCATGCCAGCGATGTTATTGAAAATGGCCTCGTTTTGCCGATCAGCGCACTGCCAAGTATAGGCGCGATTAAAAATTAGGTGTGGGGAAGGTATATTAAATGTGTTACTTCCATTGATATGTTTAGACCAACGGAGTTTCAATTATTGTTAGTAGTCGGCGTTAATATACTGAATTCCTACGTTGTTTGGAGTGTTTGTTGATGCGATATAGATTCCACATAGCCACATGGCTGACAGTACGTCGTTGTACCGATCTCCACCATCACGCGCGCTCATTGTTTCCGTCCCATCCACTTCCGTCCCTTTTCCAAAATCACTCCCACAAAAATGTCCAGCTACCAAGTGGAAAGATGTTACACATCAAAAATGCAAAATGATGTAGTGATTCAAGGCAGCACTCAATTCAATGAAGAACAAGTACAACTTGAACCGAATAGTAGCTGACATAAGGTCAATAACACTGCATGGTTTCCATGTCGGTCTCTCTTTGGTTCGTGGTCACACATGGACAATTGGACAATTGGGAATGAACGAGCAGATGAACTAGCGCAAGAGGCAGCACAATCAACAAAGGAAGTTTCATATCACACAACTCCAATATGTCTACATAACTAACCAGTGAAATAACATTTGGACCTCAACTTCAAAAGGATCTGTTACGAGAGAAATATTTTCCCTAAAATTCATCATAGACTTCGAAGTAAAATGCTAGTTCCGAACTTGGTGCTTACTCATTTTTGATATTTAACATATTTCCACTCGGTTGCTGTATATTTTTGTCGGAGTGATTTTGAAAAATGGGACGGAAGTGGATCGGACGGAAGTGTGTAAGACTGGATCGTATCCCTCCTGGACATTCATCAACACACAAAAATCTTTTTTATTTACACACTAATAATACATTACAATTCTCTCTATTTTTTCTTCACTGCCTACTTGATATTTCTACTCTCGCACTGCCTTCTTGATTGTTCTCACACTGCCTTCTTGATACTGTGCTGCTAATCATAATCAATATGACTCATTTTAACAGAATCCATATGAAATTACGTGTTGGTCTGTGAATCAAGAGGTCCGGGAACTGGGCAAGCCTTTCATGATCTACTGCTGTGCACATTGCATTTACTCGCAAGTTGGCCTATTTATAAGGTATTTAAGGTTATGAGTGGTGTCACGTCTATTAATCTAGTTGATCCATATCGTATTCTTTATTTAGGCTAGTGCTGGTGGAAGCTACAAATCATGTAATAAAATCAGTTCCGTATTGAACCCTTTATCCTCTAATGGATAAATGATTCGATGTTTTATTTCTACAATTAATTAATATTTCCACCAGCGTCATGAAATAGCCAGACGAAGATGAGGAAACTTCAAGCATTTGTTGGAGACAGAAGGGACATACCTGCAGCAGTTTGACAAAAGGCTAAATACTTAAGGATTGTGAAAAGAAAGAGCCTAGCAATGTTTCAGAAGGACAGGTGGTGGCCACCTCAAAATAGAAGGGACGCGCGGTGAGACACACTTATGGCATGTTCATTGTACTATTCGCGCCTAGAAAAAATATAATGCAGTAACGTGAGTGGCTGATGGTACTACTGGACACTCCTACGAGGCCGAGGTCTGATAAAAACCGCGAAGTTAACGAAAAAGTGGAACCAATGGGAGATGAATGCTTACGAACGCGCCAAGTCTAGCTTGGGCACGCGATAGCTAGCATTAACGCGGGAGATCGGCTAGACAACATCTCTACGATCGATTCTAGAATTAATGGGCATATTCTTGACCTGCGCAATTTTACGAGTTCAGTGATATTTGTTTCATTCCTGTACCACTATTATTTTGAGAAATTTTTATATAATTTCCCCCCCTATCGATACCTAGGGCCAGTTCATTTATAAGTGGCGTGAAGAGCCAAGACATACTACTACATTGTGTGTGTCGGGAGACACAGGTTACTACTACATTGTGTGTGTCGGGAGACACAGGTTATTATTACATTGTGTGTGTCGGGAGACACAGGTTATTATTATATTTTGCGCGTCTGAGGACGTAGGCACTTGTACTTTGCGTGTCATGAGGACACAGATTTTTATTAATACAAATGTGTTGTAAATTCAGTGTGATAGATAGTCACAGTACTATTTTGTAGGGACAGTATCATCGACAATTCGCCAACAGACTGTTCTGGGGGAAATAAGTACCTAAAACGGTGAATTTAGTAGACAGATATCGAGTGTGTAATAATCTATAACTTTTTGCATCAGCACGAGAGATGACATCGCTTATCCTGGAAGAAGTTTGGAACTGTCAGCACTCCATCGAGATGTTTGAGATGAGCTAAGCAGCATTAAGTAGGGAGATGGCTGCAGATGTTCGCTGACGGGTGACTGGCCGAGGATGAGTACTGAATAATATTCTTATTATCTGACAAGTTAACTTATGGTATATGGGACATATTTTGTTTGTAAATATCTTGCTTGCGTTGATTAACGTAGTGTATTTAGTTTTGGTCTGACACACCTTTTGCATGGAAACAGCTCGCACAATTTTTCATAGTCGTAAGTTCTTGTTTGTTTGTTTTAACTAACGTGGCTATGTGGACAACCGTGTTTGCATATGTTTACGCAATGCGGTTAAGAAACGTCTCTCGGAGATATATTGTGTTTCAGAAGTAGGACTGAATTAATATAATCATACAGTAGATTGGAGGGTAAATTAATCTTTGTAATGTTTATTATTGATCAGATTCAGTTAGTTTATTGCCGTTGGAGCAATGTGAGTTGTGGCGAAGAGCAGTCATCTCTCTCGTAGGTCTTAATATTCTTAAATAGATTGTGAACATCTGATTCAACCGACCTGTGTGAAAAGTGTTATGTCATTCCCAGCAGTGTGTGTGTGTGTATTTTATTGGTCATTACTAGCGGGAATTTCAGCGTAGACTGATTTCTGTCAGCTTGGTGCCAAGTCCATATCGTTACCTTGCGAGGACATATGTGGCTATATCGATTAATGTCTTACCATATGTTTATGTGGTTGAGATTTGTTGCTGTTGATTCTACGAGATAACGGGACAGTTGGGCAAGTTATTTTTACACACTGGAGCTGGACAATGACAAGAGTTGAGGAAGGGGGAAGCTGTTTTCACAAGGCGGGCTGAAAGGATTGCATCGAGGTCATTAGTGGAGTGCTTGTAGGCTCCGTAATAATACTTGAAATACAGAATAAGAACTGATCGATGATAAAAATTGTTTAAATAAATGGGAGTTGCCTACGAATCACTATAATCTCCGAAGCGTTAGCTTAACGTGCAATTTTGTTCATATAAGTTAATCTCAGCCGGTGAGGCTTTTGTTGTTGTTGGTTCCATTCCATGTTTATGTTCCGTATTAGTGACCCGTGCAGTCACGTGCGATGCTGTCTTTTCCTTGTTTGTGTATTGAGCAATTGGCCGTGTTGGCAGCTCATTTGTCAGATGCGTCATCGCACTGAATGAGGGTCTCGAGGGAGATTCCTGTAAATATTAGATTTTAGATTGCGTGTCAGCATTAATTTTAAGGGTTTTTATTAGCGTTGTGTCCTATATCCGTAAACGTTGATTTACGAGATGATTGTTCGTAAGCATCGTGGCTGTTACCCGCTGTATACGGACAGTCATCCAAGTACTCAGTCCTCGTAGTTAGACATTACGCGTACATAAAATCCCAATGCAAGTTAGTGGAACTTGGATCCACATTTTTATGAGGAGGAGATCTGTCTGACTCCTCAACGTTGATAGATATTTCTGTCATGGGAAGATTCAGGGAGGAATATTATTATTGTTGTTTTCTATATTCATTTTTTTGCACTAATAGTCATTAAATTATGTTATTATTTTACGTCTTGTCACTTCCTTTCTTAATTATAGTTTTAATCCTATGACCCTTCCCTCAGTAGAGCATGTTGTTTGGCGAACGTAAACATCACACTATGAACTGAGCACGACCCCTTGATCAAGATTCTTGCATATAAACACTGCGATACTGAAGGGTTCATAGGAGGTAAACTGGCGCCCAACGTGGGGAGGTTCACTGTGGTGTAGCGGCAAAGAAATTGCACATGTCAATGTAAGCGTAGTTGGGTTTACAAACTGACTCAACAATGAAGGTGTATTTTTGTTGCTGGTTCGCTGCTGGAACACATTTAGTTGGCGCATTTGAGTAAAACTGACATGCCACAAGTGGAGGCAGATATGACAGTATTTTAATCACCGGAAAGTGATAATTTATTAAAAGTAATTGAGGCGAAGAGGATACCGCCAACTGTGTGAAATATAAATTAAAATCAGGAGTTTGCAATGTAAAATACTGTTCACGTTTTTGTCTATTGAATTAAAGTAAAAGTAATATACGTGATATCGGGCGCCCAATGATTAAAGTTAAAACTAGATTTGTTTAGAAAGTCAAACTCATGAAAATATTAGGAGGCTGGTAGCCTTAAATGACAATTAATACTTTGTTAATTAGTCAGTGTTAATATCAGATCAGGATAACAATTTAATGACTGAATATGTGTTTGGGTTTAAATTAAATTGAGTAAAATTAGAACCACTTAGAGATGCAATCGACTAGTGGGATTAAATGTAAAATATAAATGAACTGAGTAGGGTAAAGAAATTAAATGCGCATGGGGATTGTATTTGTGTGTCAGGGGGCATTGCTTTATGCCATTTCCCTAATGTCTCATATAAAGTATATAAGATGGCAACAGTAGAACAGATTCAAGAAATCATTGAAAATGCCGCTAGGAGGACACAGGAATTGTTGGACACTAAATTGGCGGAACCGAGTTAATCATTAAACGCTAAATTATCTGAACAAATAAACAATAGTATGTTAGAACAAAGTGAGTCTATAAACAAATTGTCTGAGCAGAGTGAATCACTAAAACCTAAACTATCTGAACAAAGTGAATCACTAAACAATACTATGTTAGAACAAAGTGAGTCTATAAACAAATTGTCTGAGCAGAGTGAATCACTAAAAACTAAACTATCCGAACGAAGTGAATCACTAAACACAAAACTATCTGAACAAAGTGAATCATTGTGGACACAATTAAACAACAGTCGGATTGAACAATATGAATATCAGGCGGAACAAGCTAGATTATTAAAAAGTGAAATCAATGACACTATAAATTCGCAGTTAGAGGTGTTAACCGCAGAGATGAAGGATCACACTAATCAACAGATGGTATTGCTGGCCCTAGATGTTAGTAAAAACAATGAAAAACAATTAGATCAGATTAAGAAAATGGAAATTATATTTGATCAAAAACTTAGCATTCTGGATGAATCGGTGTTAGGTAAATTAGAGCAAATTGAACTAGAATGCACTATGAGTACGAGCGAGGTCAAGATAGCTCAGGATAAGATGGAAGGACGATTTAAGGAAATGAAAAAAAACGGCAAGGTCATTCAGCAACAATTATCAGCGGTAGATGAAAATATATCCGGCATAATTAAAGATATGGACCGTCTCGAATTAAAATCAGCGGAGCAATGGAAAAGCCTAGAAGCGGATCAGGATCAATTAAAGAGTACCATCGACGAAAATAGCGCGAGATTGGAAGATAGGCGGAGCCAGATAGAAAGCAATCAGGATGACACTAAAAGCCAGATTGAGGAGAAAGTAAGCACAATTAAGGAGCAAATAAGAAAAGATTGGCGAAAAATGAATATCGATTCTAAAGAGGAAAGATTAACCTTCATTAAGACAGTAGGAGAAAATCATACTCGTATTCAAGCATTAGAACAAGAAATTAAGAGTAAACTTAAAGAACAAACAGACAGGATCATTAAAGCTGAACTGAGGTCGATAGAACAATCCTCGATATTTAAAACGGGAACAGTGAAAGATAAGCAGGATGACTCAAATAGCCCGGAGGGGCCGAGCACAGCAGGAAGTCAAACTCAGACAGAGAGCCCATTAACGACAAACACGGAGGGGTTTCGCAAGAATATTGAAAGGAGTTCCACGCCACAGGACGGTCATCAGCCCACACAACTTATCCAAGTAATTCGCTCGAACGATTATAAACCGCAGAAGTACACGGAGAATTCAGGGGTGACACCTAAAGCCTTTATTAAAGAAATTGAAGATCATTACAATGACACAGGGGTACCTGAAGCACGTAGGTTAAGGATGATGGAGAGATTTTTTATCAGGAAATGTCCTTACATGGTTTTTAAGCTTCAAATATACATTTGGAACTATGGCAGATTTTAAAATCGCGTTTCTGCGCAAATACTGGTCTCCGGCATTGCAACAGAGTTTAAGAATGGAGCTTTACTCTAGGAAATACCAAACTACCCAGCAAACGAAATACTCAGATTTCTTTAACATGCAAATGCTAAAATTTCGCGACCTTGATTACCCTTTAAATGAACCGGATCTGGTGATGACTATAGCGCGGCAATTACCAGTCAACGTGCAACAAGTATTAGTCGCAGCGAACGTTAGTACGGCCTTACATGCATAACAGATATTACGCCAGATAGATGAGACTACATCTCATAATCATTATAGAGGAGGAAGACAACTGGAGTTAGTAAATACGACAGAGGTCATAAAACCAAAACAGGCGAACACTAAAACTCAGGGTACAAATACAAGCACATCCACACCTAGGCGAAACCAGGAAGAGGTAGAAAACAGACCGTACCAGCGTAACGAGAATAACTATAACAATAGGTCATATCAAGGCAACAATAGATATCAACAGAGAGGGTATCAACAATGGCGTGAAAATCGAAGAAATGAGGGGCCTTATGGAAGATACGGTGATTACAATGGGAATCAAAGATGGAAAGGAAGGAGAGATCAAAATCAAGGCGAGGCACGTAATTATCGAAATGACGGGGATGATAGGCACGCTCAATCACAAAATTACCTAGAGGAATTACACGCTAGTCAAGGTGGAGAGCAAGGACGATGGGAAAAAGCCATTGGGAACATGAAGAATCCAGATACACATACTGAGGAAGCTGGAAGTCTACTGAGACAAGAGGAATGTCAGGGGCGTGGGCGACAAAAGGATGATGGGAGTCGCAGCGGAGCTAAAAAAAATTACTAAACTTGGATAAAGGAGACAGTCTACAAACGCAACAGTCGGAAGTTGAAGATGGTTGGATAGTAGCGAACATACAAGAATGGATTGCTTTGCCAGAAGATTGCCTGGAGGAGACGGTGAAACCACGGAACGATGACATTAGACAGTTACCCATTATTTACGCGAGGATTGGTGGAATTAATATAAGATGTTTATTGGAGGGGTCGCAGATCAGTCTGGTATCGGAGGCCTTGGTTCGAGAGTTGGGACGGAGTCAGAATATTCCTGTGATTCCCGTACCACAACTCAAAGTGAGGGGTGTTATTCCTGAACGCACCATCACTTGTAAACGTCAGGCATACTTAGAGCTGAACATATTGGAACACACTTTTGGGCAAACATTCATTATCATGGCAAAGATGAATTTCAATATAATTCTTGGTGCAAATTTCATTTGTGACTATCAAGCAGTGATAGATTTGCACAAGAACACAGTCAGTTTTAGACAGTATGATCAACTGAAGAACGTGGGATTGCATATGGATGAAATCACTACCGGAAGAGAGGTAAATTCTTGGGCATTGGAAGCAATATCGGAAGAGACGGAAGAGGAGATACGAAAGGCAGAAGATAACATCATAGAAGGAGCTGTTGTGGAACTAGATGAGGAGAGTGAATCCCAGGATATATGGTCTTTATTAACAGAAGGAGATGACAGTGATGCACAATTTGAAGAGTTACTACAGGAGCGGCTCAATGACATTCAACTTGGGGGTGAACATAGAAAACAATTGGAAGAGATTTTAAGGAAGCACAAAGCAGTATTCGATACAGTACCTGGGAAAATATTAAATTTCAAATATTCAATGCAAGTCGTGGATTGGTCACCTTTCAAAAGTAGATTATACCCAATTCCGGAAAAATATCGTGGTCAAGTCAAGGTCATTATAGATGAGATGTTACAAGCTGGAGTGATAAGGAAGACACCTACACCTTATCTAAATGCGATTTTGGCATTCACAAAACCAAATGGATCTATTAGACTTTGTTTAGATGCCAGAAATCTCAACATGAGACTCATTTTTCCTGAGTATGACAGAGCGCCAATTATCAGAGACGTACTAAAAGGCTTTAAGAACAAGAGCATTTATTCATCAGTAGACTTGACGTCCAGTTTCCACCATATTGAATTGGATGAGAAGTCACAGCTTCTAACTGGCTTCTTATTCGATAACCAAACGTTCTGCTTCGTCCGAATGATTTTCGGAGTCAAAACAGCGGGCTGTGCTTTAATCCGAGCCCTGGATCGTAATCTAACCGAGGAAGTTAAGGAGATGACGATGCGCTACATTGATGATATTCTGCTGGCATCCGACAACATTGAAATTCACATGGAAAATTTAGATAAAGTATTAGGCAACCTTAATGCATCAAATTTCAAAGTAAACCTGAAGAAATCGTATTTCTTCAAGAGCGAGATCTTATATTTGGGTCACGTCATTGACAAGGAGGGAGTGAAGCCAAACCCAGCTAAGATCGAAGCGATAAAGAATTTCCCTACACCAACGAGAGTCAAGCACATTCGGGCTTTCTTAGGCGTAACGGGATTCTTTAAAGAAAACTGTCCAGGTTACACGGAGACAGTAGCTCCAATGTAGGAAATGCTAAAAAAGAATAATAAATGGTTGTGGAATGCGGAATGCGAGAAGGCGTTCCAAGCAACAAAACAGCTACTGGAAAACTGCATTAAGTTAGGATATCCAGATTTCAAGCACAAATTTATAATCCAAGCGGATGCTTCACTAATTGGTATAGGTGCCATGCTCTACCAAGAAGATCCAGCTAACCTGCAACATAAAACATATTTGGCATTTGTCAGCCGAAACGGAACTAGAGCTGTTGGCCATCCTTCATGCGCTACAACAATGGAAACGAATAATTTATGGATACCCCATTGTTGTCAGGACTGATCACAAGGCACTAACATTCTTGTTTAAGACGTCGATGGCAAGCGAACGTGTGACACGTTGGTCTATATATATTCAGCAGTTTAGCATTGAGATCGAACATTGGCCAGGGAAGATGAACGTGATTCCGGATGCACTCAGCAGGAACCCAGAGCCTGATGTTGAAGAAACAGCGATGGTACAACACTTGGAGTTAACACCGAAGGACCGGGAATTCTTGGAGGAGTTACGTGAGATACAGCGAGAACAGGAAGCGGAACCATGGATGATGCTATTAATTCAATACTTCAGAAAGCAGCTACCTACAGGAACACCTGCATTTCGAGAAGCGAAAGCCAAAGAAGGAAGATATGTCTATGTCAACAATTTGCTGCACAAATGGGTAGATAATGACCACACCAAGTTACGCATACTAGTACCTGCATCTTTACAGCGAGGATTGACATGGCATACTAACGAAAGTTACGGACACATCGGAGTAGACAAATGCGAAGCGACAATAGGAGAGACATTTACATGGCCACGTATGAGAACAACTATGTGTGACGTCATTACGACTTGTGATCCTTGTCAGAGGACAAAGCCCAATAACTATTTAATGAGGCAGTATCCTAGACCAGGGGTCTCCAAACTTTCCAGCCTTAGGGCCATACTGATTACTCCAGTAAGTTCCGAGGGCCAAAACCATATTATCATTGTTGCCGGTGGTAAAAAGTGAAATAGTCCACTGATGAAAAAAAAGTCCGAAAAAAACGCAACGTTGAAAAAAGGCTGAAAATCGGACTAAAGTCCGCAAAACGGCAACACTGCATATTATTAATTTTCCTGTCATTATCTGTAATTTCTAGATTAGTCGTAGAGTACGAGCCATGAGGAGTAACGTGACACGACATCTGGTGGACACAAGTGGAAATAGGTAGTACCTTCTATCGCTAACAGATGGCGCTAATAGCACGTACAGAGTAATCTCGTTGGTTCGAGAGAGTTCTGGTGTCTTCCACTCACTTCTAGATGGCAGTAATTGGAATATATAAGAAGGCTAGTTGCGCAACCACAAGTCAGTTCCTATGACACTGTTGTGAAATAAAATAGTGCTTACCTCCTTAAAACGTGTTTGTGCGTGTTTAAGTTTAAGACATGTTTGTAACAGTATTTTGATTTGAATTGTTGCTTTTGTGTGTGATTTAGTAGTATGGAAAAGAAGCGAAAAATTGATAGTGAATGCAGACAATTCAAAGATGAGTGGAACATTCAGTATTTCGTAATTGAGTCCAGTAACAAGGCGCTATGTTTGATTTGCAATGAAAGCATAGCCGTTCTCAAGGAATATAACATTAAACGTCATTATGAAACAAAACATTTTCAAAATTACTCAAAATATACAGGAAGTTTGCGGACAGAAAAATTCGAAGCTATGAAGCGTGGATTGAAATCGCAGCAATCTTCATTTACAAAACTCAAAACCGAACAAGAGGCTGCAACTCGTGCCAGCTTTCGTGTGGCTCTTGAAATTGCAAAACGTGGAAAACCAATCACCGATGGAGAAATGATCAAAGAATGCATAATTGCAGCAGCCGAAGAAATGTGCCCTGAAAAGGTAAATTTATTAAAAACTGTCAGTATGTCAGCAAACACTGTGGCTCGAAGGGTAGAAAACATCGCTGAAAATATATCCTCTCAACTGTTCGACAAAAATGGAGATGTTGAGTGGTTTTCTTTGGCCTTGGATGAGTCAACGGATGTGTCAGATACTGCTCAGGTGTTGATTTATATTCGAGGAGTAATTAAAAGCTATGAAGTGCATGAAGAACTTCTTGATATGTATAGTATTCATGGCACAACTACTGGTACAGTTATTTTTAGAGGAGTTGAAATGGCCATTAATCAAAAGAACCTTCGATGGAAAAACTTGAAATGTATTACAACTGATGGAGGCAAAAACATGAGTGGGAAAGATAAAGGAGTGGTCGCTCTTGTGTCAAAGGCTGTAGAAAATGACGGTGGTTCAAAACCATTAGTCTTACATTGTATCATTCATCAACAGTCTTTGTGCGGAAAATGTTTGGATATGTCTGAAGTTCTGAAACCAGTCATATCAACTGTTAATTTTATGAGATCTTTTGGGCTGAATCACCGACAATTCCGACAATTTATTGAAGAGATTGGAGAAAATGCCCTTATCATACTGCCGTACGTTGGCTTAGTTGTGGGAAAGTCCTTCAGCGCTTTTTTGAACTTCGAGCAGTGATCGAATTTTTTTTGAAAGAAAAGCATCGCCCTCTTACTGAATTACAAAACAACGCATGGCTGTGGAAGTTAGCATTCTATGTTGATTTGACAAAACATGTGAACGAACTGAATTTGAGATTGCAAGGAGAAAACCAGCATCTTCCTGATTTATACACTAATATCAAATCATTCCGGAAGAAATTGATACTGTTTCAATCACAACTACGAAGTAAATGTTTTTCACATTTTAAGACATGTGAAATATTCAGCCACACCACTGAGACTGAGTTTCCTATCGATTTTGCAATCGAAACTTTGAGTGCTTTGAAAATAAATTTTGATACTCGTTTCTCGAACTTCGATGCCTTTGCGAATCAAATTAAGATTTTTCAGGATCCTTTTGATACTGACATTGAAACCCTAGCCCCGGAATTTCAAATGGAAATGATTGAACTACAGTGCAGTGATATAATTAAGAACAAATATCAAAACTCATCTTTGTTGGAATTTTATAAGAGTCTTCCACTGACACAATTTGATAATTTGCATAAATTTGCTCGTGGGCTGTTTTCTGTTTTTGGTACTACTTATTTGTGTGAGAAGACCTTCTCCAAAATGAAGTACACAAAAAATGTTTACAGATCTAAATTAACTGATGAGCATCTTAAATCTCTTTTAATAATTGGTACAAGTAAAATTAGTCCACAACTACAAACTATTGTCAGTGGAAAATCTCAATTACATAAATCTCATTAGTATTTCATATGTCTGCATGTTATACATGTCTTTACTCATTACAATTCTGTGTTTCTTTATCCAACTTATCACAAAAACAATAACAATAAGCCTACAACAATGTTATGAGTAGTTAGCCCATGACCATATCAATGTAGATGTCATATTAATATTTATTCAACATAAAATTAGAATACTTCAGTAAACTAAATTTAATTTGCTATAAAAAATATGTTCTGTAAAAGGTGTTTTCAAGTATGCTAGCTCTCCGCGGGCCGGACAAAATCTGTCCGCGGGCCGGATGTGGCCCTCGGGCCGTAGTTTGGAGACCCCTGTCCTGGACCATTGCTACCTCAGAAACCCTGCGAGCTAGTGGCCCTGGACTGTTTCGGTCCAATCCCGAAAGGTAGGCGAGGTTGCCGTCACTTGCTAGTGTGCATTGATGTGTTTTCTACGTTTGTCGTATTATGCCCCATTCAGAAAACTACATCGAAACAAGTACTCAGTCGTATTCGAAATAGAGTTATTCCAATCCTTGGAAAACCAGAATTTATATTGTCAGACCATGGCAGCTATTTTACAAGCGCCGAATTCAAGAAAGGTATGGAGGACATGGGTATAAAACACGTTTTAAGCAGTATCCGACATGCTCAAGCTAATCCAAGTGAGCGAGCAATAAAATGTGTGACATCATACTTGAGAATCTTCATTCCCAAAGAACATCATAAGTGGGTGGATAAAATTAAGGATGTAGAGACATGTATGAATTCTACCAGGCACGAGTCAACAGGACAGATCCCTATGGTCTTACACGAAAACGAGTATCCAGTGAGAACGTGGAAAAGCATCATTAACTGCCCACAAGATCCCATGATAGCACCTGACCTGCGAATAGAGAGAACGAGAGCCTATCTGAGAAAGCAAGCAGATTGCAGATTACGGCGAGTGAGAAACAAGAGATTTCACCGTGATCTAGAAATCAACCAGCTCGTTTTGGTGAAACGACCTGCTACATCGGATCCAGAGAAGAAGATCTTCAGCAAATTCTGTGAAAAGTTCGTAGGACCCTATTCTATTGTAAGAAACCTCGGAAATAATGCATACAGATTGAAAGAGATAAGCACAGGAACAATGTCTGTCTACAATGCAGCCAATTTAAAAACGTATCGAAGAAGTGAACCATGTGAGCGCCGAAATTATGATGCAGTTTAAATATATGGACGTCCTATATCAACCAAGTGGACGGGGGGCAGTTGAGTACGGCACGTGAAGGAGGAAGTGGAGATGGTGTTGACAAACATTAACGAGACGGGCAGAGTGTTGCCTAAGGCATCAGCGCGTCACGCAAGCAGTTGAAAGGGTGAGGTCCAAGCAGGAAATAAAACGAGTAAATGCCATTCAAGACAGGAGCGGCTAGACCAAGTAATAGAAAAGGGGTGATTCTGAAATAAAACAAATTGGCCTACGGAAGTCTCTTAAAAATTATCGACTTTATCCTAAGTTCGAAATTTTGTGAGTGAAGGAGTTGTGAACCCTTTATCCTCTGATGGATAAATGATTCGATGTTTTATTTCTACAATTAATTAATATTTCCACCAGCGTCATGAAATAGCCAGACGAAGATGAGGAAACTTCAAGCATTTGTTGGAGACGGAAGGGACATACCTGCAGCAGTTTGACAAAAGGCTAAATACTTAAGGATTGTGAAAAGAAAGAGCCTAGCAATGTTTCAGAAGGACAGGTGGTGGCCACCTCAAAATAGAAGGGACGCGTGGTGAGACACGCTTATGGCATGTTCATTGTACTATTCGCGCCTAGAAAAAATATAATGCAGTAACGTGAGTGGCTGATGGTACTACTGGACACTCCTACGAGGCCGAGGTCTGATAAAAACCGCGAAGTTAACGAAAAAGTGGAACCAATGGGAGATGAATGCTTACGAACGCGCCAAGTCTAGCTTGGGCACGCGATAGCTAGCATTAACGCGGGAGATCGGCTAGACAACATCTCTACGATCGATTCTAGAATTAATGGGCATATTCTTGACCTGCGCAATTTTACGAGTTCAGTGATATTTGTTTCATTCCTGTACCACTATTATTTTGAGAAATTTTTATATAATTTCCCCCCCCTATCGATACCTAGGGCCAGTTCATTTATAAGTGGCGTGAAGAGCCAAGACATACTACTACATTGTGTGTGTCGGGAGACACAGGTTACTACTACATTGTGTGTGTCGGGAGACACAGGTTATTATTACATTGTGTGTGTCGGGAGACACAGGTTATTATTATATTTTGCGCGTCTGAGGACGTAGGCACTTGTACTTTGCGTGTCATGAGGACACAGATTTTTATTAATACAAATGTGTTGTAAATTCAGTGTGATAGATAGTCACAGTACTATTTTGTAGGGACAGTATCATCGACAATTCGCCAACAGACTGTTCTGGGGAAATAAGTACCTAAAACGGTGAATTTAGTAGACAGATATCGAGTGTGTAATAATCTATAACTTTTTGCATCAGCACGAGAGATGACATCGCTTATCCTGGAAGAAGTTTGGAACTGTCAACACTCCGTCGAGATGTTTGAGATGAGCTAAGCAGCATTAAGTAGGGAGATGGCTGCAGATGTTCGCTGACGGGTGACTGGCCGAGGATGAGTACTGAATAATATTCTTATTATCTGACAAGTTAACTTATGGTATATGGGACATATTTTGTTTGTAAATATCTTGCTTGCGTTGATTAACGTAGTGTATTTAGTTTTGGTCTGACACACCTTTTGCATGGAAACAGCTCGCACAATTTTTCATAGTCGTAAGTTCTTGTTTGTTTGTTTGTTTGTTTGTTTGTTTTAACTAACGTGGCTATGTGGACAACCGTGTTTGCATATGTTTACGCAATGCGGTTAAGAAACGTCTCTCGGAGATATATTGTGTTTCAGAAGTAGGACTGAATTAATATAATCATACAGTAGATTGGAGGGTAAATTAATCTTTGTAATGTTTATTATTGATCAGATTCAGTGAGTTTATTGCCGTTGGAGCAATGTGAGTTGTGGCGAAGAGCAGTCAACTCTCTCGTAGGTTTTAATATTCTTAAATAGATTGTGAGCATCTGATTCAACCGACCTGTGTGAAAATGTATTATGTCATTCCCAGCAGTGTGTGTGTGTGTATTTTATTGGTCATTACAAGCGGGAATTCCAGCGTAGACTGATTTCTGTCAGCTTGGTGCCGAGTCCATATGGTTACCTTGCGAGGACATATGTGGCTATATCGATTAATGTCTTACCATATGTTTATGTGGTTGAGATTTGTTGCTGTTGATTCTACGAGATAACGGGACAGTTGGTCAAGTTATTTTTACACGCTGGAGCTGGACGATGACAAGAGTTGAGGAAGGGGGAAGCTGTTTTCACAAGGCGGGCTGAAAGGATTGCATCGAGGTCATTAGTGGAGTGCTTGTTGGCTCCGTAATAATACTTGAAATACAGAATAAGAACTGATCGATGATAAAAATTGTTTAAATAAATGGGAGTTGCCTACGAATCACTATAATCTCCGAAGCGTTAGATTAACGTGCATTTTTGTTCATATAAGGTAATCTCAGCCGGTGAGGCTTTTGTTGTTGTTGGTTCCATTCCATGTTTATGTTCCGTATTAGTGACCCGTGTAGTCACGTGCGATGCTGTCTTTTCCTTGTTTGTGTATTGAGCAATTGGCCGTGTTGGCAGCTCATTTGTCAGATGCGTCATCGCACTGAAGGAGGGTCTCGAGGGAGATTCCTGTAAATATTAGATTTTAGATTGTGTGTCAGCATTAATTTTAAGGGTTTTTATTAGTGTTGTGTCCTATATCCGTAAACGTTGATTTACGAGATGATTGTTCGCAAGCATCGTGGCTGTTACCCGCTGTAAACGAACAGTCATCCAAGTACTCAGCCCTGGTAGTTAGTCATTACGCGTACATAAAATCCCAATGCAAGTTAGTGGAACTTGGATCCACATTTTTATGAGGAGGAGATCTGTCTGACTCCTCAACGTTGATAGATATTTCTGTCATGGGAAGATTCAGGGAGGAATATTATTATTGTTGTTGCCTATATTCATTTTTTTGCACTAATAGTCATTAAATTATGTTATTATTTTACGTCTTGTCACTTCCTTTCTTAATTATAGTTTTAATCCTATGACCCTTCCCTCAGTAGAGCATGTTGTTTGGCGAACGTAAACATCACACTATGAACTGAGCGCGACCCCTTGATCAAGATTCTTGCATATAAACACTGCGATACTGAAGGGTTCAGTATTATAAACTACAATATCTGTAAATCACTCCCTTTTACAATAGATTAATACTTGTGGAATTATATTATAAAAAACCGGTGTATCAACAATTTCACGTGAGGTTTCTTCTATGTCAGATGTTACACATCATATGCGACTACTGTAAGGTTCGTCAAGTTTTTATTTATCTGGAAATGGGAAATTCAAGTCATACTTTGAGTGATTTCACATCACTATTTTAAAGGACTATACATGCCTTTGTGGATCCTCTCAAACTGTAAATCGATGATGATGATAATTGTTGTTTTAAGTGGCCTAACATCTAGGTTATCGGCCGAAACTGTAAATCACCTGATTTTCGACCACCCTGCTTTTGAAAGAGAAAGATATAAAGTGAGTCTCTCTCACGACTCGGCCGGCCGGCGTGCCCAGCTTATCTGCCTCGCGGTGACTCATCACACCCGCTCGGCATAGCATAGCAATAAGAATAGAACAGCACTTGGCTCACTTTATCCGTGCATGACATGAGATACCAATTAACGTTTAGGAAGTAAGAATTAGTAAACTAAGGCCGTACCTTATGACAGGAGATGTTGGAAATGTTCTCCTCCTACATCCACACATTTCTGGCATCGTCTTAGGAAACTCCGATTCACACGCATAAGTTCGTCTTCCGTAATTTAGGCTATTTCTCTCCGGATATGTTCTGCGATTTCATTTACTTTTTCCTCGTTAAGTGCACGTTTTGTAACACTTCGCTTCTTATCGAGTAGAGAACCAGTTCCCCTCAATTTGTTTACGAACTTCCGCACGGTCTCTCTATGTGGAGGGCGCACACCTGGAAAATGTGTTATGGAACGTTCAACGACTTTCCTGCATGACTCTGTTTTCACATAATTATCGTTCATAAATACCCTTTACTCTACCGTGTACACACGTGGAGGCATTATGAGAATTATACCCAAAAGTAGCACTTCACAACTCTAGAATAGTTGGACCGACAGATGAACACTAAATACACGTTATAAGCATGGACCAGAACTGAGAAGTGCACGCTGTGTAACAGGAAGTGATCAGTCAACGGGAGACAGATAAGCTTGGTGCGCTGGCCGGCCGAGTCGTGAGAGAGACTCACTCTATTATAAAATGCCACCTAACTTACTGCAATAATGAACTGACAAAACCTCTGTATCCTATTTAAAAAAATCATGTTGTTATTCTCATTTTCTTGGTGAAGTCAAAATTTGTACGTTAGAATTGATAACGCTCTATTAGTTCAAACGTTCGCCGCCAGGTGCTGACTGTGATGCCATCTAGTAGCCAAGTCCTCAAGCTAGGTCACGTGGACGGTAGCATTTGGTAACAAATGTAGGAACTACTTGAAATTAAAGTCTGCAGTCTTTACTTGAATAAAAATAAAACAGGTAACACACATTAATACAGCCATAACAATTAACACAGGTTATCAAATAAATTCTACACACACACCCAAAGTACACGGGGCTACATGACTGCGTTGTCGCAGCCCCTAAACTGAGGAACCAACCAACTTTCATCCATCATTTTCCATAAGTTATTATGATGTAATACAAGTACTGTTGTAAATATTATGAAATTTTTTAATCTAACTATAACCGTAATATGCTAGGCAAAATAGGGCCCTTTTATGTTTTGGAAACTCAATCCCTCCCTATATTATTCTCCTAAGGTCCCATTCCAGTTTTGTACCGAAAATAAGGTCCCATTAACACCAACCTACACATATTGTAACGGTACTGTTGGCTGTGTATGTTTAATTTGGAACAATTAATTTCTGTATCCAATTTTTACGTGACTTACCATTTGATGATATGACCCATCAGTGGTCACCAGATCTGAAGTTATATGTAAGAGTGTTGGGCGCCAAGGGTTCGATCTGAGACCGATAACCCAATTAATCATAAATAACTTTACGTCCTAGCTCAGGTAGAACATTCACCAGACTCCATCGACTCAAGTCGTGGTATGACTTAGTCATTAACCTGAATAACATTTGCTTCTGGGAAAAGAGGATGGCTTATATATATTTCTATCATCTAGAAAGGTGACAGACTGCATTTACTTTAAATAAAAAATTAATGGCATCAAAAACAAACAAATTAGCAAAATGCATAAATTAATGACTTAACGTAGAAAGAAAACAAAAGAATTTAAGATAGGCTCAAAGTTGCAAGAAAACGGAGGCGTTATGAATTTAATTTAATCTAGATCTGAATTTAATAATTTAGGTTGATTTATTCAAAAGTGCAGAAAGAGAGCTTGTGCATTAAAGTCAATGAGCTTACCAAACGATGAATCGGCTTTATGGAAGAGTTTCTCCCTGAGAGAATGCTGCTGTTGTTGACGGTAGAAGTACATATTCACATGTGGAATTTACTTTAAATAACAGGCTACTATTAATTCTGAGGTATTTACGCTACTCAGAATGAATAATGGTGGTGGATTGTAAGTCCCTTAACCACTCTTATGATGTTAGAGCATGACACTGCCAACACCATAATGTATCGGACTGGCATACGTCCTGAATACAACTCCTGCAATACTGTTCTCCTGCGACTGTCTGCAACCAAGTCTCCTTGAGTTGTCATTTCTTCACATAAAGGAGTCTCGTCCGAAGTCTCTATTGTTCCTGGCCACCTCTTGCCACTCCCCCACCCTTTCCACTCGGCGCACCCTTCTTAGTACCTCGGACTAGCCACCCGGCTTTTGTTGTTGAGTGAGTACGCAGGTAAGTTATTTCATCACATCGTGCTGTTCTGGGAGAAGACGTAAGCTCTTGAAATGACCCAAAGTGCTCAAGCGCTAGCTAATTACAGAAACAGCCTCTGACTTCTGGCAACTTAATACCGTAACAAAACCTAATCAATTAATTGGAATTAAATGTTTAAAATTAAAATTAAATACATGATAATACATTTTATGGACTACACCTACACTTAATAACTTGTGGCTAATTAATTGCCGAAATAACACATGATATGAGTAAGGAATGTTAAATTTTGACATAACGTCAGTGGCGTAATCGTACCCTTCAAAATAAGGTTACAATATGGGGTACCTACAGGTTCAGCATAAACCCAATGCGTAAGTGAAACGCACTCACTTACTCTTTAGATGCCTCACAATTAAATAAATACCTTAAAACCTGTATATTTACAATGAAATAATGAAAGAATGCAACACGGTAACCATGGTAACAGAATCTCACAGGTCCATCTATTTCCGTAAGACGCAATGCAATTCCAATTATTACATTACTGTGAATGTTTCCAGACGGTTATAAGGTTATCACTGAACCAAATTAAGCTGTAAAATTCGTCAATACATACAGTATAATGCGCTTAAGGGGGTCAAGGGGCACTCTAGATTTTTTTTCACGTAATTTTCATGTGTGAGTTTGGTACGAACGGTCTTTTTCACCCGACTATAAAGGGTCTCCGAAAACCACATTTAAAGGCCCTTAAATAAACAGTGTATGTGATATTCCCATAAAACTAACTTGGCTCTGATATACCTATGAAGGAATGACAAACCCCTAACCACTGCACCAGGAGCTGAATTGACAAAGTCTGATTATTCATACCAAAGATAAATCAGTCATAGCATTCATGATTGAGATTTTGCTAAGTGTACTCTTTACAACTAGAATATTCGCGGGCGAAGCCGCGACGGGTAGTGCTAGTAAATAATAAATAAACATTAATTCTGGATCCTGTTCATTGTTTATAGAAAATCTTTGGACATCAGTACCTGTGTAAAGTATGTTTGAAGTTCATAAATCTCTAGGGAATCTTTTATGTTTCATTTTTTAAAAGACACTACGAGCACTCAAGGTCCAGTTTAGCAAATACGTAAAGTCAGCTATTTTGACAATTGTTCCAAAAGCTACAAGACCCGGAAATATGTAAAAATGTGTGTTTTCAAAATATTTATAATATTTCAAAATGAAATTTTGAAAATTACTTACTGCTTAATGATATTTTGTAAAAATAGGTAAGAAACGCTTGTCGTTTAAATGGATTGTTTTCTACAGATTTAAATGAAATTAAAGTTTGATTGTTTCAATCTATTCTTTGTTTATCTTTAATTTGTTTGAGGCAGATTTTTGAATTTCTCAAAACGGAAATTTATCTTAAGTTTATTACCGTATCCATTTTATTTTTATTTGTCATCCAAAATCTTCTTGCCACGGTTGGTGAGTGGTTATCGTGTCGGTCTACCAACCCCAAGCTTGCAGGTTCGCTCATTATTTTTGAAAGGCGACAAAAATCACGACATGCATGTCATACGTTGTTGGCATGTTAAAGAATCCATTTAAATTCAGTAGACCGTGTTCATAATGGCAAAATTCATCTAGGGATTTTCCGCCAGCACAAAAGTTCCCCCTTTCTCTACTAGAAAGCGCTATAATGTGAAGGAACAACAAAAATCGACATGAAAGCTGCCCTCTAGGCAGCATATAACAAAGCTTGCACCCGGCACCCGAGGCCATACGATATTATTATTATTATCCTAAAAACTTAATTCTTAAGTCATGTTTTAAAAGTTCCCAGCCTGGAGGGCTACAAGTGTGGATTTTGTTTTTGTAAACCTTTATACGGAGGAGCCGACCGCGCAGTGTTCATGTGGCCCAGGCCCCGAGTTCGTTTCCCGGCTCCATCAAGGATTGAAGAAACTGATGTGTGGGCTCGAACAGGGTGTACTCAGCCTCCTGGGGACAATTGAGTAGCTGTCGAACAATGAGCCAACGCCCCGGGCATGGAAATCAAGATTAACGGCTGAGGAGACCCAACGCTCTGACCACGCGCCTCCCGACAATTTATAGGCCAAATTTTCGGGGACAAGTCACTTGGTAGGCGGTGAGTTGTGGCACGAGATTTTTGTATTTTTAGCCTATCTTCAATTTTGAAGAAATAGGCTTATGAGATCACCTCTTGTCCGTGTGTGTGTGCGTGTGTGTGATTCGTGTGTGTGTGTGTGTGTGTGTCCCCCTAATAAAATCTAAACGGCGATTTCAATGAAACTCGGTAAGTTCATAGCACTATTCCGGGCGACCCCGACCGTGCCCTTCAAATTATGTTACGCGTCACCAATCCAACGTGGCGGCTGTGCGAAAAATTTCACCAGCATTCAATAACTCCGAAACTATTACCGATATCATCCTGGAATTTTGTATGGTCATAAAGGGAACTACTAGAAGTTCACCTATGTGACTTTTGAGAACCTGGTAACTACAAAACCAACATGGCGTCCAAGCGAAATTGAAACTTTTAAATAGACGTTTCTCGCGATTTAACCATCCAAACGCAATGAAACTTAGTACAGTATATGTTTATATACATTGTAATGCACAAACATCTAACTTCGTTCCATTGTTTACATAACCTCAATATGGCGGCTGTGCGAAATATTTCACCGGCATTCTATATCTCTGAAACTATTACCGATATCACCCTGAAATTCTGCACAGAGGTAAAGGGCACTACTGAAAGTTCACATATGAGACTTTAAAAACCAGTTAACTACAAAACGAACATGGCGGCCAAGCGAAGTTGAAAGTTTTAAATAAACTTTTCTCGCTATTTAATGTTCCAAACGCAATGAAACTTGGTACTGCAAATGTTTATACACATTGTAATGCACTGGTATGTAATTTAGTTCAATTGTTTACATAACCTCAAGATGGCAGCTATGCGAAATTTTAAAATCTCGTTTTTACTTCTTGTGTCCTAATCATGTGATTGAAGTTTGAGTACTACACGTACACAATAATCTTCATGTAACAGTACATAACTCTAAGTTCACCTATAGGACTTTCGATAACCTGGTGATCACAATTCCAACATGGTGGCGACGCGAAGTATAATGATAAATGTCCAACATGGCGACCATCCGAAATATTTAGACTGTTCTCAATATGTACGAATCTAATACAGCAAACAAACTGAAATTAAGTATGTTGATAGAGGCAATTAACATTAGTGGGATATATGAAAATAGGCTCTATAATTCTTCACGGAACTACTTGTTTGTCTATAGGGAGGAGAGAAGCTCTTGGTTCTTGCAGCAAAGTAGCACAGCGTATGGGACGTAGTGTAAGATGCGCTACCTCCGTGGTGGTCCAGTCAGAGTGAACCCGCTGATGAGCCTCACTTTGTGTACCTAGGCCAAACTCCCAACACACAGAGAATTGCTTCTTCTTCTTCTTCTTCTTCTTCTTCTTCATGTGTCGTCTCCTCTAAGAGGTTGGCGATCATCACAGCAATCCGGTTTTTAGCCTACTTTCGATTTTTGCAAAAAATGAAAGTAGACTTATGAGATCAACACAGGGCCAAAAATTGTGTGTCTGTCTATGTATGTACTCTGAATGTCTGTGTCCCCCCCCCCCCCCCCCCTATCAATTCGAACACGGTGAATCCGAATTGAACGACGTTTGGTACAGAGGTAACACTAGCAAAGGGCGCCTCAGTGTCATGTTTTATATCGCCGCCATCTTGACGTAAACGTAATGGCGGCCACCCAAATGTTCAAAGCTTAAATCAAATTACGACCAACCAATTCATCTGATCTCTACCAAATTTTGTAACATTATACCTTTATGTATGAAGAATCTTTTGACCAAACTACGAGGTCATCTGCAGAATAATTTGTGGATGGCGGCCATGTTTGTGTGCAAATCGATTCCCCCTGTCTTTTCAGACACGGTGAATCCGAATTGAACGAAATTTAGTACAGAGGTAGCACTAGCAAAGGGCACCTCAGTGTCATGTTTTACATCGCCGCCATCTTGACGAAAACGTAATGGCGCCACCCAAATGTTCAAAGCTTAAATCAAATTACGACCAACCTATTCATCTGATCTCTACCAAATTTTGTAACATTATACCTTTATGTATGAAGAATCTTTTGACCAAACTACGAGGTCATCTGCAGAATAATTTGCGGATGGCGGCCATGTTTGTGTGCAAATCGATTCCCCCTGACTTTTCAGACACGGTGAATCCGAATTGAACGAAATTTAGTACAGAGGTAGCACTAGCAAAGGGCACCTCAGTGTCATGTTTTACATCGCCGCCATCTTGACGAAAACGTAATGGCGCCACCCAAATGTTCAAAGCTTAAATCCAATTACGACCAACCTATTCATCTGATCTCTATCAAATTTTGTAACATTATACCTTTATGTATGAAGAATCTTTTTGTCAAACTACGAGGTCATCTGCCCAATAATTTGCGGATGGCGGCCATGTATGTGTGCCAATCGATTCCCCCTATATATTCAAACAGGGTGAAACCGAATTGAACGAAATTCGGTACAGAGATAGCACTATCAAAGGGCACCTCATGTCATGTTTTATATCGCCGCCATCTTGACTGAAACTGAATGTCGGCCACCTGAAAGGTAAAAGCTTAAATCAAATTACGACCAATCTGATCATTTGATCTCTACCAAATTTTGTAACATTATACCTTTATGTATGAAGAATCTTTTTTGTCAAACTACGAGGTCATCTGCCCAATAATTTGCGGATGGCGGCCATGTATGTGTGCCAATAGATTCCCCCTATATATTCAAACAGGGTGAAACCGAATTGAACGAAATTCGGTACAGAGGTAGCACTATCAAAGGGCACCTCAGTGTCATGTTTTATATCGCCGCCATCTTGACTGAAACTGAATGGCGGCCGCCTAAAAGGTAAAAGCTTAAATCAAATTACGACCAACCTGATCATTTGATCTCTACCAAATTTTGCAACAGCGTACCCTTTCGTGGGAAGCATCTTTTGACTACACTACAAGGTCATCAGCCCAATAGTTTGCAGATAGCGGCCATGTATGTGTGCAAATCGATTCATCATATCAATTCAAACACGGCGAAACCGAATTGAATGAAATATTGTACAGAGGTACCACGTGCAATGGGCACCTCATATTCATGTTTAATATCCGTATAGCACGTTGTATTTCAACAAGCTACTACAACCAACATTCAATTATACTCCTTGAAAAGGACAAAGAATTATAACAATATCCATGCATTTAGGAGAAAGTAGGCTATATGTTCTTTACTGAACATCTTGTTGGATCTATCAGCACTGAAACGTTCACTGGAACTACACTTGAACCATTTTACTAGGTTGTCTAACCAAGAGATTCTTCTTCTTCCTCGACTACTTCTGCCCTCAACCTTCCCTTGAATAATTTCTTGTAGAAGAAGATACCTGTCTCCTCTCATTATATGACCTAAGTATTGTAACTTCCTATCCTACGCAATATCTCAAGATTTGTGATTCTATCCATCCAGCGTACTCGTAAGATCCTTCGATATGTCCACATCTCAAACGCCTCTAGTCTGTTATTCATATCTTGTTTGCGTGTCCATGCTTCCATACCGTAGAAGAGTACCAAGAACACATAACATTTTAGCAACCTTAGGTTTACATTTATACTAAGGTCTCTATTGGTTGGATGGTTGGTTCTTAAGTTTAGGGGCTGCGACAACGCGGTCATGAAGTCCCGTGTACTTTGGGTGTGTGTAGAATCTGTCTGATAACCGGTGTTAATTGTGATGACTGTATTAGTGTGTGTTATCTTTTTTTTAAATTTAACTACTGCAACTTAGAATTTTTCAAATAGTTCCTACTTTTGCCGCCAAGCGCCACCGTCAACGACTACTAGGCCATGTTCAGAACTTAGCTACTAGACGCCACCGCAGTCGGCTCTTGGCAACGAACGTAGAAACCTAAGAGCGTTGTTTACATTCTTAACCTATCCAATTTAGCTTCACACAGGTGCAATTAGTGGAAGGTTCTTTAACATGCCATAAATCTATGACATGGGACCGCCTGCTTTGCTTCCCCTCCGAAGGAAGGCATACTGAGGGATTTTTAACTCTGTTAAAAAATCCGACGGCTTCGGCCGGGTTTGAACCCGAAGGTCTCTATTGCACAATGAATTTCTCATTTGATTGAATGCACTTCTGGCTTGCCCTATCCTTGCCTTAATTTCTTGAGAGCAATCATTGGTATCATAAACGATGGTTGCTAAATATCTGTTTTTCTGAACTCTATGAACTGCTTCACCTTTGATTATCAAATGTCCTGGGTTATTCTCTTTCGAAATTACTGTGAAACTGGTTTTCTTAACATTTAGAGTTAAACCACTTTTCTCGCTGGCTTCTATTACTCTATCCGTCAACAGTTGTAGATCTTCAAGAGAATTGCTGGAGTATAATTATTGGTCGTCAAGGCTAATAGGTCATATTTTTATTTTAGTTACCGGTAATTTATCTATATTAATTATTTAATTATTTATTCATTTAAATTTAAATTTATTTACTTATATAGTGCGTTCAAAAAGTAACGAGCTGGAGGCTGGAATGCGCAAACTGGTGACGACATCGGCTAATCGTGGCGTGTGTAACGAAGTGTGGTTCCAACCAAAGCGTGGAAGGTCACAGCCCGTCGCTAGATGGCACGCGTGCACGTCCCGTGACTATACAAAGCGAGCAGTCTCATTGCAAACAGTGACATGGAGGCGTCAAACGAAGAGCAAAGAGGCGTTGTTCGGTTTCTGACAGCGGAAGGAGATGGGGGAACGGACATTTCATCGCCGAAGGTCACAAGTGTACGGTGAACACTGCATGTCCCTTTCAAGGGTCAAGGAGTGGCACAAGCGCTTCAGGGAAGGACGGGTATCGTTAGCCGATGATGCCCGGTCTGGGGCACCCCCCTGCATTACCAATGACAACGTCCAGCTGGTTGATGCACTCATTACCCAGGACCGCCGAGTGACAGTGAACGCCATAGCCACCGTGGTCGGATTGAGCGTCGGTAGTGTGCACACCATCATGAAGGAACGACTGCACTTGCACAAAGTGTGTGCCCAACGGGTGCCCCACAGTCTTCAACCACACCAGGAAGCATGTTGAATGGCCTACTGTCTTGGTCATCTGCAGGGCTATGCGAGCGAAGGGAATGGGTTCCTGGCACGAGTGGTGGCTGGAGATGAGTCATGGTGTCATCACTTCGAACCAGAATCCAAACGACAAAGCCTCCTGTGGAAGCATCCAGGGTCAGCACCACCCAAAAAAGGCAAGGCCATCCACACGAGTGCAGGAAAGATAATGCTGACGTTCTTCTTTGACCAAGATGGCCCCCTTCTCATACACTTTATGCCGCACGGGACAACAGTGAATGCCCAGCGTTACTCGCAAACCTTGACAACCCTTCGCCAAGCGATCAAAATAAAACGACCAGGCAATCTCACCCGTGGCATCATTCTGCTCCACGACAATGCACGACCTCATAGGCCAACACAGTCGCGGCACTCCTGCAGAAATTCAAATGGGAGGTTCTCGGCCACCCTCCATACTGTCCAGACCTCTCTCCCTGTGATTACGCCATGTTTGGTCCCTGAAAAGGGCTCTGCGGGGCCAACGATTAAACCTCGGACGCCGACGTCCAGCTGTACGTGCGGAACTGGTTCACATCGCAGCCCAGGGAATTTTATGAGACAGCCATTCACCTCCTCGTGTCACAGTGGGACAAGTGCCTCAACAGCCAGGGCCAATACTTCTAACATACAGGTACTGGCTTCTGTAATTATGCCTCCGCCTCGTTATTTTTTGAACGCACCTTATATATCTAGCTCTTTGTTTATTTATTTATTTGTTATAAATTTTTATTATTATTATTTCTTTCTTTCTTTCTTTCTTTCTTTCTTTCTTTCTTTCTGTGTTAAATAATTTATTAATTTACTTATTTCTTAATCATTTATATAATTATTTATTTATTTAATTAATTATTATTTATTTACGTAGTTATCTTTTTATTTATATATTGATTTCTTTAGTAAATTTGATAATTGTGTTTGTTTATATATACTGGGTGTAATTGATATAAATGAGGTCCGTCGCACTGGTGATAGAAGAGACTATTCTAAGCTTCCTTAGTAAAAAAAAAAAAAAAATTATCACCTATCTTTAAATTGAAAATTAAACATTAAAATTCAATGTTTGTAGGTTTTTCAGAAACTCTTCCAGAATATTGTGCAATTCAAGAGTGGACGTTTTGGGGAAGCCATGTGTTAGTGTGAGGCGTGGTGAGGGAAGGGCGAGAAGTTGTGAGGAGGAAAGGGTGTCAGCCTGCATTTGTAGCACCAATAACGCACACCTTGCAGAAGCCTTGAACCTTACTAGTCATGCTGGTAACTCCCCATGGAGGTGTGAATGACCTGTTGATAAGTTAGGTTTGTGCCGTTGGAAATCACAGCGAGGGGATCGCTCAGCTTCATACTCTGGTCAACATTCCACAGTGTTGGAGTGGATGCTGGCGGGGAGAAATCAGCTGTGCTGCTGAGAGGAACGCTGTCTATTCCCTTTTCCAAGACATTGACTGACGTTTTTTGTGATTCAATTCCACCTACTCTAATTAAGATACGACTAAATTTTGATGAGGATATTTGCTTAGAATACCATCTTCTATCGCCTGTATAATGGACTTCACGTACAGTATATCAATTACATCCTGTATATAATTCGTTGAGGCTATCTAGGACAACGTTAAGTCTTGTTACACTTGGCAATTTGCTTCGCTTTCCTCTGAGCCCAGAATTCCCTCATTCTCTTTGAGTGGGCCTTTTTGCGCTCCGCTGTCCAGGTGGTACCTTGTCTTCTTTTCGGTTTCAGTGTTTCGTCTCGGGTCAGCCCATTCGTCAGTATCATTTTGCGGAAGAGATCTCTATTGAAGGCGTCGTCGAGTTTTAGATGCAGCATTTTTAGATCGTCTCTGGTATTCAAAAATCAGGGCATTGTGGTTTCGAGTAAAACAAGTAGTTCCGTGAAGAACTATACAGCCTATTTTCATATATCCTACTCATATTAATTGCCACTACCAACATACAAAATTTCAGTTTAATTGCTGTATCAGATTCGTAGATATTGAGAACCGTCTAAATATTTCTGATTGTCGCCAGGTTGGATTTTTATTTTTGTACTATTACATTAATATTATTGTGTACGTGTGGTATTCAAACTTCAATCGCATGATTAGAACACAAGAAGTAAAAACGAGATTTTAAAATTACGCACAGCAGCCATCTTGTGATTATGCAAACAATTGAAATAAATTAGATGCCATTGGATCAACATTTGTATAAGCATTTAACATGCAACGTTTCACGGCACTCGGGTAGTTAATTCGCGAGAAACGTCCATTTAAATATTTATACTTCGCGTCGCCGCCATGTTGGATTTGTGCTCATCAGGTTATTGAAGTCCTATAGGTGAACATATGTTCATAGTCTCTATGAACATAAAAAAAAAACAGTTTGGTTCCTGTAAAAAATTCATAGATATTGAGAACCGTCTAAATATTTCGGAAGCTCGCCATTTAGGATTGTTATATGTATAGGCCATAGAGTTATGTACCATTCAAGGACAATTATTGCCTAGGTTCATTATTCAAACTTTAACTTCGATCGCATGATTACGACACAAGAAATAAGAACTTAATTTTAAAATTTCGCACTGCCGCCATCTTGAGGTTATGTAAACAATTGAATAAAATTAGATGGCAGTGCATTACAATCTGCAAAATCATTTACTGTACCACATTTCACGACGCTCAGAGAGTAAAATCACGAGAAAAGTCTATTAAAATATTTCAAATTCGCTTGGTCGCCTTGTTCGTTTTGTACTTACAGGTTTTTGGAATATTCATAGGTTAACTTGTATCAGTACCCTTTATCAACGCACACAATTGCAGGGTGATATCTGTAATAGTTTCGGAGATATAGAATGTCAGTAAAATATTTCGCACAGCCGCCATTTTGAGGTTATGTAAACAAATGAACTAAATTAGACTCCAGTGCATTACAATGTGTATAAACATTTGCTGTACCGAGTTTCATTACGTTTAGATAGTTAAATCGCTTGCAGGGTGATATCTGTAATAGTTTCGGAGATATAGAATGTCAGTGAAATATTTCGCACAGCCGCCATTTTGAGGTTATGTAAACAAATGAACTAAATTAGACTCCAGTGCATTACAATGTGTATAAACATTTGCTGTACCAAGTTTCATTACGTTTAGATAGTTAAATCGCGAGAAAAGTCTATTTAAAAGTCTCAAATTCGCTTGACCGCCATGTTGGTTTTGTAGTCACCAGGTTTTTGAAAGTCTCATAGGTGAACTTCTAGTAGTGCCCTATATCACCGTACAAAATTTCAGGGCGATATCCGTAATAGTTTCGGAGATATTGAATGCTAGTGAAATATTTCGCATAGCCGCCATGTTGGATTGGTGAGACGTAACAAAATTTGAAGGGCACGGTCGAGGTCGACGGGAATAGTGCTATGAACTTACCGAGTTTCATTGAAATCGCTCCAGCCGTTTAGATTTTATTAGGGGGGACACACACACACTTCACACAAACACACACACACACGCACACACACACGGACAAAAGGTGATCTCATTAGCCTATTTTTTTCAAAATTGAAAATAGGCTAATAATGAAAGATCTGTTTAGTCAGCCTGTTCCCGTCCATTCGTTTGAGGTCACCGTAATACCGTGCCCGCCTCTTACGGATCGTTCCTGTATTAGCCTACTTTCGATTTTTGCAAAAAATGAAAGTAGACTTATGAGATCTCTACAGGGCGAAAAACAAGATGTTCAGTAAAGAACATATAGCCTACTTTCTCCTAAATGCATGGGTATTGTTATAACTCTTTGTCCTTTTCATGGAGTATGATTGAATGTTGGTTGTAGGAGCTTGTTGAAATACAACGTGCTATAGGGATATTAAACATGAATATGAGGTGCCCTTTGCTAGTGCTACCTCTGTACCAAATTTCGTTCAATTCGGTTTCACCGTGTTTGAATTGATAGGGGGAATCGATTTGCACACATACTTGGCGACCATCTGCAAACTATTGGGCTGATATTCTTGCAGTTTGGTCAGAATATGTTTCCCACATAAAGATATGGTGTTGCAAAATTAGGTAGAGACTAGATTATTAGGTTGGTCGTAATTACATTTTAGCTTTTAACATTTGGGTGGCCGCGATTACGTTTCCATCAAGATAGCGGTGATATAAAACATGACACTGAGGTGCCCTTTGCTAGTGCTACCTCTATACCAAATTTCGTTCCATTTGGTTTCAGCGTGTTTGAATTAATAGGGGGAATCGATTCTGACACAAAGATGGCCGCCATACGCAAACTATTAGGCGAATGACCTATTATATTGGTCAAAGGATGCTCCCTCCATAAAGGTATGTAGTTGCAAAATTTGGTAGAGATCGGATGATTAGGTTAATCGTAATTTGATTTAAGCTTTGAACATTCGTGTGGCCGTCATTACGTTTCAGTCAAGATGGCGGCGATATAAAACATGACACTGAGGTGCCCTTTGCTAGTACTACCTCTGTACCAAATTTCGTTCCATTCGGTTCCACCGTGTTCGAATTAATAGGGGGAATCAATTTTGACATAAAGATGGCCTCCATCCGCAAACTATTACGCTGATGACCTATTAGATTGGTCAAAGGATGCTCCCTCCATAAAGGTATGTAGTTGCAAAATTTGGTAGAGATCGGATGATTAGGTTAATCGTAATTTGATTTAAGCTTTGAACATTTGTGTGGCCGCCATTACGTTTCCGTCAAGATGGCGGCGATATAAAACATGACACTGAGGTGCCTTTTGTTAATACTACCTCTGTACCAAATTTCGTTCCATTCGATTGCACCGTGTTCGAATTAATAGGGGGAATCGATTTTCACACAAAGATGGCCGCCATCCGCAAACTATTACGCTGATGACCTATTGGTTTGGTCAAAGGATACTCCCACCATAAAGGTATGTTGTTGCAAAATTTGGTAGAGATCGGATGATTAGGTTAATCGTAATTTGATTTAAGCTTTGAACATTTGTGTGGCCGCCATTACGTTTCCGTCAAGATGGCGGCGATATAAAACATGACACTGAGGTGCCTTTTGTTAATACTACCTCTGTACCAAATTTCGTTCCATTCGGTTGCACCGTGTTCGAATTAATAGGGGGAATCGATTTTCACACAAAGATGGCCGCCATCCGCAAACTATTACGCTGATGACCTATTGGTTTGGTCAAAGGATGCTTCCCCCATAAAGGTATGTCGTTGCAAAATTTGGTAGAGATCGGATGATTAGGTTAGTCGTAATTTGATTTAAACTTTGAACATTTGTGTGGCCGCCATTACGTTTCCGTCAAGATGGCAGCGATATAAAACATGACACTGAGGTGTCCTTTGCTAGTGCTACCTTTGTACCAAATTTCGTTCAATTCGCATTCACCGTGTTCGAATTGATAGGGGGGGACAGACATTCAGAGTACACACACTCACACACACACACACAGACACACAGACACACACACACACACACACAGACTCACACACACACATACACACACACAGACAGACACACTTTTTTCGCCCTGTGTTGATCTCATAAGTCTACTTTCATTTTTTGCAAAAATCGAAAGTAGGCTAAAAAAGTGTGTCTGTCTGTGTGTGTAAGTGTGTGAGTCTGTGTGTGTGTGTGTGTGTGTGTGTGTGTGTGTGTGAGTGTGTACTCTGAATGTCTGTCCCCCCTATCAATTCGAGCACGGTGAGCGCAAATTGAACGAAATTTGGTACAAAGGTAGCACTAGCAAAGGACACCTCAGTGTCATGTTTTATATCGCCGCCATCTTGACGGAAACGTAATGGCGGCCACACAAATGTTCAAAGCTTAAATCAAATTACGACCAACCTAATCATCCGATCTCTACCAAATTTTGCAACAACATACCTTTAAGGGGGAAGCATCCTTTGACCAAACTAATAGGTCATCAGCCTAATAGTTTGCGGATGGCGGCCATCTTTGTGTGAAAATCGATTGCCCCTATTAATTCGAACACGGTGAAACGGAATGGAACGAAATTTGGTACAGAGGTAGTACTAGCAAAGGGCACCCCAGTGTCATGTTTTATATCGCCGCCATCTTGACGGAAACGTAATGGCGGCCACACAAATTTTCAAAGCTTAAATCAAATTACGATTAACCTAATCATTCGATCTCTACCAAATTTTGCAATAACATACCCTTATAGAGGAAGCATCCTTTGACCACATGAATAGGTCATTAGGCTAATAGTTTGCGGATGGCGGCCATCTTTGTGTCAAAATCGATTACCCCTATTAATTCGAACACGGTGAAACTGAATGGAATGAAATTTGGTACAGAGGTAGCACTAGCAAAGGGCACCTCAGCGTCATGTTTTATATCACCGCCATCTTGACGGAAACGTAATGGCAGCCACACAAATGTTCAAAGCTTAAATCAAATTACGACTAACCTAATCATCCCATCACTACCAAATTTTGCAACAACATACCTTTATAGAGGAAGCATCCTTTGACAAATCTAATAGGTCATTAGCCTAATAGTTTGCGGATGGCGGCCATCTTTGTGTCGAAATCGATTACCCCTATTTATTCGAACACGGTGAAACCGAATGGAATGAAATTTGGTACAGAGGTAGCACTAGCAAAGGGCACCTCAGTGTAATTTTTTATATCGCCGCCATCTTGACGGAAACGTAATGGCGGCCACACAAATATTCAAAGCTTAAATCAAATTACGATTAACCTAATCATCCGATCTCTACCAAATTTTGCATCAACATACCATTATGGAGGGAGCATCCTTTGACCAAACTAATAGGTCATTAGCCAAATATTTTGCGGATGGCGGCCATCTTTGTGTGAAAATCGATTCCCCTATTAATTCGAACACGGTGAAACCGAATGGAACGAAATTTGGTACAGAGGTAGCACTAGAAAAGGCCACCTCAGTGTCATGTTTTATATCACCGCCATCTTGACGGAAACGTAATCGCGGCCACTCAAATGTTAAAGGCTAAAATGTAATTACGACCAACCTAATAATCTAGTCTCTACCAAATTTTGCAACAACAAATCTTTATGTGGGAAGCATATTCTGACCAAACTGCTAGATCATCAGTCCAATAGTTTGCAGATGGTGGCCAAGTATGTGTGCAAATCGATTCCCCCCATCAATTCAAACACGGTGAAACCGAATTGAACGAAATTTGGTACAGAGGTAGCACAAGCAAAAGGCACCTCAGTGTCATGTTTTATATCGCCGCCATCATGACGGAAACGGAATGACGGCCACCCGAATGTTAAAAGCTTAAATCAAATTTCGACCATCCTAATAATTTGATCTCTACCGGATTTTGCAACAACATGCCTTTTTGTGGAAAGCATCTCATGACTGACTACAAAGTCATCAGCCCAATAGTTTGCAAATAGTGGCCATGTATGTGTGCAAATCCATTCCCCAGATCAATTCAAACACGGTGAAACCGAATTGAATGTTTTTTTTTACAGATGTAGCACTAGCAAAGGGCACCTCATATTCATGTTTAATATCCCTATAGCACGTTGTATTTCAACAAGCTACTACAACCAACATTCAATTATACTCCTTGAAAAGGACAAAGAGTTATAACAATACCCATGCATTTAGGAGAAAGTAGGCTATATGTTCTTTCCTGAACATCTTGTTTTTCTCTGTTTCACTGTAGACTTCTTTGTTGTTTTTTATATTGGATGATATTCTTTTAATTTGATCCCATTATACCTCTAACGATTTTGTTTATTTATTCTTTATTTATTTATTTATTTATTTATTTATTTTACTTTGGAACTGGAATTTAATTTTTTCACGCCATTCTTCCTTCCATTATTGCTCCATTCACCTTCTTACTTCGCCATCTTGCATCAACGGTAGAGTTACAGATGGTCTCCTCGAGCCTTTCAGCGCGGCTATTTGATGTAAGAGTTCCTTCAGGTGGTATTGATTACCACACCTGTGGCCCGCCTCACTCCGCCAAAACTGAATTAACATTCCAAGGTGAACGTGTTCCATTTTTAATTCGCATTCAACAGGTCGCACAGGTGAGGTTTGGATCACGTGACTGACACTGAGCAGCGTAGCTGATCGTGCTAGCTAGTGCACCTTCATTGCAAGGTGAAAGCTACAATTCGAATCCCATCTTGAGTGCAGTGGTTGTTCTGTACTCGCTAGTATGGCACTTGGAGCAGAGGGCGAGTACTTGAGGGTGACATTGTGAAGTGTTTTTGTATTGTGAATATTTAAAATATTGAATAGTTCCCTTTCGAGGACTTACCACTTAAGCATATCTTAACAAAGTGCTTGTTATGATTTTCACACATCTTCATGGATTTGTGCCGGAAGGTCGTGACTACAGTTGTGTGCAAATTCTTATAGTTTACACGACCTCATATTTGTAATATAAACTGTTAAGCAAGGATATTGTTGTGAAGCCAATCATAACGTATCTCTAAAATACTAATTCACCCTAAAACCATGGAAGACCAGAGGCTACAATCAGGAAATCTTCTTCTTCTTGGTCGTAGTTCGATTTCAAACGTCGTGACCCTTCACGCAATTCTGTTAACAATACCCCACCATTTACGGCGGTCTTCTGCTGTGTGCATTAATTTCTGAAATGGCAGATTAGTCCGACTCTTTATCTGGTCAAGGGGCACGTCCCCTCAGCCGTATTCCG
Organism: Meconema thalassinum; assembly: GCA_946902985.2. NCBI lineage: Eukaryota > Metazoa > Arthropoda > Insecta > Orthoptera > Tettigoniidae > Meconema > Meconema thalassinum. The sequence goes on from OX336395.1 coordinate 106,405,361, forward strand.
TCAACTTTACCTTGGATGATACACTTCTCAATGACATCTTGCCGGATGACATGGCCGAAAAATCTCAACATTTGTCTTTGGATGTTTAGGAGTAAGCGTGCTTTAGGAGCAATCCTTAGCTCCTTCAGAATAGATTCATTTGTTCTTCTTGGTACCCACGATATTCGTAGCATTCTTCGATAACACGTCATCTCGAAGGCTTCAATTCTCCTACGGCATGCAGCATTTATTGCCCAGGACTCAGAGCCAGACGTGACGATAGTTTGAACCAGTCACTTCTTTGTTTCCTTGATAATACTTTCCATATTCTTGTTCGACTAGACAGTGCTTTCTTAGGCATACCAATTCTGTTAATTTCTCCTTCACAGTTTCCCTTAGTGGAAATGTGAACTCCTAGGTAACTATTTCTTCCTTGAGATCGATATCTAGTATTAGCTGGAAGGGACTTTTAATGTCCGCTCTCGCTCTCTGTCCACTACCATCAAGTAACACTTGGTTTGGTTCAGAGTAAGGCTTGCTTATTAACTGAACCTCTCAGTGCGATGTAAAAGTTCTGCCTTTCCAATCCTCGGTGGTATATCTGATGATCCATTCCCCATAGATGTTGAATTGGAGTGGTGTCTGACGCCGTTTCCAACCTTAAATGACTCTGATAACTTCCCATCGATTCTAACGTATGCCTTGTTATTGGTATATAATGATTTCATTAGTTTTTAGGAAATACTAACACATGAAGCAAGTCCACGCGAGGATTCAACAAGCAATGCAATCATTGCCACAAAAATACAAACACTCGAAACGCTTGCGACTACATTACGTAAAGTATAGCAAACACTCGGCGAATTCCTTGACGACAGCACAATTCAGTGGAATAATGTCAACAGAAGGGGTCCAGTTCATCGGGGGAGACGCTGCCTGTCAGCACACGATGAGGCCAACGGGACTCCTAGACCTCCAGATAGGTAAGTGGGTCCAAAGCTTTCCTCATTTCCTACACATATGCCAACACCCTCGGCCTAAGTCTCCCCGCAGCTTGATCCGCTCTCGGCGACCGTGTCCCAAGTGCAACCAGAAACCCTTTTCTCCTTATCAGCACCCGGCCCGCGATGCAAGGCTAACGACTGGCGCTCTCGTGCACTTCATCTCTGTAATGCGGCCATCCTGGATTTCGTTCGCCCGGCTCCCTAACAGTCAGAGTTGGGAGTAGTCATCTCTACTGAGCCCTTCTCCCACAATAACTCTCCCTACTGTTAACAAAATGACCTTCATTCATTCATTCAATTAATTAATTCATTCATTCATTCATTCGTTTATTTGCAATTGGGAGTGTGTCCCCCGGTGGCAAATTAGATATACATAACAAATAAATAACTGTACATAACAATTCACTAACAATTAAACTAGAGTATTTACACAAATAGTCAGTCTTTTCTTAAACCCACCTATATGTTTGGGAAAAGGCTCTAAGACTGCGGCAGGTAGAGTGTTCCAATTATCAATGACGCGGTTTACGAAAGAATATTTGCCATAATTTCTTCGCTGTGGTCGGCCCTTAACTTTGAAAGGATGATCGCTCCTACCCATGTAAGTGGGCTTTCCCATACGTTTGCTAACCTGGTTGATTTGTATACGTGTTGTACATAGCGCAGAGTCTAGATTTCATCCTCCTAGCCTCAAGTGATTCCCACCCAAGTTTCTTTAACATACGGCTCACACTGCTCCTGGGATTAAAGTCACTGAGCACAAATCTAGCGGCCTTTCTTTGTACCATTTCCAAGTCATTGATGAGCCCTACTTGATATGGATCCCAAACCAGCGAGGCGTATTCCAGAATAGGTCTTACAAGTGACAAATATCCTAATTCTTTAGCACAGGTACTACTTCCTTTTAATACCCTCATTACAAAGTGCAGGGATTTGTAAGCTTTAGAAACTACACATCCTATATGACTACTCCATTTCATATCATTTCTTACGTGAACGCCCAAATATTTGCAAGAATCTTCTTCTACAAGTATTTCCGAGCCAATGTTATATTGAAAATCTTGCCTTCGGAATTTCCCTATTTTTATTAGACTACATTTTCTTGTGTTTATTTTCATTTTATTGTCAATCGCCCACTTATAGACCAGGTTCAGGTCATCTTGAAGTACTGCATTGTCTTGTGAGTCACGTATCTTTCGATATATTACACAATCATCCGCAAACAATCGACAGTCACTGTGAATCCCATTTGGTAAGTCAAACCCATATAACATTATTCTAACAAAATGCTTAATCAAATATTAACCCGGGAGGGGTCGTGTCAATAATGTTACGTGATGGGTCACGTATGGTCGATTCGACCGGGGATAACAAAATACCAGTTTGTGAAGCAAATCACAATGTAACATCAATGCAAATTATTTATTCATGAATCTCACTTAACCTGTCGACTCACTAATCCACGTCATCTTGGGCAGTATCAGGATTAGCGCGTTTTTCATAGGTAACACTTAATGTTCCTTACTAATGAAACGTCGACATCTACGGCATAATGGCACCAGACAGACTTCGAACTATATTTGTAACCCAATATGTCTTCTAAATGATCATGTCGTTCATCATACTAATATATAAAAATAAGATGGTGTGTGTCTGTCTGTCTGTGTGTTACTCAATAACGCAAGAACCACTGGTCCGATTTAAATGAAATTTTGCATGGATGTAGCTGATTTACCATGTTTACATATAGGATACATTTAATTTCGATATTTTGCACTAATAAAAAATGGCGACCATTTTAGTGACGTCACTACACCCTTTGGTTTCAAAATTTCATATTTCCATATCAAATAAAAAGAGAACGCTAAGAAATAGCAAACGTTTGATGGCACAAACGAGCTTCAAACTTTAATTTCCTATCCGAAGGGTCCTTATCACTTTTCGCGTATCTCCAAAGGTTAGCGAGTAAAACCCACATATGTGACGTCACTACACCCTTTGGTTTCAAAATTTCATATTTCCATTTCAAATAAAAAGAGAACGCTAAGAAATAGCAAACTTTTGATGCATACACGAGATTTAGCATTTATTTTTATATCCAAACGTTCCTTATCACCTTTCGTGTACGGTTAGCGAGTAAAACCTATATTTGTGCAATAAAACACGGTCAACACCGAGCGGTGCAGTATATCTCTACATACATAAAAATTAAAGTTTGTAGTTTTTTTTCGCAATTTCTACGGAAATTTGAGTTATTTACGCGTTTCAGACTATTTTATTATGGATGCGCGCGAACATAATCTTTTGGTCTGTCTGTTTGTTTGTTTGTCTGTGGACAATTTTGTTCCCTTATAACTCGAGAACGGCTGGGTGTATCAACGTAAAATTTGGTACAGATATCCATCAGAGGCACGACACTAATCATTGATGTAACCCTTCTCTGTACCTCTCTTAAAAGAGGGCCTACCCCCTTAAAATACCTGCTGAAATAGGAGTAGAAGGACGAGACAAAGATCATTTTCAGCCTCTCAATGTGAGAGACAAAACTCGGGGGCCCCAAAGGGTCCCCGAAATCCACATTTTAAGGCCCTAAAACCAACCATTTTTGAGATATTCCCAGAAAACTAATGTCATTTAATAAACTAATGAACGAATACAAGCCGGTAACCATGCCAACAGATTCTCAGAGGTCCATCTATTGCTGTAAGAATCAATGCAATTCCATTAATTATATTGGTGTGAAAGTTTGCAAACGGCTAGAAGGTTATCACGGTACCAAATTAAGCTGTAAAATTCATCAATACGTATAATGCGCTATAGGGTGTCAAGGGGTACACTAGAATTTTTTCACGCGATTTACACCTGCGGGTGTGGTACGGCAGGTCTATTATATTCCTATCCCTATATTATATTGTTATTATTAGTATTATATTATGGCGTACAACGAGGAGACAAAGCCCCTCGGTGCCAGAAACGAAACTTGGGGGCCTCGAAAACTACATTATAAGGCTCTAAAACCAACAGTGTCTGAAATATTCCCAGAAAACTAATTTAACTTAATTTAACAAACTAATGAAGCAATGGAAATCGGTAACCATGACAACATTATCTCAAGGGGTGGCATCCAACTTTCCATCTATTTCTGTAAGAAGCAATGTCACTCCATTTATAAGTTGCCACGGTGGGTGAGTGGATAGCGTGTCGGTCTACTAACCCCAAGATTGCAGGTTCACTCCTGACCGTGGTACAGGCCGGACGTTTGTTTTAGACGAGTGAAAATTCTTAATGGAAGCCTGGAGGCGAGTTACTACAGTATCTGTGTTGTTATCAGCTGCCCCAAGTGCTCCGATGATTGATAAAGCTGTTTCACACTATTGCTGAAGTATAGTCACTGGCAAATATAATGACGTTCTGTTCGTAACTAAGTAACGTGTACTTCCGTGTCACACAATACTTCGACGTGGACTGTACTGTCTGCTCAAGTCTGGAATTCCATTACATCAGATCGGTGGTGACAAATGTGAAGTGATAGGGTGAGAGAGTGACTGTGTACAGGCTCACCCGCGGGCTTCAAGGTCAAGGGCAATCGTCTAAAACAAACGTCTGGCCTGTACGTGATTTTTGAAAGGCGGCAAAAATACGACTCGCATGTCATACGATTTTGGCATGTCAAAGAACCCATTTGAATTCAGTAGGCCGTGTTCATAATGGCAAAATTAACCTCAGGAGTTTCCGCCAACACAAAGTTCCTCATTTCTCTACTGGAAAGCGCTATAGTGTTCAAGGAGCTTAGATATCTACCCTCCTTGACTTTCAAAGTGATTCAGGGAACAACGAAATTTCGACATACAAGCTACCCTCTGGGTGTCAAATTACGAAGCTTGCACCCGGCACCCGAGCCATACGATATTATTATTAGGCTACTCCATTTATTACATTTCTGTGAAAGTTTGCAAATGGCTATAAGGTTATCACGGAACCAACGTAGACTGTATAATTCGTCAATGCAATTAAGGGGGTCAAGGGGTAACCTAGAATTTTTTCATGCAATTTCACGTGCGACATATAGTACAGAAAGTCTATTATATCTACAAACAGCAACATTATTTTCAAAAATTCCTGAATTGAATCAACATTTTTTGCGGCTTTTAGGAATTTGGGCCATTTGAGGCTAAAGATCCTGAATTATTTTCATGCACCTCAAGCCTTTATAATTTATGAAAGAGGCCTTCCTGTGTATGGGGACCTAACACAACGTAGAGGGTCATTTTTATGTGAGGTGTATTGCGTTTCGTCTACAAGGCTTTCAAATCTATTTCACGTCAGGAAGTACACGTTAGGTGAATTTAGTTTGAGAGCACATTTTAACTAATCTTTTTTTTGTTGTTGTTGTCGACGTACGGGTTCATCGTAGGGATGATTTTGTTTGATACGTATGGTAGATATACCCATATTTGGATATCTGGGTGATATGTTGTAGACAATAGAATTGTCTGTCTGTCTTTCTGTGTATCTTTATGTACGCCTATAAATCGTGTTCGGATGCTTGGTGCATCCTAAAATTAGGTATGGTAAACATGAGTACACCAATCATTTATAAAACTCTTCACCGTACTTTTCATACAGTAGAAGGGTGTATATAGGGAAAAACTTCTCAATACATGCTAAAATAGGCGAAATATAAAAATTATCCCAGAAGGACGATCAAAGCATATGTTGCGCTTCTCATTGTGAGACACAAAATTCGCGAGTCTATAAGGGGTCTCCGAAAACCACATTTTAAGGCCCTTAAATTATCAGTGTGAGTGATATTCCCAGAAAACTAACTTCGTTCTGATAAACTTATGAAGGAATGACAAACCGCTAACCATTGCAACAGTAGCTCAATTGATAATGTCTGGTGTTAATATATAACACCGTTCGAAGAACGGGTACTTCTGCTAGTCATCTCTAAAGAGGTGACATCACTACATAATTGCAACGCACACTGAAGTACACGGGGCGAAATATCAAAGTATCCAAAGTCTCTAAAATTGAATTATATTCAACTATATAAAAATAAGTCATCCCCTGGCACTATACTGCCCATGAAGGGCCCAGGCCGACCAAGCGACTGCTGCCCAGCCATTTAGCCTGCAGTTATCCATTAGACTTCAACCAAATTTTGTATTCTGTACCTTAAGAGATGGAACTAAGAATATATTCAGTCACCAGGGCTGCCAACTATAGTTCTCTATTAGGATACATTATGCCAGGTATACAGTATTTCGAACTAATTAGAAATTTCAATATTACCAACTTAATTTCAATGTTGCCAACATGATTTTATGCGCGCTGTTAGATCCAATGTTAAACTCAAGGACAAACCAAACTGCATGTAACGTCCATACAGCAATCGAAACAAAATTTGGTAGGAGTAAAGATCTATACCTTAATATCTCACGGCCATATTTGAAAATGATGTCAATGCTACCAACTGCTGAAAAATCCCAATTGAAATTTGAGCTCCATGTTGGATATCTCAAATTTAAGATTCATGCCAATGATTAATCTATATGCATCTATCTAGAATAATGACGAAATTTTAAGAAAAGTAGGCTCTTTAGTTCGTCACGGAACTTCTTGTTTTTTTTTTAAATCTAATTGATATACTTTCTTTGGCCACATTGTTTGATTCCATTGAAAAAGGAGGCAAGGTTTCTCCGAAACGTATGGTTCTAATTTAAATACACACGGCATTAGCCCAAAAACATGAATTATTTATATAGTCATCCGGGCCGTGAAAGCCTTAATCTAAACATTTATAAAGTTTCTCCTAGCTATAGCTGATCCTAGTAAATCATTGAGGCAAGTATATCTCGCTCCGCCAGCTTCCTACTTATAGAGACTTTCTCTCTGACTTGTGTTTTACTGTTCAAAATTTTGGTTTTGTTTAAGTTAGTCCTGAGGTTTTCCTCCGTTCTAAACTTTTAGTCGGCACCCTGCTAGGTAAGACTTTAGCCTGCTTTAGATGCAACAATTGGTATTTTCTTAAAATTTCCATTAATAATAACAAAACTATTGCTAAAAGCACTAGAGTTGCTTTATCGCTGCCCACTGTGGGAGCATTCGGCCGTTCTGTCGGGGATCCAACAGTGTCTAGTAATACAAATATTACGACAAATTCAAGTCCTTCTGGTATCCAGAAGGCTTTCCAAAACCTTACCCTTTTGAAGGGAAAGTGCCTAGATCCTTTCCTTCTGTCATACCTTGCCTTGCTAGAGTATCACCCTTCCCCCCATAGTACCCAAATACTTGCTCGGGAGGGAAAGAGCAAATAGCGACAGCCTGCAGAAAACCGTAGCTAACGCCGCTCTCTCCGTCAACACTGTCTGAGCTCCCTCTTACTTTAGCTGCTTCACTGGCTTCGTCCAGTGTAATCCATCTTTTGATTATTATTTTCTTATTAACTTTTATTGGGTTCTCTTCCTCTCTGCCTAAAATTGTTTCCACTCCTAAACCAACCTCCTTTTCTCTCTCATCATCTTCCCCTAGGTAGTGTTAGTACTCAGTATTAACCTACCATCCTTCTCTCAGTCTTGTGATTAGGGATGAGTTGTCTCGACACCCATATTGCCGACTGACACCTTCCGTTATCCCAACACTTTATGAATGATGCGCACTTCCAACACACAATGTGGACACTAGCATCAGTTCCTGTATTTTGTGGACGTGAGGGAGAGCCACATCCTGTTTACCTTCACTAAGCATTGAACACCAGCGCCCAAACACTTGACGTAGTCACTCTGTGGGTTGCGATGAATATCTGAAACCTTGGTGCACATTAATAGTTTACCACACTCCCAGGTGACATAATGGTTATCACTCGAATGAACTAGAGCACGACGATCTGGAGTTCCTCTCTCTGTTTAGGCACTCAGCGCATGCACCAGTACTTGTCTACCATCGCTGTGCCCACCGGGAATTGAAGTGAGCTTATCCGTTGTCAAAGCGATGTGTTTTCTCACTTTGCAATACACAAGAACCTCGTTAATCCCGATTAAGTGGAGCCGGAACTGATCCGGATTATCGAAAATCCATAAATCCAGAAAAAAAAACTGTAAAACTAATACATCATCATCATCATCAAGATTCCACTCCAGTTTCCCGGGTGTGGTTTACGAGAGCTCTCCATTTTAGTCGATTCATGCACCACTGCTCCTTAAAGACTTCATCCCAGTTGATTCCCTTTGATGTGATATCTTCCTTCACTTGGTCCAGCCATCTCCTCCTAGGTCTTCCAACAGGTCTCTTTCCAGTAATCTCAGTATGCAACCATTGTTTTGCATTTCTTCCTTTTGTGATACGATTGACGTGACCAAACCATCGCAAACGTGCCCTAGTTATGGTATCCGTCAAGGGACTGATTTATTCCAGCTTGTTCTCTTATCTTCTCATTTCATACTTTGTCTTTCCTAGTGTTTTGAAGCATGCTTCTTAGAAACTTCTTTTGTGAAGCCTGAAGTCTGCTATCATCTGTTTGGTAGTGCACTCGAAGTCATGTCTAGGAGAAAGGAGAAGGCAGGATGAGGTATGAACCAAGGACCACATCAGAAAAATGGCATATTTTAAATTTGGAATTTTCAACTAAATTAGCAGTCCAGATGGAAGAGAAAGTTAATACAAGCATGTGGTAAAATTTTCGTCTCAAGAAATATTTTTATTTCATGCATAATGGAGAATTTTATTTTTAACCATGAGTGAATGATGGAGATACTGTTCTGGAAACTCGATACTTTTAACGAGGTGCGCGGTGAGAAACCTGTTTTTGATGCGAGGGGAGAGCGAAGGTGGCATTGAAGTCAGGCACACGACAGTATCAAGAGTGGGGGAAGCCGACGCGTGGCAGAAGCGCGCCACTTTGAGGCGAGAACCAATTGGAAAATAGTATGAATACTGAGGAAGGAACAAATATTAAAATCTTTATTTTAATATTTTATAAGAGTGTTGCACATTGAATTCACCAGCAGAGAAAAATAAATTTAATTGGCAAAACAGATTTTAAATTGAAAGACTGAGAGAGAAGTTATGTATGAATTTGTTAATATTCATAGCGGTTGGAGGCTAGTTGATCAGATTTACAAGGGAAATCTAACCGAAGAGGCTAGGTGACGCTATGAAGCGAGGCTCTTTCTACATGGACCGTCGAGAAGACAATACGTTAACTGTATTTACTCTTCAGAAGCATTAGACAAAGCTTTTGGGAACTGAAGACTTCAAGATGAAACAAGTAGTAATGGAAATGAACAATTAATATTACAAGTCGACAGTATTAAGAAAAGTTATTCATCATATTCTAAAAGAAGAAATCTACGACGAGACTAAACGCTGCAAGTTACAACTGAACATCGAACACGTAACTACGCAGAACGAAAGTCTGAAGAAGGGAGACTTAAACCATTGAAAATTCAACAATCTAGACAAGAATGATTAAGAATTTAGGTCGAAGGGGAAGAACTACGACTACAAACAATTGCGCGGTGAGAATGATGTTTTAAATTCACCATGGTGGGAAGATAGGACTATACTGAACCGGTGAGATTCAGAAATGACCAGGAACCATGCAAACTACCGACTTCAAAGAACATCTAGATCTGAGAAGAAGAAGACGAGCGGATGCGTGATGGAGACGACAAGGAACCCAGGACTGATGGACGCGAGTCCAACAGAGCAGAGGAGAGGACGTGTCATCATCTTGCACGAGAGAAGTGGGTTGCGAGCGGGAAACCAGCTGATAACCTGTTTTGGAGACACCACACCAGGTCGTTCAACTTTAATGCAGTCCACTCAAGGCCGAGGTGACATAATACAGCCAAACTGGAGCAGCACGCAGCATTCCAGAAACCATACGGTGACGTTACGAGGACACCAGAGTCATCAGGTCTGTCACCAACGATCTCAGAAAGAAGGTAGAAGAGTGCATTTTTCATATCTGTAGTTAGACTTTGTTCGCGTTATTCCAGAATATTGACCAACATATTTGCATTTGCAACCTATGTTATTATTGTCTTGAAAGTTTTAGTAAATTTTAGTTATTGCGATAGTTATTTTGATACGTCATTTGGACGTATTTTGAAGTCTTGATCGATGATGTTAGACATCGTTAGTATTTTTCACTGTCATTTTTAGAGCGTTAAAATTTCACTTACGAACGATTTCGTTGCGTTTGCGAACGTATATTCCGTAGATTTGTTGTAACATTGGAAAACTCCGTAGATTTATTGTAACATTGGAGAACTTAGTAGATTTGATGATATATTGGAGAATTTTGTATATTTGTGGAAATATTGAAGAACGATAATATATATGCATTGAAACAAGAGTAATGAAGCACAACTTTGTGAGAAATAAATCAGTAATGTATCAGAGAAAGAATATAGTCATGTGTTTGACGAAAATAAACAGTTTATTACTTGAAGTGAGGAAGGGAAGGACAGAGAATCCTATAAGTGAAGAGTTTATTCATTTCAGAAACGAAATAAGATGTATAGAACGATAAAGCTAACAGACGTTTTCTATATTGGCATTGAGGTAACTATTGTATGCAAGTAATGTAATGACATTGTAAATCCCAGAATTTTGATGTACGGAATGGAACAGTATGCGATAGTTAATAGGCATAACTGAACGAGAAAACGTTATTATAGAATGTTATGGATGTATATTTATCATGAAACGATACTGTAAGATGGAAGGAGAGATATAAATGTTTATTATGAATATAAACGTGAGGGAAGATCATTGTTATTTTCATAACATACACAAGCAGACTTGAAATTCAGAATTAAGAGATAAATTGTAACAAAGGAGATATGTGAAGCGAAGGAGGAAATATGTGGAAAGTATTTGGACATAGCACGAGATGTACAGTATAATCGATAGAGGAGTTTGTAGGAGGAAGGGAGACGTATTCATGAACGTCATTACAGTTGTAATTTCTAGTAGGAATGCTAAATATCATACTTTGATGAAAGTAGTTGATATGGAACGGTAGAAGTTTGTGAACGTGCTACGACAAGGAAGGTTGATGAAATGCATTTGTATTGATGAAAGGCGTAACTAAAGACGCGATAATATGCAACGTGAGTAATTGAAGAAAGGTTTTGTAGTATTTTGTGGTGAGCAAGAGAAGTCATATGTTGTATTTGGAGGAGAAGGAGTGTGAGAGTGAGGGTTCATGCCACACACACTCGATTTTTGGTTGAAGAGCTTATCTGAACAGTCATGCATTGTTAGTTTGTTTTATTATTAATTATTGAAATACCAGAGTTGTACACTTAAGTGATGAAATATTAACGTCACTGTTCGTATTTATGATTCACATGGAATTGACATACAAACACCTATTTTTGACTAGTTTAGTGTGTGAGATACGCAGAAAGTTGGTGATACACGTAAAGAAAGATGATAAGACAGGAGGAAAGTGATGAAATGAACTCTAATGAATTAGAGACAGTTGTTTTTATATCGTACGGGACGTGATCATGTATAAAATGTAAATACGCTATTATTTTAGTATTAATTATTGCTTTTACCATATTTAGGAACATAAGATTTACATTTGAAGACTTTAACGATTGTATTATGTAGGGAGTATATTTGTTGCGATGAGCGTTAAAGACTATATTTAGTAAACAGGTAGGACAGACACTACTGTCATTAATTAAACTCTGTGTTTATTTAAATAGTATCAAGCAAGAGATACTTGTTGGAGTAGTATAAAGATGCAAGAAAGACACTTATTAAGCGCATCAGGCCTAAGTGAGGCGCATATAATTATTTTATTCTTGGTGAAGGGAACATAATTTTTGTTACGTGATATTTTATTATTAATAAATGGCAAGAACATTTTTATTCTTGCTGAGATTTTTAGAACTGTTTCTTTGATTCAATGTTTAATTACACTAGAACGATACCGCTAGCTAGATGCACGCAGATGATCGACAACTTATCTTAACGCCCGAGAGCCGAGTTGCTCGTTAATGCTCTACTTTTATTTGTTTATATATTCTGTACTGTATGCAACTAGTTAGTAGTATAGTTAGAGATGTATATATGTGTTCCTAGGGTTCTCTAGTCATCAGTCCGGTGAGAGTTGTTCAACTCATAGCCGGGTGTTGACATTCTCACGATCCTTTTATCATCTGTGCGGATTTGGGACTGTGCTCTAGAGGAATTCGGGTGCAGTAGTTGTGCATGTTTTCAACCTAAAAAAACTAATATATTTTAAATAATCTACTGAATTAACAACATAAGTTGTAATACCTTTTTTCAATCGTACAAAAAATATAAGAACACTTTTGTTATTTGTTGATTAAGGCTTTCACGGCCCAAATTACTATTGAAATCGTTCATTTTTTTTGGGACCAATGCCGTATGAAAATAAAATCAAATACCACCAGACGTTTCGAAAGAACCTTGCTTCCTTTCTCAATGGAATTAAAACAATGTGGCCAAGGAAAATATATCAATGAGATTACAAAATGTAGAGAAATACCTCAGTTCGTCACCAGAGAGCAGCTGCCAGAAACTACTGTATGGACCTTGGTAGAAAAACGCACTATTCTGTCCGCCGTTGTAATTAATATGGCGCGTTTTTCTACCAAGGTCCATACAGTAGTTTCTGGCAGCTGCTCTCTGGTGACGAACAGAGGAATTTCTCTAGTTTTTTGTAATATCATTGATATACTTTCCTCGGCCACATTGTTTTAATTACATTGAAAAAGGATGTAAGGTTCCTTCGAATCGTCTGGTGGTATTTAACTTTATGTTCACATGGCATTAGTCGTCCCCCCCCCCCACCAAAAATAAATGAATACTTTTCTTACATTTACGACTCTGATTTATTCACCAAAATAATGTGTGAGTTTTTTCTGTTTTACATCTGTATAGCATTTGCACGCTGCACGATCATGAAAACGTTTTACTAACATCAGTTCTCAATTCCAGGTGAATTCGGGGACGCTAACATTGACAGACCGTGGCCGAATTACTTCCAATTCGTGTCCTTAACTATCCTAGGGGGAAAATATAAGGTGCGTTCAAAAAGTAACGAGCCGGAGGCTGTAATGTGCAAACCGGTGACGACATGAGCTAATCGTGGCGTGTGTAACGAGGTGTGGTTCCGACCAGAGCGTGGAAGATCACAGCCCGTCGCTAGAGGACACGCGTGCACGTCACGTGACGATACAAAACGAGGAGCAGCATGCATCAATCGTCCAACCAAGACCAAGATAGTAGGCCATTCGACATGCTTCCTGGTGTGGTTGAAGACTGTGGGGCACCCACTGGGCACACACTTTCCGCAAGTGCAGTCGTTCCTTCATGGTGGTGTGCACACTTCCGACGCTCAATCCGACCACGGCGGCTATGGCGTTCACTGTCACTCGGTGGTCCTGGGTAATGAGTGCATCAACCAGCTGTACGTTGTCATCGGTAATGCAGGGGGGTGCCCCAGACCGGGCATCATCGACTAACGACACCCGTCCTTCCCTGAAGCACTTGTGCTACGCCTTGGTCCTTGCAAGGGACATGCAGTGTTCGCCGTACACTTGTGACATCCGGCGATGAATGTCCGTTCCCCCTACTCCATTCGCTGTCAGAAACCGAACAACACCTCTTTGCTCTTCGCTTGACGCCTCCATGTCACTGTTTGCAATGCGACCGGCAGCGTATTGATGCGTGCTGCACCTTCCACACTCTGGTCAGAACCACACCTCGTTACACACGCCACGATTAGCCGATGTAGTCACCGGTTTGCACATTCCAGCCTCCAGCTCGTTACTTTTTGAACACACCTTATACATTCAAGAAGATTCGACCCCGTAAAAGAAATACTGTACAGTAGAAATATATTATAAACATTATTTTCGATGTGGGTAAACCGGAGATCTGGATTAATGAGCACCGAATAAACGAGGTTCTTGTGTACCATCCTTTTAAAATCTTCTGTAACTTCTAGGAACTTGATTTACTTGACTTACTGTATGTCCTGTGTCCCCTTTCGGAGCAAAGGGCTGCAACAAAGATCCTCCATTGGTCTCTTCTCCTGGCAATCTGATGTAGATCTGCCCAGGATTTGCCTTCTTCCCTCATCTCTTCCTCCAAGCTTCTTTTCCAGGCCACCTTAAGGGGAGTCATACACCGTCGGTTGTCAAAATTTAAGTTTTTTTACGTTTAAATGAAAGACAATGCCTTTCTCAATATATCTGTTAAGTTTTATAAGTAAATTCAGCGTTTTGGCAGATATATAGCGTATTACGTGAGACCATTTTCCTATCTGTCAATGGAGTGTTTAATATTCAACGCTGTTTACCCGAAAGGTTGCTTTTTTTGGTAGGAAAAACACAATATCTCGTGAACTATGTGATGAAACTCGGCAGATACATTCTAATATATGATCTCTAGAGGATGAACCTCATTTATTAAATTATCTTAAAAAATAATTGAGATATACTTGGAAAAATAAACAAAAAACTGTTCATTTTTTCGAAAGACAAATTTAATATATATATATTTTTAAATATACTATTTACAATATAACATTCATGGTGGTTCATCCTCGCTATTTATGAGTTTACATTAAATGAAAAAAATCATTCCATTCAGATTGGTATTTCTTGTTAAATCGTGTTTTTTTTGGATTCACGGAGTTTAAAAAATCACGAATATGGTCCTTTCAATAAATCACGAAATACTTTATATACTGCTCCTCTCTCTAAATTAGATGAAAGATCTATGTATTTACTATACATGTCAGTTTTCATAACTCTATGTTACATATTAGTGAAGCTATGATATGATTCGTAACTGGATGCGAAAATTCCCACTGGCGGTGTATGTGTCCCCTTAAGGTCGTATGTTCCAACATCCTATATCCATAACCTGTTTCATGCTAAAGATCGTTGTCTTTTTATCCGTCCGGTTTTTCTCTCTTGCAGTTTCAGTAATAATGCTTTCTCGGACATGCAGGTTATTGGCCTACAGTCTCCAAAGCACAGTGGAGGGGGCCTGCCTCCTTAGCGTCTGTGCCCACCTTCTGGTTACTTCAAGATTTGATGTTCGTCGCTACTGCCTGACAATTTATCTGTACAGAGTGTAGCCAGACTCCCTCCTCCTTTCTCAACCGGGCTTGGGACCGGCTATGGCGGACTTCCAGGAAGCTGGCACCTAATTGGGGCCACTAAGGCCCTTTGTCTCTCCCTCGCTTACCCCTGAGCTAATGTTAAGTTACCAAAGAGACAGGGGTTGTACACCCCTGGGCTGTGAGCCCTCCAAGTTGGCTCAAGTAGCCTCATTACCCCAGTTTAAACTCGGTGGCGCGTGAAAGTAGCTGTTGAGACTTGTCTGAAGTAGCCCACCAGCAACAGAACTGAGAGCTATCGTAACACACCTCGTGAATATGGAGAGTCCTTTTTTATAGACGTGTCGTAAAAACAGGTCAACATCCGTTTTATACTCCCAGGTTAACTACCGGTACACCAGTGAACATGGCGGGATCATCATCAATGATGTCTGCATATCTCCAAAGTAAATATGTTCTTCAGATGGTCATCAGATTACGTATGAACAGTTAATACACAGCGGGTTAAAAACAAGGTGTTCAGTAAAGAACATATAGCCTACTTTCTCCTAAATGGATGGTTATGATTAAATAACTCATTGTCCTTTCGTTGAGGACAGTGTAAACCTCCATGTGCACGATGAGCGTATTTGGTAAGACTATGCCTTTTTCATTCATTCATTTATTTGAAATTGGGGGTGTGTCCCCAGGTGGCAAATTAGAAATACAGGGTGTCTTTTATGTACCTTTGGAGAATGATAGGTCGTGTAGGGGACGGGTATAGAAGTAATTTGAGATAGGGAACTTGGGGTCGGAGCGGCCTCCTTAACCCCTAAAATAAGGGTTGATTCAGGCCCTCCACCCTGTCAGTTGGGCAACCGACCCAAGCCTCTATTACCTTTCTCAATCCTTTAACTCTTGGCAAGATTCATTTCACCATGTGGCGCTGGCGTAATGGATAGCGTTGCGGTGCGAAAGCCGGTAGTCCCGGGTTCGATTCCGGTGAAATGAATCTTGCCAAGAGTTAAAGAATTGAGAAAGGTAATAGAGGCTTGGTTCGGTTGCCTAACTTACAGGGTGGAGGGCCTGAATCAACCCTTATTTTAGGGGTTAAGGAGGCCGCTCCGACCCCAAGTTCCCTATCTCACATTACTTCTATACCCGTCCCGTACATGACCTATCATTCTCCAAAGGTACATAAAAGACACCCTGTATAATACATAACAAATAAATAATTATACATAACAATTCAATAACAATTAAACTGGTGTATTCACACAAATCGTCAGTCTTTTCTTAAACACACCTATATTTTTTGAAAAGACTCTAAAGACTGCGGCAGTTAGAGAGTTCCAGTTAGCAATGGCACGGTTTACAATAATATTTACCATAATTTGTTCGCTATGGTCGGGCCTTAACTTTGAAAGAATGATCACCCCTACTCATGTAATTGTCGTTTCCCATACGTTTACTAAGCTCACCCCATGCTGGGTGATTTGTATACGTGTTGTACATAGCGCATAGTCTAGATTTCATCCTCCTAGCCTCAAGTGATTCCCACCCAAGTTTCTTTAACATACGGCTCACACTGATCCTGGGATTCAAGTCACTGAGCACAAATCTAGGGGCCTTTCTTGGTATCATTTCCAACTCATTTATGAGCCCTACTTGATATGGATCCCAAACCGCCGAGGCGGATTCCAGAATAGGTCTTACAAGTGACAAATATCCTAATTCCTTAGCAGGTACTACTTCCTTTTAATACCCTCATTACAAAGTGCAGGGATTTGTAAGCTTTGTTGAATCGTAAGATACGGTTAGGCTATAACACTTGCATGATTCATACATCCGCCATATTGAAACTATTTGGCTGATGATCTTGTAGTTTGGGCAAAAGACGCTTCCCACATTAACGTATATTTTTGCAAAATATGGTAGAGATCAGATGATTAGGTTAGTCGTAGTTCGATTTAAACTCAGAACATTTGGGTGGGTGCCATTTTATACAACATGACACTGAGTTGTCCCTTGCTAGTGCTACCTCAGTACCAAAGGTGGTTCGATTTGGTTTCGTTGGGTTTGAAATGATAGGGGGGATCGGTTTGCACACATACACGGCCGCCATCTTCAAACTATTGAGCTGATGACCTTGTAGTTTGGTGAAAAAACGCTTCCCATATTAAGGTATGATGTTGAACACGTTGGTAGAGATCAGATGATTAGGTTAGTCGTAATTTGATTTAAGCTTTGAACATTTGTGTGGCCGCTATTATGTATCCGTCAAGATGGCGGTGACATAAAACATGACACTGAGGTGCCCTTTGCTAGTGCTAACTCTGTACCAAATTTTGTTCTATTCGGTTTCACCGTGTTTGAATTGATATGGGAGACATACCAAATCACACACACACACTCACAGACACACAGACAGGCACACACTTTTTTGGCCCTTTGTAGATCTCATAAATGTACTTTAATTTGTTGCAAAAATCGAAAGTAGGTTAATATATATCCAATATTTTAGGTGATAGTATAGTTCTTTCACTTTTCTCGTTAACAAGCGACCATTCAAACGTTAGGCATTGACACGCGACGACAATAACCATTGTTTACTGGTGACCAATAGCATGCTTGCTGTATGTCCCCACGTGGAGTCAGAGTTCGGTGCAGGCTGCCGACTCGCTAGTCAGCTCTCCATTCTTGCACAGACTCGCTGCTCAACACTCAGTGGCTACGGTGGAGAGTTGACAACGCTGTGTCTCGAGTTGGGAAAGCCCTGGCTTCACACAGACATGCCGGTCGTTAATGAGGCAGGTGAGAGAACTATACAAGAAACAAAGGTCTAATAAACATGGTTCCTACAGCGCCTACTTTGTGTTGTCATTTCATTTGAGAGACTTGGACATCGTGGACCCCATGTACTTGGGTGTGTTTGGATAATTGCCTGATAAAGTGTTTTATACAAAAATCACGACACGCATGTCATACGATGTTGGCATGTTAAAGAACCCATTTGAATTCAGTAGGCCGTGTTCATAATGGCAAAATTAATCTCGGGATTTTCTGCCAAAACAGAAGTTCCTCATTTCTCTACTAGAAAGCGCTATAAGGTCAAGGAGCTTAGATAGCTAACCTCCTTGACTTTCATAGCGCTCCCAGGAACAACAAAATTCGACATGCAAGTGGCCTTCTGGGCGTTAAATAACAAAGCTTGTACCCGAAACCCAAGGCCATGCGATTTTATTATTATTATTATTATTATTATTATTATTATTAACGTGTTTTATTGCGATTGCTGTATTAGTGTGTGTATGTGTAATTTTGATGGGGATTGGAATGTAGGTGGCCGTGACCAAATGTTAGGAACCATCCCGGCATTTGCCTGGAGTAGAAGAGGGAAACCACGGAAAACCACTTCCAGGTTGGGTGAGGTGGGGATCGAACCCACCTCTTCTCAGTTTTGCTTTAAAAGGTCAAGTGTATCCCATTCCAGACCTCAGATCAGAATTATAGGACTTGGCAGAACTGGGCAATGAACCCGGACTTTGAGGTGAGAGCGTTTATGCAAATTTGTTTCGTCGTCCACTCGTGTGACACCTAAATTGTCTGCAACTAATCATAACATAACTTACTTCAACACTATCACGGTTCTCATGAACATTACACTTAGCCTCCTGCTCCCATACAATAACCTACTGTTGACCAAAATATTATGTGCACTCGAGTTTGAAGGTTGTTTGTGAAGTAACCAATAGACCTACATAAAATCCAATAACATCGTCATTTTCGGCGTTCTATTTTACGTTAGTTCATGTAGGTTTGAAATTTTAAATTTATATTTTAATATTTTTTATCGCAGTTGGAACACAAAAAGTGCCCGTTTTTAAGCGTGTTTCAACCATGCGTCACATTTAAGAATTATTATCTCACAAACCCGTCATCAGATTGAATCCAAATTTTAATACAATATACATTGAAATGTTGTATAACTGGTTTATTAATTTAAAAATTTTGTGTGTTCAAGAACGAAAGTTGTTATCAGTTTTGTAAGGTAACTTTTTCTCGGCTCGGGGTCGTTGGTAAATGTTGTTCTTGGTTGCGTTGTAATCCTTATACATCAAAAAGTTATGCGGTATGACTGTGAAACACGTAAATTAATTCACTTATTTTATATCGGTTTGTATTTGTACGGGATATTAAGACATGGTTCACCAGCTAGCCGCTCCGGGAAATGGTGTACAGCGTTGCTGATATGAAGCCCATCATTTCCGAGCGAGGCACGCCATGACGCGTGATGGAGCCCATCTTGGCAACGCTGTACAGCTTTCACCGGAGCGGCTAACTGGTGAACCATGCCTTAATTCCCCGTACAAATACAAACCGATATAAAATAAGTGAATTAATTTACGTATTTCACAATCATACAGCATACTCATTACCCAGGACCGCCGAGTGACAGTGAAAGCCATAGCCGCCGTGGTCGCTCCACGACAATGCACGAACTCATACGGCCAACACAGTCGTGGCACTCCTGCAGAAATTCAAATGGGTGGTTCTCGGCTACCCTCCATACAGTCCAAACCTCTCTCCCTGTGATTACGCCATGTTTGGTCCCCTGAAAAGGGCTCTGCGGGGCCAACGATTCACCTCGGACGTGCGGAACTGGTTCACATCGCAGCCCAGGGAATTTTATGAGGCAGCCATTCACCGCCTCGTGTCACAGTGGGACAAGAGCCTCAACAGCCAGGGCCAATACTTCTAACATACAGGTACTGGTTTCTGTAATTATGCCTCCGGCTCGTTACTTTTTGAGCGCACATTATATTTGAAAGGGCACAGGAGTAAAAATCCCCAGTTGTATCCCGTCTGGCAAGATACCTGAACGTTGAAAACATCCTTTAATGTCCTAGACTCGAGCCCGGTTAATAATTGTTGGTGCATTTGTATTTAATCTTCGTTGTTTTCTCCACTTTTACAAACTAAACGAGGTGCCCGCTTGATGACACGCGGTAGACTGATGATTGTTCACCAGTAACTCAACTCTATCCTGCCGATTAGATTAACAGTTTGCCTTTTCTACCACTAAGAGCGCTAATGTAAGTAAAACTCAACCATACCCGGTCTATTAGATTAGCAGTTTGCCAATTCTACCTTTATGAGTGCTAGTGTGAGTGAAAATCACCCATATCCTGTCGATTAGAATAGAAGTCTGCCTTTTCTACCACTACGACCACTAGTCTAAGTCAAACTCAACCATATCCGGTTTATAAGATTAGTAGTTTGCAATTTCGACCACTACGAACGCTAGTCTAAGTCAAACTCATCCATATCCGGTCTATTAGATTAGCACATTGCCTTTTCTTCCTTTACGAGTGCTAGTGTGAGTTAAAATCTCCCAGATCTGGTCTATTATGTTACAATTTGCCTTTTCTACCTTTACGAGCGCTAGTGTCAGTCAAACACAACCATATCCGGTCTATTAGATTATCAGTTTGCCTTTACTGCCACTACGAACGCAAGTCTAAGTCAAACTCAACCGTATCCGGTCTATTAGATACCATTTTGCATTTTCTGCCTTTACGATCGCTAGTGTGGGTCAAACTCAACCATATTCCGTCGATTATACACACATCAAAAAAAGTTTTGCATCACCTCGGTTCCAAGAGTTCCGGAACCGTTAAATACAACGGGAATAGAGATCAACACAAACAACATTTCAGCTCGTTTTATTGCTCATGAGACCCACACATTGCATGTTGTACCATCATACAGCTAGACTTTCAGCATTTGTGGTCCAGATTGCAGTACACACCACTACCTCTAATACCCAGTAGCACGTCCTCTTGCATTGATGCATGCCTGTATTCGCCGTGGCATACTATCCACAAGTTCATCAAGACACTGTTGGTCCAAATTGTCCCACTCCTCAACGACAATTCGGCGTAAATCTCTCAGAGTGGTTGGTGGGTCAAGACGTCCATAAACAGCCCTTTTCAACATATCCCAGGCATGTTCAATAGGGTTCATGTCTGGCGAACATGCTGGCCACTGTAGTCGAGCGATGTCGTTATCTTGAAGGAACGCATTCACAAGATGTGCACGATGAGGTCGAGAATTGTCGTCCATGAAGACAAATGCCTCTCCAATATTCTGCCGATATGGTTGCACTATGGGTCGGAGGATGTCATTCAGGTATCGTAAAGCCGTTTCGGAGCCTTCCATGACCACCAGTGGCGTACGTCGGCCCCACATAATGCCACCCCAAAACATCAGGGAACCACCACCTTGCTGCACTCGCTGGACAGTGTGTCTAAGACGTTCAGCCTGACCAGGGTGCCTCCAAACACGTCTCCGACGATTGTCTGGTTGAAGGCATATGCGACACTCATCGGTGAAGAGAACGTGATGCCAATTCCGTGGGGTCCATTCAGCATGTTGTTGGGCCCATCTGTACCGCGCTGCATGGTGTCGGGGTTGCAAAGCTGGACCTCGCCATGGACGTCGGGAGTGAAGTTGCGCATCATGCAGCCTATTGCGCACAGTTTGAGTTGAAACACGACGTCCTGTGGCTGAACGAAACGCATTATTCAACATGGTGGCATTGCTGGCAGGGTTCCTCCGAGCGGCAATCCGTAAGTAGCGGTCATCCACTACAGTAGTAGCCCTTGGGCGGCCTGAGCGAGGCCTGTCATCGACAGTTCCTGTATCTCTGTACCTCCTCCATGTCCGAACAACATCGCTTTGGTTCACTCTGAGACGCCTGGAAACTTCCCTTGTTGAGAGCCCTTCTTGACACAAAGTAACAATGCGGACGCGATCGAACTGCGGTATTGACCTTCTAGGCATGGTAGAACTACAGACAACATGAGCAGCGTACCTTCGTCCTGGTGGAATGACTGGAACTGATCGGCTGCCGTACCCCCTCCGTCTAATAGGCCCTGCTCATGCATGGTTGTTTACATCTTTGAGCAGTTTTAGTGACATCTATGAACAGTCAAAGGGACTGTATCTTGGATACAATATACACAGTCAACGTCTATATGCCGGAGATCTGGGAACCGAGGTGATGCAAAACTTTTTTTGATGTGTGTATTAGCAGTTTGCCTTTTCTACCACTAAGAGTGCTTGTGTGAATCAAACTCCACCATATCCGGTCTATTAGATTAGCAGATTGCCTTTTATACCACTACGAGTGCTAGTCTGAGTCAAACTCAACCATATCCAGTCTATTAGATCAGCAGTTTACCTTTTCCACCTTTAAGAGCGCTAGTCTGAGTCAAACTCATCCATATCCAGTCTATTAGATTAACACTTTGCCTTTTCTTCCTTTACGAGTGCTAGTGTGAGTTAAAATCTCCCATATCAGGTCTATTAGGTTACAGTTTGCCTTTTCTACTTTTACGAATGCTAGTGTGAGTCAAAATCACCCATATCCGGTTGATTAGATTAGCAGTTTGCCTTTTCTACCCATAAGAGCGCTTTTGTGAGTCAAACTCAACCATATCCGGTCTATCAGATTAGCAGATTGCCTTTTCTACCACTACGAGCGCTAGTCTGAGTCAAACTCAACCATATCCTGTCTATTAGATCAGCAGTTTGCCTTTTCCACCTTTAAGAGCACTAGTCTGAGTCAAACTCAACCATATCCGGTCTATTAGATCAGCAGTTTGCCTTTTCCACCTTTAAGAGCGCTAGTCTGGCTCAAACTCAACCATATCCGGTCTATTTGATTAGAAGTTTGCCTTTTCTACCACTACGAGCGCTAGTGTGAGTCAATTCAGAGTTTCACTTTAATCCTTATAACTACTTCCAATGTAAAGATCAAATAGAAAAAGATATCGTCAGAGGGTATTGAACCAAGGAACACATTGAAATGTTTTTTACTTGTGATCCTCCAACTTGGGAGTACTAATGCCATCATTTACCTGAAGTTCTGTAGTCAAACCACAATAAACCTTCTGCTTGTTGGGCACCATCAGGTTCAATCCCATTTGAAGCGCGGGATAAAAACCTAAATCCCTCACCATTATACCTCGGCTATGCAGACTCTTCTTACTCCGCCCGTAGGGAAACTTAAGCTTCCAACCAGAGTAATATTTGCTAAGATAGGATAGGATCGTCTTATAGCTACTTCTAACTACAAGGAAGAAACACGAAGAATGAATTTAAAGAATATTGAATTTATTAACAATAAAAAGAGCAAATAAAAAAACACATTATGATGGAAGAATTAGAATTTACAATTAACGTGGCGGCTAAGACAAACGTATTCGAAGATTTTAGATTACGTTAAATTATACCAGAAGCTAAATGAATTTAAATTTTACTGTGCCCAAAGAAAAGATTTACTGATTTAAAAGAAAACAGAGAGATATGTGATGTTGTCATTGCGCTCCCCACTGGTGTCTTCATGAGATTGGTTTTACTCGCCCACGAACAAATCAGTAGTCTTCTGCACGAAATTGCCTTCATGTTCTTGAAGTACTTGATGTAGTTAATTATTTAGTTGTTTGAGATGAAGACCTAGCTTCATAAATCCCATTTATGATAACAGCCTGATACACAACTGTCGTCATTAATATGAGTGTACGAAATGTGTCCCCAACATATTACAACTCTAACTGAACAATCGTAGAAATGTAGATTAATGGATAATCAAATCGAATTGAATTTAATAGAATGATCTCTTGGTCCACGGGTCACGTTTTATAAAACTTTTCTTCAACCCTCTCTTCTCTACCCCCCACACGTGACAGATGACCAATCACCTCCTGCGTTTCAAAGTAGTCGCCCCTTCTTCTTCAACCTGTGTTAGCGTCCAACTTAAGATTCGCCCAGCCATGGCGTGGTGTCGATTCTGAGAATTGCTGTGCTAGTAGCCAAAATAAGATATTTTGGTCCGTCATGGGGCAAGCTTCCCTTGTCTCCGAGGATATGACCTCTGGTGAACCAATTTCTCGGAAAAGCGACCCAAGAAGCGTCAGTCATTATTTCCTCAGATTCTCAGAAAGTATCCCGTCGTGCGCCAGGCCAAGTTTAACCTGAGTTGCGACATATCCTCTCCCTATTGCTATCTGAACTAAACGCCTTCGTAAATGCAAGCCTCGCCCTCACGTTAAATTATTAAATATGCTTATTGAAAATCTTGCATTAATTAAATGGTTTCTACATTGAAACATCAGTGTACAGCTAAAGTGAAACAATAGTTACTGTCAACATCATGATGATATATAACTTATATATTATTTCAGTAGTATAGATCCCTTCTTCGGCACTCACAAGCGACCGATCATGACAAATGAGCATTCTAATGAAAAAGAATAGACCTTAGCAGTGACGAATTCCACTCTAATTTCATAAATATAAAAAATGACTTTAAAAATGTACGAAGTGTGCGAATTGCAGATACTTTTGCTGTAGGGAAATACGCTCCATAATTGCTGTCCACTTCATATTTTGGCCGCTGTGACGCCTGTCTCCTGTCATTTTAACATTCTGAAGTATTTCCTTTATCATTTTGCATGGATTTCAGGAACAGTAACTCAAAGGAATGAGTACTCAAATCGTATAATTTCATAAATATCGAATAACCGGTGAGTGTTATGATGATCCAATTTTCAGTGATTGCCTTTTTAAGTTAGGGAACGTAGAACTTGGAATTCTAACTGAAATGTAAATAGTGTTCTATTACCATTTGGTTGAAATAAAAACATAACAACCTTTCTTCTTAAGTCTCTCATTATAAACCTATTAGGGAAAGTGAGGTTTATGAATATGCGAGATTTCCGCTAGTATTTTTAAATTGCTTAACCTCTCATCTCGACTCTATGGGGGATCATTCCTCCACCATCAGAAGGACAGTGTCAGCGGATACAATTGGGGATGTTGACAGACAGTGTGGTGTATTCTTTGGAATACACGGTAAGACAGAGTTAGCCTTCGCTGCTCTTTGCTTAACTTCTTTCTTCCCTTTTTTTTCAAACACCGACAGTGCTTTCTTACTTGTTCTTTTATTTGAGCACCTTGCTTACTTTCTTTGTAAGTTTGTTGTAGATATAACTTCCATGATCAACCTAGCGGCATCTAGCAGCTAACTGCTGAAGTTCCTCAACATCTCTATGCTCAAGTGGACTTCCTTCCCAATCCAGCCACAAGATGTCGTCGCTATCTGCAGCTAACATCTCCATACTCAAGAGGACTTCTTCATCATTCCAATCCTCCAGACGTCGTCATCATCGCCTGCTAGCTTCTCCTTGAATATCACTCCATCAAGAAAATTAATATCTAAGAAAGCAATGTATCATTCTTAGGTTGGTAATTTTAATGTATGTTCCTTTGTCTGTTTCCCCCACCCTCCTCCCTCCTTGGTACCTTCGTGCTTCGTCGAGCAGCTCTCACTTCTGGGCCAGTCGTCAAACCATACAGTTGGAGCCTACTTCAGGCTTGTCTCCTGTCCACTTGAGACACTTTTAAATCAAGACGCCATGTCTTAATTTTAACGTCAACCGTCATCCAGATCATCATCGTTCTTCAAAATGAGCTAAGTACCACCTCAATGGTTTTCACCAAGTTTTAAATGTTTTAAATTGCTTATAGCATTTCATTTGATTTTATAGACAGTGTAAAATTGATAAATGTGATGCAATATCTGCCTTCAAAAGATCTTCCTGATCTAGTTGTGGCTACTTCAGCTATCTTTTCAAAATTAAAAAGTACTTCTTGTACTGATTATCCGAGATACTATCTCACACCGAGGGATAATTTAAAGCACCCACTGTCTATAGAATTCAGATTTCCGCCGGGGGACTTGTTTTGCCCAATTCAACTGATATCATTGCTCTAGAACTTTCTACATCATGTTATCGTTCTACAAGTGAAATAGCCTGGCATTTCTTTAAATATGGGAACACATTATTCCCATTGAGAAAATCATATTGTATAACCTCTAATCAATATAATTTGTCTTCCTTCGTGGGTTTTCCGTTGCATTCAGCTACAATCTACGGATTTCTAAAGAAATAAACTTTCTCCAACTAAAATTCAACTAGTGATCTCAATTGCAATAACTTTTCGTCTGATAAACTTTCCTTGTTGCAATAGTGAACGTTTCAACGGACTACAGTGCATAACAGTGCCCATTCAACAACCATCCGTGTCGCGTTCGAACGAAAGCATTAAATACGGCCATAAACTTTCTCCTAAAGTTGCTATTTCCTTTTCCTAAACACCTTACTAACTTTATCTAATTAAGTTTTAAATTTAAGTACTGATGTACCTAGCTGTTTAAACTACAACTTATGTCAATTTCTAAGAGGCCTCGCATGTTGTCAAGCGCCCTCCCAACTTTGCTTCTCATTTAATGAATTAATTTCTGTATAATCTGTGTCTAGTACACACCTTAAATCATATTGTTTTTCCTCTTTTGTTAGGGAATTCAATTATTTCTTCTCACAAGTGAGTTTTCCAACTCTCCTTTTCCAGGTTTCACGAAAGGGTAATTGGCCCCATTTTTCTCGTGATCCCTGCTTCAATACAAGAAGTTATAGAAACTTCTTCTGAATTCTTTCCTTTATTGTTATAATTTCAAATTTAATATTTGTTCATACTTTAAGATTTCCACATAGGAATTCTCAAAGTGCATATATTGCACCTGATTCTCTGTCATAGCTTTAATTATTTATAATTCTCGTTATTAACTTTAAAGTTTGCTATTTTAGCACAACTTTTAAAATCTTATTCAGATTTATGCTCGAAGCATCCCCTTTAACATCGTTAAAAATTTACAATTTGTTGGTATTAAGTCTCAGACTTTGGTATTTTAAAATTGTTCATCGTTACTAATTGTAATCTTAATCAGCTTTATATGGTTTGTTACGCCAACTCTAAGTATTGTTAAATAAATTACATTCAATTTTTTCGTTTTATAAATTCCTAGAGAATAACGGTCAGGCAGGTCCTTGTCTTCCCTGGCTCTTCCTTGGCTTATGGTTCTTTTAAGAAAATTACTTAAAAAGTAATTAAAGTTTCGCTACTTGTTGCATTTAACTGGAAACTTCAAAAATCTTGTTTAAAGCTCTTTTTAGTTTTCATAACTAATTCTAATAAGCCATCGAGGCGAGCATAGCTAGCTCGGCAAGCTTCCTGCTCGTCGAGATTTTCTCTATAACTCATGGTTTGTTTTCCAAATTCATAGTTTTCCTCTGGTTTGAACTTTTAATCGGCACTCCGCTGGTTACAAGCTCAACTTGGCTTACGTGCAACAATTGGCAATCTTCCAACTCATCGAGAAGAAATAAAATCCTTACTAAAAGCATTCATATTGCTTCATCGCTTCCCTTTCTGGGAGTATTTGGTTGGTCAAACGGAGATCCAACAGTACCCAAAATTAAAGTTATCACGGCCAATTCAAATTATTTGCGCCTTTCAAAACCTTCGATTAAACCTAACTCCTTTGAAAGAATATACAATAAATCTATCATTCCTTGTCTTGCCAGACTACCACCCTTCCCCATACTACCCAATTTTAAGCTAGGAAGGGAAAGCACAAACGCTGGTTGCTTGCAAATAGCTCAAGCTCCAGCCGCATTTCCCGTTTGCTACGGCCAGGTCCATACCCACTTTAGGTGTTTCACGGGCTCTGCAGTGACACTCGTCACTAACTCATTTAAATTTATTTTGTTTGCTTAATGTTGGACTCTCGTCCTATTCATCCACACTTGTTCTTCATTCCGAAACCCACTTCCCTTTCCTTTTCTCTTCATCTTCCCTTGGGGGTAAGGTTAATTCCTAGCAAAAACCTACCCACAGTGTCTAATTAAGGAAGATTCAGGGAACGGATTTTGGATGAAAGTCGGCCGTTGGCCTGTGGAAGAAACCGTCCCATCACTAGCCTGGTGGTTAAAATGGGAAACCACGAAAACCATTTTAACGGCAGCCAAGGTGGACTTCGACCCCACGCCCTCCCGATTACTAATCAGAGTCAAAATAAATATGAACGCATCATCGATGTTGTTGTTGATTTATTTAGGAGCTTTGCGACATCGTGGTCATGCAACCCCGTGTATTTGGGTTTGTGTAATTTGTCTGATAACCTGTGTTATTTTGGTGGCTGTAATTGTGTGAGTGTATTTGTAATTCAGGTGAGGAGGCGTCGGTGGCCTTAAGTTAGGAACCACCCCAGCATTTGCCTGGAGTACAAGTGCGGAAATGCCGGCAAAACCACTTCCAGGTGGCTTCGGTGGCGTGCTGAGCTTCTATGCCTAAGATCGTGGGTTCAAACCCAGCCGAAGTCGTAGGATTTTTAAGAGCGTTAAAGAATCCCTCAATATGCCTTCCATCGGAGGGGAAGTAAAGCCGGCGGTCCCATGTCATAGATTTATGGCAAGAAAATGAACCTTCCACTAATTTGACTTTTGTAGATTAGTTCGATAACGCTATATTAGTTCCAACGTTCGCCGCCAGGTGCTTACTGCGATGGCATTTAGTAGCCACGTCCGCAGCTAGGTGTCGTGCACGGTAGCATTTGGTAGCAAAAGTAGGAATTACTAGAAAAAATTAATCGTCTGCAGTCCTTCTACCTGAATCACAGATAACACACACTAATACAGCCATCACAAATAGCACTGGTTTATCAGACAGATTCTAAACACACCCAAAGTACACGGGGGTACGTGGCCACGTTGTCGCAGCCCCTAAACTAAGGAACCAACCAACCAACTTCTTCCAGGATGGCTGAAGTGGGAAACAAATCCACCTCCTCTCAGTTTTGCCTTACGGGACTGAGTGTACCTCGTTCCAGCCCTCAGAGCACGAATAAAATTATGTGTACAGGGCTAACCACTACACCACGAAGTGCTCTCTTAACACAGCAATCACTATTACCGGAAATGTGTTTGTTGCCAAATAGTTTTCAGTTCTCTGTAAACTTAAAGCTTGAAGTGTCGTTAGTTTTGCATTACAAGCAAGACGCAAACGTTATCCCTCCCTATATTATTCTGCTAAGGTCCCATTCCAGTTTTGTACCGAAAATAAGGTCCCATTAACACCAACCTACACATATGGGGTACCTACAGGTTTAGCATAACACAATGCGTAAGCGAAACGCACTCACTTACTCTTTAAATGCCTCACAATTAAATAAATACCTTAAAACATGTATATTTACAATGAAATAATGAAAGAATGCAACCCGGTAACCATGGTAACAGAATCTCACAGGTACATCTATTTCTGTAAGACGCAATGCAATTCCAATTATTACATTACTATACAAGTTTCCAGACGGTTATAAGGTTATCACGGAACCAAATTAAGCTGTAAAATTCATCAATACATACAGTATAATGTGATTAAGGGGGTCAAGGGGCACTCTAGATTTTTTCAAACAATTTTCACGTGCGATTGTGGTACGAAAAGTCTTTTTCACCCGACTATAAAGGGTCTCCGAAAACCACATTTAAAGGCCCATAAATTAACAGTGTCTGTGATATTCCCAGAAAACTAACTTCGCTCTGATATACCTATGAAGGAATGACAAACCCCTAACCACTGTACCAGTAGCTGAATTGATGAAGTCTGATTATTCATACCAAGGATACATCAGTCATAGCATTCATGATTGAGATTTTGTTAAGTGTACTCTTTACAACTAGAATATTCGCGGGCGAAGCCGCGGCGGGTAATGCTAGTTATTATTATTGTATTATGATTATGATTATTATTATTATTTTGTCCAACAATAGGCAGGAATCGATTGTTTCCATTGAAAATCTCTATGAAATTGCAGCCAATACTGGGCTCCAAATCTCATTAAAAATCCCACTTCATGGAAAGATCTCGTCGCTACATGCATAAACAATATGTGGTACCGTAACAAGGTTCGGTAGAGTAGCTCAAGTGTCTATATTCAATTACCTAGGAGAAATTATCCAATCTACAGACCTCAAACGTGATGTAAACAAAGATCCTACAGAATCTAATAGAAGAGGTCTCACGGGAAATCGATGTCCCTTAAGGAAAAATTACGACATAACAACACGGTTATCAAACCTGAGGCACTGTACGCCTCTGAAACACTGATCGTTGGGAGCAGATCACTAATTAAATATATACAAAAAGGAGAGAGTAAAATCTTGAGGAAAATGTTTGGCAAAATTTATACTGATGGAATTTGCAAGAAAGGAAATCGCAGGAGCATTATCAGTAGGGCCGGGATGTTGGTGACATGTCATCTTTTTACTGAGTTGTCTAAAACAATGCTGAAGTACATAGAAACTCCGGACGGGCCTCCCCGTCTTCAAATATGTCATTTTTATTTTGCATCTTTTTGCATTTTTTGTGCTATTTTTCCATTTTAAGAGCATTTTTTTGAGTTTGGTAGATATTTAGTCATATTTTAGAGAAATCGGCCTTTAACTTTTTCTCCAATTTAGTCATATCACAGCTTTATATGAGGGAGTTATGAGTCTCAGAGTTAAGAAGAAGCTAGAAGCTGATACAAGATAATTTAAAATATTGAACAATACTGATTCCATTTCCTCAATCAACCGGGTGGAAACTAGTCTTAGCAACAATCGTGGCGAAGTTGCTGCGGGTAATGCATCAAAACAGAAAAAAGTGCTGGACAAAAACACCGGGTATAAAACATTATGCAAAATCTCAGACATTCTTTCTGGTGAAAACAACTGCATGGATGGGATTGAGGAGGATTTAGCAGCAAACAACCTTCCTCACTTCAAATACGCACCGATCACAT
Source organism: Meconema thalassinum (assembly GCA_946902985.2). Lineage (NCBI taxonomy): Eukaryota > Metazoa > Arthropoda > Insecta > Orthoptera > Tettigoniidae > Meconema > Meconema thalassinum. The sequence goes on from OX336395.1 coordinate 106,436,199, forward strand.
CAGTTGATGATGAACGCGGCTTTTCGAGATACAAAAACTTGTTGGCTGATAACCGAAAATCATTTACATTTGACAAAATCAGAATGGCATTCGTAGTGCAGCGCAACTCAGACTAAAGTGAACATAAACCTTTCGTTAAGTGCTAGAAATCTACTTTGATTGACTTTTCATTTATAGTTTATGATGTCATTTTTCAAATATTGGTGAGGTTATTATTATAAGATAATTTTCTCCATTTTATAGTGCATTTTTTTAGGTCATTTATTATAGTCGTTTTTGAAAATTATAAGTGCATTTTTTAACTTTTTTTAAGGCATCAACATCCGGGCCCTAATTATCACCATTGGGAGAATATCTCGGACATTCTGGAAGAGTGGTTGGAATTTTATGCGCATATTCACAGGGTGAGTAAATAAATACTAAATCTTATTAACCCTTTAATGGGCAGAATATTATTGCAGATCATTAATTTGTATTTATTTTAATTTAATTTAAATTGTTTTACACTAATATTAATTTTTTTAAATATATTTTACCCTCTAGGTTGGTATTTCCCACGGACTCTGCGAGGGATCTCACCACTACCGCCTCTACGGGCAGTGTCCTAGAGCTGGGAACATCTGGTCGGAGTGGATACAACTGAGGACGTGTGATAAGCACCTCGCCCAGGCGGCCACACCTCCAAAGCGAAGAGGGGCCTCATGAGAGATGTGAAGGGAGGGGAAGATTGGGATGGATAGGCAAGCAAGCGGGAAGGAGGCGGCCGTGGCCTAACAGTAGTTACCATCCCGGCATTTGCCTGAAGACGAACTGGGAAACTACGGAAAACCACTTCGAGGATGGCTGAGGTGGGAATTGCACCCCCTCTACTCATTTGGGCCACCCGAGTCTGATCGTTGGGGGCAGAGTACTATTTAAATATGTACAAAAACAAGAGAGAAAAATCTTGAGGAAAATGTTTGACACAATTTGTACTGAGGGAATTTGCAAGAAAAGGAAATCCCAGTCGTCATACTACTTTTCAAATTTCGTGGCAGAGCCGGGAATCCAACCCAGGATTTCCAGGGCGGCAACTAACCATATTAATTATTATTAATTGTTTTCTTTAACATTTTAATGTTCTTAAAATTAAGATTATAAAATAATAGGATTTTAATTTTTATAAGCCCGTTTACTTTTAATTCTGTTTTTTAACTGTTTAATTTTAATTGTTTCACCCTAATCATCATCATCATCATCATCATCTTGCACAGTTTCCAGCCACTGGCCGGGTCTGTTTGGAACACAAGCCTCTCCAACGTCTTCTGTCTTCCCACCATCTCTCAGCCTCCACCCTTGTCCAGTCTTCTCCTCTCTTCTTCACGCTTTCTTCCACCCCCTTCAGCCACCTGTCTCTCGGTCTCTTTCCTTCCCACTTCGTCTCGTGTACTCTCCTGGGTATCCTCTTCTCCTCCATTCGCTTTACATGTCCATACCATTAAATCTAGATTTCTCTATATCATCCTGCAATGGTTCCTCCTTCATTAATTCTCTGGTCCTCTCATTTCTTATTCTGTCCATCTTTGTAGCTCCAATACTGCTTCTCAAGAACCTCATCTCACTGGACTGTATTTTGCTCTTCTCTCTTCCTTTCATAACCCAGGTCTCCGAGGCATAAGTCAGGATAGGGACATAGTACGTCCGATATATGACTTTTTTGCTGTTCTGAGGGACATCCTTGCTCCATAACATGCTTCTCACACTCCTCCTAATATCAATTAATTAATATTAATTAATAATTTTTATTTTCTTCAACATTTTAATGTTCTAAAATTAATAATATAAAAGTATTATAATTTTAACTTTATGAGCTTATTTATTTTTAATTATAATTTTATCAGGCCTACCATTTTTAAAACCCTTTAAAAAATCAAAAACGTTGTTTCATGTATTGTCATTTAGACTTTCACGGCCCGTGTTACTATTCATAATGTTGAATTTTGGGCTTATGCCGTGTTTTATTATACTAAAATTCGACGCGTTTCGAAAGAAACCATGTCTTTCATCGTCAGGAATAATCTGGAATACGACAATGTTGCTAAGAGAAAGCAACGAAGAACATATAGAATGTGCCCAAAGATGGACGCCATTATAGCCCCATGTTAGGGACAACGGAAAGCAGCAGTGAATTACTTTCTCAGGGTTCTGATAATAGGTAGCCAGGATTCACTGAGATTGTAGCCGGTGTCGCGGTTTAAATTATCTGGGTGTTTACGTATTTCAACCGCCTCCCTGATGATTCTGGGACGATATTGCTTTATACGGGCAAGAACATCCACTCCTTGGAACATGACATCATGGCCAGGTGTTAAAGCATGATCGGCAACAGCTGATTTATCAGGTTGAATGAGCCTGATACATCTATTATGTTCCTTAATGCGAGTTCATATTGTTCTCGAAGTCTGCCCGATGTAAACCTTGCCACAAGTACAGGGAACTCTGTAGATATCCGGTTGTTGCAATTTAGGCAAACTGTCCTTAGTTGGTCGCAGGAGTTGCCTAATCTTAACAGAAGTTCCAAATACAGTCCGTATGTTGTTCCTACGTAGGATTTTAGCAATACGATCCGTTGTGTTATGTATATACGGAAGGTAAGCAGTTCCTCTTACATCTCTTTTCTCAACTGACGTCCTATTATTATTTGTTGGTTTCAGAACCGTATAAATCAAAGCCTTGCTATAACCGTTGCTCTCAAAGGTGGTTCGCAGGGTGTTAATTTATTCTTGTAAAGAAGACACTTCACAAATCCTCCTAGCCCTGGTAGTTAGAGTTGTAAGGATACCATGTTTCTGGGCAGGGTGATGGTCAGAACTTGCGTGGAGATATCTATTGGTGTGTGTTGGCTTACGAAAAACGCTGTGTCCTAAAGATCCATCCTCTTTCTTGGTGACGAGAACATCTAAAAAAGGTTTTTTGCCGTCAGATTCCTTTTCCATGGTGAAACAAATACGTAGAAGGGTGCTGGAGATTAAGGTGATCCAGGAAATGGCTAAGATTTTCCTCACCTTCCGTCCAAACAACGAACGTGTCATCCACATAACGCCACCAGATCTTCGGTTTGAAAGGAGCCGACGACAAAGCTTTCTCTTAAAAGTTCTCCATGAAGAAATTAGCCATAACAGGAGAGAGAGGACTACCCATGGCCACACCATCAGTCTGCTCATAAAAATTCCCATTCCATAGAAAGTAGGAGGAGGTCATGCAGTGATAAAAAAAAGTCTTGTGATGTCTTCAGGAAAAAAGCCATTAATGAGAGACATAACACCATCAATAGGTACTCTCGTAAACAGAGACACCACGTCGAGACTCACTAGAATATCACCCGGCTGAAGTGTTATAGCTTTTAACTTTTCCACGAAGTGTGTGGAATCCTTAATGTACGAAGGCGTGTTACCCAGAAGCGGCTGAAGTAGTCTACCAAGTATTTGGAAAGGGCATATGTAGGAGAACCAATCGTACTAACAATAGGTCTAAGAGGGACATCTTCCTTATGTATTTTAGGAAGACCATAGAGTCTCAGAGGAATGGTATCCTTACAACTCTAACTACCAGGGCTAGGAGGATACTGTGAAGACTCTCCTTCCAGGGGATGCTATTCCTCCGAGACTCTATGTTCTTCCTAAAATACATAAGGAAGATGTCCCTCTTAAACCTATTGTTAGTACGATTGGTTCTCCTACATATGCCCTTTCCAAATACTTAGGTAGACTACTTCAGCCGCTTCTGGGTAACACGCCTTCGTACATTAAGGATTCCACACACTTCGGGAAAAGTTAAAAGCTATAACACTTCAGCCGGGTGATATTCTAGTGAGTCTCGATGTGGTGTCTCTGTTTACAAGAGTACCTATTGATGGTGTTATGTCTCTCATTAATGGCTTTTTCCTGAAGACATCACAAGACTTTGTTATCACTGCATGACCTCCTCCTACTTTCTATCGAATGGGAATTTTTATGAGCAGACTGATGGTGTGGCCATGGGTAGTCCTCTCTCTCCTGTTGTGGCTAATTTCTTCATGGAGAACTTGAAGAGAAAGCTTTGTCGTCGGCTCCTTTCAAACCGAAGATCTGGTGGCGTTATGTGGATGACACGTTCGTTGTTTGGACGGAAGGTGAGGAAAATCCTAGCCATTTCCTGGATCACCTTAATCTCCAGCACCCTTCTATTTGTTTCACCATGGAGAAGGAATCTGACGGCAAAATACCTTTTTTAGATGTTCTCGTCACCAAGAAAGAGGATGGATCTTTAGGACACAGCGTTTTTCGTAAGCCAACACACACCAATAGATATCTCCACGCAAGTTATCACCATCACCCTGCCCAGAAACATGGTATCCTTACAACTCTAACTACCAGGGCTAAGAGGATTTGTGAAGTGTCTTCTTTACAAGAAGAAATTAACACCCTGCGAACCACCTTTGAGAACAACGGTTATAGCAAGGCTTTGATTTCTACGGTTCTGAAACCAACAAATAATAATAGGACGTCAGTTGAGAAAAGAGATGTAAGAGGAACTGCTTACCTTCCGTACATAAATAACACAACGGCTCGTATTGCTAAAATCCTACGTCGGTATAACATACGGACTGTATTTGGAACTTCTGTTAAGATTAGGCAACTCCTGCGACCAACTAAGGACAGTTTGCCTAAATTGCAACAACCGGGTATCTACAGAGGTCCCTGTACTTGTGGCAAGGTTTACATCGGGCAGACTTCGAGAACAATATGAACTCGCATTAAGGAACATAATAGATGTATCAGGCTCGTTCAACCTGATAAATCAGCTGTTGCCGATCATGCTTTAACACCTGGCCATGATGTCACGTTCCAAGGAGTGGATGTTCTTGCCCGTATAAAGCAATATCGTCCCAGAATCATCAGGGAGGCGGTTGAAATACGTGAACACCCAGATAATTTAAACCGCGACACCGGCTACAATCTCAGTGAATCCTGGCTACCTATTATCAGAACCCTGAGAAAGTAATTCACTGCTGCTTTCCGTTGTCCGTAACATTTGCTTTCTCTTAGCAACATTGTCGTATTCCAGATTATTCCTGACGATGAAAGACATGGTTTCTTTTTAAATGCGTCGAATTTTAGTATAATAAAACACGGCATAAGCCCAAAATTCAACATTATGAATTGTTTCATGTAATTTAGGTCAAGGAGATAATATTTCATGTTTGTTTTTAGTAATATTAACACTTCCAAAATAAAATTTGTTGGTATATGTCTGAAAGATTCAACCATCAGCATCAATCACAACATAAATTGTCCTTATAGTAGGTGGTTATTATACAGACCACTAACCTATAAAGGGTTAAAGAAGGCCTTCCAGCCAGTTAACACAAATTCTATGCCCAATAACATTAGGCGGGAAAACAAATTCTTACCCTGTCAAAGATTGAAAAATACCTTTAGAAAATAGTCATCTCAAGTGTTATGGTACTGGACAGATGAGTCGTCTGGTGTCGAAACAAGACACATCACTATTTTTGCGATTTTGAGATTACGGCTGATTTAACAAGTCCTAAATGCCCTCTTTACACGTTGGAAAAGAAAGGTATTCAAAACAGGACACATCATACCGTACTGTTCTTAAATGCTGAAGTAGTCGGTTGGTTTCTAAATAATACAAGTAGGTGAATGAGTATTAAAACAAAACACATCTTGGCAAGGTTTATTGCGCATCGATCAGCGCATTAGCTGTAAGGGCGCTGTCTGTCTGCTGCTTATTGCGCATCGATCAGCGCATTAGCTGTAAGGGCGCTGTCTGTCTGCTGCTTATTGCGCATTGATCAGCGCATTAGCTGTAAGGGCGCTGTCTGTCTGCTGCTTATTGCGCATCGATCAGCGCATTAGCTGTAAGGGCGCTGTCTGTCTGCTGCTTATTGCGCATCGATCAGCGCATTGGCTGTAAGGGCGCTGTCTGTCTGCTGCTTATTGCGTATCGATCAGCGCATTAGCTGTAAGGGCGCTGTCTGTCTGCTGTTATTGCGCATCGATCAGCGCATTAGCTGTAAGGGCGCTGTCTGTCTGCTGCTTATTGCGCATCGATCAGCGCATTGGCTGTAAGGGCGCTGTCTGTCTGCTGTTATTGCGCATCGATCAGCGCATTAGCTGTAAGGGCGCTGTCTGTCTGCTGCTTATTGCGCATCGATCAGCGCATTAGCTGTAAGGGCGCTGTCTGTCTGCTGTTATTGGGCATCGATCAGCGCATTAGCTGTAAGGGCGCTGTCTGTCTGCTGCTTATTGCGCATCGATCAGCGCATTAGCTGAAAGGGCGCTGTCTGTCTGCTGCTTATTGCGCATCGATCAGCGCATTGGCTGTAAGGGTGCTGTCTGTCTGCTGCTTATTGCGCATCGATCAGCGCATTAGCTGTAAGGGCGCTGTCTGTCTGCTGCTTATTGCGCATCGATCAGCGCATTGGCTGTAAGGGCGCTGTCTGTCTGCTGCATATTGCGCATCGATCAGCGCATTAGCTGCAAGGGTGCTGTCTGTCTGCTGCTTATTGCGTATCGATCAGCGCATTAGCTGTAAGGGCGCTGTCTGTCTGCTGCATATTGCGCATCGATCAGCGCATTAGCTGTAAGGGCGCTGTCAGTCTGCTGCTTATTGCGCAACGATCAGCGCATTAGCTGTAAGGGCGCTGTCTGTCTGCTGCTTATTGCGCATCGATCAGCGCATTAGCTGTGAGGGCGCTGTCTGTCTGCTGCTTATTGCGTATCGATCAGCGCATTAGCTGTGAGGGCGCTGTCTGTCTGCTGCTTATTGCGCATCGATCAGCGCATTAGCTGTAAGGGCGCTGTCAGTCTGCTGCTTATTGCGCATCGATCAGCGCATTAGCTGTAAGGGCGCTGTCTGTCTGCTGCATATTGCGCATCGATCAGCGCATTAGCTGTGAGGGCGCTGTCTGTCTGCTGCTTATTGCGCATCGATCAATGCATTAGCTGTAAGGGCGCTGTCTGTCTGTCTGCTTATTGCGATCGATCAGCGCATTAGCTGTGAGGGCGCTGTCTGTCTGCTGCTTATTGCGCATCGATCAACGCATTAGCTGTAAGGGCGCTGTCTGTCTGTCTGCTGCTTATTGCGCATCGATCAGCGCGTTAGCTGTAAGGGCGTTGTCTGCTGCTTATTGCGCATTGATCAGCGCATTAGCTGTAAGGGCGCTGTCTGTCTGCTGCTTATTGCGCATTGATCAGCGCATTAGCTGTAAGGGCGCTGTCTGTCTGCTGTTATTGCGCATCGATCAGCACATTAGCTGCAAGGGTGCTGTCTGTCTGCTGCTTATTGCGCATCGATCAGCGCATTAGCTGTAAGGGCGCTGTCTGTCTGCTGCTTATTGCGATCGATCAGCGCATTAGCTGTGAGGGCGCTGTCTGTCTGCTGCTTATTGCGCATCGATCAACGCATTAGCTGTAAGGGGGCTGTCTGTCTGTCTGCTGCTTATTGCGCATCGATCAGCGCATTAGCTGTAAGGGCGCTGTCTGTCTGCTGCTTATTCCGCATCGATCAGCGCATTAGCTGTAAGGGCGTTGTCTGTCTGCTGCTTATTGCGCATTGATCAGCGCATTAGCTGTAAGGGCGCTGTCTGTCTGCTGCTTATTGCGCATCGATCAGCGCATTAGCTGTAAGGGCGCTGTCTGTCGGCTGCTTATTGCGCATCGATCAGCGCATTAGCTGTCAGGGCGCTGTCTGTCTGCTACTTATTGCGCATCGATCAGCGCATTAGCTGTAAGGGCGCTGTCTGTCGGCTGCTTATTGCGCATCGATCAGCGCATTAGCTGTAATGGCGCTGTCTGTCTGCTGCTTATTGCGCATCGATCATCGCATTAGCTGTAAGGGCGCTGTCTGTCTGCTGCTTATTGCGCATCGATCAGCGCATTAGCTGTAAGGGCGCTGTCTGTCTGCTGCTTATTGCGCATCGATCAGCGCATTAGCTGTAAGGGCGCTGTCTGTCTGCTGCTTATTGCGCATCGATCAGCGCATCAGCTGTAAGGGCGTTGTCTGTCTGCTGCTTATTGCGCATTGATCAGCGCATTAGCTGTAAGGGCGCTGTCTGTCTGCTGCTTATTGCGCATTGATCAGCGCATTAGCTGTAAGGGCGCTGTCTGTCTGCTGTTATTGCGCATCGATCAGCACATTAGCTGCAAGGGTGCTGTCTGTCTGCTGCTTATTGCGCATCGATCAGCGCATTAGCTGTAAGGGCGCTGTCTGTCTGCTGCTTATTGCGATCGATCAGCGCATTAGCTGTGAGGGCGCTGTCTGTCTGCTGCTTATTGCGCATCGATCAACGCATTAGCTGTAAGGGCGCTGTCTGTCTGTCTGCTGCTTATTGCGCATCGATCAGCGCATTAGCTGTAAGGGCGCTGTCTGTCAGCTGCTTATTGCGCATCGATCAGCGCATTAGCTGTAAGGGCGTTGTCTGTCTGCTGCTTATTGCGCATTGATCAGCGCATTAGCTGTAAGGGCGCTGTCTGTCTGCTGCTTATTGCGCATCGATCAGCGCATTAGCTGTAAGGGCGCTGTCTGTCGGCTGCTTATTGCGCATCGATCAGCGCATTAGCTGTCAGGGCGCTGTCTGTCTGCTACTTATTGCGCATCGATCAGCGCATTAGCTGTAAGGGCGCTGTCTGTCGGCTGCTTATTGCGCATCGATCAGCGCATTAGCTGTAATGGCGCTGTCTGTCTGCTGCTTATTGCGCATCGATCATCGCATTAGCTGTAAGGGCGCTGTCTGTCTGCTGCTTATAGCGCATCGATCAGCGCATTAGCTGTAAGGGCGCTGTCTGTCTGCTGCTTATTGCGCATCGATCAGCGCATTAGCTGTAAGGGCGCTGTCTGTCTGCTGCTTATTGCGCATCGATCAGCGCATTAGCTGTAAGGGCGCTGTCTGTCTGCTGCTTATTGCGCATCGATCAGCGCATTAGCTGTAAGGGCGCTGTCTGTCTGTCTGCTGCTTATTGCGCAACGATCAGCGCATTAGCTGTAAGGGCGCTGTCTGCTGCTTATTGCGCATCGATCAGCGCATTAGCTGAAAGGGCGCTGTCTGTCTGCTGCTTATTGCGCATCGATCAGCGCATTAGATGTAAGGGCGCTGTCTGTCTGCTGCTTATTGCGCATCGATCAGCGCATTAGCTGTAAGGGCGCTGTCTGTCTGCTGCTTATTGCGCATCGTTCAGCGCATTAGCTGTAAGGGCGCTGTCTGTCTGCTGCTTATTGCACATCGATCAGCGCATTAGCTGTAAGGGCGCTGTCTGTCTGCTGCTTATTGCGCATCGATCAGCGCATTAGCTGTAAGGGCGTTGTCTGTCTGCGGCTTATTGCGCATCGATCAGCGCATTAGCTGTAAGGGCGCTGTCTGTCTGCTGCTTATTGCGCATCGATCAGCGCATTAGCTGTAAGGGCGTTGTCTGTCTGCGGCTTATTGCGCATCGATCAGCGCATTAGCTGTAAGGGCGCTGTCTGTCTGCTGTTATTGCGCATCGATCAGCGCATTAGCTGTGAGGGCGCTGTCTGTCTGCTGCTTATTGCGCATCGATCAGCGCATTAGCTGTCAGGGCGCTGTCTGTCTGCTGCTTATTGCGCATTGATCAGCGCATTAGCTGTAAGGGCGCTGTCTGTCTGCTGCTTATTGCGCATCGATCAGCGCATTAGCTGTCAGGGCGCTGTCTGTCTGCTGCTTATTGCGCATTGATCAGCGCATTAGCTGTAAGGGCGCTGTCTGTCTGCTGCTTATTGCGCATCGATCAGCGCTTTAGCTGTAAGGGCGCAGTCTGTCTGCTGCTTATTGCGCATCGATCAGCGCATTAGCTGTAAGGGCGCTGTCTGTCTGCTGCTTATTGCGCATCGATCAGCGCATTAGCTATAATGGCGCTGTCTGTCTGCTGCTTATTGCGCATCGATCAGCGCATTAGCTGTAAGGGCGTTGTCTGTCTGCTGCTGATTGCGCATCGATCAGCGCATTAGCTGTAATGGCGCTGTCTGTCTGCTGCTGATTGCGCATCGATCAGCCCATTAGCTGTAAGGGCGTTGTCTGTCTGCTTCTTATTGCGCATCGATCAGCGCATTAGCTGTAAGGGCGCTGTCTGTCTGCTGCTTATTGCGCTTCGATCAGCGCATTAGCTGTAAGGGCGCTGTCTGTCTGCTGCTTATTGTGCATCGATCAGCACATTAGCTGTATGGGCGCTGTCTGTCTGCTGCTTACTGCGCATCGATCAGCGCATTATCTGTAAGGGCGCTGTCTGTCTGCTGCTTATTGCGCATCGATCAGCGCATTAGCTGTAAGGGCGCTGTCTGTCTGCTGCTTATTGCGCATCGATCAGCGCATTAGCTGTAAGGGCGCTGTCTGTCTGCTGCTTATGCAATTCTTTGGTGTTCTGTTAGTGTTTATTGCGCATCGATCAGCGCATTAACTGCAAGGGTGCTGTCTGTCTGCTGCTTATTGCGCATCGATCAGCGCATTAGCTGCAAGGGCGCTGTCTGTCTGCTACTTATTGCGCATCGATCAGCGCATTAGCTGTAAGGGCACTGTCTGTCTGCTGCTTATTGCGTATCGATCAGCGCATTAGCTGAAAGGGCGCTTTCTGTCTGCTGCTTATTGCGTATCGATCAGCGCATTAGCTGAAAGGGCGCTGTCTGTCTGCTGCTAATTGCGTATCGATCAGCGCATTAGCTGTAAGGGCGCTGTCTGTCTGCTGCTTATTGCGCATCGATCAGCGCATTAGCTGAAAGGGCGCTGTCTGTCTGCTGCTTATTGCGTATCGATCAGCGCATTAGCTGAAAGGGCGCTGTCTGTCTGCTGCTTATTGCGCAACGATCAGCGCATTAGCTATAAGGGCGCTGTCTGTCTGCTGCTTATTGCGTATCGATCAGCGCATTAGCTGCAAGGGCGCTGTCTGTCTGCTACTTATTGCGCATCGATCAGCGCATTAGCTGTAAGGGCACTGTCTGTCTGCTGCTTATTGCGTATCGATCAGCGCATTAGCTGAAAGGGCGCTTTCTGTCTGCTGCTTATTGCGTATCGATCAGCGCATTAGCTGTAAGGGCGCTGTCTGTCTGCTGCTTATTGCGCATCGATCAGCGCATTAGCTGTAAGGGCGCTGTCTGTCTGCTGCTTATTGCGTATCGATCAGCGCATTAGCTGTAAGGGCGGTGTCTGTCTGCTGCTTATTGCGCATCGATCAGCGCATTAGCTGTAAGGGCGCTGTCTGTCTGCTGGTTATTGCGTATCGATCAGCGCATTAGCTGTAAGGGCGCTGTCTGTCGGCTGCTTATTGCGCATCGATCAGCGCATTAGCTGTAAGGGCGCTGTCTGTCTGCTGCTTATTGCGTATCGATCAGCGCATTAGCTGTAAGGGCGCTGTCTGTCTGCTGCTTATGCAATTCTTTGGTGTTCTGTTAGTGCCGGTAGTTTTAAATTTTGTATCGATGTGTTAAATCGACTTTATACTTGTGAAGAGTTATTATTTTATTTTCAAAATAAGATACATCCAATTCTTCTTCTTCTTCTTCTTTATATGCATCTCCTCTCAGGAGGTTGGCAACCATCATAGAGACTCTTGCATTAGATGATGCAGCACGAAACAGCTCAATAGTGGATCAATTGAACCAAGTTTTCAGATTGTCGATCCAAGGAATGTGTCTTCTTCCAGGTCTTCTTTTGCCTTGTAACTTTCCTTGAATGACCAGCTGCAGCAGATGATATTTCTCTCCTCTCATCACATGACCCAGATACTGCAGTTTTCTAATTTTGACAGTATTTAATATTTCCTTTCTCTTTCCCATGCGTCTCATCACCTCATCGTTGGTGACCTTTTATTTCCAACTCAGCCTCAGTATCCTTCCGTACGTCCATAACTCAAAAGCCTCCAATCTATCCTTTTCTCTTTTCTTTATGGTCCAAGTCTCAACTCCATAGAACAAGGCGGAGAAGATATAACATCTCAGAAGTCTAATATTTAGATGTAAATTAAGGTCTCTGCCACAGAACACTCTCCTCATTTTATTGAATGCATTTCTGGCTTGACCGATCCTGGACTTTATCTCCTCAGTACAGTCAATGTAGCAGTTCACGTTTGTTCCTAAATACTTGTACTTTGTCACTAGCTGTACTGTCTCCCCATTGATTATCAAGCTGTCTTGATATTGTGTTCGTGATACTACCATAAAACGTGTCTTACTGACATTAAGTGTTAATCCCCATTGTTCACTTGCCTCCTCGACTTTGTTAGTCTGTCGCTGTAAATCTTGTAGACCTTCTGCGAATAACAACGTGTCATCTGCAAATCTTAAGTTGTTTATTATTTTTCCATTAATTTTAATTCCTGCTGTTTCTTCCTCTAAAGTTGCTTGTAATATTTCTTCTGAGTATTGATTAAACAGCATAGGAAACAAGACACAACCTTGTCTAACACCACGTTTTATTTCCACCTCTTCAGATAGCTCCCTACCTTCCTTTATGACCGACTACTGAGTTGCAAAACAAGATACACCAGCATTTTTTTAAACAAAATAAGATACATCAAATATTAAAATGCTTATAAAAAGGAAAATAAAACGGTATTAGTTATGAAACTTTTGGAAAATATTTGTCTACATCACTTACAACTTTCAAAAAAGAGGCATATTTATTTGTCAGTAAACAAAGGACTTATTCAGTTTTTTTGTGTCTTCTGAAAATTTTTGTTGAAGTGATGTGCCTTGTTTCGATACCAGACGCCTCAGATCTAAATTCAGACCCAAACATTACGTCCAACAGAACCTGGACGGAGTAACGCAGAAAGAGCCATGGCGAGAAGATGAAGTGATTTTGGGACGACAATAAAGCAAGATCAGCAACGTAGACGGGCGTAATAATGTAATATATTTTATGTTCGACCCTGGCGAATTATAAATATCTCTACTTAGTATAAAACAAAGTCCACGATTCTTGGATGATACGGCTAAACTCGAGAACCACTGGATGGATTTTGATGCGGTTTTCACCATTCTGTAAAGGAAATATCGAGGACGATTTATGTAGAAAATAATTTATTTATGATCAAAGGAAGACGAGCAGTAACGATTTAAGTAGGAAAGTCGAAGGAAAAAAAACCTGACGTCCGAGCGCTTTGGAAGCTTACGCTGGGGAAACCGTTAAAAATATCAAAATACTATGAGTGTAAGAATTGTTCAGCATGAAAAGTTCTACAAAAAAGTCCACGAGAGCATATCTCTATCTTCAATACATCGCCCACTATAAATGTTTTACATTTTAATTTCTTCCAACCTTGTCCATTCAACAACTGAGGCGACAGTTTACGAGCTAGCTAAGGGCGAGTCTATCATCCCTGCTACAGCTCAACTAGCGGGCGAACCTATTGCCCCAGATACAGCCAGCAGAAAACCATCGAGTCGTGTTGAGTTAAGACTTCTGAGAAGGGTGGTTGTGTTTCGAGTTTCCCAGGAAGTGCAACTCGCGTTTTCTTCATTTCGCCTGTGAAACAGTCAAGTTAAGATTGGACGGAAGGGGGATTTGAGTTTCATTCTCCTCGCCATTCCCTGGTAGTGCAACTCCCATTTCGGCTGTGAACTTTTCGTTCCGCAAAATTCATAGTCAATTTAAGATTGAACGGAAGGGGGATTATATTATATTAAATTATACTGATTGGCGTATAATCTCTACTTAGTATAAAACAAACTCCCAAATTCATGGTTTTTGATGCGGTTTTCGCCATTCGGTAAAGGATATCTCGAGGAAGGTTTCTGTAGAAAATAATTTATTTATGATCAAAGGAAGCCGAACAGTAACGATTTCAGAGAAAAAGTCGAAAAAAATATCCTGGCGTCCGTGTGCTTTTTAAGCTTACGCTGGGTAAACCGTTAAAAATATCAATATACAATGTGTGTAAGAATTGTTCAGCATGAAAAGTTCTACAAAAACGTACGCGAGAGCACATCTCTATATTCAATATATCGTCCACTATAAGTGTTTCTAGATTGGACGGAAGGGGGATTTGTGATTTATGCAACTCGCCATTCTTAAATTACGTCTGACAAGAATTTGTTGCACATGCATCTCCATGATAATATAATTAATAGTCCAGTCAGTGATTTTAACCCATTATGCTGAGGCATAAAACGCATATAGGTTGTAGTTCATTGACATCGTAAAGAAGCGCTTATCACGTAATTCGGGCGAAGCCGGGCCAGGTTGCTAGTTATTGTATAAGTTAGAAAATGAGGCTCATTATAGTACAAGTTTTCAATATGATACAGTTTTTCACACCATTCAGAGCTCAAGATACAGTTGTGTGACCAATTGGGTGAGGATAGCATCGCACCTGCGCTCACTTCCATGGCCCCCTATTTTAAATTTCACTGCGTGGCGAGTGTCATAGTGAGGTATTCCAGGAGGCCATGGTCAAATACAAGGTATTCTCTGCGTCCCATGCGCTCTGTTCAGTACATAAAACTGGTGAAATCTCGACAGATAGTTATGAATATTTATGTTCGAACTTAAAATAGTGTTATAATTATCGTCGAACATAAACAGTCGTATGCAACTCGCCTATAATGGTAATTAAGACACTCGTATGGAAATTATAAAACTCGCATACGCTCGTTTTAAAAACATACTCATGTCTTAATTATTACCATTATAGGCTCGTTGCATAAGGTACGGTACTATATTATCTATCTATATATTTAAAACATTGAGGTGATTTTTGGTACCGTGAGATTGAGATAACGTCTCAACCGGTTGACTTCGTAATGCATTCTAACGATAGATCTTGCATGTAGATTTGCAGAGTGTCTTTAAAAGGAAAATATATGTTAGGGTATATTTTTAAATTATTAAAGAAAATTGTAATATTTGTCACTCCCACGCTTGCGCACAATGGCATATTTCCACCAGAGAAATGGCCGATCCCGCCACGTCTTACTGAGATCTTCGTTTTTGTAAATTAAAAAGGGGGAAATATTATTGTGGCACAATGGCTCAAACTCTTAGAGTAAGTTTAGGCCTATGTAGAGGCAAATCACTTAATCCTTCGATAAAACATCTTGCGATAAAATACTTCAATTTTCCTATTTCCAATTCGCTTGGCGTACTTTATCACAATCAATAAAGCTCAAGGGGAAACTCTGGAACGTGTAGGTCTCTATTTGCCTCATAAAAGTTTCAGTCATGGCTAGATACATGTTGCAAAGTCGATCCTTCGACGCCCTTAAAGTTGCAATAGTGGCAAAAATAATCGTTCAAAAAATGCATACTATATAAGGGAATCCTTCAGTAAATATTTTCCCAACGTCCTGCTTTGACGGGTATCAACTAGTAATTAATAAAAACAATACTGCCATTCTTAAAGCACTGTAATTAGTGTTAAAAGATTCAGTAAAATGATTCTAATTCTTCCTAGTCAATGCTCTAATCGAAACTCTATTGTGTTGATAGTACCAATTTTGATTTACTTGTAATTAACTTCAACTAATGATGTAAATATTTAAGTAGAAGCGGAAATAAAATGAAACCAAGATCATCAATACTTTTAGTTAATAAATCTAAAAATAAAATTGTGCACAATATAAAATTTAAAATTGTCACTTTTATAAGATCATTCAAGGGAAGTTTTTAAACTTTATAGTGATCATTTTTCAATTTTCTCCACATGTGTATATAATATAATCCTGGTTATGGCGTCTTCTAAACTCACTCAAGATTTTCCTAAAAATGTTCATTTTTTTGGTTTCCAATTTCTCCATCATTCCTTTCTTTTTCCTAGCGAGACATACAAAGCTTCTGGCCGGATCACAGTGCAGTAATGTTTGATTTTTTGCAATCAAGGATATAGAACTCTTATTATAGTCATTTGTTGTTAAATGATGGGCCATTTCAATTTTATTCATGCGTGAATCAGGCTTCTATTTCGGAAATTATTATTATAAACAGGTTAAATGTTCGGCTTGATCAATACTTTTATTAATTATGATCATTGTGGTCATTAGTGCTCCATGTTTCGAGGCCTAATTAATAGTTTTGGCCCCTTCATCAGCCGATATGGCAGAGAACGATACAAGATTATTCTTTGCGTAGCCCTTAAAATTCCCTTAAAATGGAATCTTGTATGGTGCACCTTAAATAGAGATTGAAACATTTTACGCCTCATATGAGTTATGTCAAATGTCTTATGAACATGGCGTATAAACACTTTCAATGGACGCCTCACGGTGGTCTTTAGATGTTATTGAAGACACAAATGTATGGTACCGGTTCGGTACGACAGCAACAGTTCAGAACACCTTTGTTGGAATCAGCAGTAGGAACACTTAACTCCTCAATACTTCACCAGCAATATTAAGATAACAAAACCAATGAAGTCACTGCGCTGAAATTATATCTTGCCAAATATAAAGCTTATGAAGTGCAATCATTCATTCATTCATTCATTCAATTTCGCTAATCGGCGACCTAGGGACCACGATAAGCCTCATTTTACATTCTGGCATTTGTTCATTTTTCTCTTGATCCACATTGTCTTCACGAGCCCACTGTGTTTAGCACGACGTTCTTCTGTCCATTCCGCACCAGTAGTCCGTTTTTCGTCCCGGAAAGTCCCAAACGGCTTGATGGCTGCTCTATAAAGATTTCGGTATTGCGCATCTTCTGCTCGTATCCCCATTTCTTTAAGATCTTTCTGGACGTTAACGAACCTTGGTTTTGAGTCAATGATACTGAAGATAAGTTTCGTACATCGGGAGTCGATCATCCGTCGTATATGACCGTAGAAGTAAACTCTGCGTTTTCGCATTGAGTCCGTGATCTTTTTATATTTCTTGCCTGGAATTACTGATGTAGATGACATTTTTGTAGTCCAGGCCAAGTATGATGAGTAGGATCTTTATTTTCTTTTCTTTCTAAATTCGCGAGCAAACATTTCTCGGATAGGATAAGGCATTCAGATTCATATAGCGGTACTGGTTTGATGACAGTGTTGTAGTGACGAATTTTTGTGTTCATAGGAAAGCACTTTTTGTTATTATGTTGCGGGTGGTTTGGAAAGTGACTTCCATTTTCTTGCTTCTTGCTTCTATGGCTTCCCTGTCAAGGCCATTTTGCTGAATCCATTCCCCAAGATAATTAAATTTATTAACACGGGTTATCGTTCCATATTTGGTGTTTAGTTGTGCTATTATTATTATTGTTATTTATTTCGTTTATAGAACATATTTTGCTAATGCTTTTTTTTCTCCTCCCAAAATCTCTTCATCTGGGCACTAAAAATCTTCCTCCGTTGTCATTTTCTCAGAGAAATGTTGGTTGTTGATTAATGTTCTGAACTGGAGACGATCTTGTATAATTTCCTCTGTAATACCAATTTTTTGAAGGTGTTTTTCTATTTCACTAAGCCAGTTGTTCTTGACTTTCATAGAGAGCAAGTTTCAGCCTGCCATTGTTCTTTCTGAGAATGTGGCCGTAAATATTCAGTCACTTTTTCCTGAAGGTGTCAGTGATCTTTCCAGCACGCTAAAAAAGCTCCTGAGATTTCAGTTTAATCCAGAGTCCTTTTGATCAGACTGGACCAAGGATTTTCCTCAATATTTCCCTTTCTCGTTTCCCTACGTCTCTAAATAGAGATCTGCCTCCATTGATTAAAGTTTTCAAGGAGTAAAATGCTTCAGGTTTGATTACTGTGGAGGAATGTATTAATTTTGCGTTTTTTTGGGTGTTATATCTGTTCTATGTGATTCTACAGTCCTTCATTGTTTGCCTCACCATTCAATACTAATGACTGAATTACTGAGATTTGTCGGTGACATCGTCATCTTGACTGACACGCCTGAGGATTTGAATGAGTTTTTGAAAGGTATGGACTAGGTCTTGGGGAAAGAATGCAGGATGAAAATTAATAAATGTAAAACAAAAATATTGGAATGCAGCAGAAAAATCAGAAACCTCTATGGACATCAAACTGACAGGTCAAAAGCTGAAGTACGTAGGAGACTTCTGTTACTTAGGAAGCAAAACAATCAGTGATGGAGGAAGCAAAGAGGATATAAAGAGTAGGTTGGCTCAGGCAAGGAAAGCATTTCTACAAAAAAAAAAAAAAAAAAAAAAAAAAAGGAATCTGTTGTCATCGAATATGGATTTAGGTATTAGGAAGTCATTGTTGAAAGCCTTTGTCTGGAGCGTGGTACTCTATGGAAGTGAAACTTGGACTATTGGTGCAGCAGAAAAGAGGAGAATTGAAGCGTTTGAAATGTGGTGTTACTGGAGAATGATGATGGGTAGATAGGGTTACAAACGAAGAGGTATTAAGACTAGTGGTAGGGGAGAGATGTTTATGGTGACTGCTAATGAAGAGAAGAGATAATGGTAGGCCACTTATTAAGACACCCAGGAATAGCAAGCTTAGTTATGGAAGGAAGGTTCGAGGACAAGAATTGTAGGGGTAGACCAAGGTTAGAATATGTTAAACAGATTAAATCGTATGTAGGGTGTAGTAGCTATGTAGAGATGCAACGATTAGCTCAGAACAGGAATGAAGAGCTGCATCAAACCAGTCAAATGACTGAAGACTCAAATAAAACAGAATTACTTTTCCCAAGAACTTTGAATTTTGCCGATTTTAGTATTCATAGATTTTCCATCTAGGTATTAATATTATTCCCTTACTGTTCTGACGAAGCTCTCTGTCTTTAAATGCCATTGCTGCAGTTAATTCTACATTGCGCTAATGTTCTCGTACAAGTCATCTTGCTGTACTCTGTAAAACCCTTCTCTCAATTAAGATAATATGATACAATTTTCTTTAACGACATCACATTTATCTGATGCTTTTCTACCTTGATTGTACTGTTAGTTGGCGACGCTGGCGCGCGGAGCGCTGGCTTCTCTTACCGACCCGGCGCTAGGAGAAAGGCTTGAACGCACAGTGGTCGGAGTGTTACCTACCGCGCCAGGGGAAATATATGCGCGCTGTCCCGAACAGGACATTCATTATATCAGTGTAATTGAAGTAAAGTGCAGAATTTCACACATATTGACGTAATATATCCTTATTAATAATTAGTTGAAATCGATATTTTTAAAACATAATATTATATTTGTTGTATCTCAGATATATTTTACTTTCGGTTGTTACCGTACAAAATCGTTCGTAGTATTTAATAAGTGATAATATTGAGAATTATTCTCAGTGGGGACATATCATTATTTACTGAAGTAAAGGCGGAAGACAGCAGTGAAATCCCATCTACACAAGGTAAGTGATTTACTAAATATAACTTATTCATTTCATAGCTATGCTCTGTGCGTGTTAGTGAGAATTATACGTGATTGGAATTTTAATTTGTTCCTATCTGGATATTGTGGATACAACTCGAATAGGAAATGGATATTTAAAACAGATTTAGATGTTCCAGTAAATAATAATAATAATTATAATAATAATAATAATAATAATAATATTGGGAATACATCCTGGTCTACATATCACCATGCAGAAGGCCGTCATCTTGGAGACCTGTTCCATTGGTCGCTCGTTTCTCAATGTGCCACCTTAAGAGAATTAGCCATACCGTCTTGCAATCAAGCCGACGATATGTTGATATGTCCCACTTATGTGGTGAAATGAATGTAGAAATAATAATAATAATAATAATAATATTTTTTCGAGGGACTGTGGAAAATCTTCAAAAGACACTTGTGTAGGGTCCGCACTCCACAGTAGTGTGGGATTCTTACCCACTAAAAACCACATCCCTTTTCCCAGGATGCGTTCATCACCCCGGAACCGCTCTCGCATTCCTTCAGGGTGATGTCGTGCTTACTTAGCCTTTCAGACTTCTTCTTTCTTCATTTCTTCTTAAGGGCGTTCGTACGCTTCCAGATCCCGCTTTTTCTGGCGAAGGACACCCTCCACATACACTGCTACATGATCCCATGATTGCTGGTTCCGTAACATCACTGGTGTCAGTTCTCCCAATTCAGTTTCCACATATTCTCTCTTTATCATCCAATGGCCGCACACGAAGAAGGTGTGAAGTACATCATCGGTGTCGTCACAATATGTAATAATAATAATAATAATGGAGCCTCCGTGGCTTATGCGGCAGCAAACCGGCCTCTCACCACTGGGTCCGTGGTTCAAATCCCGGTCACTCCATGTGAGATTTGGGCTGGACAAAACGGAAGCAGACATGTTTTTCTCTGGGTACTCCGGTTTTCCCTGTCAACAATTTCATTCCAGCAACACTCTCCACTATCATTTCATTTCTTCTGTCATTCATTTAATCATTGCCCCAGGGGAGTGCGACAGGCTTCGGCAGCCGGCACAGTTCATATCCTCGCCGCTAGATGGGGGCTTCATTCATTACATTCCCTGACCCGGTCGGTCGACTGGAAGCAGGCTGTGGATTTTCATTTTTCAATAATAATAATAATAATAATAATAATAATAATAGTATTGATAATAACGGACACCATTCGCAAAAGAAGACTCTCCTTTTATGGCCATTTAACACGAATGAACACCGGAAGATTGTCCAATCGAATCTGTGCCTACTTTGTAGGAAAGAAAATCAAAGGGATCTGGTTTACAGAGGTGGAAAAAACACCTACTAGAACTGGGGATATCACATGAGTACATCCAAGATAGTGGAACAAGAAGACGACATAGCAGATAGGGTGAAATATAGACAACTAATTAAGGAGTACTGGGGGTTCCAGGGGACTGGGGATGGTTGTTTGGTTCCTCAGTTTAGGGTCTTCGACAACGCGGTCATGTAGCCCCGTGTACTTTGGGTGTGTGTAGAATCTGACTGATAACCGGTGTTAATTGTGATGGTTTTATTAGTGTGTATTACCTGTTGTAGGACTGCAGACGATCAATTTTCAAATACTTTTGCTACCAAATGCTACCGTCCACGACATCTAGCTGCGAACTTGGCTACTCAATGCCTGGTGGCGAGCGTTGGAATTAATAGAGCGTTATCAAACTAACCTACAAATGTAAGCTTCACAGAAGTGTAGTTAGAGGAAGGTTCTTTTATATGCCATAACTCTATGACATGGGACCACCGGCTTTAATCCCCCCCCCCGAAAGAAGGCATACTGAGAGATTTTTAACGCTCTTAAAAAATCCGACGACTTCAGCCGGGTTTGAACCCGGAGACGAGGGAAGTAGGAGAAAGGATGAGAAGATGCTGGCAGAGAAGGGAAAAAATAATGTAAAGACTGTAAGTGTGGCCCATAGAAAGGCAAGACGAAAATAACTAATGAAATGAAAATCCACTGCCTGCTTCCAGTCTCCGACCGGGTCAGGGAATGGAATGAATGAAGCCCCCATCTAGCGGCGAGGATATGAACTGTGCCGGCTGCCGAAGCCTGTCGCACTCCCCTGGGGCAATGATTAAATGAATGACAGAAGAAATGAAATGATAGTGGAGAGTGTTGCTGGAATGAAATAGTGACAGGGGAAACCGGAGTACCCGGAGAAAAACCTGTCGGCCTCCGTTTTGTCCAGCACAGATCTCACATGGAGTGACCGGGATTTGAACCACGGACCCAGCGGTGAGAGGCCGGCGTGCTGCCGCCTAAGCCACGGAGGCCTGATACGAAAATAACTAATAATTTAATTTAATGTATTCATTAAATACTATTGATAGGGGAGCGTGATGGCGTAGTGGCTTCGCTGCTCGTCTTTCACCCGGACGGGGATCGAATCCCGGTGACAGCCGGGCGAAATTTTCACCTGAAGAATCACGTGGCGTCAGGAAGGGCATCCGGTCTTAAATCCTCGGCCAAAACCAAAATGAGCCGGTTTGTCTCCGGCGACCCTAATTAATTGGGAGAAGCCGTAGAGAATGATGATTAAATACTATTGATAATACATTAATGTGATATGTCTCACGAATATGATGGGACACATTTAGTATTATATACAGTGCATGTAAAGAATAGACTAGGCTATGTCTATTTTTCATTTTTTTAAAATGTTTATATATTAATAATAATTATTGACGTGTTCTTAAATTTTGTTTTGTTTTAATATTCTTTTCTTTGGAAGCCTCCGTGGCTTAGGCAGCAGCACGCCGACCTCTCACCGCTGGATCTGTGGTTCAAATTCCGGTCACTCCATGTGAGATTTGTGTTGGACAAAACGGAGGTAGACAGGTTTTTCTCCGGGTACTCCGGTTTTCCCGGTCACCAATTTGATTCCAGCAACACTCCCCACTATCATTTCATTTCATCTGTCATTCATTTAATCATTGCGCCAGGGGAGTGCGACAGGCTTCGGCAGCCGGCACAGTTCATATCCTCACCGCTAGATGGGGGCTTCATTCATTCCATTCCTGACCAGGTCGGTGGACTGAAAGCAGGTTGTGGAGTTTCATTTTCATTCTTTTCTTTACAATTTGATTTAACATAATAATAATAATAATAATAACAATAATAATAATAATGTCGTGGTATATGTAGCAGTTTCCAACAGCAACAACATAAAGACAAGGCATGACGAAAATATCTCCAAATACAGGGTTTTTCATATAAAGTAAGAACGGCGAGCGGCAGTTTTGTTATCCGATGCTGCGGTGGCCTTGGCCGAGCTTGTGGCGCGCCATGGCCCCCTGCTTTAACCGTGTGTACAATCCTGTATGAAATATCACCTTATAAAAGATGCTGGAAGTGTGGTCCTTCCTGGATTATACAGGCATTGTATCTGGTAACCACATTCTGGCTGACGCGAGTGAGTTCTGCCACTGTCATGTTTCTGATTTTTAATTGTAGCTTTTCATTGAGCACTGAGTCAGTAGTGTCAAACTTATTTACAATTACGTGAATCTGTGCTAATGAAGGTGGCACAGCATCAGGAAATTGCTGAACAAACGCATCACGTACCCACCGAGCCGACTCGTACTTAAAATATAAGGTGCGTTCAAAAAGTAACGAGCAGGAGGCATAATTACCGAAACCAGTACCTGTATGTTAGAAGTATTGGCCCTGGCTGTTGAGGCACTTGTCCCACTGTGACACGAGGCGGTGAATAGCTGTCTCATAAAATTCCATGGGCTGCGATGTGAACCAGTTCCGCACGTACAGCTGGACGTCGGCGTCCAAGGAGAATCGTTGGTCCCGCAGAGCCTTTTTCAGGGGACCAAACATGGCGTAATCACAGGGAGAGAGTTCTGGACTGAATGGAGGGTGTCCGAGTCCCTCCCATTTGAATTTCTGCTGGAGTGCCGCGACTGTGTTGGCCGTATGAGGTCGTGCATTGTCGTGGAGTGACCACGGCGGCTATGGCGTTCACTGTCACTCGGCGGTCCTGGCCGTACACTTGTGACACTCGGCGATGAATGTCCGTTTCCCCTACTGCTTCCGCTGTCAGAAACCGAACAACACCTCTTTGCTCTTCGGTTGACGCCTCCATGTCACTGTTTGCAATGCAACTGGCAGCGTTGGACGATTGATGCATGCCGCTGCTCGCTTTGTATCGTCACGTGACGTGCCCTCTAGCGACGGGCTGTGACCTTCCACGCTCTGGTCGGAACCACAGCTCGTTACACACGCCACGATTAGCCGTTGTCGTCGCCGGTTTGCGCATTGCAGCCTCCGGCTCGTTACTTTTTGAGCGCACCGTATACGTTTTAGATACAAAAATACGATGTTGTAATGATAACTGTCTCATGTTAACATCTGAGGTTCAGACTGGCGACTGAAAACCTGCACGTTTATTGCAAGATCGAGTACAGTATATACTATGCGCGCGCTTTCAATACTACAGCAGAGAGGCATGGCACGCCACAAGCTCGGCCAAGGTCACTGCAGCAGCGGATAACAAAGCCGCTGCTCACCGTTCTTACTTTATATGAAAGACCCTGTATAAAGCCATATTGGAGCCTGTAATGGCAGATCATGTTGTTTGAAGCCGCTCTTCTGTGTTGCCTTAGAAATTGTAATGTAGTGGATTTAGTCGGTCAACACGTTTGTACCCAATTGGAATGGGTGGTTCCCTAATGCTGAAAATAAAATCTATAAATACACTTGGATGACCAGTTTCGATCGTCAATCGATCATCATCAGAACAATTACACCTACACTATTAACCCTAAAATGACCAGGGGTGGGGACTCGGAGGCCGACAGTCAGAATGAATTGCTTTTTAGCCTATTTCCTTTTATATAAAAAAATAGGCTTATGAGATCACCTTTTGTCCATGTGCGTGTGTGTGTGAATGTGTGCGTATGTCTCTCCCCTAATAAAAACTAAACGGCTCAAGCGATTTCAATGAAACTCGGTAAGGCCTTATTGCTATTTTGGTCGACAATGACCGTGCCCCTAAAATTTTATTACGTCTCACCAATCCAACATGGCGGCTATGCTAAATATTTCACTGACATTTTATACCTCCGAAACTATTACTGATACCACTCTGAAGCTTTATACGGTAATAAAGGGCACTACTAGAACTTTACCTATGTGACGTTCTAAAACCTGATAACTACAAAACGAACATGGCGTCCAAGCGAAGTTGAAACATTCAAATAGACTTTTCTCGTGATTTAACCATCCGAGCGCAGTAAAACTTGATATAAAAAAATGTTTATACACATTGAAATGCACTGACATTTAATTTAGTTCGATTGTTTACATAAACTCAAGATGGCGTCTGTGCGAAATTTTAAAATCCCGTTTTTATTTCTTGTGTCCTAATCAAGCGATTGAAGTTCGAATACTACACCTACACAATAATCTTCATGTAATAGTACATAAATCTTAGGCCTACATATATAAGAATCCAACATGGCGAGCATCCGAAATATTTAGACGGTTCTTGATATCTACGAAGCTATTACAGCAACCAAACTGAAATTTTATATGTTGATAGAGGCAACATAAGTTGGTTATATGAAAATAGGCTATTTAGTTATTCATAGACTACTTGTTGTAATGGAATATATTGTTTTAAACTGCTGAGCATAAATAATATTGTGTTCAGTCATAATAAGCTAAATTATTTTATGTTCGACTCTGACTATTATACGTCAGAAAACTGTACTATAATGAGGCTCATTATAACACTATTTTTCATTATGAAACAGTTTCTCCCACCAATCAGAGCTCAAGAAACAGTTGTTTGACCAATTAGATAATTAGATGCGCTGAATTCCACGGCCTTCTAATTCAAATTTCAGTGCCTGGCCTAGTGTCATAGTACGGTAATTGAGGAGGCCATGGTCAAATACAAGGCATTCTCTGCGTCTCATGCGCTCTGTTCAGTACATAAAACTGGCGAAATCTCGACAGAGATTTATGAATATTTATGTTCGAACATAAAATAGTTATAATAATTATCGTCGAACATAAACAGTAGTATGCAACTCGCCTATAATGGTAATTAAGACACTCGTAGGGAGATTATAAAACTCACATACGCTCGTTTTATAAACATACTCGTGTCTTAATTATTGCCATTATAGGCTCGTTGCATAATGTACTATTAAAGCATTTTTATTACCTTAGAAAGGTACCGACAGTAGTGGCTGCGCGGGCTAAAGCGCTGCGTTAGGTCAAGGGGCCAAGCTCTCTGCTGACTCGGTAGACGCGTGGGTTCGAGCCCCACCGTCGGCTGTCCTTGAAATGGTTTTCCGTGGTTTCCCATTTTCAACACCAGGCAAATGCTGGGACAGTACCTTCTGACAGGCCACGGCCGCTTCCTTCCACATCCTTGCCCAGTTTCATTCATCTTCATCAATTCCATCTCTCATCCCGACGCGCAGGTCGCCCACGGGCGTCGATTAGAAAGACCTGCACTCGGCCTCTCAGGAGGCTACACGACAAAAAAAAAAAAAAAAAAAAAAAAAAAACCTTAGAAAGGTAATCAAAACTGGTATAGGCCTTGGTCCAACTGTTGTTTACTTATAAATACTTGATAAATAATAATAATAATAATAATAATACTAATAATATCGTATGGCCTTGAGTGCCGGGTGCAAGCTATGTTATTTGACACCCAGAGGGTAGCTTGCATGCCGAATTTCGTTGTTCCTTAAAGCACTATGAATGTCAAGGTGGTTAGATGTTAGATATCTAAGCTCCTTGATCACTATAGCGCTTTCTAGTAGAGAAATGAGGAACTTTGTGTGATGGCGGAAACTCCCGAGATTAATTTTGCCTTTAAGAACACGGCCTACTGAATTCAAATGTGTTCTTTGACATGCCAACATCGTATGTCATGCGTGTCGTATTTTTGCTCCTTAAAAAAATATCACTTACCACGGCCAGGAGCGAACCTGCAAACTTGGGGTTAGTCGACTGTCAAGTTAACCACTCACCCACCGAGGCAAGCTATCTGTCTCATAACCGGTATTAATTGTGATGGCTGAATTAGTGTGTGTTATCTGTTTGAATTCAAGTAAGGACTGCAGAAAATAATTTCAAGTAGTTCCAAATGCTAGCGTCCACAACACCTAGCTTGGCTACCTGACGGTATCGCAGTCAACACCTGGCAGCGAACGTAGGAACTATTATAGCGTTATCCATTTTTACCTACAAATTTTTCCATCAGACAATTATTGTAGCTAGGGGAAGGTTCTTTTCCATGCCATAAATGTATGACATGGGACCGCCGGCTTTACTTCTCCTCCGAAGGAAGGCATACAGAGGGATTTTTAACGCTCTTAAAAATCCGACGACCTCGGCTGGGTTTGAACCCACGACCTTGAAACATGTGTGGGGCAAACGTAGCAAGAAAACTGTAATCTGTTTACAATGTGAGCCGTGTAAACAACAAGCGAATATTACACGTGGGCCGTTCGCAGCACCCCACATACCCAGTTAAAGGTTAAACTAATTTGATTTACAGCTATAAGGTGCGTTCAAAAAGTAACGAGCCGGAGGCTGTAATGCGCAAACCGGTGACGACATCGGCTAATCGTGGCGTGTGCAAAAAGGCGTGGTTCCGACCAGAGCGTGGAGAGGTCATAGCCCGTCGCTAGAGGGCACGCGTGCACGTCACCTGACGATACAAAGCGAGCAGCACGATGCATCAATCGTCCAACGTTGCCAGTCGCATTGCAAACAGCGATATGGAGGCGTCAAACGAAGAGCAAAGAGATGTTGTTCGGTCTCTGGCAGCAAAAGGAGTAGGGGGAACGGACATTCATCGCCAAATGTCACAAGTGTACGGTGAACACTGCATGTCCCTTGCAAGGGTCAAGGCGTGGCACAAGCGCTTCAGGGAAGGATGGGTGTCGTTAGCCGATGATGCCTGGTCTGGGGCACGCCCCTGCATTACCGATGACAACGTCCAGCTGGTTGATGCACTCGTTACCCAGGACCGCCGAGTGACAGAGAACGCCATAGCCGCGCTGGTTGCTCCACGACAATGGACGACCTCATACGGCCAACACAGTCGCGGCACTCTTGCAGAAATGCAAATGGGAGGTTGTCGGCCACCCTCCATACAGTCCAGACCTCTCTCCCTGTGATTACGCCAACGATTCACCTATGCCGACGTCCAGCTGTACGTGCGGAACTGGTTCACATCGCAGCCCAGGGAATTTTATGAGACAGCCATTCACCGCCTCGTGTCACAGTGGGACAAGTGCTTCAACAGCCAGGGCCAATACTCCTGATACAGGTACTGGTTTCTGTAATTATGCCTCTGGCTCGTTACTTTTTGAACGCACCTTATAATAATAATAATAATAATAATAATAATAATAATAATAATAATAATATCGTATAGGAGCAAGAATCAAGAAGATGGAAGTCGCTTTCCAAACCACCCACGACTTATATAACAAAAAGTGTTTTTCTATGAACACAAATATTCGTAACTACCACACTGTCATCAAACCAGTACCGCTATATGCATCAGAATGCCTTATCCTATCCGAGAAATGTTTGCTCGCGAATATAGAGAGAAAAAAAAAAGAAAGAAAGAAAGATCCTACACATCATACTTGGTCCGGACTGCAAAATTTGCATCTACATCAGAAAATCCAGGCAAGAAATATACTCTAAAATAGAGTAGATCCCAGACAAAATGCGGAATCGCAGAGTTTGCTTCTACGGTCATATACGGCGGATGATCGACTCCCGATGGACGAAACGTACTTTCAGTATGTTTGACTCAAAACCAAAAACGACAATGCCACGGTACGTTAACGACCAGAAAGATCTGAAAGAAATGAGGATACGAGCAGAAGATGCACAGGACCGAAATCTTTATAGAGCAGCCGTCAAGACGTTCGGGACATTCCGGGACGATCAAATGGTCAAGTGGTGCGAAATGGGCAGAAGAATGTCGTGCTAAACACAGTGAGCTCGTCAAGACAATGTGGATCAAGCGAAAAATGAACAAATGCCAGAATGTAAAATGAGGCTTATCGTGGTCCCTAGTTGGCCGATTAGCTAAATTGAATGAATAATATCGTATGGCCTCGGGTGACGGATGCAAGCTTTCTGATTTAACGCTCAGGGATCAGCTTGCATATCGATTTATTTTGTTCCTTGGAGCGCTATGAAAGTCAAGGAGGGTAGATATCTAAGCTCCTTGACACTATAGCGCATTCTATTGACAAAGGAGGAACTTTGTTTTGGCGGGAACTCCCGAGATTAATTTTTCCACTAAGAACAAGGCCAACTGAATTCAAATGGGTTCTTTAAAATGCAAACAACGTATGAAATGCATGTCGTGATCTTTGTCGCCTTTCAAAAAAAAAACCACCACTTACCACGGCCAGGAGCGAACCTGCAAGGCCAGCACATGAGGTTCAATCGTTCTCCTGCGTAGGGGATAACGATGTGAAATAAGAAATTGAGATAACAGGTTTATTTATTCAGGAACATTTATGTCAGTTGTTTTCCCTAGGGGAGTCCGCTTGAAGTAGCTACAGACTCAGGCGAGCCGAACATGTCCACGGACACTCCCGGCACTAATATCCATACCATAAATAAATTCAACCAAATACTCTCTAAGATGTTTCACAAATTCAGAATAGCTAACTTGAGAATGTTAACCAATAATAATTTTCAACCAGCAATCTTATGAGTGTTTATTGGTATACTAATTCCATTTTCCTGAGTCTTGGCTTGATTGTCCTCTTTTCTAAGCCATTTAACTGGATCATCTCACCAAAATACTTAAACCACTTCACTGTTGGTATAATTCCTCTCGTTGTGTTTGGTTTTGATGTTCGATATATATTTTGTGTTTTCGAAACAGATCTGCAGGCCCGTCATTTCTACAAGTAGAGAAACTCAAAATGTTTTTGCATATCTAAAAATCTCTATATGTGCACCATATGTGACGCGACAGACGTCGAATCTGTATTCCATCTCTCTCGACGTATTTTGTAGCATTGAAGGTGTAGAATTTGCGATATCTTATTTTGGTAGTCTGACATGATAACTACCGTGGCAAGCCGGTATAAATGATAAAGCATGTCAATTCCCGCTGGTACGGGGTCAAGGGTGAAGTGAATGTAATTTTTACGGCTGGATGTGAACATTAACAAGCATTTATACTATCTTTTATGGTGAGGCCGTAGCTAATATGCTTGTAGCGTGCAAATAATAACTTGTCCTGAACTGCAAATATAACCATATGATGATATTTTTAGGTTAGATAATATAGAGAATTAATAGTCTACTATTTTATTTATTTAGCGTATGGCTCTTAGTGCCGGGAGTGTCCGAGGACATGTTCGGCTCCGTTCAATTTCAAGTAGTTTCGCTAGCAGATGTCACTGACACCTAGTGGTGAACGTTGGAACCTTGATAGAGCGTTTCAAAGAAATTTAACCTAGAAATTTAGCTTCACACAAGTTTAGTTAGTAGAAGGATCTTTTACATGCCATAAATCTAAGACATGGGACCGCCGGCTTTACTTCCCCGCCGAAGGAAGGCATACTGAAGGATTTTAACGCTCTTTAAAATTCGATAACTTCGGCCGGGTTTGAACCCGCTATCTTGGGCACAGTAGTTCAGCATGCTACCGACTACGCCACCGAAGCCTCTTAATAGTCTACAAATTATATTGAAAGAAAGAATTTCCATATTACAGAGAGCTTACAAGATCACCTGGAACAGGTATAATAAAAAGACACGGATAGTCAGTTTGAAAGACTGGACCTTATATCATTTTAAATGCTAGCAGCCGAGTAGCAAGAAGGCAGTGCGAGAACAGAGGTTCAAGATTCTATTTTGTTTCTTCACTGCCTACTTGATTGTTCTCGCACTGCCTTCTTGAAACTCTGTTCTCGCACTGCCTTCGTGGGACTCGGCTGCTACATCGTACTACGACGTCACACACCTCAGTGCATTCTAGGTAGATTTCGTCCCGTCACCGTAACGTAACGCCAGACCCCAGCGTAACGACGAAGTCACCAAGATCATTTAAAATGATAAAATCAATATCCCGGAAAGCAATATTTAGACACTAGGATATAATACAGTAATCAAACCTGAAGCGTTGTGTGTATCGGATACCTTAATCATTGGTGGTGGATCTTTAACCAAACACATGGAGAAACAAGGAAGGAAGATTTTAAGATACATTTTTGGCGCAGTTAGTAAAGGGGGTATAAGAAGGAAGAAATCATCCCAGGAAATATATTGTCATTCTGAAAAAAGAAAGCGTTTATACAGAAAAGGAATCTGTAGACATCGAATATAGATTTAGATATTAGGAAGTCATTTTTGAAAGCCTTTATCTGGAGCATGGCGCTATATGGAAGTGAAACTTGGACTATTGGTGCTGCAGAAAAGAGGAGAATTGACGCGTTTGAAATTTGGTGTTACAGGAGAATAATGAAGATCAGATGGGTAGATAGGGTTACAAACGAAGAGGTATTAAGAAGAGTGGGAGAGGAGAGATGTTTCTGGCGACTGCTAATGAAGAGAAGAGATAGGTTGTTAGGAGACATACTAAGACACTCAGGAATAGCAAGCTTAGTTATGGAAGGAAGGGTCGAGGACAAGAACTGTAGGGGTAGACCAAGGTTAGAATATGTTAAACAGATTGCCTTGGACGTAGGGAGTGGTAGCTATGTAGAGATGAAACGATTAGCTCAGGACAGGGAGGCATGGAAAGCTGCATCAAACCAGTCAAATGACTGAAGACTCAAACAACAACAACAACATATGAAAAAAAATCTCTCACACTTATCGGAAAAGACGATTGAAATAACAGACTACGAAAGGAATTCTCAACCTGGCCCTTTCATTAAAAAATCAAGAAACGTGAAATTGAATCAGATTTCCAGGAAATCAACATCTAAGAAGACATTGTACAGGACAGATGTAAATTCAGAACCACAATCGACAATCACCAATTTGGAGACAAACCCAACACCAGAGCCGCTATAACTTGGACAGAAGCTCAGCGAGAGGATGAAGAGATTTGGGAGGAAAAGAAGACATACACATCGTGTCCTGAGTAGGGCATAACAATGTGAAATAAGAAATTGAGATAAAAAGTAATATGGGTTTATTTATTCAGGAACATTTATCTCAGTTGTTTTCCCTAGTGGTGTCCTTTTGAAGTAGCTACAGCCTCTGGAGAGCCGAACATGTCCTCGGACACTAAAAGCCATACGATAAATAAATCCAACAAAATACTCTCTAAGTTGTTTCACAAACTCAGAATGGTACAGTTATTGGCACTTTAAGGACACTAAGCAATTAAATTAATAATTTTGAACAGAAAATCTGCTGTTGTTTGTCTCATTTTCCTGTCTCATGTTCTGTACTTTATGAAAATTGATTACAAATATTAAGAAACTAAATATAGAGCCTTAACATATTATAAATCGGTTATGAAATATTAAGTGACCAAACAGACAGTACTTCCCTCCTAAATTTAATTGTTGGCACCTTGGTCAGGTACAGTTCTTGGCACCTTTCTTTGTGTGCCTCCTGTTTTTAATACAAACAGGTAGAACAATATTCTTTCCCACTTGAAACGCATTGCTCAAGACCTTGGACATGGAACAAGACTGTGAAAACCCCAATCACAGTTATTGGCACAGGTATTTTTATTGTTATTACACAGAATAATTATAGGTTAGAGTGCTTCATAAACACAGAACAAATACATTAAGGCGTATTCAACATGTTTTCGCACTTACCCTTAAAATATAGTTTGTATACTGGGCTTCGAACATCGAAGTTTGGAACTAGTACCCTGAACAAAACTGCAAGATGTCAAGAAAATACCTTGAGTGATGAACAACACCAACTTGTTCCAACATTCGCTTCAAAACTGTTCTCCTGGTGGCAGTAAGATGAAGCATAGAGGCCAAGGAGTAATAGAATGAAAAGATAAAACACTCTGGGCAATGTTATTGTTGTAAAAATACTATTATATCCAGATAAATGCAAGCAGTGTCAATGACTGTACAGTTTACCCTAGGTATCTTGAGAATGTTAACCAATAGTAATTTTCAACAGATTTTACCGACCAGCAATCTTATGAGTGTTTATTGGTATGCTAATTCCATTTTCCTGAGTCTTGCCTTGATTGGCTTCTTTTCTAAGTCATTTAACTTGATCATCTCACCAAGATACTTAAAGCTTTTCACTTTTTGTATCATTCCTCTCGTTGTGTTCATGATTTTGGTTTTGTTGTTCGTTATAAATTTTGTGTTTTCGAAACAGATCTGCACGCCCGTCGTTTCTACAAATAGGGAAACTTAAAACGTTTTTGCATATCTAATAAATTTGTGACGCGACAGTCGTCGAATCTGTATTCCATTTCTCTCCAAGTATTTTGTAGCATTAAAGGTGTAGAATTTGCGATAGCTCCTCGAATGTGATGGCTTAGATCTGGTAGATCACGAACTGGTATTCGTTACATTTGATTATTGACAAGGTCTCACGGGCGTGGCGTCTGGGCTTCTAGGGAGACCAATCCAGCGGCCTGGAATGTAACGGTCCAAGAAATCTCTCACAATATCCGTATAATGACATCTTGTTGGAAGGAAGTTGTGGTAAAGCTCAAAAATGTTTAGGTTACAAGACACGGCAAAAACGTAGAAAAATTGCTGAGTTTTAATTCACTAGCCGTGAGAGGCATTATACTATCTTTCTTCAAGCCTTCTTAGGGAGGTTATGGCTGCTTGAGCTTTTATTTCTCGCAGTACAGAGACGCAGGTGTGCTTCATAAAAAGGGAGGTAGTGCGCAATTCGCTACCCCTGTGGGGTTATGGGCGGGGACACCAAGAGCCCGCTGATGAGCCAGCATGGTGTTCTAAGCGAAGCCCCACACAAGACATGGCAAAAACCTAGAAAAATTGCTGAGTTCTAATGTCTAGGTACCTTTGTAAATTGACGGTACTCTCTGCAAAAAGGAATGGACCTAGGACTCTGTCCTTCAACGAGGACTTTCGGAGTGTCACGTTTATCGAGGGGGGTTCCCTTCTCCAGTTGTGTCTGTTAACTTTCTCGGAAATGTGGAACACAGCCTCCATAGTTGTAGCCCTTGAGGCAAACATCCTTTAATATCATAGACCATTACGTTGTCGTTCCTTGTGAGCTCCCTCTTCATTCGTGACATTATCTTCTCGTCGTCTGTCGACCACTATTAACTTTTCATCCAATTACCAACTCGAACCCGGTTCATCAATGAATCTGTGCACCATTTGTGACGCGACAGACGTCGAATTTGTATTCCATTTCATTGTTTTCTCCACTTTCCCAAACGTAAAGGACACAGGGTGCAGACATGATGACAAGCGGTAGACTGATGAGTGTTCACCCGAAACTCAACCATATCCGGTCTATTAGATTACCAATTTGCCTTTTCTACCACTACGAGTGCTAGTGTGAGTCAATTAAACTCAACCATATCCGGTCGATTAGATTAGCATTTTCGCCTCTTCTTCCAATACGAGCCCTATTGTGAGTCAATGCAGAGTTTTACCTAAACCCTTATAACTACTTCCGGTGTGAAGATAAAAAAAAATAGAAACATGCCACGGCGTAAGGCATTGAACCAAGGAACAATAAAGAAGGAATTATGTAATTAAGTTTATGTTCGACTCTCACTATTATGTGTCAGATAACTGTATCATAATGATGGTCATTATAACACTGTTTTCCATTATGATACAGTTTCTCCAGCCAATCAGAGCTCGTTCATTGACCAATTAGGTAACGATAACTTCGCGCATGCGCTCAAAATCCAACATGTCGGACATAAACACAACATCGAACTATAATAAATTACCGACATGGAATACCCACCGTCCATATGTTCGCGTAAATAAACTGGCGAATATGAGACAAGAAATAGCACTGTACCTTAAAATCACCAACACTAATTTCTACACAGCGCATTGTCTTCAAATGACTGCGGTGACAATATTACTGAGGGAGGGCAGATGTAAACATATGGCCCGATATGGCATTGCAAGCCCACAGAGCGCATGCGTCGGTCGTTCAAAGCTCTTGAACGACAAAGATATAACACCCAACGCTCGCTCTGCGATCACAAAATTCCAGTAGCTGACTCTCAACAGATATTTATGAATATTTATGTTAAAACATATAATAAAGTTATAATTATCGTCGAACATAAACAGTCGTATGCAACTCGCCTATAATGGTAATTAAGACACTCGTATGGAAATTATAAAACTCGCATACGCTCGATTTATAAAAAATACTCATTTCTTAATTATAGCCATTATAGGCTCGTTGCATAATGTACTATTATGTTGGACCCTGACTATTATATGTAGAGAAAACTGTATCATAATGATGGTCATTATAACACTATTTTTCATTATGAAACAGTTTCTCCCACCAATCACAGCTCAAGAAACAGTTGTTTGACCAATTAGGTGAGGATAGCATCGCACCTGCGCTGACTTCCAAGGCTTTGTAATTTAAATTTCACTGCGTGGCCTAGTGTCATAGTGGGATAATCGAGGAGGCCATGGTCAAATACAAGGTATTCTGTGAGTCCCATGCGCTCTGTTCAGTAGCCTACATAAAACTGGCGAAATTTATGAATATTTATGTTCGAACATAATATAGTTATAATAATTATCGTCGAACAAAAACAGTCGTATGCAACTCGCCTATTATGGTAATTAAGACACTCGTATGGAAATTACATACTCGTGTCTTAATTATTGTTATTATAGGCTCGTTGCATAATGTACTATTTTCAGATTGAGAGAGCTCTCTAATATTCACAATTTAAAACCTTTTGTGGTCATTTAGCCATTCAATATTTCGCACAATTAAAGAAATTCTTTCATATTACGATGTTGCTAAGATGGGGACCGCTACTTTGTCTGAGAGATGATTTCAACATTAAAACA
Source organism: Meconema thalassinum (assembly GCA_946902985.2). NCBI lineage: Eukaryota > Metazoa > Arthropoda > Insecta > Orthoptera > Tettigoniidae > Meconema > Meconema thalassinum. The sequence continues at coordinate 106,471,560 of OX336395.1, forward strand.
GAGCCTATAATAATACATTATGCAACGAGCCTATAATGACAATAATTAAGCACGAGTATTTCCATACGGGTGTGTTAATTACCATTATATGCGAGTTGCATACGACTGTTTATTTTCGACGATTTATTATAACTTTATTATATGTTTTAACATAAATATTCGTAAATATCTGTGGGATTCAGTAACCTCAGTTAGTGAACAGAGCGCGCTGCGTGGTTTTCTGACTGAACAGAGCGCATGCATGCGTCAAAGATCTTTGAAAGCAGAGACCATTTACTTCGCTTGCCAATGATAATGCTATTGTTTACAGACTGCATGATGACTGGTGCCGTCCAACTCTAGCAGTCACTAATATTGTCACCGAAGTCGTTTGAAAGCAATGCGCTGTGTAGACATTGGAGTTGGGGATATTAAGGTGCAGTGCTATTTCTTGTCTCATATTCGCCAGTTTATTTACGCGAACATATGGACGGTGCACTTTCCATGTCGGTAATTTGTATAGAAGGATGCTGTGTTGCTAACTTCTGGACGTAGATTCATACATTTCTTGCATATGTCATAGTATTTTCTTGTTACCGTAAAGGTTCGTGCTGATTATGTCTTTGGGTTTGGGATTGTAACTACAATGGTTGATCCGATATCCAATTTGAGCTTTCAAATCATGTAATTCATATCCGACATGTTGGATTTTGAGCGCATGCGCGAAGGTATCCTTACCTAATTGGTCAATGATTGAAGTCTGATTGGCTGGAGAAACTGCCTCACAATGAAAAACAGTACTATAATGACCCTCATTATGATACAGTTTTCTGACGTATAATATTTACATTTCGACATCGTCGAACATAAAGGAATAATTGTAACCAGAACTGATTCCGCATAAGCACGCCTTCCATCGCTACAAGTACTAGGCTAGTAAGGTTTCAATTACTGACGAAGCTGATTTGGTTTGTATAAAATAAATGAATTTCTCTACTTTGATAAACAAGATATTAACTTTTTGTCAACATCTAAGAAGGGCACGGTGTAAGAATTGAATGGGTACAGAACTCCAGACAGAATATGATCTAAGACCACTTTCCCGCAATTAAACAAAACCGACAAAAGGCTTTTATTACTGTAAACTGACCTTGTCTTAAGGGTTTCATAGATATAATCAATACTTCTTTGATTATTTGAGGATCTTCTTAATTCTCACTCATCAATGTATAATACTGTAGGTCAGTAGTATCCTCTATACCTATAGGTTGCTTTAAGAACACAAGCTCTTAGTTACGTAGTGTTTGGATCGTTACGAATTTAAATGTTGCGATTAATGTTGAACGCTGAAAAGTTTTAGGTATTTTCTTTTGGGGAAACTAGCGGTGACGGAAGAAAATAAGTTAAATAATTTTAATATTCGGACTCTTCCTCTACTATTACCGATGTAGAGGAGTAAAATGTGTTTAAAGTATTCGAAGAAGGTCACAATTCATTAACGGGGAGTGGTGGCTCAGTTGTCTTGCTATATGCCGCTCACCAAGGCAGTCCGGGTTCGATTCCCGGTCAATGCATGTGAGATTTTCGACGTGAAATGCCATATCCTGTGGTTAGGATTCCACGTAAAAAGGAGGTCCCGTGGCTCATGATCTAGAGTTTAATGGTCACGATAAACTACAAGATTCTTTCTTACAATTTAGTAAGTTGTGGACATATCCTGTAGCACACACAGACTCAAGT